>JAEOAD010000047.1:11897500-13097500 GCA_036365145.1 Orientallactaga sibirica
AGCAAGCAATCATGCTTTGAAAGGTATTCATGTGTTTCATGGGACTAAGCTTAGACTTTTTATTTGCTGTCAGTTTAATGACTGATAGCTCTTTACAGTAAGGATGCTTCTTTTTAAAATTAATTCAAAACCAATGGGTTACCATCTGCAAATTCTGGGACTGTTTTGGGTCAAAATAAAGGAAAGACATGAATGGCAGGAGATGAGATGGTTACCCAAAGCCCAGGAGTCCCTCCCTTAGAAGAGCCCAGGAGTCTCCCTCTTTAGAAGTGAGCGTCTGAGGAGCGCGCTCAGCTAGCTTTGCTCTTTCCAGTGGGAAGCACAGTGCTCTCCTCGCCACCTCTGTCGAGACAGCAGTGTACATGTACTTCCCTTATTGTTTTTATCAGTGATATGGCCCATGTCACTGGTTCACTTAGCACTGACTGGGTCATGGACATGTTGGGACTAAGCTTTTATTCTATAGAACTTTGACTGTAATCTACAAAAATTCAGAATTTTTTTCAAGGATTTTCATTTTATTTGGGACAGTGTTTTTTTTTTTTTTTTTCTGTGATGTTTTGTTTAATGTAATTTAACATTGAGTCCACATCTAATAAATACTATGTTCTGTCATGTACATTAATTTAATCCTCTTATCAACTCTTCAAGGTAGATGTCCTTAGTGGTACAGATGGGAGTATGTAGGCTCAGAGAGTTAAGTAACTTCTCAAATTCATAGGCCTAGCAAATAAGAGGTCTGGGATTTAAATCCCTGTGCTGAATTTTTCCATAGCACCGCATTTTTCCTTCTGGAAGTAAAGTCTGTTGAGTGGCAGTGGTTTTCCAATTCTAGGCACCAGGGATACAAATAAAGATTTATTTCTGAAGATACCTAAGGAGGTAATGGATTAGGTATGACACTTACCAACATTTCTCAGAGGACTCTCAGTGTTGGGAAATTATGAGGTGATTCCTATATGAGTGGAAGAACATGACTGCATGAACCATGTCCAATCCTTCATGACACACGAGAGCTTAGGGAATCTTGAAGTTCTGTAGCTTGAGAGTTGTACAAACTGACACTAGGTCTTTTAGTGTTCAAGACAAGGGACTGTCTTTTATAGTGATAACTGTGCTGATCCTGTGCATGATTCATGGAGACAATTGTATTCTATTGTTCTCCTAGAGCTAGTTACGAGGCTATGGTTCCAGAAAAGCAAGTGAGAGTTTGAAAGCAAATAGCTGTAAGGAAGGTTGAGAGTAGTAGAGGGAAAAAGGACAAGATAGTGGCAGTTTAGTTTTTGTTAAACCAGAATCTGTGGAATATATTTAAAATGTGGAAATTTGGACCTGGAGAGATGGCTTAGTGATTAAGCACTTGCCCGTGAAGCCTAAGGATCCTGGTTTGAGGCTTGATTCCCCAGGACCCACGTAAGCCAGATGCACAAGGTGGCACATGCACCTGGAGTTCATTTGTAGTGAGGCTGGAGGTCCTGGTGCACCCATTCTCTCTCTATCTATCTGCCTCTTTCTCTTTCTCTCTCTCTCTCTCTCTCTCTCTCTCTCTCTCTCGTCGCTCTCAAATAAAAAAATAAACAAAAAAATGTGGAAGTTTGTATTGGTGGTGGAAACCTTTCTTCACCTTTTCAACATAGTTACAATTTGTAAAAACCCCCCTCATACCTGAAGAGTTTCTAGTTCTTTCCTTAGGATTAGGGCACATGTAAGATTTAAGAGGCTGTCTAAGTGACTCTGCCCTCACTGAAGTCAACAGGTGGTATGCTAAATGGCTATTATTTGAGCTCCTCATTTGTTCTCCCTCAAGGATTTATGCCTGCTTTTGTAGTGGGTCTAGCAGGGGATGTAGCACCTTTGGGAGCAGCTCTAGCCATGCAGGTGTATCCTGGATGGCCTCTTTGGTCAGAGCTGGAGGGGGTGGGACTTGGGACCTATTGTGATAGGGCAGTGACATCCTTGCTGTGCTTCACTGTGGTCTGTGTAAAGACACAGTGGCATGTGGATCATCAAGGCTAACCAGAAAATGCATGCTAGAGAAAGCAGTCTAGCATTCAAACATTCTTAGCAAATTGACAGTGTGTAAACTACAGCTGGTCTCCAAGCCGGGTGTGTGCAGCCGTGTTTGCGGTCGTGTGTGCCAAGAGCTGTGAGGGCTTCCTCAGCCTTGGCTGCCACAGCGCTTGGAGTGAGAGAGAGATGGTTAGTGAGTGCCCACTTTCTCCCCTTCTTCTTCATCCTCCTCTCCCTCTTCCTTCTCCTCCCTCTTCCCCTTCTTCACTCTCAGATGTTATCTGATAATCACATATCTCTTTCCATGGAGCTTTGATTACATAAGCATTTGGCATATGTAACTGGAAAGTTAATAATATGATGTAATAGAAAGGGTATACGTTAGTAAAGAATGATTCAGATGACAATTGAAAATAATTGATAGTTTACATTTCAGAAACTTTTAACTGTATTAGTATTTGTCCTGGAAATAGACTTTCAGAGTTCAAATTCTGCGTTCTATATTTACTAGGTATGACTGTGGGCAACTTTATTTTTATTTATTTATTTATTTATTTTTGAGATAAGATTTCACTATGTATCCTTGGTTGGCCTGGAGTTTGCTATGTAGACCAAGCTGGTCTCAAACTTGTGATGATCCTCCCGTCTCTGCCTTCCAAAGTTCTGGGATTATAGCTGTGTGCCACCTTACCTGCCTTTAAGTATTAATGTTTTTAATAGACAACCTTGTGCTGTGCTTTGTTCATGATTAAACAGAGATGATGACAGTATCTGATTCCTAAAGTTACTTTGTGAACTAAAAGAGATTATGTATGTATCAGTACTTAGCACAGTGGAGTGGTTGGAACTTTCTAAACATTTGTGAAAAGTACATGTTTTTTTCACTCATCTCTCCAATATCTGTCTATCCATCCATTTGTCTGTCCATCTGTTCATCTTCATCATGTTTCTGGCAGCATAAATTGATGATTGACTTGGCATTTTCATTGCGGTATGTTTAAAGTATGGAATGACTTTAATGGGCCAGGGCCTGTGGGAAGAGGAGGTGCTACACAATCATGTACATGGTTCTGAAACTTTATTTTAAATTCTCTTCCATGGCTTCATTTTTCTAGTTATTGTAATGCCTTACCTCTTTCTAATACTCACGTAATCGCTAGCATTGAAATTTCTGAGCAACATCTGCTGGCATCATCTTTGACAGGAAATTGTATGAGGTGGTATGGTGCAGTGCAGAGACACTGAGAATTTTATGCTCATTCCTGGGAAATGTGATTTGGGTTATTTACACAATTATTTATATTTTATAACTCTTATATTTAAAAAGAATATGCATGGAATGTGGAATAAGTAATATATAAAAATAATTTCTGAGAGTACTTCGTATAGGGAAAGGATAGTTTATATTCCCTGGAATAATCCCAGTTGGTTCATATGATTGGAAAGCAGTATAGGGAAGTAGCAGGAGAAAGGACAGCAGACTGGAAGCCATCCGGAAGTGAATCTGAGCATAGATAACTAGATGGTATGTTTAGAAAGAATAGGTGGATTCTGGATGAAGGGTCTTGAATGCCAGAGTCAGGAGTTTGGACTGACTCATGCCATCGATGTGTTTTCATCAGGAGAAGGATGGGCAAGTAGTGGCTTGGAGGGGGCAGCCTTCAAGTGAGTTTGTTAGCGTTTAGGTAGGAGGGGAGGTAATGGCCTATAGTGAGGTGATTCTGAGAACAGTGAGTGGGTGGGTCTGAGGACATGGTGCATAGTGAGAAGTTGACAATGAAATGAAGGGCAAGGCTGAAGGGGAGTGTGTGGGAGCTGGATGCACCAGCAATCACAGTCATCCGGGAATGAGTGAATAAGGGAAAGTGTGCAGGAGAATAATGATGGATCCGGTTTAAGTTTCTTCAATCTGACCTTGCAGAGGGTATCTTACTGTCAATGCTTCACAGTTGCTTGTGGACTGTTATGTTTCAGGGAGAGAAGCAAGCTCATGGTGGGGGTTAGTTATATAAGCTAATGATAAGATTTAGATGTTAAGTAATGACATACAAGGTACAGATAAGAAATAATGGCTGGGTCAGCAGTATTAAAATGTGAGTGCATTCATCTCACTTAAAAAATTTAAAATAGGCATGGTCCCTGTCCTCATTTATTACACAGAATAAACTTCCAGTGTAGCCCAGGCTGACCTGGAATTCACTCTGTATTCTCAGGGTGGCCTCTAACTCATGGCGATCCTCCTACCTCTGCCTCCCGAGTGCTAGGGTGCTGGGAGTAAAGGCATGCGCCACCACCCCAGGCAGAATAAACTTCTTTTAAATCAGAAAACAACCTTCACATGGTTCCTCTTTTTCTTTCACTTAACTGAAGCCTATGGAAATATCCATGTATGCTCTGGAAAACTTTCTCTGACAAGAGGTTCCTTTTCTTTCATTACACTATCATTACTACATTGTAAGAAATACTATGTAGGAGTATAATTTCAGGAATGATTAAATTAGCTATCATTGATGTCCAAAAACTACTGATTGCATCCCCTCTAGGTAGAAGGTTTTTACTGTGTGAGGTTACATATAGGATCTTTGGGGGGAAAAAGTTTGTTATATTACTTGAAAATTGGAGATCAAGGAAGAGATGTTTTCTTAAAACATCTTATTTTTCATGTGTGGATGCTTCACAGAGTGATTAAAACTGATCTCAAATCACAATGAAACTTGTAAATAGATCTTTGAACTGCCCTTGGCTCCTGTTCCATAAGGCCTTTCTCTGTGTCCATTTCAATCTTTCTCTTACTCTTCCCCATTAAAGTGGGGGAATTCAGAAAGAAGAGTGCAAAGTGAGATTCAATGTCTGGTTCAGGTTTGTGTCAGATGGAAATGGCGGGGCTGGAGAGATGGCTTAGCAGTTAAGGTGCTTGCCTGTGAAGCCCAAGGACCCAGGTTCGATTCCCCAGAACCCATATAAGCCAGATGCACAAGTTGGCACATGTGTCTGGAGTTCATTTGCAGTGGCTGGAGGCCCTAATGCACCCATGCTGTCTCTCTTGTAAATAAGTAAATTAAAAAAAAAATTAAAGATGGAAATGGCATTCTAAGGAGAGAAACACCAGATTGTGAACATCTGAGTTTGCATCCTGAGACTCAGGCTCAAGGGTCCTGTGCTGCTGATGGTTCCCAGTTCACTCCACTTTAACCTGGTACAGGGCTTACTGCTTCCCTGCAAAACTAGTCCATTTGGTGTTAAGCAATCAGACATTAGGTGCCTTACATTCCTTTCTAATAAAAAGAAGGACATTATTGATGAAAGAAAAAAATCCTCCAATTTGAGAGTATTTTGAGCATGGAAGAGAATTTCTGCCTTATTGGAAGGAAAGATGTAAGTTTGAGTGTTTTAAATTTTGAGTTAGATAGATATGAGAGAAAATTATTTTTGTAAGAGAGCATTTAAGCAACAATTTTTTGAGTCTTGATATTAATGAAAATCATTTTTATCTGGACCAGAAGCACCTTCAGAGTGTAGGTGAGACACACAGAGCTTAGACACCAAGCCAGTTTTGGATGATTGTGATCCCTGGGACAGTGAGCCTATCCTGTTACCAGATCTGGGCAAGACTTCACTGCTGAATGTCTCGAAACAGTTGTGCACGTATCCCACCCCTGGGTGTTTTTCTAAATTGGATACAGATGATCAACTTTAGGAGGTGAATTTCAACCTCACAAAACATATTTTTAAGGAAAAATTAAATCAAAATATTTTGAATTTGGATTATTCCTGTTTTGTTCAACTTTCAGAAAGGTTTCTAGGCTCAAGGAAATCTCTGGAAGTGAGGGTTTTTTGATGGGCCTGTTGCTGATGTACTGTTATGGGTGCAAGTGACAGTGATGTCATTTGTGGCCTTTTACAGCATCTGCAGTGTGGGCCTCTAATTGGTATTTGTCTTCCTGTTCCACAAAAGGGTCTTTCTTGCTTTTTTAAAATTTGATGCAAGACTAATAAATCTTATTGTTAAATACCATAAGGGATTGCACCACAGAGCTCAGGACTAAAACACTCCTTTTTGGAGGAAGCCAGATAGATGTGTTTACTCTGTAGAGAGATTTAGATTTGATTTTTTGTTTTCTTCATGGTAATTATGTTTGCACTTTGCTGATCACTAGTTGTGCATTATTACAATGGAAGGTGACAATTTGATTGTCTTCATTTGAAGAAACAAGTAATTTTACATTCACTAAGCTGTCAGGTAACACTAAGTCACAGTCTCAGGAGCTCCTGGCAGAGCAGCTTGGCACCTATATTTAACTGCTCTGATGCTTGCGTAACCTCTGCTGAATCAGAAATATCTGTCTGCTGGAATTGGTTTGCAGGGCTGTACAATGAGGGTTTCATTAAGTAGACAAGCTGAAAACGAACTGCAAAGCCATGCTTGTTTCCCTCTTCCCTTCCCTTTCTGTTCTCCTCCTTTTCTTCCTTTCCCTTCCCTGCCCTCCCCCTCCTTTCGCCTCCCTCCTCTCTTTCCTTGGTGCTGTCCTTCCATGCAAAACCTAACTTTACCTGTCATTCACTACAAAAGGGGACTTTCTGGATCGCTATATTTAGGCAGCCCTAAGAGGTCAACTTCTTTACCGCATGTTGCTCACTGCCATCCTGTTTGGGCTTTCACCTTTGAAATAATCTCTCTAGTATTAATTTTTCATTTTTCTTTTTAGTTCTGGAAATAACAAAGAGTGAGAACAGGGGAAGAATGAGAATCAGTGAAAGCATACTTTCACATTCTCTATGAGAACTTATTGTTCTGTTTTGACTTTTATTGATAATTGGATAAGATATCCTGTATATTAGTGGACTGGTTTCAGCCTGCAAAGACATTCCTGTCATTCACTCTAAAAATATGGCTCTCATTTCATGTGAAGAGGATATTCAAAATGAACATATGAAAATAAATTCATTATGCTGCTATTTCAGACAGCCTTTGTCCAATCCAGCCTACAGAGATCTTTCAGCTGAGCTGCTCAGTCACCGAGTGTGATTAAAGTCCTTGGAGTTAGTGTGTATTTATAGTCCATTGTTTGGTTTTGATCTTACTGTTAAGTCACTGAGTTTATTTGTACTCTTTGGTCATGGTTTTCCAAAGCACAACTCCCAATAGCTACTGGAAGAGAAACTGTGAGAAAACTTAGTATTATTTCTATCAAGCAAAAACTCCAGAGGTTACATGAAGTCAAATTGTTTTGATCCCAGGAAGAAACTGGATACACAGGGACAAATGTAGTAATTATAGGTTTTCCATAGGCAGTCAGTCAGCAGGCCTAACGACTGGCCTGCTGGCTGACTGCTGGGACCTTCCAACAGATACTAACCAATTAGACAGAGGTGGTTACGTGATGTAACATTATCAGGAGAAACAATTCATGAGTCAAAGCATTCCAAGACACATGAGCTCTGGTCCAAAGAACAGTCTTAAGCTATATAAAGTGACAGCAATATTGTCAGCTAAATATAAACTCCAGAAACACAAACTGTGATGACTTGAGAAGAATCTGTTCCAGGTAGTTCCTGTTTTGTAAGAACCTCAGAGGGCCTTTGGAGACAGTTTTGGTGCTTTAGTGTGAAAAATGAGAAGCTCAGAGAAGTCAAGACCCATTAATTTAAGCCTTTCCTTAGTCTCATTTCAAGGGCTTCAGGGGTGTTTCATTTACCTTATCTCTATTGATTTGACAGCTCACCCAAGCCAGGGTTTTCTTTTAGCAGGTATTGTCTCTGTGTTACCTCTGCATTCTGAAAGAACTGGTAAAAAGAAGACAGGTGTGGAACTTTCCAAGGCACCCTGTGAGCAGCTCCCTCTTTTTCACTGAGTGCTCCCAGCTGCCTAGTCAACATGGCCCAAGCCCATGGACATTTGGAAGAGTGGAGAAAGGAAAGGACATGGTGGGTCACATTCAAAAATTCAGGAAGTCAGTTCAGACCCTGGGTTTCACTAGAAAAGACAAAGACAGTTTTAAAAGAATGTCTTCATTTTATTGTCTTGAGTATAGTTCTACTGCAACCCTTGCTTTAGATCCCACACAAGAGACTGAGTGGTGCAGGAAGAGACTCTTAGAAATCATGCTTTGCCCTCGGCTGGGTGGACTGGCATCCTCTGGGAGGGTTCGTGGGCATTGTATGTCTTGGCAGCTGAAAGTATCTGTTACTCATGCTCCTTAAATCGAGAGGCACTGTGTATTTTTGGAAAACTAGTTGTTTATTTCTCAGAATCAGATCAAGTGTAGCATTCAATTAACAGTGAATTATCTAACTGAAATAAGTCTGCTCAAGCAGCCTGGAATTGAGCTACAAAAAAATACATGTGAATGTTAGCCTGAACTTTTCACTTTTTTTCTATAAGTTAACCAACTATTAAAATGCACTTTAGCCGGGCATGGTGGCTCACTCCTTTAATCCCAGCACTCAGGGGGAGAGGTAGGAGGATTGCCGTGAGTTCAAGGCCACCCTAAGACTACAGAGTGAAATCCAGGTCAGCCCGGGCTAGAGTGAAACCCTACCTCGAAAAACCAAAACAACAAAAATCACTTTAAGTTAACAAAAGTAACCAACATAATGAATGCCCTTTGATAATACTGATAAAGTTAATGAAATTGTTTAAAAAGTGTTTAAAACATTGTTTTGATGAATTTAGTAGCTTTTTTGGGTAGCTCCAAATGATACTTTTGAAGGCTAGACTCTACCCAGGCAATAATAAAGAAAATGTAATTTTCAGTGACTTTGCCATTAAAAACATTTTAAAGTTTGAAAGTTTAAACTTAATTAAAAAAAAAAAGGTAACTTTTAGATATGTACAAATAACTTAAAAAATAATGACATCAGTGCTACATCAGGGATGTAGGCTAGAGCACTTGCCTTGCATATGCAATGCCATGTGTTAAATCCAAGTACCATGAAAATAAATAAATAGATAAGAAGGCTAATTTTAAAATGACATTATATCAGAAAACTTTAATATAATGCAGTTTTCTGAAATGGAGGACTTAATTTGTAGATGCCTAGCACCCTCATCATTTTATAGGGTCAGCACTGGGCCAATGTATTTGATTTATTTTTGAACAGAAAGTAAATTTACTGGCTGGAGTACTTTGAAATGACTTAAGCATTCAGACTTCATACTGGGGATTGAAGTAGAGTAACTGATACCTTTTTAGAGATATTCTCACTGACTTTGTTGAGAAATTATTAATTAATAAAGGCCTTATCTCTAGTAATCCCATTCCCCAAAGTCCTGGGTGCAGAGTTCTTCCCAATGGCCTGGCATCTCAGAAATCCACCCAATTTGTTGGGCAGAGACATTTTAAACTCAAGGAACATACTATGTGAATTTAGTTTTATATGTCCCATCAACATTTAATTTTTTTTTTTTTGGAGATTTTACTTGATAATAGCTATGCCCCAGAAAACCATCTTGTTTAACCAATGTGATAAGTTGACAATGTCGTTTTTCCCTCTGATTATAATGTACTCTGTGTAGTCAATACACTGGTGCCATGTGAGTGTAATTTCCTCTTTTATTTTATCTCCAATGCACTGTATTATAAATAAACAGTTAAAAAAAACACCAAACAAATCTGTTGCATCTCCTTTAAGATTGTACCACTGCAGACACTTGTTCTAGTAAAGTAGAATTGGGCACATTTGATTGCATTTAAATTTCTCATGCTTCAGCAGTTTGGCTGGGAGCACAGTAAAGAAAAATCCCATGAGCGAGGGTAGTTTAGAATAATAGAACTTGATTTTGTGTATTATAGCGGCAACATTTGCGCTGCTTCAGTTAGGGTTGTGTCAGCACTTCCATTATAAACCCCTGTTTTCAGGGGTATAACTAGGAAGATTTTTTAAAATATAAATTAAAAAAAACAATTCTTTTGAATGATTTTTAAGTTGTAATAATGCAAAATAAAACAAAGTAAAGTCACATAGAAATCGATAATTTCCCCCAAATTTTTATTTTATTTTGTTTATTAGTTGTATGGGACCCAGCTAGGATAAAGGTGCTAAGATGGGAGGGGGCAGAAAAAATTTTTATAATGGAAAATCACAAATAAGAGCATTAAAAATAAGTATGAGCATTCCACATGATGCTTAAAAATTTTAATAAGGTATATTTGATTTATAAATTTCTAAAGGAGAGTAATCATAGAATAGTGATTAGAGGAGTTTCATAAATATCAAACACACTGTATTAAATGCTAAAGTGACATGTCTTTGCAGTTTGCTGAATACACTTCAGTTGGTCTAGTAAAATATTTTTGGTATAGGTATGTGTGTGTGTAATATTTGTATTTGTGTGGACATATGTATGTGTGCACAGGCTTATGCATGTGTGTATGTGGTCATGTGGAAGCCAGAAGTTGAGGATCTTCCATAAGTGGCTCTCCACATTATCACCATCATTACCATTATTATTATTATTATTATTTTCTGAGGTACAGTTTCACTCCAGCCTGGGCTGACCTGGAACTCACTATGTAGTCCCAGGCTGGCTTTGAACTCATGGCAGTTCTCCTATCTCTGCCTCCTGAGTGCTGGGATTAATAGTGTGTGCCACCGCCATGTCCTGTGCTATTACTGAGACTGAGTCTCTTGCTAAATAGGGGCTAACTGATTCCCATTGACAAGTTACCCCATCAGCCTTAGGGAGTTCTCCTATCTCTGCCTCCCCAGCACTGGGATTATAGACATGTGCCACCATGCCTGGCATTTTATATAGGCACTAGAGATTGGAACTAATGTCTGGCAGGTATTTTATCCACTGAGCTGGCTTCCCAACCCATAATAAACATATTTAAAAAGGGAAAGTTAAAGAAGGGTGTAATCAGTTAAATAGAAATATTTTATAATAATTATGTATAAATTAGTAGATTTAACAGTAAATCTAAGGTTTATTTAATCAACTATGCTTAGAATGATATGTGCACATTTTACTTTAAAAACAAAACAAAATAAAACTATAACCTAGAACAAAATAATACAAGTCTGACAATGAAAACAAACCTATCAAAAGGAATTGCTTAGCGATACTGGGGAAAAGAACAGAACTCATCACTTTCTCTGCGACAGCATAGTTAAGAGTTTGGATCAAGTAAACATGAGATTACCTCGTGATATGGGAAGGTGTTCTTGAAAAAAAAAAACTTGTCATAAGTTGAATATGCCTTCTTGGGTTGTTAGCCGTGGAGTCTTCTGCCCTCCCTCCTTTTCCCCTAACGATGGTGCAAACTGAGGATGAACAGTCAGATTAATGCATTTCTTTTTGGCAGCCTATCTTGTGTTCACAACCTCACTACAAATTTGTACTTGTAGGTGCAAAATAAAAGACAGCTTGTATGAGGCTGTAAGCAGGTCTCTTTCCTGGCTGGTCACTGGAGGGAGGGATCACAGAGGACTGCTGATGGAGGAGAGGTGAAGCCTTTCCTCACTAATTGTATTCAGCGTGTAATTTCTAAACTTCCCTCTGAATTTTGATTTTCAATTAACACTCCCCATTTGAAGATAATTTTCTATTTAATGTAATTGCAGGAAATAATTTATTGGCTGATTAAGACTGAGGACCCAGCCTTCCTTAAGAAAACACTTTAACAAACCAGTCTTGAGAATTCATCTCATAGCTCTGGACAGATTTAGTCTATTTTTACAGCTGCAGGGTTGTGTTTAATTAGGATTGTGTACTATTGTTCACAGGCACAGCCTATATAGTTGGAATTATTCGAGACTGTTTTCATTCTGGGCTTTGTGTCATGACTAATTCATACTGAGGCAACAATCATGGGTAGCACTACTGGAAGAAGCCAGTTCACTTTCTAATCAGAGGATGCTTACTGAGGGAGCCAAGGCCACCCTGAGTTTTGGATTATGACTGTCAGGTGGATTTTATGTTTCTAAAACAGTGGCAGTGAACTAATACTTTTTTATTTTTAATGTGAGTGATTATGTTATCGGCAACTGTCCGTTATCTGAACTCTGAGAACATCCCTGCTGGCCCCTGGCAACCTCTTGACAGACTTGGAGAAAGTCATAATTGCCTGACTTTTCTATAGATTCCTTGCCCCTATAAAGTAAGTTCTGTAGTTACTTTTGTATCCCAAGGAGCATCCTTTGGTTATAGCTTTCCCTGTGCGTCCATCTGTCTGTCTGTTAGTATTAATTGGTATTATGAAAGAATAAATTTGTCTCCTTTGCTATAGTACTTTTTTGAAATTTGATTTCTTCCTCTATTGTTAAAATATAAACTTTTCCTGAACTCTCTTTTCCCCATTTTATTTTCTAGTATAGTCTAATTGATGAAATTTTATAATTTGTAGAATGATTGTTGTAAGTAGGTATCAGCATTTTAATATGTTTCAAAGCACTTCAAAAGCCTGTAATACTTTTATTTAGAACTATGCATAATTAGATTAGCTGATCTTATATTAATTTTTTTCACTGTAGGATACTAACTCCGAGCCCCCTCATTAATTGTGAGAAATTTAGCATTAGCTGTTAAATCCTATGTGAAACATGGGCTGCTACATAAAAGTACTGTTTAAATTGGAATTAACTTAATTATTTTTCTTTGCACTTGATATTTCCTTCACTGCAATATTCATGAAAGCATGTGACAGATCTGTAAATTTAACTGTTAATCTCAGATTTCTAGACCCTTTAATCAGTATTTATTTGTCTGTAGAAACAATCCTAGCAAGTTAATGATTTGCTAATTTGAAAAATGCTCATGTGGTTTCCTATGTTAACTGATTTGTGCATTTTTAAAAAATGGTATGAAATCAATTAATGCTAAAGAGCAATTAAGGTGGAGACTTTGTTTCTGTCATCACATGGCACCTCTAGCTAGAGATACAATAAATGAAAATTACACAAAGTTTTAGGAAAAAAAAGGGTTTCTTCAGTCAAGTTAATATTTAGTGGTTTTACCACTAATTTTGCTAAAAAATTACCTCCATAAAATGGTATTCTAAAAGTTTTGAAATTATGTTTAATGATCACGATTTTCTGATTGCATATGAAAACACAAAATGAATACCTTGTCATGTGCACGGCAGTTATTATTTGTGGACACATAAGTATATGGTTAGAATTGGGTTTAGAGCTTTTATAATGCTATGCTTGGTAGGCATTTTACTGTTTTCACAGGAAATGCTTTGGATCTTGTTTGTACTTTCTACCATAAAATAGAGAGATAATTATTCAAGATGCTCCCTCCAAATATTACACAACTACTTTCAACTTCACTAACATGAAGAGCTGCTCGATAAGCAAGGCACTTACAAGTTAAGTTACAGCAGCACATGCCTCTTGAAGGCCTCAGAAATGCTTCAGACCAGCACCCAGTGTTAGGCCTAGCATTCGTAGTACAAGGTGCAAGCTAAGAAGTAATGACCAATTTGCTTGGGACTCTAAGCATGGAATATCTATTCAGATGTTGTTTTCCTGCATAGCCTTATTTTTGTTCCTACAGATGTCTAGGATGGAGTTGGCTGTTTTCACTCAAGTTATTCTTGAGACTGGCTCATTAGTCAGTTCACTCCTTCATTCTTTTCATCGCTAACCATGAACCTAGTGACTACTCTCTCAAGAAGTCACAGTCTGTTTGACAACACTGGGAGGAAAGATGTAGACATGCCTACACTTTGTGGTTTGAAAACTTATTCTATAAGAATTACATTTGTGGATTGCATAAGAGAGAAAATATGTGGCAGTTACCAGGAAGAAGTTTGCTGAGTTAAAAACAAAGAGAGAAAGTGAGACAGGTCAGCCAGGAGTTCTTGGTCAGTGGGGTACAGTAGAATGCAACTATCTCTAAGTTTCTTATGTTTTCTTGATTTACTCAAATGCAAGGGATGACATCTTCTTTTGTTCCTGATGGCTCTCCTTAACTCACAGTGTCTATCTTCCTCTGCAGAAGAATGTCTTCCAAGCAAGCTACCTCTCCATTTGCCTGTCCAGCTGATGGAGAGGAAACAATGACCCAGGATTTGACCTCAAGGGAAAAGGAAGAGGGCAGTGACCAGCATGTGGCCTCCCATCTGCCTCTGCACCCCATAATGCACAACAAACCTCACTCTGAGGAGCTGCCAACACTTGTCAATGCCATTCAACAAGATGCTGACTGGGACAGCGTTCTGTCATCTCAGCAAAGGATGGTGAGCGTGCCTCTTAGAATGCCCGCATTATAAGTAGGTGTTTTAGGGAAAGCTTTAAGTATGTGGCTTTAGAGTTATTTGTGTTAAGGTCATGAAACAACCACCAGGTATACAATTACTGTATGCTAGTAACTGGCAAAACTCAGAAAGTGACTTGTGATCTAGCTCATGCCCATTATCATGTCACCCTGACAAAAGAAAATTGATGTCTTCTTATGACAGAAGGGTGGCTAACATTATTCTTTAGACTCCTAAATTTAATGTGATTAACTTGGTAATGTCATAAAATAAGCATAGTCAAATAAAGTGATGCTGTGTACTTAAAAATTGAATTAAGCAAATGTTTGAGTGAATGAGGTCATATAGTGATTATGTCTTCTATTAAGAGATGTTGGTTATTTATCACTTGTGACAATAAGTTTTGATTTATCATAAAGGCTTTATCAGTTATATGACTATATATTAATTTCAAGAGGGTATGCAAAGCTCCCGAGCATTGCTCAATCCGGTTGCAAGAGTTTGCACTAAGTAGACGCTCATATCCATACAAGCATTGTAGTAGACAGCTACCCAAGGTTCATTCTATTAACAATTTAAAGCAAAAATATTCAATTTAGGACATTTAGAAGAAATCCAGCCCCTATAAGTAAGCAGTTTTAAGCCCTGTTTTTATTTTTTAACTTTTAGCTAACTAAAACTCAAGTTAATGAAAAATATTTTAAATGGAAAATGAAGGAATTTTTATTCCTTCATAAAAGACAAGGCAATGAAGGGCCTTTACTAGAGAGCACATGTTTAATATTTTATTTATTTGAGAAAGGCAGGTATATAGATAGAAGAAAAGAAAGAAAGAATGGGTGTGCTACAGGCCCTCTAGTCACTGCAAACAAACTCCAAATTCATACACCACCCTTTGCCATCTGGCTTATGTGGGTACTGCAGAATTGAACCTGGGTACTCAGTCTTTGCAGGCAAGTGCCTTAACCACTAAACTATCATCTCTCCAGTCCTCCAAGAGCACATATTTAGGTTCCTGACTTATGCTACTGTCATGGAGACTTAATAACTTATGGAGGAGATGTTGTTTTTCTGATGCTTTTGTTGGCGTGGCTTGTGCTCTGGAACAGGGGTGATAAGTAGAGGATTGTATGATAAATGATCCAAAGGCCCTTACTTATTTACTGTTATTAGCATATGCTAGTAGTACCAACTAATAGTTTTCATACTGATAGTTCATAGTGCCCTTTTGTTACATTCCTGTGGTCTAAAACTCTTTCTTACACCCTCCTCCTCCCTCTTTCCCTATTGTGTCCCTTTTCCCTCCCCAAGACACACTTCCCCACATGAGTAAGAACTGGCTTTGCATGTCTGGCTTATTTCACTTGACATTATGATCTTGGTTTCATCCATTTTTCTGCAAATGATGTATTTTTGTTCTTTCTGGCTAAATAAAATTACACTGAGTTTTAGTATTGAGGGGGATCTGCAATGTAGAATTTCATCTGCAGATTTCTTTTTCTAGAGAAGAGGGAAGGATTTGGTATAATGAGGTGAGACTAAAGTCTGTTTTTTTCTGACTGAACTCTAGTTGTTTATTTGGTGTCTCCTAGGTAGCATGGTTGAAATAGTGATCCAGTCATGGCCACTTGCTTGTTCAAGAGACAATGGGACCATGTTTGGCTTTCCTTTAAACAGATATTTATTGAGCACCTTTTGGGTGCCAAGTGTTCTTCAGCTGATGCACTATGGAAAATAGATAGACTTGTTCCACGCCTTCCTAGAGTTGTTGTCATGAACAGGGGATATAAACATGCATACGTGTGTGCACACACACACACACACACACACACACACACACACACACACACACACGTGCATGCTAAAATTGTGCCCTGTGCCCTGAAGATGAAGATCAGAATGTCACCTGAATGCATAATAAAGCCAGTTTAATGTGGGTTAGGAATGCCCTCTCTGAGCTAAAGCTGCAGAAAGCAGCCAGGCAGAGGGGCGACAAAGAGTAGACCTGTAGAGGGAGAATCAAGTATTTAGCGCAAGAAAAACATAATTTACGGAAATACAAGATGGTCTTTGTGGCTGGAGGATAATGAGTGAGGTCGCATCAGATGTGGTTGGTGAGACAGATAGGCTGTATCAAGCAGGACCTTGGAGATAGCATTATGGAGTTGAGATTTGATCTAAGTGTAGTGGAAACAGCCTTTGAAGGGCTGGAGAACATTTCCCACAGATAATTCCAACTGTGCCATAGTGAATGGATAGGCAGGAGGCAAGAGTGAAAGGAAGAAGTCCCATCAGGATTTCTATTTCAGAAATCTAGATGAAAGATTACAGAGACTTGGATTAATGCAGAGGAAAAGGGGACACAGAGAAGGGACAAGCTCAAGATATAGTTTGCTTTTATGCCAAGTATAGTCATGGACAAATAAATGTAACTGGAATGGAAAAATATATGGTAGAGACAGAAATAATAGTTCAAAGTTAAAATTTTATTTCCTTAGGACACACCTTCTTATTTTTCCTGTTAGAACTTTTTTTTAACAAGTGCTAAGCTGCTTCAATAAATTAGATTCAAACTTTCATGATACAGAATTTTTAGAACAAAAATATTAATTTTTATTAAATATGATTTATGATTGTACAACTAGTTTAAAGATACAAATGTATCATATACTAGTGTGGAGGAAATCACACCCCTAGAAATATTTTCAAACTTTAATTTTTTGCTTTCCATTGGAGCTTTGTGTTTTCTGAATGCTGGGAAGCCACAATATTTTGTTTTAACTCCCACTCTATAGCATTTCCCAGCTGTGTACTTATAGGGAGCAATAAAAGGATTTAACAAATGGGAAAGAGCAGCTGTGTGTGGAAATTCCTCTCGTGTCCCTTTTCACTAGAAAGATGCAGTAATGGGCAACAACTGTACCATCAGACCTGTAATGACCTCAACTGTGAGGATAGTGTCACCAACCAATTACTCTTTATGGAAAGAAAAACAATAGAAGGATTTTATGTTTCTGGCTAACCTGCCATTCTATAGTGTGTGTGTATAGGTGTGTGTTGCCATGACTAATGTAAAACTTAATAAATACTTTACCTCCTGTGAAGTCCAAAAGCAGGTTTATGAAGTGACCTAGAACTTGCCATTCTTTTCAGTGGATCTTATTTTTTCCTTACTGTTAACTGTTCCCATACAATAGCTAGGGAGAATTAAAAGAAACAAAAATGTTATCAGTGCCTCTTCTGTTCCCACTGTTAGCCAGTTTCTGTGGTGGTCCTCATTCTAGAAAGGTGGAGCAAGCCCTGACCATTTCTTATCTTCTGAGTTCAGAAAGTTTTACTCTGTAATGTCAAGGCCATGGAAGAGTTTCTCTCAGACAAGGCAAAGAGAAAGCAAAAAGTTCGGCAGTCCCACTTCCTGAATAGAAAGAAAATCTTTGTATGTTAGACTTCAGATTACTTTGAGGTGGCACTTCAACAATGAGATACTGTACCATTTCAACAATAAAAAGAGTTTTTTGTGACCTAAGAGCAGAAGGAAAGTAGAAATTTAGTAATGTGAATTCAAAGGCCAGACTGACAGAAAACATTTTAGACTGATTTAAAAAATTATTTTTGTGTATGGGTGTGGTATGCATGTGTGTTTGCAGGTGTATGGTTGCATGTTTGGCATGCTTGTGGAGGCCAGAGGTAAATGTCAGGTGTCTTCTTCCATGGCTGTGTTCTTGTATTCTTTGAGGCATGGTAACTCACTAAATGTGGAGCTCATCATAGGTTAGATTAGCTATCCAGTGAACCCCAAAGGTTTCATTCTCTGTCTTCTTTGTTTTGGGATTCCAGGTGTGTGCCTTGATGCTGAGCATTTCACCTGGGCGCTGGGGATCTGCACTCAGGTCCTCATGCTTGGGCAGCAAGCACTTTATCCACTGAGCCATGTCCCCAGACTATAATTTTTTAACAATTATTTATATTATGGACACAAAAATGCTCAGTTTCAAACTTAGTGTCCTATATTAATTGATGATATTATTTGATTCAAAAATTAGTGAAGTCAAGAACTTATTATGTATAAGCACTACTATTTTCATCATGACACCAGTGTGGCTAAACCTTTGTGGCACAAGGACATTGTTGCTGCCCACTGAAATACCATTTTTTTCTCATTAGGAATAGGAATAAGTTCACGTAATTACTTCATGGTTAAATTCATAATGTATCATTCTTTTTCATAATATAAGCTTGGAAGAGTATTTTTGTGGTAGTGACCTGGGTATGATATTGTGTACAATGATTTTCTGTCATAGTCTAGGTACTATTAATAAACTCTTCTCAAATTATATATATATATATGTATATATATATATATATATTTCTTTGTTTTTCAAGGTAGGCTCTCACTCTAGCCCAGGCTGACCTGGAATTCATTGTATTCATTGTGTAGTCTCAGGATAGCCTTGAACTCACTGCGATCCTCCTGGTGAAGAGTCTATATATATATATATATATATATATATTTATATCACATAAATGGAAATGTGCATGTTAGAGTATAGTTTAAAGAGGTATTATTCCTGTACCTCATAGTTCCTTAAGACTACCTTGTGAATAGTACAGGTATGGTTACTGCTGTCATGGAGATTAGACAATAAGAAGTCTCAGACAATAAGACAACTTCAATCAATGAAAAATGCCATGAAGACAATTACATGAGGAAATATGAACATGAATAAACAGAACAGAAAGTCCTGTTTAAGAGGCCATTTGAACAACCAGAGCAACCATACAGAGATTTGGGGAAGATCTTCCCCAGGGCACAGGAAGTACAAAAGATTTTTGATTGGTGTATTTGAACCCAGAATACAGCAGAGTGGGCTGGAGAGGGAGAGAATGATATGAGGTAAAATCAAGGAGTTGAAAAGATGAGATATTGGGTCTCAAAGGCTTCCATAAAGTACTTGAACTTTGTTTTAAGTATAAGAGGAAATTATTGGAAAATTTTAAGCAAAGGATTTAATATGGACTTTATTTAGGTTTCCAGTAGACTACATGACTAGTATGTAGAATATGGGCTGTGGTGATACATCAGAAGCAGGAATGTTCCTTGGGAAACTAGTGTGGTAGTGCAGATGAGCCTGGGACAAGAGACAGAACAACTAGAGGATCATTCATCAAAACCTCCCGTAGATTCTCAGGAGACAGAATCCATACACAGTGGTGAGAACATGGGGGACTCCAGTCAGGAATTAGTATGTGAGGTAGGTGAGTCCAAGGACAGGGGACAAAGTAGACCTATTCCTGGATGAACTATGGCCCTAGGCAAGAGACAGAAACTTTTGCCAAATATTGGGCCCAGGTGACTTCTGGGGAAAGCTGTAGGATGTGGATGAGGCACCAGTCATGGTTTCTTGCAAAGAATGCAGTGTGGCAGTAAGATCCCAAGTAAGCCTTCATGTGCATGTGCACATGTACACTTGTATGCATGCTTATATTGAGATTCATTTTGGGCACACATGTTGTCATCTACATCTGCTGTTAACTGTGGTATAATTGAGTACATGGAACCATCCTGGACCCTCAGCCCAGAATATCTGACTGAACACCTTATTTTTAGAAACTTTCTTAGGTTTCTTTGCTTGAATTTTATCCTCTAGAAAAGTTTTAAAATAATTTTTCAACTATAAATAAAAGAGTCAAATAATGCCCTTTATTGTAATTGAAAGAAAATAATAATAGACATGCTTGGGTATTTAATAAATGACTGCTGGGAACAGTCCTTTCTTGCTTGCAAACAGTTTCTACTCTGCCTCTCTTGCTTTCAGCTTGGTGAAGTTGCTAATCAGCTCTAGAGTGTTTATGTAATTCACTGGGAGTCATAAAATTTCTGGTGTGGACTTTGTACCATTTCTGGGAATGGGGCTGTTGTCATTGTGCGATTCCATAGTCCAGGAATTTTTAGTGAGGATTTAATCTCCTGCCATGCTTTATGTTGTGACAGACTTAGAAGACTTTTCATCTTGCTGGCTCTGTGAGAGACTTTGAAAACTTGAATTGTTGCCAGTGTGTGTGTGTGCGTGTGCGTGTGTATGTGCGTGTGTGTGTGTGTGTGTAAAGAGAGAGGGGAAAGAGAAAGAGGGAGAGGAAGAGAGATTTAGTTATTTAAGATAATAGGCACCACCCAAATAAAATTAATTTTTTCACTTTTACTGGGACTATAGTTCAGAAAGTGTAGTAAAGCCCACTGTTTACCTGGTACTGATTAGCTTAAAGTCTTAATATCTAGGGTGAAATTTATAAACATCTTTGGTGGTACCTGATCAATTTATGATGCACTCAAAAAATATTCCATAAACCAGCAAGATTTCGGCTTCTTGAAAAAATTTAGCTTCACTTAAATTAAATGAATTTTCAGAGTTTGGAAATTGATTTAATTTAAGTACTGTTCAAACCTAGAGGGGCTGGAGAGATGGTTCAGTGGGTAAGAACACCTTCTGTGCCATCAGGAAGGTCTAAGTTCAATCCCCAGCGGCCACATGAAAAGTTCGGCTTGGTTGTGCATGCCTGTACCTGAGTGGGGCAGAGACAGGATCTCTGAGGCTCCCTGGTGGGTCCGTCTAAATGAGCAAGGGCATGTGGTAGGTTTCCCTGAGAGACTGTCTCAGGGAAATAAGGCAGCAAAGCAACAGGGAAGGATATATGACTTGTTCCTCTGGCCTTCACATGTGTGCACATAGATAAGCTCACACATGTATATGCATCATTATGTGTACGTGCGCGCGCGTGCACACACACACACACACACACACACACTACATACACACCAAAAAATAAAGTTCAGAACTAGAGTTTTCTTAACAGGGGAAAATGTGTAACCTTGGCCCAGAAGTCACTCGTCAACATTCCTAGAAGGATTACCTATTTCCTCTCCATTTGAAAGTATATCGGCACACAGTACATTCTCCTTTTAAATCTCAGGAATTTAACAACAAATTTATTTTCAATTTAAATTGAAAGGTAAAAACATTTTTATTTATTTATTTACTTGAGAGAAAGAAAGAGGTAGAGAGAGAGAGAGAGTGAGCATGCCAGGGCCTCCAGCCACTGCAAACGAACTCCAGATGCATGTGCCCCCTTGTGCATCTGGCTTATGTGAGAATTGAACTGGGATCCTTTGGCTTTGAAGGCAAGCACCTTAACAGCTAAGCCATCTCTCCATCCAGTAAAAACATTTTATTGCATAGAATTTATCAAAACTTGCTGTGGGAAGTGGCATAGAAAACTAGGATATAATGCCTACCACACTGATAATCTTCATTTTCATGCCAGGAGTGTGCGCAGTGTTCCATTCTGCTATTTTTCTTAAAGTATACTGTTGAAAAGTTCCCCAATTATGAGCTGTATAAATAAAAGGAAAGGATTACTGATTTTTTTTTTTTTTGGAAATATCTTCATGCTTCTGGAAAAAGGAATTGTCTATCCTCATTAGTAGCATAACCCACCTTTCTGAAGATACTGCTGGAAAAAGTCTTACTTCTTTTCTGGCATTTTATCAGGATCTTTATCAAAAGTAGAAATAGTTGCATGTCCTCCCTGAGCATGAAGGAGTCAGGAGTTCATGCTGATGACGTAACTAGTGGTCCTGTGGGCTGCATATCCAGCACCTATCATATATTTCTGTGCAAAGACTTGCATTGCCTTTGTCTTTTGTCAGTCCAAAGAAAAGCAAAGCCTAGTATCTATTTTCCAGTGTACCACTGTAATAAAATTGTGTGTTTAGAATGTCCTCAAGGAGATGGGATACACCATGCTTGTTTTTATTTTAATTTCAGACTGTGTCAGATCCAGTGGCTGGGTTAGCAGAGCACTGACTACAGAATGGATCTCTTAACAACCTCCACTGCAGGCTTTCACTTCCACACCACAGCATTTTTGTGTGTTCTTGAGTACTGTCTTTTCAGGGATTCATCCTGATTTTTTTTCTCAATTTTCTGTGATACTTCCATGTTTCATGAATATATTTTACTAGAATATCAGAAGTGTGCATCTCATACTGATTTCTGCTCCTCTTGATTTTTTTGGTATATTATCCAAGTATAGCCTGGGTCTGTAGTGTTTCTACCCACAAGGAAAGTTACTTTGGGATAATTATTTATAGTGTTGATTCTCAACAGGAACTCTGGTATAGCCTTGTGCAGCAGGAGAAGTTTGAGTGGGATGGATGGATTAAGACTTAACTTTTATATAAGACTTAGCCAATGTTAACCAGTGGAAATGACTTTAGGACACTAATAATTTTCTGCATAGCGCAGAACTCCACAAGCATGTTCTCAGTATACAATTGGTTTGTGTTAATACTTTATTTCTTGTGAAGAATTCTTTCATACAGCCTGGGGAAATAACTCAGTGGGTAAGACCTCTTCTGTAAAGCAGTGGAGAGGACAGGGCCTGATTTGCCTTAAGTTTGATTCCTTAGGACCCATGTGAACAGATGGGACACACATAAATGTAACTGTAGCCCTCTGGGGGGGCAGAGACAAGAAAGATCAGAGAAAAAGGAGAATAGCTGGGGTGCACTGGTCCTCCAGGTCCAGTGAAAGACTTCATCTCAAGGAGACACATGGATGAATGATGTGGAAGACACTGCACTTTCTCTCTGGCCTGTGCACACATGTGCACAGGGCCCAATGTTTTTACATACATGTGCATCCATATGTCCTAAACACATAGGCAGGCACACAATTACCAAATAAGAGTTGCTTTATACAACTATTCTTGCTTGGCTTTGAGTACATCACCACAAAGAAATGTGGTAACTAGATTATTGAAATCTGCACATTTTTGGTAATTCCAATCAACATGTGGAAAGCAAGATACATTTCCTATAGCAGATAGTCATTTACATGACTGATCTGAACTTTGCACGATCAAATGAGAGGCATTAAAAGGCTCTTATAGATAAGTAGAAATGAAATGGTGAGGCCTGTGGTGACAGTGGACCGATTGGGATGGTGGGTTCTGTGGTGACGGTGGACTGATTGGGAAGGTGATGTCTGTGGTGATGGTGGACTGATTGGGAAGGTGGGTTCTGTGGTGACGGTGGACTGATTGGGAAGGTGATGTCTGTGGTGATGGTGGACTGACTGGGAAGGTGATGTCTGTGGTGACGGTGGACTGATTGGGAAGGTGATGTCTGTGGTGATGGTGGACCGATTGGGAAGGTGATGTCTGTGGTGACGGTGGACCGATTGGGAAGGTGATGTCTGTGGTGACGGTGGACCGATTGGGAAGGTGATGTCTGTGGTGACGGTGGATTGATTGGGAAGGTGATGTCTGTGGTGATGGTGGACTGATTGGGAAGGTGATGTCTGTGGTGACGGTGGACTGATTGGGAAGGTGATGTCTGTGGTGATGGTGGACTTATTGGGAAGGTGATGTCTGTGGTGATGGTGGACTGATTGGGAAGGTGGGTTCTGTGGTGATGGTGGACTGATTGGGAAGGTGATGTCTGTGGTGACGGTGGACTGATTGGGAAGGTGATGTCTGTGGTGACGGTGGACTGATTGGGAAGGTGGGTTCTGTGGTGATGGTGGACCGATTGGGAAGGTGATGTCTGTGGTGACGGTGGACCGATTGGGAAGGTGGGTTCTGTGGTGACGGTGGACTGATTGGGAAGGTGATGTCTCTGGTGACGGTGGACTGATTGGGAAGGTGGGTTCTGTGGTGATGGTGGACTGATTGGGAAGGTGGGTCCTGTGGTGATGGTGGACTGATTGGGAAGGTGGGTTCTGTGGTGATGGTGGACTGATTGGGAAGGTGATGTCTGTGGTGATGGTGGACTGATTGGGAAGGTGATGTCTGTGGTGACGGTGGACTGATTGGGAAGGTGGGTTCTGTGGTGATGGTGGACTGATTGGGAAGGTGATGTCTGTGGTGATGGTGGACTGATTGGGAAGGTGATGTCTGTGGTGACGGTGGACTGATTGGGAAGGTGATGTCTGTGGTGACGGTGGACTGATTGGGAAGGTGATGTCTGTGGTGACGGTGGACTGATTGGCAAGGTGATGTCTGTGGTGACGGTGGACTGATTGGGAAGGTGATGTCTGTGGTGACGGTGGACTGATTGGGAAGGTGATGTCTGTGGTGATGGTGGACTGATTGGGAAGGTGATGTCTGTGGTGGACCGATTGGGAAGGTGATGTGGACTGATTGGGAAGGTGATGTCTGTGGTGACGGTGGACTGATTGGGAAGGTGGGTTCTGTGGTGTCGGTGGACTGATTGGGAAGGTGATGTCTGTGGTGACGGTGGACTGATTGGGAAGGTGATGTCTGTGGTGACGGTGGACTGATTGGGAAGGTGATGTCTGTGGTGATGGTGGACTGATTGGGAAAGTGATGTCTGTGGTGACGGTGGACTGATTGGCAAGGTGGGTTCTGTGGTGACGGTGGACTGATTGGGAAGGTGATGTCTGTGGTGACGGTGGACTGATTGGGAAGGTGATGTCTGTGGTGACGGTGGACTGATTGGGAAGGTGATGTCTGTGGTGACGGTGGACTGATTGGGAAGGTGGGTTCTGTGGTGATGGTGGACTGATTGGGAAGGTGATGTCTGTGGTGATGGTGGACTGATTGGGAAGCTGATGTCTGTGGTGACGGTGGACTGATTGGGAAGATGGGTTCTGTGGTGATGGTGGACTGATTGGGAAGGTGATGTCTGTGGTGATGGTGGACTGATTGGGAAGGTGATGTCTGTGGTGATGGTGGACTGATTGGGAAGGTGATGTCTGTGGTGATGGTGGACTGATTGGGAAGATGGGTTCTGTGGTGATGGTGGACTGATTGGGAAGGTGATGTCTGTGGTGATGGTGGACTGATTGGGAAGGTGGGTTCTGTGGTGACGGTGGACTGATTGGGAAGGTGATGTCTGTGGTGACTGATGGCAAGGTGGGGTGGACTGATGATTGGGAAGGTGATGTCTGTGGTGATGGTGGACTGATTGGGAAGGTGGGTTCTGTGGTGACGGTGGACTGATTGGGAAGGTGATGTCTGTGGTGACGGTGGACTGATTGGGAAGGTGGGTTCTGTGGTGACGGTGGACTGATTGGGAAGGTGATGTCTGTGGTGACGGTGGACTGATTGGGAAGGTGATGTCTGTGGTGACGGTGGACTGATTGGGAAGGTGGGTTCTGTGGTGATGGTGGACTGATTGGGAAGGTGATGTCTGTGGTGACGGTGGTACTACATTTGGAAGAGCATGCTAGGACTGTGCTTTCACTTCTCGAGATCTACCTCTTTAACTTCGTCAAAGTTACATTCCATGAGGGCTATATTAGCATGAAAACTTCTGCACACTTGTTCTGTGATTAACAGGGAAGACTTTGGTTATGGTGTCAATCCTCCTATATTGACTGTGAATGAACCTACCCCATCCCTTCTACCATATAGCCTATCTTTTTGGCCCAAACCTCCAAAAAATTTTCCTTAGTTACTGTCAGTTGCAAATTGTTCCACTGTTTAATTGTACTTTGCAATAACTTTTCCTCACATTCCAAGAGAAATTTAACCTTTAAAAGAACAATTTTCAAGCTATTATTCTCTTCAATAAGATAGCTTTCAGTGAGAGGACATATTGTTTTATAATATTAACTTCTTAAATATTATTTTGGTGCTAGTACACTCCCTGGCCCCTAGGCATTATTTTTCTAGCTAATGCAAATTGACTTCAATAATATATCTTTGTGTAAAGTACATTCTTGGATCCAAGGTATAAATTATAAACCTTTGCTAAGAAAATTTTATAATCAGGTTGAAATTAGAAATGAATATTTATGCATTTCATTTACCTTCACTATATTTCATTAACACCCTAGCAAATTGAAAACCTTACTTAATAAAATGATTGGAAATTATTTTGTAAACTTTTGCTTTAGATATATTTTAACTCTGATTTATTTCCTTTGCTAGCATATTGAGGGCACTTCAAATACAATATTCTAAAACGTGTCTAACTTCTAAAAAATGTGTATTTTTTTCAGGCACAAATAAATTACAGTGGTGTAATAGAAAAGATTCATTTATTTAGAAACACAATGAAGAATATGAACACTTTAGTGATAATTATTTTTGTTTTGGAATGTGTGTGTGTGTGTGTGTGTATTCGAAGAAGCTGGAATTAAACAAATGTATATCCATGAATAAATGAAGATATTTTTTGCATGTTATTTCATGGGTAATATTTAGCTTTTAGTTATATTAATTTGTTTTTCTAGTGATATCTTTTGTTTATGCTCTCTTACTAATATGTTTTGCTTGTAATTTGAGTACAGCACTTCTCACTAGTGTTTTCTTTGATGAAAAAATTGGTCAAGGATCAAGGAATGCATCTTAGTGTTTTTAGTATTTGGAAGTTGAGAGAAAACAAATCTCTACTTTTCTATCCCTCTGCAAAGAGCAAGAACGATCTCTGTGGTTGTCACTGGGCTGTCGTCCAAGGTGTGTTTTGGAAGGAGGGTTGCAGAACTAATGACACTGGGTACCCGATAGAATTAGACTTCCTGGGAACAGTTGGTGCTTAGTTTTTCCTTTTCTGAAAATGTAAATACTGATAAATAAATAGATAGATGACTGATGGACAGTTCTTTCATGAACACCATATCCTATGAAAATCATTTTTAAAATTCATTTATTCATTTGAGAGTGATAGATAGAAAGAAAGAGGGAGAGAGAGTGAGAGAGAAGGAGGAGGAGAGACAGAGAGAGAGAGAGAGAGAGAGAGAAAGAGAGAGAATGAGCATGCCAAGGCAGCCTCTAGCCACTGTAAACGAACTCCAGACACATGTACCACCTTGTGCATCTGTTTACATGGGCACTGGGGAATCGATCTTGGGTCCTGAGGCTTGCAGGTATAAGCACTTTAACCACTGAGCAATCTCTCCAGCCTGAAAATTATATTTAATGTCTTTATACTTGTTCTAGTTGTAACACTTAAATCAGAATCGGGAGATACTGTGAACATTTGTTTTAGATTACCAAGAGTTTCCTGTTAAGCACATCTTGTGTATGTGTTATTTGAAAGAAATTTGAAGAATTTTATAGTGAAATCCTCAAAATTGGAAAGTGTACTAGACAAGATCCAGTGAAGAGAGGAAATTGGGCTCAGAGAGGAGTCCTGAAGGCTTGTGTGTATGATATATAAACAAATATATTCCCTGTCTTCTAGACTGGCCTTGAAGGAATTTTCTATAGAATATCTACTTTATCAAGGAACACATGGATTTGACAAATCTTAATTTGGCTCTGGTAGGTAGTTTCGTTGTAAGGTATGAATAACATACCTTGAGTGAGTTTTCTCATTTAAAGTATACCAGTTGCTGGTTATAACAACTGCAACAACAATATCACACAATTATCTTTATAAGTATCATAGTATCTTTCAAATAAGGAAGAAAACATCTATAAGAAGCATAGCTTAAGGAAAATTGACTTAACATTAGCATAAGTAGTTTGCTTTTGAGAAAAACTGTATGGAATCTCTAGTTTCTCCATGCATAGGAACTCTGTAAGAACTTGTCCAGCACCTCCAGTTTCTGTGTAATCACTCCCCTGCCCCCAATGCTTTGGACTGTAAAAAAGGAATTCTGTTCAGTGAAACTATTTTCCCTGGAGATATTTAAAGGGAATGTGTCAGAGGAAAGATAGTTAGTTACCTGATAGAAAGCCAATGCTCATCCCTGCCATTACTTTGCTGTGTGACCTTAGAAATAATTTTTTTTTTTTTTTTTGGAAATATCTTCATGCTTCTGGAAAAGGAATTGTCTATCCTCATTAGTAGCATAACCCACCTTTCTGAAGATACTGCTGGAAAAAGTCTTACTTCTTTTCTGGCATTTTATCAGGATCTTTATCAAAAGTAGAAATAGTTGCATGTCCTCCCTGAGCATGAAGGAGTCAGGAGTCATGCTGATGACGTAACTAGTGGTCCTGTGGGCTGCATATCCAGCACCTATCATATATTTCTGTGCAAAGACTTGCATTGCCTTTGTCTTTTGTCAGTCCAAAGAAAAGCAAAGCCTAGTATCTATTTTCCAGTGTACCACTGTAATAAAATTGTGTGTTTAGAATGTCCTCAAGGAGATGGGATACACCATGCTTGTTTTTATTTTAATTTCAGACTGTGTCAGATCCAGTGGCTGGGTTAGCAGAGCACTGACTACAGAATGGATCTCTTAACAACCTCCACTGCAGGCTTTCACTTCCACACCACAGCATTTTTGTGTGTTCTTGAGTACTGTCTTTTCAGGGATTCATCCTGATTTTTTTCTCAATTTTCTGTGATACTTCCATGTTTCATGAATATATTTTACTAGAATATCAGAAGTGTGCATCTCATACTGATTTCTGCTCCTCTTGATTTTTTGGTATATTATCCAAGTATAGCCTGGGTCTGTAGTGTTTCTACCCACAAGGAAAGTTACTTTGGGATAATTATTTATAGTGTTGATTCTCAACAGGAACTCTGGTATAGCCTTGTGCAGCAGGAGAAGTTTGAGTGGGATGGATGGATTAAGACTTACTTTTATATAAGACTTAGCCAATGTTAACCAGTGGAAATGACTTTAGGACACTAATAATTTTCTGCATAGCGCAGAACTCCACAAGCATGTTCTCAGTATACAATTGGTTTGTGTTAATACTTTATTTCTTGTGAAGAATTCTTTCATACAGCCTGGGGAAATAACTCAGTGGGTAAGACCTCTTCTGTAAAGCAGTGGAGAGGACAGGGCCTGATTTGCCTTAAGTTTGATTCCTTAGGACCCATGTGAACAGATGGGACACACATAAATGTAACTGTAGCCCTCTGGGGGGGCAGAGACAAGAAAGATCAGAGAAAAAGGAGAATAGCTGGGGTGCACTGGTACTCCAGGTCCAGTGAAAGACTTCATCTCAAGGAGACACATGGATGAATGATGTGGAAGACCCTGCACTTTCTCTCTGGCCTGTGCACACATGTGCACAGGGCCCAATGTTTTTACATACATGTGCATCCATATGTCCTAAACACATAGGCAGGCACACAATTACCAAATAAGAGTTGCTTTATACAACTATTCTTGCTTGGCTTTGAGTACATCACCACAAAGAAATGTGGTAACTAGATTATTGAAATCTGCACATTTTGGTAATTCCAATCAACATGTGGAAAGCAAGATACATTTCCTATAGCAGATAGTCATTTACATGACTGATCTGAACTTTGCATGATCAAATGAGAGGCATTAAAAGGCTCTTATAGATGAGTAGAAATGAAATGGTGAGGCCTGTGGTGACAGTGGACCGATTGGGATGGTGGGTTCTGTGGTGACGGTGGACTGATTGGGAAGGTGGGTCCTGTGGTGATGGTGGACTGATTGGGAAGGTGGGTTCTGTGGTGATGGTGGACTGATTGGGAAGGTGATGTCTGTGGTGATGGTGGACTGATTGGGAAGGTGGGTTCTGTGGTGATGGTGGACTGATTGGGAAGGTGGGTTCTGTGGTGATGGTGGACTGATTGGGAAGGTGATGTCTGTGGTGATGGTGGACTTATTGGGAAGGTGATGTCTGTGGTGACGGTGGACTGATTGGGAAGGTGATGTCTGTGGTGATGGTGGACTGATTGGGAAGGTGATGTCTGTGGTGATGGTGGACTGATTGGGAAGGTGATGTCTGTGGTGACGGTGGACCGATTGGGAAGGTGATGTCTGTGGTGATGGTGGACTTATTGGGAAGGTGATGTCTGTGGTGATGGTGGACTGATTGGGAAGGTGGGTTCTGTGGTGACGGTGGACTGATTGGGAAGGTGATGTCTGTGGTGATGGTGGACTGATTGGGAAGGTGATGTCTGTGGTGATGGTGGACTGATTGGGAAGGTGGGTTCTGTGGTGATGGTGGACTGATTGGGAAGGTGATGTCTGTGGTGACGGTGGACCGATTGGGAAGGTGGGTTCTGTGGTGATGGTGGACTGATTGGGAAGGTGATGTCTGTGGTGACGGTGGACTGATTGGCAAGGTGGGTTCTGTGGTGACGGTGGACTGATTGGGAAGGTGGGTCCTGTGGTGATGGTGGACTGATTGGGAAGGTGGATGTCTGTGGTGATGGTGGACTGATTGGGAAGGTGATGTCTGTGGTGATGGTGGACTGATTGGGAAGGTGATGTCTGTGGTGTCGGTGGACTGATTGGGGAAGGTGGGTTCTGTGGTGATGGTGGACTGATTGGGAAGGTGATGTCTGTGGTGATGGTGGACTGATTGGGAAGGTGATGTCTGTGGTGACGGTGGACTGATTGGGAAGGTGATGTCTGTGGTGACGGTGGACTGATTGGGAAGGTGATGTCTGTGGTGATGGTGGACTGATTGGGAAGGTGATGTCTGTGGTGACGGTGGACTGATTGGGAAGGTGATGTCTGTGGTGACGGTGGACTGATTGGGAAGGTGATGTCTGTGGTGACGGTGGACTGATTGGGAAGGTGATGTCTGTGGTGACGGTGGACTGATTGGGAAGGTGATGTCTGTGGTGACGGTGGACTGATTGGGAAGGTGATGTCTGTGGTGTCGGTGGACTGATTGGGAAGGTGATGTCTGTGGTGACGGTGGACTGATTGGGAAGGTGATGTCTGTGGTGACGGTGGACTGATTGGGAAGGTGATGTCTGTGGTGATGGTGGACTGATTGGGAAGGTGATGTCTGTGGTGACCCGGTGGACTGATTGGGAAGGTGTGGACTGATTGGCAAGGTGGGTTCTGTGGTGACGGTGGACTGATTGGGAAGGTGATGTCTGTGGTGACGGTGGACTGATTGGGAAGGTGATGTCTGTGGTGACGGTGGACTGATTGGGAAGGTGATGTCTGTGGTGACGGTGGACTGATTGGGAAGGTGGGTTCTGTGGTGATGGTGGACTGATTGGGAAGGTGATGTCTGTGGTGATGGTGGACTGATTGGGAAGCTGATGTCTGTGGTGACGGTGGACTGATTGGGGGAAGATGGGTTCTGTGGTGATGGTGGACTGATTGGGAAGGTGATGTCTGTGGTGATGGTGGACTGATTGGGAAGGTGATGTCTGTGGTGACGGTGGACTGATTGGGAAGGTGATGTCTGTGGTGATGGTGGACTGATTGGGAAGGTGGGTTCTGTGGTGACGGTGGACTGATTGGGAAGGTGATGTCTGTGGTGACGGTGGACTGATTGGGAAGGTGATGTCTGTGGTGACGGTGGACTGATTGGGAAGGTGATGTCTGTGGTGATGGTGGACTGATTGGGAAGGAAGTGTCTGTGGTGATGTGGACTGATTGGGAAGGTGATGTCTGTGGTGATGGTGGACTGATTGGGAAGGTGGGTTCTGTGGGTGGACTGGTGGACTGTGGTGATGGTTGATTGGGAAGGTGATGTCTGTGGTGACGGTGGACTGATTGGCAAGGTGGGTTCTGTGGTGACGGTGGACTGATTGGGAAGGTGATGTCTGTGGTGACGGTGGACTGATTGGGAAGGTGATGTGGTGATGGTGTCTGGGAAGGTGGTGTCTGGTGGACTGATTGGGAAGGTGGGTTCTGTGGTGATGGTGGACTGATTGGGAAGGTGATGTCTGTGGTGGACGGTGGGACTACATTTGGAAGAGCATTCTAGGACTGATGCTTTCACTTCTGAGATCTACCTCTTTAAGTGGACTGTCAAAGTTACATTCCATGAGGGCTATATTAGCATGAAGGTGGGTTCTCTGCACACTTGTTCTGTGATTAACATTGGGAAGACTTTGGTGATTAGATGGGGTGTCAATCCTGGGAAGGTGATGTCTATATTGACTGTGAATGAACCTACCCCATCCCTTCTACCATATAGCCATTTATCTAGGACTGTGCCCAAACCTCCAAAAAATTTTCCTTAGTTACTGTCAGTTGCAAATTGTTTCCACTGTTTAATTGTCAACTTTGACAATAACCCCATCCCTTCTACCATATTTCTTTTTGGCCCAAACCTCAAAAAATTTTCCTTAATTACTCACATTCCACAAGAGCAAAATTTAACCTTTAAAGAACAATTTTCAAGCTATTATTCTCTTCAATAAGATAGCTTTCAGTGAGAGGACATATTGTTTTATAATATTAACTTCTTAAATATTATTTTGGTGCTAGTACACTCCCTGGCCCCTAGGCATTATTTTTCTAGCTAATGCAAATTGACTTCAATAATATATCTTTGTGTAAAGTACATTCTTGGATCCAAGGTATAAATTATAAACCTTTGCTAAGAAAATTTTATAATCAGGTTGAAATTAGAAATGAATATTTATGCATTTCATTTACCTTCACTATATTTCATTAACACCCTAGCAAATTGAAAACCTTACTTAATAAAATGATTGGAAATTATTTTGTAAACTTTTGCTTTAGATATATTTTAACTCTGATTTATTTCCTTTGCTAGCATATTGAGGGCACTTCAAATACAATATTCTAAAATGTGTCTAACTTCTAAAAAATGTGTACTTTTTCAGGCACAAATAAATTACAGTGGTGTAATAGAAAAGATTCATTTATTTAGAAACACAATGAAGAATATGAACACTTTAGTGATAATTATTTTTGTTTTGGAATGTGTGTGTGTGTGTGTATTCGAAGAAGCTGGAATTAAACAAATGTATATCCATGAATAAATGAAGATATTTTTTGCATGTTCTTTCATGGGTAATATTTAGCTTTTAGTTATATTAATTTGTTTTTCTAGTGATATCTTTTGTTTATGCTCTCTTACTAATATGTTTTGCTTGTAATTTGAGTACAGCACTTCTCACTAGTGTTTTCTTTGATGAAAAAATTGGTCAAGGATCAAGGAATGCATCTTAGTGTTTTTAGTATTTGGAAGTTGAGAGAAAACAAATCTCTACTTTTCTATCCCTCTGCAAAGAGCAAGAACGATCTCTGTGGTTGTCACTGGGCTGTCGTCCAAGGTGTGTTTTGGAAGGAGGGTTGCAGAACTAATGACACTGGGTACCCGATAGAATTAGACTTCCTGGGAACAGTTGGTGCTTAGTTTTTCCTTTTCTGAAAATGTAAATACTGATAAATAAATAGATAGATGACTGATGGACAGTTCTTTCATGAACACCATATCCTATGAAAATCATTTTTAAAATTCATTTATTCATTTGAGAGTGATAGATAGAAAGAAAGAGGGAGAGAGAGTGAGAGAAGGAGGGAGAGAGAGAGAGAGAGAGAGAGAGAGAGAGAGAGAGAGAGAATGAGCATGCCAAGGCAGCCTCTAGCCACTGTAAACGAACTCCAGACACATGTACCACCTTGTGCATCTGTTTACATGGGCACTGGGGAATCGATCTTGGGTCCTGAGGCTTGCAGGTATAAGCACTTTAACCACTGAGCAATCTCTCCAGCCTGAAAATTATATTTAATGTCTTTATACTTGTTCTAGTTGTAACACTTAAATCAGAATCGGGAGATACTGTGAACATTTGTTTTAGATTACCAAGAGTTTCCTGTTAAGCCCATCTTGTGTATGTGTTATTTGAAAGAAATTTGAAGAATTTTATAGTGAAATCCTCAAAATTGGAAAGTGTACTAGACAAGATCCAGTGAAGAGAGGAAATTGGGCTCAGAGAGGAGTCCTGAAGGCTTGTGTGTATGATATATAAACAAATATATTCCCCTGTCTTCTAGACTGGCCTTGAAGGAATTTTCTATAGAATATCTACTTTATCAAGGAACACATGGATTTGACAAATCTTAATTTGGCTCTGGTAGGTAGTTTCGTTGTAAGGTATGAATAACATACCTTGAGTGAGTTTTCTCATTTAAAGTATACCAGTTGCTGGTTATAACAACTGCAACAACAATATCACACAATTATCTTTATAAGTATCATAGTATCTTTCAAATAAGGAAGAAAACATCTATAAAGAAGCATAGCTTAAGGAAAATTGACTTAACATTAGCATAAGTAGTTTGCTTTTGAGAAAAACTGTATGGAATCTCTAGTTTCTCCATGCATAGGAACTCTGTAAGAACTTGTCCAGCACCTCCAGTTTCTGTGTAATCACTCCCCTGCCCCCAATGCTTTGGACTGTAAAAAAGGAATTCTGTTCAGTGAAACTATTTTCCCTGGAGATATTTAAAGGGAATGTGTCAGAGGAAAGATAGTTAGTTACCTGATAGAAAGCCAATGCTCATCCCTGCCATTACTTTGCTGTGTGACCTTAGAAAAGTCACTCTTTTTTTTTTTTTTTGAGAGAGACAGAGAGAGAGGGAGAGGAACACAGATAGAGATGGGCGCGCCAGCAGCCTCTCAGCTGCTGCGAATGAAATCCAGATGTGTGCGCCTCCTTGTGGTTAAGTGTGGCATTGCGCCCTTGCTTCACTTTGCATCTGGCTAAACATGGGACCTGGAGATTGGAACCACTGGAGACTGGAACCAGTGTTCTTAGGCTTAGGACTCAGGTGCCTTAATCGCTAAGCCATCTCTGTGAAGCCTAAGGACCCCAGTTCAAGGCTTGATTTCCCAGGACCCACGTAAGCCGGATGCACAAGGGGCCACATGCATCTGGAGTGCATTTGCAGTGGCTGGAGGCCCTGGCACGCCCATTCTCTATCTATCTGCCACTTTCTCTCTCAGTCTGTCTGTCACTCTCAAATAAATAAATAAAAATAAACAAAAATAAAAGTTTTTAGAAGTTAAGCTTGTTTTGGTCTGTCCAGCCTGGTAGGATTGTTAGGTATAATCACACCAAAGCAGTCGTGAGTACTGATGAATTTCCAGGTGGAAATGACTCCTGAGTGTGAAGGTGCATGAAAAAGCCAGTAGCTGAATCTTGAGAGAATGTTGGCTCAGGTGTTGAGTTCGCTATTAGATCTGTCTGCCTTAAAGTTCTATAGTCTACTGCCAAAAAGCTATAGCATGTTGCCGTCTGTGGCATTTTCTAAGGCAGGATGACGTAGTGCCTTAATTCTGGTTCAGTCATTATCTGGAAATTAATTACTCTTCAGGAGAGAAACACAAAGGACAGTTGATCAGAAAGGCTGAACTATGTCTGAGGAAGCAGTGAGGGAAGCTGATGTCCCTAGTTGGAGAAAAGAGCTTCCAAGGTACTCTCATCACTGTTTTTTTGTACCAAAAGAATGTTTCCAAGGGCTAGAGCTACAGGGTGAAGTGGAGTTTGTATTTCTATACAGAGAAATGCTTGTCAAACTGTCTTAAGATGGAATAGGCTTCTTGTGGTGGTGGTGGTGGTGTCTGTGAGAGATAAATTCTCTATCAGTGGAGGTGTTTACAGAGATTGAAAGGTCCCTTGTCCAGGGCTGTTTGCCAGCACTGCCAAACCAGCCTCATTTAGTGCCTATTTATTATGTCACAGATATGTTCTGAGTGTTTTATTTGTATTTAATCTTTACAACTGCCCAGGGAGGCAGATTCTTTATTAGGATCCTTGCTACCATTTTAGAAGAAGAGATTAAGGCAAAGATAAATTAACTAGTTTGCCTAAGTTTTTATGGTAGGTAACTAACTTGTTTGAGCTTCTATGAGATGGCTATGCTGGGGTTGGGACAGGAAAGCCCAGGCTTGTCTGGCTGTCTTCCCTGTGCTAGCTGGGTTGTTTTCCTATCTGCACAGGGGCATCTCAAGCCGGATAAGCCTGAACAATTGGGAGTTCAAGGACATTTGGCTATTGAGATTCTAAGTTTTGAATGAAAGCTGATAGTGCATACATACAAAGCATATTATGTACTTGTCTTCACAGTTTGGGGACTTCAAAATGTTTTCTGTATATATTTTGTCTAATACACTAACTTCCACTTGTTATATCATAATAATGAGGCAATTTTGATAACTTTTGGTTTTTTATTTGTGTGTACATGTGATTTAAAATAACTTTTTAAAACTAGCAGTTTTATTATTTTAGTTTTTGGGAATCTGACACTATAGTAAATGTATTTTCTCATTTATTTGTTAGTGACTACTGTGATTAAGCAGGATAATGATAGCAATGTATGGCATACTCTTATGCCAACTTTAAGATTTGTGTGTAGTGGTTAAGGTGCTTGCCTGCAAAGCCTAAGGACCCATGTTTGACTCCCCAGAGCCAATGTAAGCCAGATACACAAGGTGATGCATGTGCAAGGTCATGCATGTGCACAATGTAGTACACGTGTCTGGAGTTTGATTGCAGTGGCTTGAGGCCCTGGCGTGCCAATTCTTTCTCTCTCTCATTCTCATTCTCTCTGTCATTAAAGAAAAAGAAAAAAAAAGAATGGTGTGTAAATCCAACACATTTTAACACATTTAAGTATTAATAAAAGAAAGAATATATTTGCTCCAATATTGGGACAAATCACACTTTTGTTACAAACTATGTATAGGCAGTTAGAACAAACTCAGCATTTTCATTTATATGTCACCTTCAAGAAAAATATAATTTTTCTTCTGAGAAGAAACTTGCATATTAAAGAGATTAAGTTTCATTTGCTAACAAGATGGTTCTGGAACCTAGACTAGGTTAAGCTTTTCTGACAGTAAGTCAATAACACAGCAGTGTAAGAACTCTTACAGGATGGGTAGTCTTTGGTTCATCAAAATTTTAAAAGTGGGAACCAAAAAACATGATACTTACATACTTTGTATATAAAGTCACTTAATATATAATATATATCTCATACACATGCATATATATGTAGCATATATAACTTGAACATTCAGTTGGAATTTGAACTGTATAGATGCAGTGCCTACTAAGGGGTTTGAGGTCATCAAGGGAGGTACCACCTTGGCAGAGATTGATGCTGACATATTTGTTTTATGTTGTCAAAAAGACACAGCTTTTGGTTGATAGTAACTTTAAAAAATATTTTATTTATTTATTCATTTGAGAGAGAGAGAGAGGCAGATAGAGAGAAAGAGAGAATGGGTATGCTAGGGCCTCTAGCCACTGCAAATGAACTCCAGATGCATGTGCCTCCTTGTGCATCTGGCTTACCTGGATCCTGAAGAACTGAACCAGGGTCCTTAGGCTTCACAGGCAAATGCCTTAACCACTAAGCCATTTCCTCAGCCTGATTATAATTTTTTGTTTGAGAGAGAGAGAGAGAGAGAGAAAATGAAGGTGCTAGTGGCCTCTCAGCCACTGTGCACGAATTCCAAATGCATGCATCCCCTTGTGGGCAAGTGAGGCATTGTGCCCTTGTGTCACTTTATGTCTGGCTAAACGTGGGGTCTGGAGAATCAAATGGGTGTTCTTAGGCTTGGAAGCAGGTGCCTTAACTGCTAAGCCATCTCTCCAGCCCCAATTATATCTTTTTTGTAGACATTGCTTCTCCAAAGTTCTCTCTAGTCAAAGAACAGCATGAACAAGCTGTTGAACAAACTGGGTTCCTTACTGATTTTGTTGAGAGAGAACACATTATAGGGACCTATGGAAATTCCTGAAAACAGTGCTGAACTGAGCCTGCCTGGGGATGCGGGCTTTACTCAAGTATATGGTATGGTCTAAAGAAATAGTCTTTTGCTGTAGATTGAGTGATATTAGAATTTAATTTTAAAAAACCCAAGTGAACATGTATCAAGTATTTCTATAAACCTTGCTTACAAGAAGGGTGGCTGGAGTGAAGATAAAGCTGTGACTAGAAAAGCTACAATTGAAATGGTGAAAAACTGACTATATACAATGACACAAGAATAAGTGCATTTAATTCAGCCTTGCTTGTGGGTTCAGGGAAGGTATACGTGGATAATACCTTGACCCTACCATTAGATCAGGCTGTAGGCACTTGATTCATGACCCTACTTAGGTCATTTCTCCAGTATTTCTCTCTGGTGCAATGATTTCCAACTGTATGTAGGTTTCAACTCCATTATATGGCAAAATTCCATTCCTGACCTATGCTCTCCAGCTCCCAGTTTGCTGACATCTTGTTTGACTTGTGCAGCACTAGCCCTCTCCTCTCTCCTGCTTGCAGTCTGGCTGCCCATCCACATTCCTTGTCTAGGTGTGGTGCTGCCCAGCAGCACTAGAGCAGTAGTGAGTGCACTGTGGCTACTCATGGAAAGAGCACAGACTGGCCATAGGATGAGTGGTAATTGATAGGTTCAGAAAGAAAGCTAATTTTAAATAGTAAGGTTTCTGAGGCTTTGAAAGGAGCCAGATCTCAGTGAATTTAATTTGGGCTTGACGTTGGTAGCAAAGAGAGTATGTAGTTTAGTACTCATTATTCTACTCAGCTGCATATGAATAAAGATAGTGATGAATAAAAAAAATCTAAAAATAGTGCCAGGGGTTATCATGACAGTATTTTCTGGTTTAAGAATTGAAACAAGGTACAGTTGGACAAAGGACATTTGAATTCAATAATAAGACTTGCTAAATATTTTATGTTAGGCACTGTACTAAATGCTTTATGAATGATTTATTTCTCATAGCAACTCTTTGAGGATGTAATTATAACTCCATCCTGTACAAAGGTAGAGTGTAGTTTCTGTCCCCTTGACTGTGGGCAAGCCTCTGTGACTCATCATTGAATAGAAAGCCATGGCACTTACACAGTGTGATCCCCAGGCTAGGTTGCTTCATCCAGCTTTCTCAGGATCATGCACCTTTGGAGTCCTTTGGATCCCTGGACCACCATGCAAGAAGTGCGTGTGGAGAAATCACATCTGTGTAGAGAAATGTGCTCATGCAATCCCCACTGTTCCAGCTTGGAGCTCTAGGCCAGGTTCCATGACTGAGTCTTAAAAGAAGTCTCAAAAATGACCCAGCCATTGCCACAGACTTAATTACAGCCTCATGAGGGACCTTAACCTTGAGACTAAACCACCAGGCTAGAGGCTCCTAAGTTTCTGACCCACAGAAACCTTTAAGGCTAATGAATGACGATTGCTGTACTTTAGTTTGGACTCTTTGGTTATACAACAGGCAAATAATGCAGGTTCCATTGCTAATTCTAGAATAGATTAATAACCAAATACACTTTCAATCTCAAAAGTCGGTAAATTTCCTTTCTGGAAATGCAAGAGAATAAAGCTTCCAAGGTAGGCACTGCTGGGGTTATGGCATATTTTACTATACAGAAAAGTACTTTTATAGGCACACGGCATAGAAAGACCATCAAAGGGCTGGAGAGATGGCTTAGTGGTTAAGGCACTTGCCTATGAAGCCTAAGGACCCAGGTTCAATTCCTTAGTACCCATGTAAGCCAGATGCACAAAGGGGTGCATGCATATGGAGTTTGTTTGCAGTGGCTAGATGCCCTGGCACACCCATTCTATCTGCTTCTCTCCTTCCCCTCTCCCTCCCTCCCTCCCTTCCTCCCTCCCTCCCTCCCTCCTTCCCTCCCTCCCTCTCTCTCTCTTCTCTCTCTCTCACACACACACACACACACACACACACACACACACACATACTTTCTGTCTCAAAATGGATAAATAAAATAAAAATTTAAAAAGGAAAGACCATTGGATTTTGAGTCAGAAACCCTGCATTAAGATATTAGCTCTGCCAGTTGTGCCTGTGTGACATGGTGGAAACACTTATCCTTGCTGAGTGTGGATTTCCTTCCCATTGAAAATGAAGATGCTGAACTCAGCATTTAATATCATTGATTGGGTAACATAAATAGTGGGATCTTATTTCTCTCACTTCTGAACGGGGGGGGGGTGTGTATGGTTTAAATGAGTGCTCCCCATGACTCACATATTAAAGGCTTGGTCCCCAGCTTGGGGTGCTTTTGGGAGGCAGTGGAACCTTTAGGAGGTGGGACCAGTACGTGGGTACTGGGCAATCAAACTCTGGTTGTTAGGCTTTGAAGGCAAGTGCCTTAAACACAGTCATCTCTCTAGCCCTGTTTCTATCATATTTTAAACATCCATACCAAACTTTGAAAAATATATTTATTTTCTGATTTTAAATGTTATTTATGATAGAACATTTAAATAAGAAGCATCAAAAATAAAAAAATATTCTTGTACTCAGAGCACTATTAACATTTTGTTGTATATTCTGATCTCTTCACTGTGCATAGTTTTTCTTTAAATACATATATTAAAGATTTTCACTAACATATCTTTTTGTTCATAGTACATTGTAATTGTTTTCATGAGATTAAGTTTCCTGCAAGACTATGATTTTTCAATAGTTTCAAAGTATCATCCCATGTTGATAAAACCATGATGTCTACAAGTAATCCCTGCAATTGGACACATAGGTTGCTGATACTGCTCATGACAAATGCTGTATTAACCAGTGCAGGATAGGTTTGATGGCCATATGCAGCTACATCATCAGTCACTTCTTTTTTTAACATGTGAATTCCAAATATTTTGTTCATATAATCTTGTGCTTGTTAAACAGTTCTTTACCCTTAGCTTTAATTTTTAAGTATTTTGACATATTTGATGAATAGTTGTGTTTCGTTCTCCAGCCCATCTTTCCAGACCATTTTTTACAGGCTCTGCAGGTGCCTAGAAGCTCCCCAAACCATGACCCTAAACTTCAAGGGTTAAAATTAAGTTGTAAATATTGCCATTACATGCCAACTAATGATGGGTGGCATATTCTAATATGTTATTAAATGCAAACTTTGTGTTGTGAGGAAGTTCTTCATGGTATGGCTGGGAGCAGCAAATTAGTTAGCCCTGATGTAGTTGAGGAGAGCTTTAAGTATGAAAAGCAGTTTGATCTGGATTTTCCAATGTGGACTGGGTAGAACATTCGAAGGAAGGCGTTGGGACATACAGAGGTGCAAAGATTTGAGTACTTCCTCACAGTTGCGGAGTGAGGGAGGCTTGAAATTAGATTCCTTTGGATGTCCCTGCTGAGCAGTCAGTTCTGAGTAACAACTCTGGGTAATCTGAGCAATTAAAAAACTTTTTTGTTTTATGATTTACTTTTCTATCCCTTTAGGCACTGAGAACATCTTAATGAAAATTCTTTGTGCGTGCATGTGTGTGAGTGTGTGTGTGTGTGTGTGTGTGTGTGTGTGTGTGTGTGTGTGGAGCCATGGTGTGCATGTAGAGGTCAGATCACAACTTTGCAGTGTCAGTCCTGGACCTCCACCTTGTTTAAGATAGGATTTCTATTGTTCACTGTTGTGTACACCAGGCTGGCTGGCCTACTAGCTTCTGGGATTCTCCTGGATCCAACTCCCATTTTGCCCACAGATGTGTGAACTACTGTGTCAGGCTTCACATGGGTCTGGAGATCTATAATAGTCATTAGTCTTGCTCAGCAAGCACTTTTAACCATTGAGCCATTCCCTAGCCCAATTACAACTCTTGATTTGTGAAAATTGCTTTTTCTTTTCTAGCAACATATGATTGTTTGTTTTCTACTAGCATGAGCTTTCTCAGTCTTCAGTATACAGTTTACGTACTATGTTTTATTGATTTTCAGTGAAGCTGAACCAACATTGCCTTAGTCCTAGTATTGGGATTGGAAGAATCCTTTTAAATGAAATTTTGAAGATTTCTTTACTGTTAGTTTGGTGGTGTGATTGAGGTTGGATGCTGAGAAAAAGCAAATCTATAATAATTACTTGTGAATGAAACAATGCCCCTTATTCATTGCCTCTAGATCAGTGTGATTAGTCCTTTGCCTCTGGTTATTTTCAACATAGCAATTTAAGTTTTTTAAAAATTTTATTTATTTATTTGTAAGCAGAGAGAGAGAGAGAGAGGGAGAGAGAGAGAGAGAGAGAGAGAGAGAGAGAGAGAGAATGGGCATGCCAAGGCTTGTAGCCACTGCAAACGAACTCCAGATGTATGCACCCCTTGTGTATCTGGCTAATGTGGGTCCTGGGAAATCGAACCTGGGTCCTTTGGCTTCACAGGCAAACACCTTAACCACTAAGTCATTTCTCCATCCCCAATTTAAGTTTTTTAAAATCACAACTAACTAGATTTCTTAATTTTTTCACAATTGTGTTTTCATTGTAATGTCAAGGCCAAGCCCATTTTCTTTAACTGTCGTCTTGGGGAGCAGTGATTTCCACAGGGCTTAGGACCTGGCCTTGGAGTCACAGTCTTCTTCAGTACTCATATGCCCAGGCTCATCCAGGGTGAGGCAGGAGTGGGTGGTGGAAATTGTATTTTAACATGCCTGCCAGGCTATGTTCCATGCTGAAGTTTGAGGAACTCTGGGAAGTTTCTCCAGTCTGTTCCTAGCTGGCCACAGTGGATATCCATGGCTGTTCGATACTCTCCTAAGACATTTGCCTTAATTGGTGGGGAATAGAACATGCCTTTTTTTCCTTACAAAAACTTACCTAGAAATTATATCTTCCATACCCTTTGCAGGGGAGTGGTTTAAAATCATTTTTAAAAATTTTGGATTACTGATTTTTTAGATAACATCTAAAGGTATATTGAATTGTTTACTGTAATGAATTGTTTTTAGGCCTCTGTTAAAAAGATCAGTGTTTATTATGTTTTAGACAATTAAAAAGTGATGGAGAAGGACAAAAGGAATGAGGCAACAAGACAGAGGAAGGACTACCTTGAAAGAGGAGGGGCCCTCATTGGAATGGGGCCAGAGAAGAGGGGACAAAAGTAACCTGATGGGAATAGGACCAAATTACTGTGTGTTTATATATGAAAATTCCCACTGTGTGTTTTTTTTAAGTAATGGCTATTAAAGGCACAGTTCTACCCCTTTCCCCCTTCCCAGGTTTCTACTGCATCAGCATTTATTGTTTTACTTCTTGCCTGTGTTCTTGTGTCTTTCTTGCTCCTGGAACATGGTAGTCAGCTACTTGGGTCAGATTATAGGGGGCTCCAGGAGGTCATCAGGTCACTACAATACAGAATCAATGCTTATGTCTGTGGTACAGGATGGCAGAGGTCACATTGCCCTGAGCATCAATAAGGAACAGAGTGTAACAAGGAAGTGGCAGGAAGTACATGGTACTCTGTGAAGACAAAAATGAAAATGGGACCTAGTCTGGAGGCCTTTCCCAGCCCCTTCGGTCCCTACTTGTCAGGGTAGGAGGATCTTCATGATGGCCAGTGTTGTCCTTTGTTGGCAAGCACATTCAACTCTACTCTTGACTTGGCGGTTATTTTCTTGGATTGAGCCAAGGTTTGAGTTTTTGTTTTGATGCTATTATACAAGAATACTTCACATTTAAATAAAGTGAGACAACTGACAAAGTGATGTCTGATCTATCAGCGCTTCCTTCATGATCGGTGTGGGGTTTACTCAGGGTCCACATGGCACTGGTAGCCATATCTCTGAGTGTTTGTGTGTAAAGTGGAGATTGAACTGCTTATTTCAAGGAGTCATGTCCTAGTCACAATGGGCTTCTAAAAGAAGGGGTTCTTTCCCTCACTCCATAGAATAATTATAAGCATTAACTGAGATGACAAATCTTTCCTGGGACACGAAGGAGGCCAAGAGCAAGGTGCAGAGGAACCCTCTTTCCTGCCTTGCCCTGTTTATTTTATTCTTTTTGAGTTATTTCAGCTCAAATACATGGTGTATCCCTGTTCTAGGCATTATGTGAGTTCCACCAGTACAGAGGAGGTGAAGATTTAGTTCATAATATTTTAACCAGCTTCACTGAAATATAATACACATACCATGCATTTTATCCATTTAAAGTATATATAGTTCAGTGGTTTTTAGGGCATTCACAAGGTTCACACTATTTCAGTCAGCTCAAGGTTCCTAACAATTTTTTTTTCTTAACTCCACAATCCCTCAGGTCCCATCCGTAGATCATTCTATTTCTTCATTCCTTCAGCTCCTCTGTGGTGCTGCTGACTAAACACCACTTCTGGAAGCTCCATCTCACTGGATGTTAAAATTGGGTTCATTATTCCTTATCCTAATGACAATGACACCTGGCTTCTAGCCTATGCTAAGTACAGTCCTTACTTCATTACTGTAGGCGACACTTCCTGTCCTAGATGCCATGTTCCGTATCTCCCCCAACCACTAGTTACCAGCTCTGTCACTTTTGCCTCATATTTACTTATTTCTAGTTTGATTTTTCAGTTCTGGGATTACATCCCAGGCAAGTACTTTACTGCCTCCATTGTTAACACTAGTCGGGCTTCTTTGTGAAGGGGACTCAGAGTCTGTAGGGTTTTGAAGCTTCTGAAGACTAGACATTTCACTTTTATTTTTAATCAAGAGAAGGAATACTTTTGTTCAGATAAAATGACATCAACACTGCCTTGAGGGTTATGGCCATGTAATAGTAACCTCCAACCCTTAGTTCTGATTCAGAGAGATATTAAATATTCTCTTCCTAAAACTTTTTTTTATTGTTATTCACTTGCTTTTTTTTTTCCCCTAAGGGAGTGTTTATTAACTCCCTTTTATCAATCAAAAGAAATTGATTGCCAGTGAATGTAACATTTCTTATTTGAAATTATAAAACAAAAGCAAAGATATGCAAACTCACACTTAACATCACTGGCAAATAAGATAACAACCCTTTCAAAGTGATTGCTAAATAATGTTAAAGATTTTACTAACTGAGAGGAGGAGGGGATATGATATAGGGTGGATTTGTGAAGGAGAAAGTTGGGGAGGGAAGAAAATTATCATGGCTTATTGTCTATAATTATGAAAGTTGTCAATAAAAAGTTTAAAAAAAAAGAAACCAAAACTTTTATGATTGTTATTTCCAACCTTAGGTTTGTTTTCCCTCCTCCCCAGGTGGATCTGTCCCTCCTACCAGTTAGCTAACTTCTGTGTACTATGAAGTAATTCTTGTGTAAATGTTTCTGCAGTGAGCTTTTGTTGCTTGTGTTTAAAAAGTTTAAAAATGGGGGCTGGAGAGATGGCTTAGCGGTTAAACGCTTGCCTATGAAGCCTAAGGACCCTAGTTCAAGGCTCGATTCTCCAGGACCCACATAAGCCAGATGCACAAGGGGGTGCATGCATCTGGAGTTCGTTTGTGGTGGCTGGAGGCCCTGGCGCACCCATTCTTTCTCTCTCTCTCTCTACCTGCCTATTTCTGTATCTCTCGCTCTCAAATAAATAAATAATAAAATATATTTTAAAAAAAGTTTAAAAATGCCACATGAAGAATGTGTTACTGTGGGTGGAGTGTCACTAGTAAGGATAAGGGACAGAGGAGGCTTCCAGGCTGATGCGTAGCTAGAAAGAAAGCATTTTCCTTAGACTCAAGCACACAAAAATAGTCAGATTGGCTAACTTTTTGGCATGGGTTTAGACATTTTTATTTTTTTCCAGTGAATGGTGAACATTGGACATAGAAATGAACCTTTCTATCATTTCTAAAGGAAGGGGTTTTCATGTGTGTGGGGGGTGGGGAGGGTGGGGAGTGGGGTCTGGGGGACCTTGGGAAGAGCACTGCTGAGAAAAGTACCCAGTTGAGAGGGAAAAAACTTTACCAACCCTGATAACTACTCCCTGATGTTGAGCTTTCAAAGACTAAGAGCATGAGTGAGTGAGAGGGCGAGGCATCTGTTTGTGAGCCACTCAGTCTGTTTTATAATTTAAATCTGCAGTTTCAGGGATATTCCTTTGGTATTTAATTGCTTCTTTAAAATTTAGCATTTTTGGGCTGGAGAGATGGCTTAGCGGTTAAGGCGCCTGCCTGCTAAGCCTAATAACGCTGGTTCCAATCTCCAGGTCCCACGTTTAGCCAGATGCAAAGTGATGCAAGGGCGCAATGCCACACTTGACCACAAGGGGGCGCATGCATCTGGATTTCAGTCACAGCAGCTGAGAGACTGCTGGCGCGCCCATCTCTATCTGTCTCCCTCTCCCTCTCTATCTTTCTCTGTGTCTCTCCCCCAAAATAAATAAAATTTTAAAAAATTTATTTTTTTTTTTTTTTTTTTTCTGAGGTAGGGACTCTAGCCCAGGCTGACCTGGAATTCACTATGTAGTTTCAGGGTGGCCTTGAACTCTTGGTTATCCTCCTACCTCTGCCTCCTGAGTGCTGGGATTAAAGGTGTGTGCTACCACACCCAGCCTAAAATTTAGCAATTTTAAAATCAGACTGATATTTTGTCTGCCTAAGTTAGTTTCTGTACCTTCTTCTTGCCAATAAAGTTTATTTATATCAAGTGCTGTCCTCAGTTAGGGAATTCACTGCAGTACTCTACAAAAAACAACAACAACAACAACAAAAAAACAAATACCCCCAAACAAACCCCATGTTCTAATGGCTTTATTCTATTTTATCTTTCTAGGAGTCAGAGAATAATAAGTTATGTTCCCTATATTCCTTCCGAAATACCACTACCTCACCACATAAGCCTGACGAAGGGAGTCGGGACAGAGAGATGATGACCAGTGTTACTTTTGGAACCCCAGAACGCCGCAAAGGGAGCCTTGCCGATGTGGTGGACACACTGAAGCAGAAGAAGCTGGAGGAGATGACTCGGACAGAGCACGAGGGTATGTGTGGGTAGCTGCAGGGCTCCCCCAGGAGGGTATGTGCACTAGCTGCAGGGCTTCCCCCATGGGGATTTTTACACTAGCTGCTGGGCTCCCCAGCCCCAGGGTATGTGCCCTAGTGGCTTGGATTGTCCACAGCTCTTCCAGGACTTAGCCAAGGGCCCAGGATCTCCAGGGCCAGAAAGGCCTGAGTGCCACCAGCTAGGAAAAAGTCACACACAGGTTACTATGGTGACAGCATACTGGACTGTCATCAGTGAGGAACGCTAAGCAGAGAGCTCCAGTGTTCTAAAACTTTGCCACATTATTGGCTTCTTATAATGACACCTCAAGGATTTTCACAGACAATAGCAGTCACCCTGGAGAAAAGAAAGGGACTTTTCCTAACTATGCCTTCAGTGGGTTTGTTTCTCCCTTATTTTCTTTTGGTTGACTGTTACTTCATGAAAATATCCCCCCACTTAAAGCAAAAATACTTTTTCTAATGTATTTCTCTTTCATTTTATGATGGCTATACATTGGTAAATTTTATTTTTACCCCCAAATCTTGCAGATTAGACTTGTCAAGGGCGAGCACTTCCTCACATGGCATCGGTTGTAACTTCCCTTTCTTAGCCGCTCTATGTTGAGTCTATAAGGGAATATTGCTAAACAGAATGAAACAGGTCTCTGATTGCTATACTATGCATGTTCTTTTATTCTTTCAGGCTTTAAAATGCAGAGCCTTCAGTAGTTCTGCATCTGTTATTGTTTTGTAGGTTAAATACAATGTCATTAACACTGTAGGGACACTGGGCTTTGATGGAGGGGTTTCCACCTAGCTGGATTTCATTCCTCTAAGAATTCAGACATTCATTTTAATTTTAGTAAAAATTTCTATGAAAGTTATTGTTTGCTTCCCTGTTTAACTAACCAGATTATATGATGGAAGGTGTAGGCTGTCTTGATACCTTGGGGTAGATCAGGAGCTATAGCATGTGCCTAACAGTTAGGCAACCTGAATAAATTCTTCAAGCTGAGTCATAGAACTTAAAATTGGATGTAGTACTATTACCTAATATGGTAATTCAGACACCTTGAGAATTAAATCTAACGATGAATATTCAAGTCTCTTATGAACTGTAAACTGTGAATTTGAGGTGTTTGGGTAATGATGATCATATTATAAATCTTAATTATCTCATCAGACTTTAATATAATGATTCCCTTAGAGATCACTGAGGTACCCAGAACTTTTCAACTTTATGGTTATTTCTCAGCTGTTAGGAACTTTCACAGTTCTGATGATACATATATATATATATGGTATATATCCATTTAAACACATATTTTGAGCAATTATATATGTGTGGGTATGCTGGTTTCTTCTTCAATATTGAGTTGCAGACTTATTTCTTACTAATTGCAAATAGTTTCTAATTTATTCCTTACATCCATGTGTAGTCTATGAAATTATATAATCAGGTCATTCTGGATCATATCTAAAATAGGAATATGTGTTCAGGATGGATTGCCGACTCTTGTGTTTGCAAGCCTAGTGAGGCCCATTTTTCCTTTACTAGAACAATTATAAATGCATAAAGTAAAATCTTTAGAACTATAGAGAATTATTTTGTTTGAATTATTTTAGTATTTTAACATGAAATACTAACTAAAACATTGAGGGAGGGTGGAGTGTAATAACTTACCAATGCATTAAGACAAGAGCTAATTTAGGTCCCCAAAATGTCATGATTCTGAAGAGTGATAACCAAAGCACATATTTTGAGATATTTCAACAAATACAGTGTGGTATTAAAAAAATAGCCATTTCTCATGGTTCTAGGCATAAAAGTCTGTTGTTTGTACCCATAACTTAAGGACATGCAAATTTTCAATCTAAGATTAGCGAGAAAATATTTGTTTTCCATACAAGTGTAAAGAACTGATAAATTCTGTCCTTCCATGTCTCTTGGGGTCTGTGGACCCTAATTCTAGATGATATGGTGTATTCATAATGAATAAAATAGTAGTCCCTAACTTTAAACAGTTCATATTTTAGTAAAAGGACTCATATAGCTCATGAACTTCAGTTCAGTGTGTCATAGTGATAGCAAAGTTACATGGATGGAATTTTGAAGATAAAGTGATTGCTCCTGCCTAGGAACCCATGCGAGTTTCTACAGGGAGAGGAGTCCTAACTCACCTTGGAAAATGAAAGGATTAGTGATTGAAAATGAAGGGGCGAGACATTTCAGGCACAAAGAACAGGCAGAGAGCTTTCAGATGGCCAGCATTCGGGATATAAAACTGAAAAATTTGGCTGTATTCAGATCACGGGGTGGTGGTTGATGTCTGGCTAGAGTCTGGACTTTCTGTTGAAGGCAATGAGGAACTGCTGATGATGTTATTTTATTTTAGCCAAGGAAGGATGAATTTGAACTTTCCTTTGGGAAAGTTAATCTGGCAGTACTCTATAGGATGGATGGGAGCAGGGAGAGACATTAAGGAAATTGTTCCAGGCTAGAGATAAGAGAGCCTGAACTAGAGCAGCAGAAAGGACAAAGAAGGGCATGGATATAGAAAATACTATGAGATGGAATTTTCAGGAGAGTGTTTAAGTGTGGAGACCCACAAGAACGGTGCAGAGAAAAAACTCTTACCTCAGAGCTCTTAACCCTGGACAGATAAGAAGGTGGTAATAGAATTAATGGAAGAGAGCAGTGGGCAAACACAGTCTGCACTTCAGAGCAGGGAGGATTCCTGGTTTCCATTCTGAGTTTGAATCTTAATTTTAAATACCTACTCGTAGTGATAGGACAGAATATCATAGTGGGAGAACAGATCAATATGGAAAATTCAGATTCTAAAAGAATTCTAACTGTAGGTCTGAAGAGGTAGGACAGTTTCACTAAAATTTGACCCTTTAAAGTTTGCAGGAACATCTCATTTGGGATGTCTCATGGGACAGGGCAGTACACATGCATTCTGCCCCTCCCCCATTGCTTTCAGCTTGAGGCTCATAGCCTACAATTAGGTGATCAGCAATCCCGTGTGGCTGACATAACACATGATGACCTTTCCTGAGTTGCTTTTGTCTGGAGAATGTTTTGATTTTGTCACACTAAATGCCTCCCTCTCATTCTCCTCATATATGTAGACTTCTGAGATGTTCACGATGGTCAATTTAAAATAAATCCTTTACAAATAAAACAGAACTTCCCAGGCAGATATTTTGACCCACTAAATTATTGTCCAGAGTTTAACCTGCTATTTCTTCAAGAAATGCCCTTTCCCTGAGTCGTGATTCCATTTGATGCCTGAAACCCTGATGAGCAGCGATGTTCTGTCGGAAATGTTCATCTGACAGTGGGGCTGATGGGAGGACAGATAAGCCTTCTGTGTTTGTCCATGCACCCTTCAGTGGTATAGACAGACACATGGGGGGTGGCAGGCAGGACGGTGACAGGACGGTAGGTAGATGGTCCACGCACGGAATGTCCATCAGCAGCGATCTTCCAGAGCACTGTGATACTGATGTACAGGTAGAGCACACAACAAGGCTTTGAGTCATAGAGCGAAGTTACAATGCTTCCATGGCAAAAGCCTTCCTTCCACTGGGACTGGTGATGAATTTTATTTATCCTTGTGTCACCCGTCTTGTTGCCAGGATAGCTGGGCTCCAGTGAAAGCGACAGTTGTCAGAAAATGAATACTTTAAAAAGGACTTCTATATCTAAATACATATATTTAATCAGAGAGTCCTTTTGGCTTCTGAAAATAAGTTGTCTAATGAGAATTTCATTTGAGCAGCTGCGACTGAGGAGGTCAACAGGCAGAGCCTAGGAGAATATGGCCCAGCTGGTTAAATCTGGTTGTTGTCGTGATTTAAATGGTCAAGTGCTGCTTGTAATCCAGGACCGTCTGTTTGTCAAGGGAAGAGTGAGTGCTTCAGCATAATGTACAGCTGTTTTAATCTCTCTTTAATAATAGTGCCTCAGCCACCATCATGACTGTGTACCATGCTACTAAGTGTGTGACCCTGGCCAAGGGGACAGACCAAGTGAGGCTCTGGAGTCACAGGGAATGCAGGGAAGGGAGATAAAAGTAGTACCTCCACTGTCTGGCAAAACTTTCCAATGCTTAGCTTTTCCATTCTTTGGATAATAATGACTGTGCCCAGGAGGCAGTGAGAATGTTTGGCAGTCAGAAGAAACATCAGAATGAAGGACGTCTCTGGTAAAGCTGTAACCTCATTGCAAAGCAGATGGGCTTAGGTACAATTCCATAGTTGGAGATTAGGGTGTATCTTTGTACCACGGAATGGTAATGACATGTGGATTCACTGTCACATGCATGGACAGAAAGGGCAGCCCTGTTTGAAGCCCTCTTGAGGTCAATTTTTCCTGGATCATGCAGGTGCTTTGAGCATGGGAATCGGCATGTGACTGTGTGTATGTGATGGATTGTTAACTTTACTGGTATCTACTGGACATAGTCGTCTACATGTTGTCCTCACTGAAGTATACCTAGGGTGGGAGTGGTATGTTCTGGTGTACTAAGGGAGGTATCTAGTATCGTTCTAACAGTGAGAAAACTCACTGAGTTTGAACCCAGATTCCAGCCCTTAGACACTGTAGAATACCAACAGAGTATGAATTGAGTGAGGACACTAGAATACCCATGAAGAGTGTGGATTCGAATTACACTGCCAGTCTTGACTGTCCCTTTAGCATCTCCTAGGTGAACAGCACAGAACAAATCACCCAACTTCTCTCTGTACTTCACTTTCTCAAATAAAACATGGCCTTATGGTAGTGTCAAGATAAGTATTGGTGAATGCAGCGAAAGCGCTTTAGCTAGGCTACCCTGTGGAACATGAGCTGCAGGTGGAACCAGCTTATTTTGTGGCCAGTGACCTTGCACATGTCAGTTAACCCTTCCGTGATCCAGTGTCCTAGTGAGGACAGACACAGATTTTTCCAATTATAACAGTTATAACTTTTGCTATGGTGACCATTGTTACAGTTACTACTGTTATTTGAAGAAGCTTTTCAAAGAGAAATATTCTAAAAAAAAAAAAAAAAATCTCACCTTGCTCCAGACCAAAACACAGGAAATGTCCATGGTGTTGAGGGAGTCAGCCTTGGGCAACAGCGAGGTCTCTGTGCTCTAGAAGAAAAATTCCCTTCTACTCTCCTTCCAGGACTTTGGAGAAGCTAATACTGAAGTTTCCCCACTGGAAGCCAGTCTCCCCACTGAGAAATACATAGATTTCTATGTGGCAGTGAGCGAGTCTGTGGAGCCTCAGTTGAGATCTTCAGATGAGCAACCTCAAAAACAGTGCATTCCTGCTGATATCTAACATTTATGCAATGCTTTATCATTGAAGTAACTGGAGGGATGGGTGGATGGCTCAATGGTTAAAAGTGCTTGCTTGCAAAACCTGCCTGCTCAGCTTCAGTTCTCTAGCCATTCAGCCAGAAGGGCGTTTGTTTGCAGAGAGAAGAGACCCTGGTGTGCCCCACCCCCACATGTGCAAATAAATAAATAAATAATTGAAAAATAGTTTTAAGGTGAAATGTATAGATATGATTGATTTGAAAACCATTATTCTGATAAAAACTTACATCGGTGTCACTTAGCCCTTCCTAAATCCAAACTTTTCTTTAGTATTCAGTATGATCTCCGTTCAGCACTATTATTTCAAGTGCTTTGGAAATGTTCAGTAATTTCAATGCTGAGTCCCCAGACTACTGGTGAAGAAGCAGTTGGCGGTTCACAAAAGTGATGACACAACTCCACTCTCATTCGTTTATCTTTAACACATAGGTACTCCTTTCCCGTGATATATATCTTTGTACCTGATTTTAAAAATTTATATAATAATCATTCTGAACCACTTTCAGTTTCTTCTTAGAGGTATCTTCTTGAAAGCATTGTACAATAGTACTTAGAGATTATAATTCAGAACTAGAACTATTAGTATTTAATTTACAAAAATTATGAATTATTGATGAGGGATTGTGCTTGGTGTAATTTTATGTTAATTATTTTTGCTTCTTAATTTTTGTAAAATGGTCCTTTTTCATACAATTTTATCAAACATATACTAAGATAGAATTCCATGACCCCCAGATCTATTGGGTATATCTTGGCTATTCCTACCTGCAGTTGTTTCGCAGCCCCCATATGGTGTATGGCAGTTAGTGTGTGCCATTCTCAGTGTACGCCATTCTCAGTTTGTGCGATTTCCAGGGTGTGCTATTCACAGTGTATGCCTTTACAGTGTACATCATTTACAGTGTGTGCCATTCAGAATGCATGCCATTCACAGTGTGTGCCATTCACAGTGTGGGGCATTCACAGTGTGGGACATTCATAGCATGCCATTTATAGTGCACCACTTACAATGTGCGCCAATTGCAGTGTGGGGCATTTACAATGTGTGTCCTTTACAGTGTGGGGCATTTACAGTGTGGGGCATTTACAATGTGTGTCATTTACAGTGTGTGTCATTTACAGTGTGGGGCATTTACAGTGTGGGGCATTTACAGTGTAGGGTATTTACAGTGTGTGTCATTTACAGTGTGGGGCATTTACAGTGTGTATCATTTACAGTGTGGGGCATTTACAGTGTGTGTCATTTACAGTGTGGGGCATTTACAATGTGTATCATTTACAGTGTGTGTCATTTACAGTGTGGGGCATTTACAGTGTATGTCATTTACAGTGTGTGTCATTTACAGTGTGCGTCATTTACAGTGTGTGTCATTTACAGTGTGCGTCATTTACAGTGTGGGGCATTTACAATGTGTGTCATTTACAATGTGTGTCATTTACAATGTGTGTCATTTACAATGTGGGGCATTTACAATGTGTGTCATTTACAGTGTGTGTCATTTACAGTGTGTGTCATTTACAGTGTGGGGCATTTACAGTGTAGGGTATTTACAGTGTGTGTCATTTACAGTATGGGGCATTTACAGTGTGTGTCATTTACAGTGTGTGTCATTTATAGTGTGGGGCATTTACAGTGTGCGTCATTTACAGTGTGTGTCATTTACAGTGTGCATCATTTACAGTGTGGGGCATTTACAGTGTGCGTCATTTACAGTGTGTGTCATTTACAGTGTGCGTCATTTACAGTGTGGGGCATTTACAGTGTGCATCATTTACAGTGTGCATCATTTACAGTGTGCGTCATTTACAGTGTGGGGCATTTACAGTGTGCGTCATTTACAGTGTGGGGCATTTACAGTGTGCATCATTTACAGTGTGCATCATTTACAGTGTGCGTCATTTACAGTGTGGGGCATTTACAGTGTGCGTCATTTACAGTGTGTGGCATTTACAGTGTGCGTCATTTACAGTGTGTGTCATTTACAGTGTGGGGCATTTGCAGTGTGAGCCACTCACAGTGTGTGCCATTTGCAGTGTGGGGCATTCACAGCATGTGCCATTTATGGTGTGGGCCATTTACAGTGCGCCACTTACAATGTATGCCATTTGCAGTGTGGGCCACTCACAGTGTGGGCCATTTGCAATGCACACTATTCACAGGGTATGTCATTTACAGTGTGTGCTATTTACAGTGTGGGCCATTTACAGTGTAGGTAATGTACAATTTTGTTAAATCATATCCTTAACTTCAAAGCAGAGCTTTGAAAAGACACTTTAGAGTTCCCTGTCCATTTCTAGCTCCTCAGGTTTCAAGGTTCTTTTTATGCTTCTTTCTCTAAGAACATTAACAGATGCAAGCAGTCCTTTCTGATTTTTCCTTTCACCAAACTGAGAAGTGGAAGGCACTCTCCACATTGTACATTTTGCTGTTGGGAAGATAATATACCTTCCAATAGCTCAAATGAAAGAAATCAAATTCTCGTTTGCCTTTTATATTTGTGGATTTATAGTTTGTTGCAGTTACCTTTTTGTTTCTGGGATAAAGCACCCAAACAAAAGCATCTGGTGGGTGGAAAAATATTTATTCTGGCTCAGAGTCTTGAGGGGAAGCTTCATGATGGCAGGGAAAAGATGGTAGAGCAGAGGCTGGGCTCATCTCCTTGCCAGCATCAAGTAGACAAGAGCAGCAGAAGACTGAGCCAAACTCGAGCTGGCTATAGTACCCATAAGGCCACCCACAACAACACACATCCTCCAGCAAGGATCCACCCACCTTCTCGATTTCCTTCAGTTGGAGACAAAGAATTCAAAGCACATGAGTTCGTGGGGGACATCTGATTCAAACGATCACAGACTGAATATTACAATTTTGTATTTTTTCCATGAAAATCATTTGATTTTCATCAGAACTTATTCTGGGAGTTCCAAAAAGTAAGGAGCTCTTTTGGGACTTGTATTATTTTCTTTGTATACTATGTGAGTAAAATCAAAACAAAAAAATGTACAGACAAGGAAGTGGTAAATTTAACCCTTTGTTTTTTATGCAATAATGTTTGGCCCATGAAACTAAACCCATGTGGATTCATCTTCCAGCTAATAAAAATGATGAGTCCCATTGACTTTCTGCCTGCTTTACCTATCCAGTCTTTACTTTCCACCCAGGCTCACTGCTGAAGCTTTGTGCTCATTACTGTCTTCCCTTTTGTTCTAAAATAGTTTAGGATGCTTTTAGCTTTGTTTTGGGACTTTATAAAAGTGATGTCACATTGTACTCTTCTGTAACTTGCCTTTTATACCAATAATTATATCCCATAATCAATTTTGCTGTGTATAGTTTTAGATCACTTTCATTTGTAGATAAAATTCTGTACACTTTCCATGGAATGTCCTACAATAGCATTTTATCCTATCTATTGTCTCTGGATACTTGGGAGTTTATTTTTTTTTACAGTTTTATGATAATAAAAACAATATTATGAAGATTCTTGCATGTTTGACACACTTATGAGAGATTTTTTTCCTTTGATGTATCCTTGGGAGGGGAATTGGTATTGGCAAATTTTTGTTTTCATTATTTTGCTTGCTTTCAGATAGAGGAATCTATTTCGCTCTCTCTCTCTCTCTCTGCATGTGGTGTGTTATGAGTGCTGAAAGCTTTAACTTAATTGTCTATTCCCATTGGTTATATCCTTACCAACATGTTTTTCACATTTTTTAAAAATAAAACTTCTCAGAAAGTCAACAAGAGCCTTTGGGGGACCCTCAATGAGTTTCTCAATGCCAGATGTCGTGTCTTGATAAAATGTCTTCTCTGTGACTTCCATAACATGTGGGTATTGATAGAATGTCCACTGTGGCTTCCATACCTGTGCTTGGTCTTGATAGAATGTCCACTGTGGCTTCCATACCTGTGCTGGGTCATGATAGAATGTCCACTGCAGCTTCCATACCTGTGCTGGGTCTTGATAGAATGTCCAATGCAGCTTCCACACCTGTGCTGGGTCTTGACAGGATGTCCTCACTGCGGCTTCCATACCTGTGCTGGGTCTTGATAGAATGTCCACTGCAGCTTCCATACCTGTGCTGGGTCTTGATAGAATGTCCACTGCGGCTTCCATACCTGTGCTGGGTCTTGATAGAATTTCCTCACTGCAGCTTCCATAGCTGTGCTGGGTCGTGATAGAATGTCCACTGCAGCTTCCATACCTGTGCTGGGTCTTGATAGAATGTCCACTGCAGCTTCCATACCTGTGCTGGGTCTTGATAGAATTTCCTCACTGCAGCTTCCATAGCTGTGCTGGGTCTTGATAGAATGTCCTCACTGCAGCTTCCATACCTGTGCTGGGTCTTGATAGAATGTCCACTGCAGCTTCCATACCTGTGCTGGGTCTTGATAGAATGTCCACTGTGGCTTCCATACCTGTGCTGGGTCTTGATAGAATTTCCTCACTGCAGCTTCCATAGCTGTGCTGGGTCTTGATAGAATGTCCACTGCGGCTTCCATACCTATGCTGGGTCTTGATAGAATGTCCTCACTGTGGCTTCCATACCTGTGCTGGGTCTTGATAGAACGTCCACTGCAGCTTCCATACCTGTGCTGGGTCTTGATAGAATGTCCACTGTGGCTTCCATACCTGTGCTGGGTCTTGATAGACTGTCCACTGTGGCTTCCATACCTGTGCTGGGTCTTGATAGAATGTCCACTGCGGCTTCCATACCTGTGCTGGGTCTTGATAGAATTTCCTCACTGCAGCTTCCATAGCTGTGCTGGGTCGTGATAGACTGTCCACTGTGGCTTCCATACCTGTGCTGGGTCTTGATAGAATGTCCACTGTGGCTTCTATACCTGTGCTGGGTCATGATAGAATGTCCACTGTGGCTTCCATACCTGTGCTGGGTCTTGATAGAATGTCCACTGTGGCTTCTATACCTGTGCTGGGTCATGATAGAATGTCCACTGCAGCTTCCATACCTATGCTGGGTCTTGATAGAATGTCCACTGTGGCTTCCATACCTGTGCTGGGTCTTGATAGAATGTCCACTGTGGCTTCCATACCTATGCTGGGTCTTGATAGAATGTCCTCACTGTGGCTTCCATAACTGTGCTGGGTCCTGATAGAATGTCCACTGCAGCTTCCATACCTGTGCTGGGTCTTGATAGACTGTCCACTGTGGCTTCCATACCTGTGCTGGGTCTTGATAGAATGTCCACTGTGGCTTCCATACCTGTGCTGGGTCTTGATAGAATGTCCTCACTGTGGCTTCCATACCTATGCTGGGTCTTGATAGACTGTCCACTGTGGCTTCTATACCTGTGCTGGGTCTTGATAGAATGTCCTCACTGTGGCTTCCATACCTGTGCTGGGTCTTGATAGAATGTCCACTGTGGCTTCCATACCTGTGCTGGGTCTTGATAGAATGTCCTCACTGTGGCTTCCATACCTGTGCTGGGTCTTTCATAGAATGTCCTCACTGTGGCTTCCATACCTGTGCTGGGTCTTGATGGAATGTCCACGGTGGCTTCCATACCTGTGCTTGGTCTTGATAGAATGTCCACTGTGGCTTCCATACCTTTGCTGTGTCTTGATAGAATGTCCACGGCGGCTTCCATACCTGTGCTTGGTCTTGATAGAATGTCCACTGTGGCTTCCATACCTGTGCTGGGTCTTGATAGAATGTCCAATGCAGCTTCCACACCTGTGCTGGGTCTTGACAGGATGTCCTCACTGTGGCTTCCACACCTGTGCTGGGTCTTCATAGAATGTCCACTGTGGCTTCCATACCTTTGCTGTGTCTTGATAGAATGTCCAATGCAGCTTCCACACCTGTGCTGGGTCTTGACAGGATGTCCTCCCTGTGGCTTCCACACCTGTGCTGGGTCTTCATAGAATGTCCACTGCGGCTTCCATATCTGTACTGGGTCGTGATAGAATGTCCACTGCAGCTTCCATAGCTGTGCTGGGTCTTGATAGGATGTCCACTGTGGCTTCCACACCTGTTCTGGGTTTTGATAGAATGTCCACTATGGCTTCCACACCTGTGCTGGGTCTTGATAGAATGTTCACTGTGGCTTCCACACCTATGCTGGGTCTTGATAGAATGTTCACTGTGGCTTCCACACCTGTGCTGGGTCTTGATAGAATGTTCACTGTGGCTTCCACACCTATGCTGGGTCTTGATAGAATGTCCTCACTGTGGCTTCCATACATGTGGTGGGTCTTGGTTGAATGTCCACTGCAGCTTCCCTGCCTGTGCTGTGTAGAGTGTCTGCAGCTCTTTCCATGATGAGGATGACTAGGCAGAGGGGCCCAGTTCTGCTGTGGAGCCATCTGGACTGGGTTTGCTAGGGTACATGTTTTCTCTACTTTTGATCCTTAGTCTTGATATCCCTGCTTGTGGTACGGTTTTAGGGTTAGAGCATCTCCTGATCTTTAGTCATATCAGTTCACAGTCTTCCCCCCTCTTAAATATTTCAAGTTTAAATTACAAGTTTATTGATGGTTGCCTCCCAACAATCAATATTGTTGATGGGAGATTGAGTCAGGAGCATCACAAGTTCTAAGCCAGCCTGGGCTATAGAATGAATTCAAAACCAGCTTGGGTAACTTATTGAGACCCTGTCACAAGACAAAATAAATAAATAAGCAAGGAAAAGGAGAGCTGGGGTGTGGCTCAGCAAGAGTGCTTGCCTCACAATCATGAGGCATGGGTTTAACCCAGCAGAAGAAACATTTCAGAATCCATCAGAGATTGTGCTAAGCTCGATGAGCATTCTTCTGACTCTGGTAACTTACTAGATAGTATCAAGGAACTATTTGATTGTTCTAAACTCTATGTTTTTAATTGATGAAATAAGAGTGTTGGTTAGATGTGCATTAAAGGGAAGATCATGAGCCAGGTGTGGTGGGAGACACTTTTAATCCCAGGACTTGGGAGGCAGAGGTAGGAGGATCACCATGAGTTCGAAGTCACCCTGAGATTACATAGTGAATTCCAGGTCAGCTGAGCTAGAGTGAGACCCCACCTAGAAACCCCCAACCCCATAAATAAATAAATAAATAAATAAATAAATAAATAAATAAATAAATAAATAAATGGAAGATTATTTTATGCTACTTTGATTTTATTTTTAAATTTGTATCCAGATTTCAAAGTTTTCAGACTTAATCAGCCATCTGAACCAACCTCATGATTCATTTATTTTTGTATTCTTAAACTGATTTTTATGGTCTCTTTCTGATTTCTAGAGGTAAGGGCAGCTATGCCACTTGAAGTCTTTCCCAATGAGGTCCTTACAAACAAAGCTGTGGCTTGGGGCTGTGGTTCACTGCTGAGTCTCATGATCAATTAAGAAAGATAGTTATGGAGTTGTGCCCCACAGTGTTACAGCAGCAGCAGAATTAATTATGATAAAGTATGTTTCTTAAATGAAGGCCAGCTAGAGTCAAAGGTAGTTTAAAAAGTTTTTTATTTTCTCATGTTTTGACATGTGTGTGGTGTGTGTGCATGCATGTATGTGGGTTTAACTGTGTGTGGTTGTGTGAACTTTTTGCTGGAGAGAAGCAAATGATCACTTGCTCCCCCAGGCAGGGCACCCCAATAGACTAAGGTCTAATTACACCAGAGCTCACCCTGGTGAAGCAATGAGTTTATTGGGCTTCCTTTCAGAGTTTCAGAGCATGAGTGAGGGGTTACTTATAGGCGCATGAGAACCCCCAAACAACCATAGTCTCAAAAAGTCTCACCACAGCACGGATGAAAACCTCCCCCGAGCTGCTCAGATGGAGCCCACCTTCCTTTTATCTTCTGCCTGCTATATACTCTTATCTCCCTCTGTGACCAGGAGACCTTGTGCATCATTGTATATAGCTAGCATAGGGGCACCTGAGATCTCAGGTGAGCATAGCCCTCTCCAAGCCCCTTCTTATATGGGGAAACATCTACAGACCCAATCTTGAGAGTCACTGCTGAGTGGCTATAGCTACTTTGCATAAAGATGGCCATAGCAATTTTTTTGGAGGACCTCAATTATATATCAGTGGTGCATGCTCAGGCCTCTCTCTCTCTCTTAATCTCTCTCTCTGTCTCTCTCTCTGTGTGTGTGCATGTGTTTGTGTGTACATGTATGTGTATAGTGGCCAGTCAGGTATTTTCCTAAATTGCTGTCCACCTTATTTTTTTAAGAAAGGGCCTGTCATTGAAGTTAGAGCTTGAAGTTCTGCCAGTCTGGGAAGCCAGCTTACTCTGGTGACCTGACTGTCCCCTTTATAGCGCTGTATTACAGGCTCATGCAACTGTGGCTAGCATTTATTATGTGTAACACTCAAGCTTACACAGTGAATTCTTTACCTGCTGAGCCATCTCCCCAAACCCAAGGATAGCTTTAACCCAGTGACTTATGAACTGAGTGCACTGAATTTCTGTGACACTCCAAATGCAATCACTATCTCACCTGGAACTTTGCTCACCCTCTGAAGCACCTCTGACACTTCTAACTTGTACTGTGCACAGAAAGGAAGGAGAGGAAAACTTAAGTACTACTGTGTATACCGTATATCCACATAGGATTCTGAAGAGGCAATCGCTTTTTGTTTTCATAACAGACCAGGAGTAAGACTGTCCCTACATGGGACAAAATCCTTTCCAGAGGACGTTCCCCCCATGTCCTTCACAGCTCTGCAACAGGCTCCTGCTGTCCTTCAGAGCTCAGATCACTGTCACTCCCTTGGAGAAGTCCTACTCACATCTGTGCCACTGTGGCATGTTTCTTCTCTATTTCATGTTGATGGCAGCCACTGTGGCATGTTTCTCCTCTGTTTCATGTTGACGGCAGCCACTGTGGCATGTTTCTCCTCTATTTCATGTTGACGGCAGCCACTGTGGCATGTTTCTCCTCTATTTCATGTTGACGGCAGCCACTGTGGCATGTTTCATCTCTGTTTCATGTTGACGGCAGCCACTGTGGCATGTTTCTCCTGTATTTCATGTTGACGGCAGCCACTGTGGCATGTTTCTTCTCTATTTCATGTTGACGGCAGCCACTGTGGCATGTTTCTCCTCTGTTTCATGTTGATGGCAGCCACTGTGGCATGTTTCTTCTCTGTTTCATGTTGACGGCAGCCACTGTGGCATGTTTCTTCTCTGTTTCATGTTGACGGCAGCCACTGTGGCATGTTTCTTCTCTGTTTCATGTTGACGGCAGCCACTGTGGCATGTTTCTTCTCTGTTTCATGTTGTGGCAGCCACTGTTGGCAGCCACTGTGGCATGTTTCTTCTCTGTTTCATGTTGATGGCAGCCACTGTGGCATGTTTCTTCTCTGTTTCATGTTTTCATGTTTCTCCTGTATTTCATGTTGGCAGCCACTGTGGCATGTTTCTTCTCTGTTTCATGTTGACGGCAGCCACTGTGGCATGTTTCTCCTGTATTTCATGTTGACGGCAGCCACTGTGGCATGTTTCTCCTCTATTTCATGTTGACGGCAGCCACTGTGGCATGTTTCTTCTCTGTTTCATGTTGACGGCAGCCACTGTGGCATGTTTCTTCTCTGTTTCATCTTGACGGCAGCCACTGTGGCATGTTTCTCCTCTATTTCATGTTGACGGCAGCCACTGTGGCATGTTTCTTCTCTGTTTCATGTTGACGGCAGCCACTGTGGCATGTTTCTTCTCTGTTTCATGTTGACAGCAGCCACTGTGGCATGTTTCTCCTGTATTTCATGTTGACGGCAGCCACTGTGGCATGTTTCTCCTCTGTTTCATGTTGTGGCAGCCACTTGGCATGTTTCTTCTCTGTTTCATGTTGACGGCAGCCACTGTGGCATGTTTCTCCTCTATTTCATGTTGACGGCAGCCACTGTGGCATGTTTCTTCTCTATTTCATGTTGACGGCAGCCACTGTGGCATGTTTCTTCTCTATTTCATGTTGACGGCAGCCACTGTGGCATGTTTCTTCTCTATTTTATGTTGACGGCAGCCACTATGGTGCCAGTGATGTGTTTGTGCACCTTCTGTACTGTCTGTCGTCCTCCACTGAAGGGGGCGTCAGCAAAGCAGAGACTCTTTCAGACATGTCCACAGCTGTCTTTGCAGTGCCTATCATGTCTAGCACATGTCTGTTGACTGAACAGACTGAGGAGACGCTAACTGATCTGGAATGGTGCTTCCTGTTTTCACTTCTGCCCCTCTTCTCTATATTCACCTCACTCACTGGTTGGGTTTCCAGGTATCCTTTGACTTAAATAGTATTAAAAGTCATAGTAGAAAAGCAAAATATTTTTTCTCTCTTTCAATGGCATTTCCCCTCTTTCTATGTCCACATTTCCTATTTAGAATTCATGCTGTGGGGGCTGGGGAGGTGGCTCAGTGCATACAGCACTTGCTGCCCAGGCGTAACTAAGTCAGATCCCCAGACTACATGAAAGCCTGAAGCTGTGGTGGGCCTGTATAATCCCATCATGCCTACTGCCTGCAGTGGGATGGAGAGTGTAGGAGAATTTCTGAAGCTCATGGACCAGCTAGCTAGTAAATTATAACACTATTATATTGTTTGTATTGTTTAATGGACTTTTATTTTGATAATCATTGATTCACATGAAGCTATATGAAATAACAGATTCCCTGTACTCTTCATACTCTTTTTCCCAGTGGAAATGTTTTGCAGAACTGCAGTGTGCTGTCATTGTCAGGTTTGCTCCATTTACACAAGTCTGTTGTGATTGAACTGTGGCGCTGGGTTTCATTTCTGTTATGGGTAATGCTACTGCACATATTTGCCATCTGTGTATCCTTGTTGGTGGAATTTCTACTTGCATTACTGACCACTTTCTAATTAGATTTCCCCAACTATTGAATTGTGACAGCTCTTTATTTTTCTAGGTTCTAGGCCTGTGTTAGATACCCTCTCTGTATGGCTATTACAGATGAGAGCTCAGTGTCATGATGAAGTCCATTTGAATGGGTTTCCACTCTATGGATTATTGTACTTTTGGTATTGATTCTGAGAACAATCTGCTTAGCTCTAGATTTTAAACATGTCTCTTTTTATTTGCCTATAAGAGATGTAGTTGTATGTTTTACATTTAAGTCCATAATTTTGAGATAACTTTTTTTAAATCAAGTGTGAGATTTAGGCCAAAATTTATTTTTATTATTCATTTTTGGCTAATAGGTGTTTATACTATTTGTTTAAAAAGGCCCATGTTCCTCCATTGAATTTTATTGTATATGGTAATACTATCTACAGAGGAAACTCAAGGTATCTAAAAACAAGATATCATAGAAGTCTTCTAGAACTACACAATCATTAGGATGAGATCAGAATAATCCTATTGCATTTCTGTATAATAGTGATGAACACAAGTCTTAGTCCATATAAGCTGCTAAGCACAATGGCCCAAGCTGGGTAATTTATAAAGAAAAACAGAGATTTGTTCCTCATATGTCCAGAAGCTAGGGATTCAAGATCAAGGTGCTAACAGAGCTGGTGTCTGGTGAGACTCCCTGGCTCATGGTTGGAGTGTTGTTGCTGTGTCCTTACACCATGCTGAGGATTAGCAAGCACCCCAGACTACTTGTATAAGGACAGTAACCCCATTCACAACATAGTAACCCCATTCACAACACAACCCCTTTGCCATATTCTTACCTCTTCATAGTGCCACATTAGGGATTCAGTCTCTGCATACATATTTGGAAGGACAGAAACATTCAGACCATAGCACATGAAGACAAAATCACAATACCACTTATAATTTCTCCCAATAAAATGAAATAAATTTTTAGATAGGCACTTAATGTGCATGTATAGACTTTATATGCTAAAATTATAAAATGCTGTTAAAGTCAGTGACAGCCTAAGCATAAGGCCAAGCGAGCACACTGAAGACATGTTGGAGCTTATAGTGTCAAGTATGTCTATTCTCTCAAATGACCTTGATTGCTTAATGCAGTTCCTATTAAAATCCCAGCAAAACCTTCATGTACATAAACAAACATGGTTTAGACTTGTATTGAAAGACTAAAATGATCTTGAAAATAGAGAATAAAGGTTTGGAATCAGTCTAACCAATATTAAGGCCCCTACACACTCACAGTGATCAAGGCAATATGATATTGGCAGATAAACACAGCAGAGAAATCACACACACAGCCATAGAAGATGATCACTGGTCTTAAAAACTATTCTTTTATAAATGATTTCAGCAAGACAAATAATCTAATTAGGGAAATGCTTCTTCATCTCCACAAAAGATACACATAAACTCACATATACATGCATACTTAAATCATATGTTAACTAATTTCGTAAGGATTTGTCATGCTTTTCATCTGGTATTGTAGATGACCGAGTGTGGAGAGGTAAAAACGGTAGAAGAAGAGGAAAAGGAGGGAATGGCAAGGATAGCAGTTCTCCTGTGCTGGGAGAAGCATGTGTAAATGGAGTGATGCGGTTGTGTGCTCGTCATAAGTGCTGTCACAGGGGGACTAAGTGCTCTGGGAAGGCAGAAGAGAGGACCGTTGTTTTGTCTCAGTCTAGAAAGGGATTTATAGACATTTGAGCTGAAGTTTGATGATTATAAGCTCAATTGGAGTGAACAAGAGATAAACTGGAATCCCAGGTCAGAGGAAACATGTATAAAATTTCAGTGATATGAAAGAATGTGTGCGTTTGGTGACTGTCAACAAATTCTTCATGGCTAATTCAGGAAACCTAATGAAAAAAACAGATTGGAGCCACTGTAAAGATATTGAATTTGGTTCTGGAAAGCACATGAGAACTTTTAAGTAGGAGTATGAGTCACATTTGCATACATTTCTACATTTCTTAGAAAAGTAACTTTGCTGGCATTTTGGCCCTGTTGGAAGAGGCAATGGCAAATTCAGGAGGATCTGCTGGTGGTTTTAATGCTCCAGCCACATACTGGTAACAGCTGAAGCACTGGCGGAGGAGGCAAGAGGCACCAGTGCTTAGAGATGCAGCTGAAATTGCTCATTAGGTGTGAGGTGTGATGGGAGGGAGTTTGATGGGAAGAAAGTTGATCCAACTGGGTGGGGTTTCAGGAAAAGGTTTGGGTTTGGAAATTCTGAGCTTGAGTGTTCTCTCTGTGAAGGAAGACAACAGCCCACAATGTGCACAAAGTGCTGTCCTAGAATTAAGAGAAGAGTTTCTCTTGGGCCCCTTGCCTGTCACTCTTATTAGTGAACCTCCATTTCCTCAGAAAACTCATTTTTATTAGCCATTGTTGCTTGCTTCATACATAGAAATGCTGTCATCTGCCATTCTGTTCACATGAAAGAAGGCCAGTGACTCCAGGCTAGGCTCCATGCATGTTCTGTTCAGGTGAACTCAGAACTGCAGCCCAGTGGTTCTTAGATCATAAGCAGCATTGGCATGGCCTTGTAACTGCTAAAAATGTCAATTGTGAGCTGGAGAGATGGCTTAGCAGTTAAGGCATATGCCTGTGAAGCCTAAGGACCCAGGTTTGATTCTCCAGGTGCCACGTAAGCCAGATGCACATAGTGGCACATGCATCTGGAATTTGTTTGCAGTGGCTAGAGGCCCTGTTGTGCCCATTCTCTCTCTTTCTCTCCCTTTCTCTGTCTCTAATAAATAAATAAAAAATAAAATCTTTTAAAAATGTCAATTCTTAGCCCTCTTGGACTTACTAAATCAGGAAGTGGTGGGGTCCTGCTGGGCTACCCATGTTTTAATAAGCCCTCTACTTGTTTTCTGATGCACACTGACAATTGAGAATGATTGCATGCTATCTGCATTGCTCTACATTATATTGTTTGATATCTATATTTACTCCATTATATTGCATCATAGCCCAAGTTTCATACAGTCATTAGTTGCTGAAGTCTGGGGATATGATGTGAGGTATATGTCATTAGATTTTGTCCTTTGTTAACATCATAGAGGTCACTTAAACAGATCCAGGTGGTATGAGGCTCTCACTCCACCTGGCCTTTTGGGGTCATCAAGAGATGAGTAAACACACAGTATACAATCTGCTGCCAACATAGTCTGGCATGTTGGTTGACAGTAAAATTTTTTTATAAGTAAAAGTGTAAAATATACTACAGTGAATATGTAAGTTAATAACATAGTCATTTGTTATCAAATGTACTATACATGAGTTTATGTGATCTATTAAGTAAGTGGCATGACAGTTTGCTTGTACTGTTATAAACACATCAGTGATAAGCTACATTGTGGTGGCTGGAGTATCATTTAAGTGACTGGCATTTTTCAACGCCATTATATGCTGGGACCTCTGTGGCATATGTGTTCTGTCTTTGATTAAAAGATCCTTAAGTGTAGCCGGGCGTGGTGGCGCATGCCTTTAATTCCAGCACTCTGGAGGCAGAGGTAGGAGGCCACCCTGAGACTCCATAGTGAATTCCAGGTCAGCCTGGGCTAGAGTGAGACTCTACCTCGAACCCCCCCCCCAAAAAAAAAAAAGATCTTTAAGTGGCTTATGACTTATGACAGTAATATGAAATCACCTTCTTCCTAGGTAACTTATTTTCATGATCAATTAATGGTCTAACAAGTGTTCAAGAAATTGGTACATTGATTTGATTAAGGGATAGGGTAAAAATACCAGCTATAGATGATCTATGTCAAACCGTATACATACTGCTTTCTCAGTTATTGCTCTTTAAATCTTAGTCCCCAGCTCCATATTTTCACAGAGTTAAAATGAACCATACTGAAGTCATCTTATGAAAGAGAATGAAATTCAGGGGAGTCTTCATGCAGTGGTGACAAGTTAGGGGCTGGTGTTAGGCCTGTTATTTGGGAGGAAAAGCTGGGGGGGGGGAGTGTGGCTTCCAATGCATTTCTTTGGATTTAGATCTTATTTAAGTTTATGCATCTTTCTAAAGGCATAGTAATTCGTCATAACATGACCCCGATGGGGCTTAAGCTATCTTACTGGATGATGAACCATATTGACTACCGAAAGCAAAGCCCATTATGGCTGAGGTGTAGCTGTGAGGAGATGACATTTAATTGCTGAAGAAAATCCTGTCTTCTCCTCAGACATGCAAATGTAGAAGTGTTGAGATGGTCCTACCAGAGTGTATTTCACAGTTTCTGAGGTGAACAGCCTCAGGTTTCTCTGGTGATGAACTTTAGTTTTGTTAGCCCCACTTGCTCTGCTGTTCCTGCTGTTTTGCAACAGGGCTTAAAAGTGCTTTAAGTGCTTGTGACCGTGGTAATGAATGAAAATGTCTTTCCAGCACTGAGAGGATTGCATTAGACTGAATAGTCACCTCCCTTGTAAAAGCACTATTAGAGTGGGGCAGCTGTAAGTAAGGATAACGATTTGTGTCCACTGCTTATTTACTGAAAATTGTCAATGTATTATTTATTGAGAGCTCTCCAGACAGTGCTTGTCAGAATAAAAATGTCAGCTCTGAGCAAAATGTTATAATACATAATAAAAATGCTAGGTATGCATTTTAGGAAGACAACTAATTAGACCTGCTTTTTCTTAAGGAAGGGACAGTAAAAATGCCCAATATTGTAGACTTTCTCCATTTATATAAATCCTTTTCTTTTCTCCTTGCTCAGCTTAGTATTTGCTTGAAATACTTGCTATGCCCAAGAAATAATTTTAACAACTTTGTATTGTTGCCATTAGCTATCCACGTACTGGGGAGGCTTGCCTTAGGAGGGAGGCCCTGCCTTGCCACCCCATGGTGAGCAGCCGCCCTCACCTCCATGTTTTGTCTGAAATTGGATGTCACTTCCTCCCTGAGCAGTGCTCATGGAAAACTGCCTCCAGTGTAAACAACATGAAATTATTAAGCTTATTCCTCAGCCGTGCTAATTAACCCCAAACAAATTTCACATTAAGGAAACAGAATTCAATCAATGTAAATGTTATTGCTGTGTATTACTGTAAGCAATAATACAGTGGCTAAAATAATTAATTATTTTGTTTTTTTTTAAAGAAAGAATTTTTTATGGTGTTGAAAAAACATTTTGTGGATTTATTCTTTCTCTTTTTTTGGCCTTTCCTGGCTTAGAATATAAAAGAGCCATCTGGTAGAGCAGGGCTAATACAGGTTTTCAAAATTGTTATTAACTGCTTTTCCTTAAACAAATGGTTCATAAAAAGGGGGAAATGTATTTTAGAGACCTCCAGGCTTACTTAGTCTAAAATGTCTTTGTTGGCCATGGACAGGGTTGGTTTCCTGTGACCTGTTGTAGTTGACTGTAGCAGTGCCTTGTTCTCTAGCCAAGTAGCCTGATGTGACAGGGCATGTGGTGATGGTGGCAGTGGCCAGGATGATGAAGAAGGAAAAGTATTAAATATAATCTATATCTGAGGGAAAAGCGAAGTGTCATTTTACTGCATTTCAGGTTTTGAAAGCATTTACCAACAGAACCCCTCACCTTTAAGATCTAGGTTCATATAGGAAGTCAAATTATCCTCTTTATGATAGTTTTTTTAGATTGAAAAACTAGATTTCTAAGTAATTGGTTGGTTGTGTCTTTAATAGCTTGGATAAAATTTATTGATATCAATTTTATGATCCTCAAGGACCTTTGAAGACATCAAGTATAGAAGGCAGTTGATATGTGACACTGTCATCAAGTGGAATGTGTGCATGATTGATGTGGAGTTATTTATCAATTAGAGATTGCATATTCTACTGTATATGAGACACACTAACACTGTTGGTATTAAGAATATGGACCCTCGAGTGCCCATCACTGAAGTAGACTTAAAATGCTTCCAGCATGGCTCAGGGAATTTTGCAGAAGAGGGGCAGAAAGATTGTTAGAGCTACAAGTTGGGACATTTTACACAGAGACATTCCTTCTCCCCCCACCCATAATGCATGACCCATGATCCCCATGGAGTTGACCTGCATCCCAAACGAGGAAGGCCTCTTCAGAAAAGGGGCAGGGAGGAGGGAAAAAGTGGTACCAATATGTGTTGTTTTCATACAAATTATGTCCATATCTAATAAAAACAAAAAAGAAAAATATTGAGGTAAAATCTTAGTAAATAAAAAAGAATATTTTGAGAAATGATACATGATTTAGCTAATACATTACCAGCAAGCATTAAATAAACTTTGAAATTTAAGGTAATTTGACTGAATAATACAAATACTAACTTCATAGATTTAACCTCTACTGTTTCTTTGTAATGTCACCATTTTATAGTAGTTGCATTCCATGTTTTTCTCCTTCTGAAATTACTTAATAATTTATTTGAGTTTATTTATTTATTTATTTATTTTTTATTTTTTGAGGTAGGGTCTCACTCTAGCTCAGGCTGACCTGGAATTCACTCTCTATTCTCAGGGTGGCCTTGAACTCAAAGCGATCCTCTTACCTTTGCCTCCTGACTGCTGGGATTAAAGGCGTGAGCTACCATGCCTGGTTTATTTGAGTTTTTTTTAAACTCTTCTCTATTAAAACTCTGTCTTCAGCTTCATAGAAATGTTTAATCTTTTAATTATAACCTAAATATCTAACAAAAAGGTCGCTGCTAAATATTTACAGTGATGCCAAAACTAGTAACAAAAACATAAGTGTTCCAGGAAATAGCTGGAATATGCCACTAAAAAATAAAAAATAAATAAGAGCAAATCTTTATATCAGAGATAAGAAGAAATTAAAGTCTTCTGGGAGGATCATTTTAAAATAACATCTGGATGGACCATTTATTTGATTATATATTTTGGTTTCAAATAATTTGTTTCAGATTATTGTTTATATTTTGGTCCATTTCTTTAGTTTATATAGCAAGATAGTTGTTTTATTTTTCACTTCTATGATCATTTATTTTTACATTTTGAAATATAAAACAACTTTAGTTCTTATTTTTTGCATCTAATATGTAGTTTATAATGTACTGTAGATTATAAGAAACTATTTTCAGTAATTTAAAAATGTAAAAATGAGACAATAAAATTCATATTGAGTATATATTCATTTCAGTGGTTTATGTCTGTAACTATATCTTAAACAAAAGGTTTAAATACTGTGCATTCTGTAGCACGAAATATAGGATGGGGATGGCCTGCGATCATATCTAGCCACTTATATAGCCCTCTGGTAGTCAGGGAACTTATAAAATTTTAAATTGCAGTATTTCCATGATGAGTATTCCTAAATTTTAAAGTTACACTGTAATACTAAGTGAATAAATGCAATAAAATTCTAAAATAAGAATCCTAGTTAGAAATCTACATATTTTAAAATGAGATGCAAAAGGTAGCACCCAGTATTGTATTCCCTTTAAGGCTGTAATTGATAAACTGCAGTAACTATATTTGTATGCTTTTCTCTCTACTGAATTCACTTTTTAAAAAAAAAAGAAAGTGAAAAAGATAAAAAGGGACTCCAGGATTTTCAAACTCGGTGGTCCTGAAGTGATAAGAAAATAGGCAAGGTGTCACAGCTAATTTCTGACCCTGTGTTCTGAGTTCTGCTGCTCCTTATTCCCCTTGTCAGCCTGGGAGTCCCTGAGGCTGTGCAAACTGGCTGAACATCACTCAATCCTAGTTTTATATCCCCTTTTAATAATGTTGAGTTGATCCTGTCCAACTTTGATTCAGACAACCTGCTTGTCTTGAAAAAGTGATATATTTAATCAGGGACTCTGTATCCAGCATAGCTCCCACTGCGTGTGAGTAGAGCCGGGGAGTAGTGCAGTGGTCTGTCACTTCTGTTTGAATGGCTAATGTGGAGCCCATCAGCTGAGAAGACAGGAGCTGGAACTGCTTGTTAGGACACATGATCAAAAGCCACTCTCTGCTTTCTGCCAATCAAACCTCATGTCGCCTTGTGGGGCAGACATTAAATAGATTTTTTTCAGCCTTACACTGTGGGCACTTTGCCAGTTTGACATGTGAACTATTACAAAAGACAGCAGAGTTTTGACCGCTTGCTGACTGCTTTAAAATACTACTGAACACTTGTCAAAATGAAATATTCATAATACTCTATTATAATAAATACAGGGTAGTGTTATTTGGTACCTTGGCATTGTAATTTGTGGAATGTTTTGTTGTGGTTGGGGCAGGAAAAAAAATTGTAGACAATTGCTTCCTGGGTGAATATGAAGAAAGTAAAACTAAGTCCATTCTAGTACAAAGCCAGAATGCCTGTGTGACAGCTAGTTTGAGATGACGATTGCTTTGTGTGCACAACATTAGTGAATTAAATGTCACTTTTCATTCTCCTTGCTTCAAAAATCATTTACACCTTGTTAAGTCAAAATAAGAGAAAGTTTTAGTCTTTACTATATTTTTAGCAAAAAAGCACTTAGAACACTAATGTTGAATTTAACATGGGATCTTACTGTATTTATTCATTGGGAAGATGGGCTCGGGTCTAAATTCCGAGACACTGATCCATTTGTTCCCATGGGTCTTCTACCCAGGCCTTGCTTTTTGCCATCCCCAAGGAGTCCCATAGTACAGCTGCCTCTGTTTGTGATCACAGCAACCCGAGAATGATGGTTAGACAGAGGCCTGACTGCTGAGCTTTTTAGAGGAGTGAATAGTGAGTACTTTTAATTTGATAATTTGAATGCTCATTGGAATGGGCATTTCTGACCATTTCCAAACACCCAAGGGCCTGTCCCAAAGCTGTTAAATCTTGATGTTTTGATATCTCCAAACTTGCTACTGGGTACTTGCTGTCTGCTCTCTAATGATTATTTTAAAAGGAGTTAAACATTTTCACCAAAACATACCATGGCAATGTAGTGGAAGGCATTTAAACAGTGAGCTGCACATAAACAGCTGCTCCTTCAACAAGCCATTCTTTATAATACCCTTATTACCTTCCAGTGTCTCAGATTCTGATTAGTCAACAGTGCTGATTGCGCACGGCATTCCGCTGCCCAGCTCCTTCTGCTCAGCTGCTCGTGTCGGAGTTGTCATTTGATTACAACACAACTTGTGCATTGTTTCTCCAAGTAGCTGTTCATATTGTGTCTTTAGAACTGAATTATCCTGGGAAACTGGCATGGTGTGCGAGACTTTCTTCACTTTAAGTGTCTGGATACAGCATGGCATTAAAGAAAACAAAACACGCACTGTTGGAACTCTTAGTTTAGAAAGCATATTTGTAACTTAAAACTGTTTTTATGATTGGATTATGAAACAGTAAGTATGTCAGAGTACTTTTAAAAACATAGCACTTTTCAAATGTAAAGGGTAGTAAAATCGTTATATCATGGCTGTTAACTTTCAGTCAGATAGATATAAAGTTTTGGAAGAAATAATTGAGTATGTGGAACCTCCAAGGAAGGGCCTACAGGACCTTTATCTTTGCCCCAGAACTACATAGATGATTTTAGCCCAATTTCTGTTCAACCTCAATGAAGTCCACCCATAGGACAGCATGGTGATAGTTTAAGTTATGATGAAATAAGTAAGGGTGGGAAAAACGTCTATAATGAAGTCTGAATTTCAGCTATTCCTTTGTTGTGACCCCCCTGGAATTTACTCTTGGTGAAGAGGAAATGCTGACACACTAGAAACACAACCTCAGTCAAGGCCCTAAATCTGTCATTGTGCTCTGGAGTCTGCTCTGAAAATAGCCGAGCTCTTTTGGTAAATTAAAATCGGTGTGAATGGGAACAGATGTTGACATGCTTTACTTTATCTTCAGGGATCCAGCTAAAGAGGAGAGGGTCAGTGAGGTTAGGTGTTGGAGTTATATTAAAGTGAGCAAACTTGTTCCATGCAGGGAGTTCTGTTTGGGGACATTAGCGCATAGAATTGTATTTCTCTTTAGTAGTCTGGTAAGAATCATACCTACATTACCGTGTCTAGAGGAAAAATGAGGGGGAAATATTTATTATGGGAACGGCTCTTTCTTTTTGATGTTCCCTGTGTTGTATCTTTTCTTCACCGAACTGCATTGGCTATAAACCGACTCGGCTACTATTAGGCTGTTTTTTTTTTTTTTTCCAAAATCATTTTGGCATAGCTTTCTAAAGCATTTGTTGAGCTCTAATGCTACAGTAGATCCTTTGTACTGATATTTGTCAAAAATAATGAAAATGGTTTATACTCTAAAAGTGTACAATTTATCAAATAGCTTGTATAGTCAATTTAAATAAGTCTCATAGAAGTTTCAGTCTTGATTTGAAAAATAGCATAGGATGAATTTATTTATAAGAACCTTAATAGTTTCTCTCAATTCCTTTTACATTTTAGATTACCTTATAATTTTCTAAATCTACATGAACAATAATGATCAATTTTGTCAGTATTATTCACACCTTTTATTAATTTAACATAGATGAATAAATGTGAATGTTGTGAAGAGTTGATTGGGAATAGATTTTAAATCTGACAGTTAGATTACAGGGTACCTAAGAAAAAATGGCTCTTTCAGTAGGTACCTAGTAATTTAATTCTTGTCTGAAATTATTATAATTTATTACAGTGTGTGGGTCCTAATGAATGTCTACTATTAAATGAAAAGGAGAAATTGAAATTAAGATTATGAAATTCCTTTAACTCATATCTTAAAATCCTCTTAAACAATTCAGAAGACATTAATAAGCTATGTAAGTTTCTTTCCATATTTCGTAATGACAAATAAAAACATTATTTTTTAGCATTTAAATATTCTACAAAATGTTAAATGCCATTAAAACTCTAAGCTTGCAATTTTAGAATTTTATAAAGTGGTAGTAGCCATATAAGAGCATTAAAATTGGCAAATGTATTTAAATATTTATTTGGACTATACACAGACTTTTTTAACATTTGAATTTTATAGAAATGACTGTTTCCTTAGTCTTAATCATTTAATGTAGGATAATTTGAGCTTTCATAGAGTTATAAACCATACCAGATATACATTTAAAAGTACAAAATATGAAGGAGCCTTTTAAAATGTGTGTAAAATGTAGAAGATTGGATATCTAGATGTCACCAGGCATTCAAAGTGTTGCTCCTAGATCTAAGTTTTTTTTTTTAAATCACAATTCCAAGACAAAAGTACTGATATCATATGATAACAATTCTATCCAGATACATTATCTGAAATATTATTTGAGAAATACATTAGCTATTTGTTCCTTGGATTACTCCCCTGCTCCTAAAGTACTGAAAAACCACTAAGAAAGTGAGATTGACTCCATAACCTTCAAGCTATCACTGTACTGTACTCTACCATAGCAGTCCATTCTATTATTATATTCACTTTAAACTCCTAAAGATTGGTTTGCTAATTTCTTGAGCATTCCTTTCTTAAGGAGGTGCCACGGTACATATATAAGCTGGTATTAGTTTACATGTAGACATAGAAGGCAAGCAAGTTGGTGATGCGTTCATCCCTGAGTTCTGAGAATCAGCGTGCTACAGGACGGGCAGCTTTGGAACTATACTCGGTCGTAGAGTCTTGGCTTCTGCCCTTGTGATGACCTTCTACCACAAGGGCTGAATGTGAAAAATAAAACGAGATTTCCTGGAGAATGGCCATTTAGGTAGATTTTTGTTGGTTGGATGAAGGATTTTTTTGTTGTTGTTGTTTTGAGGCAGTGGAGCTATACTCCTAGATTCCTGAAAGTCCCATTTCCATTCTTATCCTTTGTGATAAAATTCTCCACCTCCCTCCTCCACCCACTCCCATCCCTACTTAAGGATGTCTAGCTGAGAGAATGCAGAGAGTACTAGCTGTTTCATGTGGGAAGGTGACATATTGCCTCTGCTTGTGGAGACCAGTTAGCTCAGACTCCTGAAAGAACCGTTGGCACACTGCTCTCTCAGCCCTGACCCTGACTCTGACCACCGAGCTCTTAACAATGTCTACAGAAGTCATCTAATAGCAAAACCATCAGATGGAACTCATTCTGCCCAAGTTTCTATAAATAACAAAGCTTTTGCTCACCCATCAGTCATATCCACGTGGTTGCTGTTTATCACTTCAACTGCTTCCAACACTTACTTTCCGGCATCTCTCCTCTACTATTACAAAAGGCTAAAATGGGCCAGCTATAGTGTGCAGACTTGGCAGAAAGGCTTAACTTGCTGTTGTGCAGTGTGAACATGAGGGCCTGTAATGAAAAAGTGCTCCTGAAAATATGCTAATTGTGATGCCATAACTTTAAAAAATGTTCATTTTAAAAAGTATTGACAATTTACAAAATCCTGTTTACTGTTATCTATTTAATTAGATCCCCCTCTTGTTGCCTATTTAAACTAAATGGAAGATGGAAATATGTTTGCTCTAAATATTTGATATGATTGAGATGAGATTAAGGGGTTTAAATGATTTAAAAATTATATTTACTTTAGTGCAATCTGTTAGATTCAGTGGGGATCTGGCATGTGGTTCGCTTTGTGCCATAGCAAAGCAAGCCCTGAGGGTTAAACTGTTCAGCATCAGATAGGATTGAAAATCTGGGTTCCCTCTCTCCTTCCCAGTTTCAGAGTTCTGCAGGCAAAGTTGAGTTTCTGCTTAGACATTAGCTCTACTTCTTAGCAATGACCTTGTGGGGTAGGGAAGCATGGCGCAGTGGCCCTCTCCAGCTGTACGCTGCCTATCCGTCGGGGTGTAATCATGCTAGGTCCCAGCACCGCAGGCTTGGACATATGTTGAGTTTTATTTCTTTCTTCTGACATTAATCCTATTCACCAGCTGTTCCGCCAGCTGCCATTCTTCAGTTGGGAGATTACATTTTGGGGAATACCAACATGGTCTAGTTGACCACTGCTTTCTCCTCTTCTTTCCCCCTTGTTCATTAGGCATGATCGGGCCTGGAGTAGGAGAACTTAATCTTTTCCCACTATCACCTCAGTGTTTTTTTTTTCTTTTTAGATTCTAGACATTAACAAGATTTATGATCACTCTTAGTGTGCTGTAGATAAGCTTTCCATACAGCCAGATTACCACCTTACTTATAAATCCCTTCCCATAAAAAGGTTTTAGGTTTACATTGAAGGATATAATTAATGTTTCTTATGCTACCATATAAACAACATTAATTAGTGACAGTTTCTTTTGATGTTCTGAGACATATTCCAGCTGAAATATGCTTTCAGTTTCTTCTTTGTCTATCCCCTCCCACACAGGTTTGAGAGCATATCTCAGTTAAGATGATACTTTGAAAAATTTTTTTCCTGAGCTATGGTTTCACTAATCCCATTTGAATGGGCTATTAAATCTCTGTTACACTCATAATATATACTAATAAGTAGTATAGATTTCTCACTTTGTATTCCAGATGATCTGTCCATAAGCAGGATGTTAAACATCTGTAGTTTAAGCCTCTGGGACTAACAAATGCATTAATGCCAGAAAGAAATGTGGCTTGGACAGTAAGGTCACAGGCCATGTGGTAAAGAAGCACCCCCATATTAAGTCTGCAAGAACTTCCACCGTTAACCCTTCCATTTTCATGCAGGCAAGAAGACTAATAGACTTAAGTTGTAATCACTTACAGTGCATGTTCATTACATTAATACCAACAAATACACAAAATCCCATATGTTTTATAATTCTCTGAGCTGATATTTTAGAGTTATTTAAAACATTCTCCGTGCCTCACAGTAGCATTCTCTTAGCTGTTAATTTACTTCAGAAGATAAGACCAGCAAATGGTTATCTATTGACAAGCTTCTGCTTTTGTCTATTAACTTTGTGGCAAATGGAGGTCATGTATTTTGTTAAAGAACTCAGTTTAAAAAGCACCTTAGGTTAAAGTCATTAGAATTGAGAAAACCCTTTTGACTCAAAAAAAAAAAAAAAAAAAGAAAAAAAGAGAAAAAAAGAAAAAGAAAAAGAAAAAGAAAACACACCAACTCAATCTAATGGAGTATTTTAGAAGGTGGTTTTGTTTACTCATTCCTTCATGCATCTATCCATCATCTAAATATTATCAATCTATCCATTTATTTATTTATTCCACGGAACAAGACATTTCTTACTGAGTCATGTAAAAGAAAACACAGCAGATTATGTCTCCCAGTGAGACTTCACATAGAAAGAAATCTATAGAAAATGAAAGAAGTCGATAAATTGTCTACTGAAAAACCTATCGATTCCATACCATTCCCTTATGTCCCCCCAAAGCTCTGACAGTGGTGAACCCCATTTACTAAATATGGATGTTCTATTTATAGAAATCCTCATATTTTTATTGGTGGCCAGAGCGCTGCTTATAGGAACCTACAGGTGACTAATAGGAGCTGCTCACTAAGTGGAATAATGAATAGTATTAGGTGTCAATTAAATCAAGCTTCCCCGAGGTGCAGGTGCTCCACAATGTACTGACACATTTCAAGTAGCAGTGCCACTTCACCCATGCATATGAACAAGCACATTTGCATATTAAAAAGCTGAAAATTATTTAACTGAAGCAAAAGTCTTTTAGAGATGATGGAGGTTATTAAAACTGTTGACAAGAAAGAAGGTAATTGCCTGAAAATGAGAGATGACATTCTGCTGTACACAGGGAGCGTTGTTTTTGTTGTATTGTGCGGCAGTGCCTGGGTGTCTAACCTATTACATTGAGACTGCTCCTATGCAATTAGACCCTTTTTGTCCTCACTTCAATAAGGCTGTGATTATGAAGGATTGAAGAACACTTGGCATATTGAATGTCTGTTGTTTTTATAACTTCGTCAGAAATGACAAAACACGTTTTGTGTCCTGTTTTTTCTTTGTGGGCTTATTGATTCTGTGATTATAATATTCATAAAAGACAATGTGTTCATGGTTGAACACTCTGTCATTTATACAGGTTTTATTTTTTTTCTGTCTCAGCACAGCATTTGTTTGAATGCCAAGGTGTTAGTCATAAGATGAGCAGATTTTTTAAAGCAAAAGATGAATAGGTGAGAAGTTTATCATGCTAATAATCCCAAATATTACTATTAAAAAAGTGTCATAAAATGGATGATTTCATAAGTTTCAGATGCAAATAATTCACCAACTAAGGAAACTTGAAAGCTATTTTATTTTTTCCCTACTTCTGGGCTGTTTATTTTCCCTTCTACTTTTGAAGGATCCTGTGTTTAAGTGCTTGTCAGAAGTAGAGATTCAGGACCCCCAGGGGAAGGCTCTTTCTTGGTACTATCTAAGGCAGTGCACCTAGGTTGTCTTCCTCTGTTCTGTACATAGTCCCTGAAACAAGGACAGGGAATATGGCAGTTGCCACTGAAACATGACAAATAATTTCAGGTGTAGGAAAAGTCAGAATTTATCCTCTGTTGAAATTATGCTTGTTGAAAGATTACTATGTAGTTGTTCTAATGAGGCACTAGCTCCCATTGTGCCCATGCATGGTGTCCATGTCCATTATCATGTCCTTCCCTGGAGGTGAGCATTGGTACTCTTGGGGCTTAGCCATCACAGTGTTTTCAACTGGACCGTAGGCTTTTTCTACATCCCATTTTACTCTTGGGCCAATCAGCTTCAATTTTTGTTTCTAACATGGATTTAAATCCAAGACTGGTTTGCTGCATGGATCTGACTGACTCCAAGTAATGTCCAAATCAACCCAGAAAGTTTTCTAGGGGTCTTGTCATTTGGGGGCTCTTTTCTTCTTTGATTTGGCTGCATATGGGTGTTAGCAAATGAAGAGGCACACCTAGGACTTTTGTTAGCAGCTGTCTAGTGATTTATCTAATCTGACATGTTCATTTCTTTAAGTTGAAGAGGGAAAATGTCTTTAGGCATTGCAATCTGACTCTTGATTTAAAAGATAAAAGTAAGATACCCCAGTTCTCTTCAAACACATTATTTACTGCTTGCTGAAAATCTTAACTATTTAAATGACGAAAAATCCCAATGTAGTCAAGTCCAAAGAGAAGATTGAAACTTTTGCCTACGGACATGCCAAACTTGTCAGTCCCTTCTTACATGCAGATCCAGTCACATACCCTAAGCCTTAGTTTTCATTCATACAACCCTGGTATTATATGAAATTAAATTATGCTGTATTCCAGTTACTGAGAGGTAATCTTGTTTAAAAAGGTCAAGAACAATCTTAATCTTGTTTTACCTGGCCAATTTTAGTAAGGAAGAATCATTGTTTTTAGTTATACAAATAATTAATAGAATTTTTTTCTTAGTAAATGAAGTTTTTTGTTTCCATTTGTTTTGGTGTCATTACTTAAAAATTTTCCCAACTAAATCTATTAATATGAAGATATTTAGCATAGAAGATATTTAGATATTTAGTCGGGATTCATTATAATATTTTATTTGACTTTTAAATAACCATCGTTTATAGAATGGAATTTCAAACAGCAAAGGTAAAAAATATATATAGTTTTATTTTTGTACATCTGGCTTTACGTGAGTACTGGGGAATCAAACCCAGGCCAGCAGACTATGTAAGCAAGGAAATTTAACCACTGAGCAATCTCCCTAGCCCATAACTTTATTTTTAATTTCTAAAAAAATGCCACACTAGATATACTCATGTTAAATATGAATTGTTTAATATAAATGAGAAATATAAACTAAATTAGCATCATAGATCTTTGGATTTGTTCTGAAACACACAACATTATAGAAAATGATTTCTTTTGTCAAATAGTAAATACTCTATGAAACCATCATGCTGGGGATTCAAAGGTATACCTTTTGACAGCAGAACAGTTATAAACATTCCCTTCCTGATATAACACTTGTACCCATAAGTATTTCTTAGGATAGTTGATGAGTGGATGAGTAGACTGTAACATATTTTCCTAAAAGGTGTACAGGAATGTAGCAAACTTAGCTTTTCAGTGGTTTGAAGAGAATTCTAGCTTTCACTTACAGATGCTTCCTCTGTGGTGATAACCAGTGCTTCTTCTACTAGGCATGGCTAATGCTCAAGTAAGCAAACAAAAGGTCTTTGAGCTATCATGTTTTAAGATTTGAAATGGTAAAATGGGACTGAACAACAAATCTGAAAAAGCTGGTACTGAAAGTTGGATAGACTATTTAGGTGGCAGAGCCAGTAGGGTAACAATCAAGTGTTGATGACTTAGCCTCAGCATGATCTAGGACTGAGCAAAGATCATAAGAATGGGATGGAATGAGAGGTACTCTTAGAAATGAAGAATGAGAAGAGAGGCACTCTTGTGAACCAAGGATATGATTGCAGGTGGTCTTCTGAACCAGGATTGAGATGGGAGATAGTCTTCAGAATCAGGGATGTGAGGGGAGGGAATCTTTTGAACCAGGCATGTGATGGAGGACAGTCTTCTGCACCAGGCATGTGATGGAGGACAGTCTTCTGAACCAGGCATGTGATGAAGGACAGTCTCCTGAACCAGGCATGTGATGGAGGACAGTCTCCTGAACCAGACATGTGATGGAGGACAGTCTCCTGAACCAGGCATGTGATGGAGGACAGTCTCCTGAACCAGACATGTGATGGAGGACAGTCTCCTGAACCAGGCATGTGATGGAGGACAGTCTCCTGAACCAGGCATGTGATGGAGGACAGTCTCCTGAACCAGGCATGTGATGGAGGACAGTCTCCTGAACCAGGCATGTGATGGAGGACAGTCTCCTGAACCAGGCATGTGATGGAGGACAGTCTCCTGAACCAGGCATGTGATGGAGGACAGTCTCCTGAACCAGGCATGTGATGGAGGACAGTCTCTTGAACCAGACATGTGATGGAGGACAGTCTCCTGAACCAGACATGTGATGGAGGACAGTCTCCTGAACCAGACATGTGATGGAGGACAGTCTCCTGAACCAGGCATGTGATGGAGGACAGTCTTCTGCACCAGGCATGTGATGGAGGACAGTCTTCTGAACCAGGCATGTGATGAAGGACAGTCTCCTGAACCAGGCATGTGATGGAGGACAGTCTCCTGAACCAGACATGTGATGGAGGACAGTCTCCTGAACCAGGCATGTGATGGAGGACAGTCTCCTGAACCAGACATGTGATGGAGGACAGTCTCCTGAACCAGGCATGTGATGGAGGACAGTCTCCTGAACCAGGCATGTGATGGAGGACAGTCTCCTGAACCAGGCATGTGATGGAGGACAGTCTCCTGAACCAGACATGTGATGGAGGACAGTCTCCTGAACCAGACATGTGATGGAGGACAGTCTCCTGAACCAGGGATGTGATGGAGGACAGTCTCCTGAACCAGGCATGTGATGGAGGACAGTCTCCTGAACCAGGCATGTGATGGAGGACAGTCTCTGAACCAGGCATGTGATGGAGGACAGTCTCCTGAACCAGGCATGTGATGGAGGACAGTCTCTTGAACCAGGCATGTGATGGAGGACAGAACCAGACATGTGATGGAGGACAGTCTCTGAACCAGGCATGTGATGGAGGACAGTCTCCTGAACCAGGGATGTGATGGAGGACAGTCTCCTGAACCAGGGATGTGATGGAGGACAGTCTCCTGAACCAGGCATGTGATGGAGGACAGTCTCCTGAACCAGGCATGTGATGGAGGACAGTCTCCTGAACCAGGCATGTGATGGAGGACAGTCTTCTGAACCAGGCATGTGATGGAGGACAGTATTCTGAACCAGGGATGTGATGGAGGACAGTCTCCTGAACCAGACATGTGATGGAGGACAGTCTCCTGAACCAGGCATGTGATGGAGGACAGTCTCCTGAACCAGGTATGTGATGGAGGACAGTCTCCTGAACGAGGCCAGTCTCCTGAACCAGACATGTGATGGAGTACAGTCTTCTGAACCAGGCATGTGATGGAGGACAGTCTCCTGAACCAGGGATGTGATGGAGGACAGTCTTCTGAACCAGGCATGTGATGGAGGACAGTCTCCTGAACCAGGCATGTGATGGAGGACAGTCTCCTGAACCAGACATGTGATGGAGGACAGTCTTCTGAACTAGGCATGTGATGGAGGACAGTCTCCTGAACCAGGGATGTGATGGAGGACAGTCTCCTGAACCAGGCATGTGATGGAGGACAGTCTCCTGAACCAGGGATGTGATGGAGGACAGTCTTCTGAACCAGGCATGTGATGGAGGACAGTCTCCTGTACCAGGGAGTGATGGAGGACAGTCTCCTGTACCAGGGATGTGATGGGGGACAGTCTCCTGTACCAGGCATGTGATGGAGGACAGTCTCCTGTACCAGGGATGTGATGGAGGACAGTCTTCTGAACCAGGCATGTGATGGAGGACAGTCTCCTGAACCAGGCATGTGATGGAGGACAGTCTCCTGAACCAGGCATGTGATGGAGGACAGTCTTCTGAACCAGGCATGTGATGGAGGACAGTCTTCTGAACCAGGCATGTGATGGAGGACAGTCTCCTGTACCAGACATGTGATGGAGGACAGTCTTCTGAACCAGGCATGTGATGGAGGACAGTCTCCTGAACCAGGCATGTGATGGAGGACAGTCTCCTGAACCAGGCATGTGATGGAGGACAGTCTCCTGAACCAGACATGTGATGGAGGACAGTCTCCTGAACCAGGCATGTGATGGAGGACAGTCTCCTGAACCAGACATGTGATGGAGGACGGTCTCCTGAACCAAGGATGTGATGGAGGACAGTCTCCTGAACCAGGGATGTGATGGAGGACAGTCTCCTGACCAGGGATGTGATGGAGGACAGTCTCCTGAACCAGACATGTGATGGAGGACAGTCTCCTGAACCAGACATGTGATGGAAGACAGTCTCCTGAACCAGGCATGTGATGGAGGACAGTCTCCTGAACCAGACATGTGATGGAGGACAGTCTCCTGAACCAGGCATGTGATGGAGGACAGTCTCCTGAACCAGACATGTGATGGAGGACAGTCTCCTGAACCAGGCATGTGATGGAGGACAGTCTCCTGAACCAGGCATGTGATGGAGGACAGTCTCCTGAACCAGACATGTGATGGAGGACAGTCTCCTGAACCAGGCATGTGATGGAGGACAGTCTCCTCAACCAGGGATGTGATGGAGGACAGTCTCCTGAACCAGGCATGTGATGGAGGACAGTCTCCTGAACCAGGCATGTGATGGAGGACAGTCTCCTGAACCAGGCATGTGATGGAGGACAGTCTCCTGAACCAGACATGTGATGGAGGACAGTCTCCTGAACCAGGCATGTGATGGAGGACAGTCTTCTGAACCAGGGATGTGATGGAGGACAGTCTCGTGAACCAGGCATGTGATGGAGGACAGTCTCCTGAACCAGGCATGTGATGGAGGACAGTCTCCTGAACCAGGCATGTGATGGAGGACAGTCTTCTGAACCAGGGATGTGATGGAGGACAGTCTCCTGAACCAGGCATGTGATGGAGGACAGTCTCCTGAACCAGACATGTGATGGAGGACAGTCTCCTGAACCAGGCATGTGATGGAGGACAGTCTCCTGAACCAGGGATGTGATGGAGGACAGTCTCCTGAACCAGGGATGTGATGGAGGACAGTCTCCTGAACCAGGCATGTGATGGAGGACAGTCTCCTGAACCAGGCATGTGATGGAGGACAGTCTCCTGAACCAGGCATGTGATGGAGGACAGTCTCCTGAACCAGGCATGTGATGGAGGACAGTCTCCTGAACCAGGCATGTGATGGAGGACAGTCTCCTGAACCAGACATGTGATGGAGGACAGTCTCCTGAACCAGGCATGTGATGGAGGACAGTCTCCTGAACCAGGATGTGCAGTCTCCTGAACCAGGGATGTGATGGAGGACAGTCTCCTGAACCAGGCATGTGATGGAGGACAGTCTCCTGAACCAGGCATGTGATGGAGGACAGTCTCCTGAACCAGGCATGTGATGGAGGACAGTCTCCTGAACCAGGCATGTGATGGAGGACAGTCTCCTGAACCAGGCATGTGATGGAGGACAGTCTCCTGAACCAGGCATGTGATGGAGGACAGTCTCCTGAACCAGGCATGTGATGGAGGACAGTCTCCTGAACCAGGCATGTGATGGAGGACAGTCTCTTGAACCAGACATGTGATGGAGGACAGTCTCCTGAACCAGGCATTTGATGGAGGACAGTCTCCTGAACCAGACATGTGATGGAGGACAGTCTCCTGAACCAGGCATGTGATGGAGGACAGTCTCCTGAACCAGGGATGTGATGGAGGACAGTCTCCTGAACCAGACATGTGATGGAGGAAGGTCTCCTGAACCAGGGATGTGATGGAGGACGGTCTCCTGAACCAGGCATGTGATGGAGGACAGTCTCCTGAACCAGGGATGTGATGGAGGACAGTCTTCTGAACCAGGCATGTGATGGAGGACAGTCTCCTGAACCAGGCATGTGATGGAAGGCAGTCTCCTGAACCAGGAATGTGATGGAGGACAGTCTCCTATACCAGGGATGTGATGGAGGACAGTCTTCTGAACCAAGGACATTATATGAGAGTTTGGGAAAATTATAACATATTCTTAGTTCTTCTCAGAACATTTTTTCAGGTAAAATCTAGTTAATGAATAGCCAGTGTGCCCATGAAGAATGAAAGGCAGCCTGAAGCCTAAGGGCATGTATGAGGGTAATGGGAAATGGGAATTTATTCATCTCTTTCTCTTTTTTAATACAGATTCAAAGTACCTGAGATTATGACATTCTACCTTTCATTTGCAAACCATCTTTATTCTTCCCTACTTACTATTTTAAATTAGTGGGAAAGTCAATAACCCCTTGATGGTGCCAGGAGCTCTACAAACTTCTGCTTGTTGGGCAAGCTATAATGGCCTTACTTTGCATAAAGTAGTACACCAGGAAATCTGTGGTTCTTGGTTTGTTACTTTAATAATGCCTTCATGGCTTCTAGGAGTTTGAAGTTTGCAATGAGCCTTCACATGCATCATTTGAATCTCATAAAAAATTTGAGTAGGAGGAAGAAGAGATATTATTCTTAGGCTATTCTAGAAGCAAGGAAATTAATGATTAATATTTGGTATGCCAGTAAACAAGGAGCTGAAGTGAGCTGAAGTCTGCTCTTCCATGACTTTATGTTCTTCTGGTTGTGTGGGACACGACAAGTATGGTGTCCACATGGATGGTTTGTTGTGGTGGACTCTCTGAGGTGATGAGCTGCATGCCTGTCTGTTTAGGACTGGGTAAACTCAGCTGCATGGAGCTTTTGACCATTGTTAATTAACCTCAGGGAATGAAGTGGTTTTTTTTAAGGAAAGGAATACTTGTGTATGAGGCATGGTGCATGTGATAGGTGTTCGAGAGGCTGAGGCAGAGGGAGAGTAAAAGGAAGACTGAAACTGATGTTTTAGTACAATGTAGCTCTTTGCCCCTAAATGCCTTATTAAGTAAGTTACTCTTCCTTTCCTGATTCATTTACTCAGAAAAAGTTTTAAACTCAGGGTTTCACCTATATAAGCATGTGGGCAGCAGCACATGAAAGTGCATGTATGTTTTCACACTGCCTGTAGAACCATCTGCTTTATAATAACTTTCTTGAAAATTTCACAGTAATCACAATCATTCTTTGAATTAAACACTTTTGTTAAAAAAAAGAATTGGAGGCAGACTTGGTGGTCCATGTCTTGATTGCTGTCGGTTTGAGGCCAGACTGGGCTACAGAGTGAGTTCCAAATCAACCTGGACTAGAGTGTGACCCAGCCTCAAGTATAATTTTTGAACATACAAAAAATCCATAGAATGCTATATGATCCCATATGGACACCTTACCTATTTTAGAAAAGCATCAATATTTCATTTTTTCCTATGACTATTGTTGTTTTATTAAAGTTGAATTTAAAAATTAAGTTACAAAACATGGAAAATAAAAGACACTCAAATTACTGCTGCCATTAGTCAGTATATACCAGTTGTTTAAATCAAACATGAATATGAGTCTAAGGTACCTGAAAGATCAAAAACAGTCACAGGCACACAAGATAGGAAGAGTGTAATAAAAGCATTTGTAATTTATAAGAATATGCTTGCCAGAAGGGCTTTTCATTCCCAGAGAGCACTCTGTCATTCCATGTGTTTCATACGTGACTCCGTGAACATGGTGATCATCTCATCAGAGATAGCAATATTTTGGTTAAGGCATTTTCACCTGTGTATGGGTCACAAGGTTCTGCTGGAATATTTCTGTCCTTGTCACATACTAACCATTTTCCCCCACCAGTTATGCCAGCTGAGATGTTACTGACAGGGACTAAAACTTCAGTGAATAAACTTGTGTATCTGTCACTGCTTTGCCATTAGATAAAACTTCATTGATCTGTACGCACTGAATTGTCGTCACATAGCACCTTATTCTGGAATCATTTTGGACTGTCTTTTCTGTAAAAACTATTCCTTTGTTGGAGAAAACCTTCTCTAGATGGCCAAAATATAGCAATGACTAAATAGACATGGCGTTCTTGTTATTTGGCTTTTACATGTATAATTTTCAGCTATATTTCAGCAAGAGTAGTCACTTGATTTTGTGACTGCTTTTACCTGGGAACAATATAACAATATGGCTTGTAACTGTTTTTTTTTTTTTTTTTTTTTTTTTTTTTTTGGTTTTTTGAGGTAGGATCTCACTGTGGCCCAGGCTGACCTGGAATTTACTATGTAGTCTCAGGGTGGCCTCGAACTCATGGTGATCCTCCTACCTCTGCCCTCCCAAGTGCTGGGGTTAAAGGCATGTGCCATCACATCTGGCTTCAGTTATTTTTCTATACCAAAATTTTATTTATGGGAGAAACTCTAAGAATGGAAAACAGAGGTAGTATTTTGAGTTTTCATCAGAAAATAATTTTTTCACATCTATTGAAAATATTTATAAAATTTTTCAGTATTTTTCCTACCATAACCATTCAGTTTAGGTAAAGTCAAAGTCACTGAGTATGTTCTTATTGATTTAGGATAAGATGATATCTTGGAGACATCACTGATTCTGTGTGATCACCACACAGTACACAAGGAAGGAATGAACAGAAATTGGGGTGAATTGTCCCCTCATTCACCAGCGTGTATTGAGCTCCTGTTATATGTCAGGCACAGTGGCATCACTGAAGAACACCCTGGCACTTTAAAATTTCTCCTTGAGACTTTTTAACACGATTAGTTTAATATTTAAATATTTTAAAACAAGTATTCCTTTCTATTAGTTTAGTATAAAAAACCAAGTTAGTTAACATTCTGCTTATAGTAATGTAGTTAACTGAGATTTTTTTTGAGAAAGCGTGCACGAGAGAGAGAGAGAGCGAGAGAGCGAGAGAGCGAGAGAGAGAGAGAGAGAGAGAGAGAGAGAGAGAGAATTGGCACTCTAGGGCCTCAGCCACTGAAATCAAACTCCAGATGCTTGTACCACCTAGTGGGCATGTGGAACCTTGCGCTTGCCTCACCTTTGTGTGTCTGGCTTACATGAGAACTGGAGAGTCAAACATGGGTCTTTAGGCTTCACAGGTAAGCGCCTTAACCGCTAAGCTATCTCTCCAGCCTGTTAACTGAGATTTTAATGCCATTTAGTTTAGTTTTTGTAATAATGAAAGGAAATTGGCAGATATATTTCACAGGGGTCCAGTGAATATCACTGTACCTGTTCTCCTACACAAATCTTGAAATAGTCTGCTTCTGGCAGTGGACTGTCATGTAACCTAACCTGTAATTGAGGGTTATGCTGTGAGCTTTATAAGATATGTATTAATGGTCAGCTGTAGGAAAAGGAAAGAGATGGTTTAGAGTTTAGAGCACATTTCACCACTATTAAAGTAATAGAGATTTTTTAAAAATTAAATGAGCAGAGTAATAGGTACATGGGACAAAAGTTGGAATGAAACACAGCTTTTCCAGAGATGAGTACAAGGGAGGTAGGCTTGGCATGAAAGGGGTAGAGCAGGTTGACATGCATGGCTTTCTGTAGTAACTATACCTCCCATGCTATTGCACTTCACACACACATGTAATTACTTGCCTATTATGTGCCTGGCATTCCCTACAATACTACAGACAAAGGTCAACCTGTTTCTTGGATTTTAATTTGCCTTTTCTTTTTTAGAACCTAATATATTACCTGGTATCTGGTGGTGATCAGTAAATGTCTGCTGGGTGAATGAATATAATGGTTAGTTACAATAATATGAAATGGCAACTTCCAAGCCAGAAGCATGATCAAGGAGGTCACTGTAGAGCAGAGGGCACAGGAGAACAGAACTGTCTTCCTTGAAGTGAGTTTCAAGACATTACTCTGCCTGAATACTCATAATTGCTTCTGTTTCTATTCTGTCAGAATACACTTGTTATTTATTTATTTGTTTATTTATTTATTTTCTGTGTGTGTGTGTGTGTGTGTGTGTGTGTGTGTGTGTGTGAGTGAGAGATACATGCATGTGTTTATGCATGTTTGCTTCTGTGGAGGCACTTGTGTATGTGGGTATACATGTTGGTGAGTATGTGTGGAGGCCAGACTTTGATGTCAGGTGTTTTCCTCAATGGCACTTAACCTTAGTTATGAGGCAGGGTTTCTGGCTTGAACTCAGAGCTTGCCAGTTTGGGTAATTTTGTTATACAGCTTGACTAGGTCCCCTTTTCTACCTAACCAGCTCTGGAACTATAGGAGGCCTCCATGCCCACCTGTCATTCACGTGGGGTCATCTCTACAGTACTGTACAGAGGACCACCATGCCCACATGGCACCCATATGTGGCTGATTCTCTATTTATGATCATTTACTATTTCTTCATTAAAGCATGATAACCTTGAACACTTCTATTTTGCAACAGAAAATCATTATTTATTGTTATGAAATACCTCAAGAATTCCATGCAATATTTTTATGTTATATTTCTATCCAAATATTTTAAGGATAATTTATTTCTTAAAAGTACATTTTTGTATTTTTTGCTTATAAATTAAAGTTGCCATCTCCTTGCCTGGACCCTGTTTGAGTCACCAAGTTCTTGACAATGGTGTTGACTCGGAGGAGCCTGCATGTGTGTAGACACTTCTTTCTCTCTTTCTCAGGGTCGGTGAATGTACATATATATCACTCAAATTTAAATTCTGCCTATTTCCTTTATCTTTTTAATAATTTGAAGCAAGGTCTCAATAGGGAGCCTAGGCTAATTTAAAACTTTCTGTGTAGCCCAGGCTGGCCTTGAACTAATGATCCCCCTGCCTCGTTTTCCTGAGTGCTAAGATAATGGGCATTTGTCACCTTTGGCTAATTCCTCCATTTTCCATATGGACAATTAATAGAATTACATTTAATATTGTACTGAAATATCAGACAAATATGTATGCATGTATGGATAATTAGAATTCAGGTAGTGAGAGTGTTAATTTTAGGAAAGTGGCTTAAAATATCTACAATTTTCATATCTGACTAAGTAGCAATTAATTGCCAAAATGTATAGTTTTTAAGTGTATATATGTTTTGACAATTGATATTTAACTTGTGATTTCTTTAAAAACCTTCAAAATTTATATTTTTGTGATGATATAAATAAATATGAAAATTGATAATTTAGTAATAATACATTTCATGTGCTTTGAATTACAAATAGATTTTCAAAAACTACTCAACTTCAAAGGTTCTTATTAAAGCTTCTCTTTCCTTTTCGTAATCTAATAAAATCTCTAAACCTAAAAAAGGAAATATACTTTGGTTAAGAAGAGTTAGTGATACTGTTAGCTAGACTATTGTTCACATGTAGCTTTTTGGACTTTATGTGAAAAAATCAGATTAACTATACACATATTTTTAAGAGTTAGATTTTTTCCCATGGCAAGTAATTTTTATGATTATTTTCAAGCCGACTTTGCTATTTAATAGTACAAACCCAAGCAATGAGGTGTGATGACAAAACACCGTAGGTTTGCATTGTTGTCTTCATTTTCTTCTTTAGTTTTTTTCAATATGTGTGTATATGTGTGTGTGCATATGTGGATGTGTGTAAAGTATGTGTGAGGGTGTGTGTCTACCATAGTGCACGTGTGGAAGTCTGAGGACAATCTCAGAAGTTGTGTCCTCTCCCTCCTTCGGGCTTGCAACAAGGTGTCCATTGTTTTTGCCACTGTGTGCACCCGTTTAGCTGGCCCACGAGCTTCCAAATCCTCCTTTGCTATACTGCGTGTCTCTTTGTGTCTGGTTTTATGTGGGTGTGGGGAAACTGAACTTGGGTCATTAGGCTTTCAAGCAAGTGCCTTTAAAACTCCGAGCAATTTCCTTAGCCCCTCCTCTCTTAAAATATCCTTATATCAGGTAATTGATTGAGAATATTCTCTAAGTATATTAGTGTATTGGTGAATTTTGTCAAAGGAAACATTTTTGCATTAAAATTGAACAGGTGATTTATGTTTTGGGAAACTGATTTCTTTGGAAAGCTACTGTTTTAAAATCAGGCAATCAGGAAGAAGCGATTGTCCCTTTCATAGCCCTTGTTGCCATGGTCATGGCAATCTTGTGTTAAATATCTGCAAGCATGTTTTAAAGATAAGTTTTACCTTGATTTCAGAAAAACACCTACCAATTTATTGACGGACAAGTGTAGCAAATGTGTGTCTGTGCTCCCTTCCAGGCAGGACTGGTGAGCTAACTAGTTCATCATTTATCAAACACAGATACTTCATTACCCTTTTCTAAAATTTACTGAATTACTTGATTATATTTCCTTACTTCAATGGGAGAGAGATGTGAAGAATTTCATTTGCTTCATGCCTATATTTTATTGTATAATAACTCTATAAACTGATTGCTGCAACAGTTATTAGTTGAGAGTAATGAGATAAGGGGATCTGAATTGAGATTTTCCTGTAATTATTGTGCATTATTATTATATTTTCTACATTTTCCAAATATGTAATTCCCTTTTAAATAAATGCAAGAGTTAATGTGTAAGTTTTGGCATTCATGAAAGTTAATGTCTAAAATATATAGACAAGTTATATATAGAAGTTAGTATGTATATGTATGTATGAATTGTATATAATGAATGCACTGTGTATCATTACATATACAGCTTATATAGTAACTATTATGTATGCCTGTCTTATCTGTGTTTTAGATATTAGAACTTAGAAGTTATGAATTTTAGTTATTATGACTTGAATTCATGGTAATGTTTATATTTGTAATGTCTGACTCAGAAATACACATGAATTTTCTTTTGTAATATTGGGATGTTATTATTATGTAATTGACACCATTACATGATATTAAATAAATGATAATATAAAATATAGAAATCACATTTAACTCAAGTTCTCATTTTTTGTCATTACTGTTTTGAGATAGGATCTTATATGTAGCTCAAGCTAGTATGGAACTCTCTATGTAGCCCAGCCTAGCCTTGAACTTGTGATCCATCTCCCTCAACCTCCTATAGGCTGTGATCACAGGCATGCACCATCATGTCTAGCCTCTACTATATTAACAGATATTAATATAGAGTCTATTAATTTGTATAGTCATAATAGGGCATACTACATATATGTATATAGTATTGATGACTAAGAACCAGTAAAGTTTCACTGTGTTTGGAAATTTTGTTTATGTAATTTTTATAAGTTTCAATATTGTCTGAGAGACAGTAAGAACAATTATATAAATCTATAATGATACATATATGAACATGTGTGAAGATTGCTCTATTTTATAGGTTAGACACTTATCTGTTTGACACCAGTAATTCATATGTCTTTCATTTACATCTGCAGATAAATAAATAGCAAACTTATTACATAGAGGTTCTGGTATCTGTTATGTGGAGAGAGAATTAAAGAATGGTAAAAAATGAGATACATACACAACTAAAACTATGCAAAAGTTATGACTTGTGAATATTTGGAACCTTGGATCCAACTATCTAAAATTTTTTTCAACAAGGGGTTTATTTTATTGTTATATTAAAGTTTATAAGTGTCTATGAGACTTGGAAACTTCTTGGGAAAGTTAGAGAATTAATAAAAAGTTATTGTTTAACTCATTTTGTGGTAGCTACAAGACATTTTATCATCTCTTCTCTCTCCTTGCAGATTGTAGCAGTGTTTTAAATCAGTTATAATTGAATTGCACAACTATATTTCCCAAATACATTTTGTTCTGAAACAAGTTTGTTTTCTATCTTTATGTCATGTTTGAACTACAGAAGAAGAAACTTACTGAAATAATATGTGAACATGTCTGTCTTACAAGCAATGAAGAGCAGAGGCATGTTGTATCTTTATACATATAACCAGACAAAATGTGTGCCTCTTTGCTTTTAGATGAACATACCCAGTCTAGAAAGTACTGTACACAAGACATACTGGTGCAGTCACTTGATGAGAAAGTAGCTCATGGTCTAGTGAGAAACAGAACAATTTCATTTGTGGTTTTAAGCAAGTCATTGTTTCATTTGGAGAATGTACAATTGGTGAATGGGCTTGTTCTCTTTGTAGAGAGGATTACAATAACACACACGGAAGCTTATGAGTGCTTCTGACAGATGTGTTGGCGGTTTGCCACAGCTAAGGGTGCGGCCCTGACTGACAGCTTGCAATTATATTATGATGAATGGTTCTGATGTGTGTTCAAGTGAAAACCACTTTCTAGAAAGTGAGAGTCATACATACGGTTTCTATAAAGAATCAGCTCAAATAAAGCCTTACAACTTTCTATTTTGTTTTAGCATTTTGGTAGGCTAACCAATGTGAGCATTCCTCCTTCCACAGAGATCTCTGTTTTTGATAAATCAAGGATTAAATCCAAAATTTTTGTGGGGAGGGAATGAATTTGATACCTTTTTTTGGCACCAGAATCACTTTATCTGCATTTTTGACAAAACTGACATCTCCAAGGAAATCTTTGACTCTTACAACAAATATCTGTGGTGCCCAGTGAGACACTGGAATCTGGCGTTCAGAATGAAGCAGCCCTTTTTGAACAAGTCACTTCTTGATATGTTTTGCTGTTCTATTTCCATTGTGTACTGAAATTCTGAGTCATTGAAGTCATCCTCACTCTTTCATGATTTAATTTATCTTAAGTCAGATCTGAGCAAAGCATCTACATGTAGAAGTTTCAGGAGTTAATATGCTCCTTAGTGATGGAGCTTCAATCCATAAAATATGTATTGATTAAACTTATAGGATTTTTCCTCATGAATTAAGAAAATTGGCCTATCTCAATAAATAAATAAAAATATAAAATCAGGGCTTAAAGTTTTTGAAAAAATGTTTTAATTATCCAATGTGTTACTTATTTTGAAAAGGTATGTTTTCATCTAATTCTCCGTGGAGCTGAAGGGAAAGATATTCTTGAAATTTGGCAAAGAACCTCTGTTAAAATATTTAGAAAGCAACATTTATAGTGAAGCTTAAATACAACTTGTAAAATTAGGATATGAAAGAAAATGGCTATGGTAGGTACACTCTTTAGAAAGTCAGAATAAAGGTAAAGCACTAAATAGCATAAGTTTCCAAAGATCATCTAAAATGGAAGAGAGATTGTTTATCCAAATATATATATTATTTTACCTTGGATAAGCTAAAGTAGGGTCATATAGAGGTTTGAAATAGTCAAAAACAAATTTCTTAAGAATTTAAGGTACTTTATTTCTCAGTTTTACAATACCCAGCTTTGGTCCTTTGGACTCTTTTTTCCTTTAACTCTCTTTGTAACATTTAGAGTGTGTCATCTATTTCAATAGTAAGCTTTTCACTGTCAGTGAAATGAATCAGTTCCTCCCCCATGCCAGAAGGGTAGAGTAGGAATCATAGCACTGCAGTTCAGAATCAGGACACCTGATGTCCCATCCCCAGTAGAACTTCTAAAGGGGACACTGTATAAGCTCGGTGGCATTTTGGCCCAGTTCTCCTTAACTTCCTGCACTTTCTCTTCCTGGTGGGACAGACTCATCAAGTACTTCTGGAACCTACACAAACAAGAAGGGAATGAGTCTTGGTCCACTAGTGTTTATATATATGAGTTTCCATCTTTGGAGCCCTGTGAATTTCTTTTCCCTGCTGGTTCTAAACTGCATTCTATCCTCAGTTGTTCATCTGTACAAATGTGCTGTCATTTAGGTTTTAGATATTGATAAAATGATATGTAGTTTTTTATCCACGTTCAGACAAGTAAATCTTATTTTCCTTTTCCAGTTTCTCTCTCTCTTCTCTTTCTTCTTCCCCTTCCCTCTATTCATTCACTGAACTTGATATTGGTGCTCTGAGGCCCGGATCCCTGTACTTGATTTCGTTTTCACTAGGAAGAAGAACATTCTCCAATATTTTTTCAGGAACAAGTTCAGGCCTGTCAGAAAGCTGGGCATCTAAGCTAGAAAGAGCTCTGAGTAATGTCTTTTCGACATAGTTTTGATCAGATGGAGTGTGCATTTGTGGGAAGAAAGAAGATTGTATTGTTTTATGTTTGTACCATAGGTCATAATTATTGTAGTGTTTATAGGATAAGCTCATTAGGCAATTATATCTTGTTGAGGTATTTGAAACATATTTGTTTTGAACTTGAAAGCGCTCTGGTAGGTAATAATTATATTCCATTGGGGATATTTTATTTAACTGGAAGGTACCCAGAATAAACTGCACATTTTCTTTGCTTAATTTTTTTTATCCTTTGACATTTTGGAAATAAGCTAGTCTAAACAGTAGCAGAAAAATAAAGAAGTCTATCTTTCCTGTTAAATGGTTCAGGTGAGGCAAATAAAAATTTCCAAAGATTTGGTAAAATTTGTCTGGACTGCTGATTGATTGGTCGATCAATTGGTTGATTGAGTCACTGATATTTGTTGCTATGCTCTTGTAATAATTATCAAGTATGTTTATAACACCAGACACAACTCGTTAAGTACTTTTTATACATGTTATCATTAGCACTTGCAATAACCCTGTGGTATAGATAACATTCTTACTTATAGATGATAAAATTGGCTTAATCAAGGCCACAAAGTTAAACAGTAGAATCTGAATTTCAAACCTCTGTTGAGATGTTGCAAACTCAGTACGATCACCTCTTTGCTCTATCAGAAGCTATGAGGAAAACTGGCTGAGTGAGGTTTACCTCTCCCTTAACCCAGTACAGAGGACAGGAAGACAAATGAATGTGGGATTTTCCTTCTCTACCCATGACTTGAGCCAGCTCTAACACTTCGGAGCACTTAGAGGTTGAAGATAAATGGAAGGTGGATAGCCTATAAAGAGGATTTATCTTTGGTTAAATACTTGTGGAAGAAGCCAGATTTCATTAAGTGGTAAGATTATTTTCCCTTTCTATCTTATTTTCTTTTTTAAAAATTTATTTTATTTATGAGAGAGAGAGAGAGAGAGGGAGAAAGTGGCAGATAGAGGGAGAGGAAGAATGGGCATGCGAGGGCCTTTAGCCACTGCAGACAAACTCCAGATGCATGCGCCACCTTGTGCATCTGGCTTTTGTGGGTCCTGGGGAATCAAACCTAGGTTCTTTGGCTTTGCAGGCAAGTGCTTTAACTGCTAACTCACCCCTCCAGCCCTGTCTTATCTTCTTATTTCTTATACCTAGCTTCTCAGTCAGTTTGGGCAGCTGTCACAAACTACTATAGAAAGTTATGTCTCACAGTTTTGAAGTCCAAGGTCAAGGTGCTGGTGGATGTGGCTCCTGGTAGAGGCTTTCTTCCTTGCTTGCAGCTGGCAGATGGTCATTTTCTCCCTGCATTTTTATCTGGCTGAGGATGAGAGGGTTAGCGGTGTCAAAAGGACAAGAGCAAGCTTGCTGGCATCTTTTCTTCTTAGAGCACTGATCTCCACATGAGTTTTGGGGGACACAATTCAGACCACAGCATATAGTCCACTTATGGCTCTTAGGCTGTATTAGGCACTTTGCCTTAGAATAAGGATTCTTTGATGACTGCAATTATCATTTAATGTCTCCCCAAAAGTGCATGTTGATAAGCATAATGACATTTACATTAAAGTTTTTGCAAGGAAACTTGTGATATGTAGAATCTCAGTATTTCTTAAATGTTGTCTCATTTAATATGTGTTGCAAATGAGAGAATTGTGGCTCAGTTATACTTCAGAAGGCATAATTAAGTGGTAAAACTTGTTAGAAATGCATTAGGCTTTAGGTATAAATAACCAAATAAAAAGGGGGGGAGGAAGAAAGAAAGAGAAAAAAAGAAAAGAAAGAAAGGAAGAATTCAATCCAAATAAAGCTTAAAGAAATGCGTGTTTGATTTTTTTTTTTTTCATATAGAAAGAAGTGTTCAGGTGAGCAGATGCTGATATAGGTATAGGAAGTTAACAGTATTAGGACTTGGTCTGCATCCCTGCAAGTCTGTGGTACTCTCTTCACCATTATGAGTTGGCCACAGTTGCCACCTTTAAGGGATCAGAGGGCAGTACATGACAGAACATTATACCATATACTACTCTTTCCTGAGATGGGGTTTAGGGGATCTCCCTTCAGTAGACACATAGCCGGTTCCTCACATTTCTCATTTCCAGATGAGGTTATGTGGCAAATGAACACAGCTGCAAGAAGATGACAGTAAATGTTTGTTTCTCCGGCCTTCCTAACAGAAGGGAGTGAGAGGAGGGAGTGAGAGGCAGGCTTTTACTGGCTTTTGATGTCCAACCAGAGTCCCTCACACATACAATTCGTGGTTCTGTAAAAGAACTAAGTCATTTGGGGGGCTGGAGAGATGGCTTAGTGGTTAAGACCCTTTCCTGCAAAGCCATAAAACCCAGGTTCAATTCCCCAGTACCCACATAAAACCAGATGCACAAGGTGGCACATGTATCTGGAGTTCATTTATAGTGGCTAGAGGCCCTGGCATGCCCATTCTCTCTCTCTCTATTGTGCTTCTTTATCTCTTTTGCACTCTCAAATAAATAAATAAAATAAAATAAAGAGTTATTTGATTTAATTTGCTCTCTGTCGAAGTTTCAAATTTTGCTAAGGAAGGTCATGCACATTATTTCTTTTCAAATATGAGTAGCCATATTTTGCGAACTTCTTGGGAAAAATTGTAAGTGGTTTTACCAGAAGTAGTAGAAGCATACTTGGTAAGCATCCACTTAGTAGCTAAGAGTAAAGTTTCTAGACTAAGGCTAGGTAGAATGGTATTTCTAGTGCATGTTAGTTGTCTGATAGTGAGGAAGTCTCTTCACTTTTCTGCCTTCTTCCAACAGACTTATAAATATTAACATAATTCATATAGTCAAAGTTATTAGTTTAATTCATATCATGTGTTATCAAGTGTGATCATGTAACCGACTTAAAAAACTGTTAATAATATTATCATTATTAATAAAAAGAGAATAAAAGTCTCCTAGAAGATAAAAAATTGTGAAGTACAATATTAATCCATTTATTTTGATGGCCATTTATAAGATATGGTCTAAGAAGTTATTTAGTGTCTGCACTGGGAAAAGTCACAATAACACATGGATGATTAAAAAAAGCTAGACAAAGTCTTCAAAAAAGTCAAATGTATGTTTGATTTTCTTCTATAAGTTATCTCTTCTCCAACTCTATTGCTGTTTCTGGACATCCTTTCTGGAATGTTCCATTCTCTAAAATTACCCTTGCTTTCTTTCCATTTGTTAAGTAGGCCTTTTGTATAGTGATCTTAAGTAATATGAAGGGAAAGATTTGATTAATATTTTATGATAAAAGCTCATAACTAGATATTAATGAGCAATTGGATTTTCCTTTTCTCCCTGAATGAATAAAGCTTTAAAAATGAGACATAGCCTTCCAATACCTCTTGCGTCTACACTTTCATGCCACATAGGCAGTTACTTCTTGCTAAGAGCCGGGCAGTGACTGAATCTGGAGATTTTGCCTGTTTCTAACAGGTTAGCCATCTAAACATACTTAAGAATCAAGTGGTGTAGTCATGACCCTTCTAGCATCTTTCTAAGGATTCACTTTGGTTTCAGACAACATGATGAGCATAGTCACTTTAATCTTAAAAATTTGATCTTTGCTTAACACTCAAAAAGTACAAAGAGAGGGAACAGTCATTTATTTTCATAGCGTTCAGAATCAAATGTGTTTAGTCTCTTGACATATTTTTTCAGTTTGTTTTTATAGAAAATAATTGTTTTTATGAGAAATATATATATATATATATATATATATATATATATATATATATATATATATGATGTTCCTTTGAGGAAAAAAATAAATGCAGAAAACTTTGAAAATAGGGCAATTAATGCCACCACCTAGAAATTGCCATCATTAATATTAAATATAATTCCTTTGCACTTATGCAAATTAGAAAGTGAGTGGGTGGACAGACGGATGGATGACAAATGGCCACTTTGTAAATATGGGTCATCAACACTGTTGTTTACAGACAAGAAACCAGGGCTAAGAGAGTTATGACTTCCAAATAAGAGCTTATTTCCACCATTAGAAATAATATTTGATAGAAGATTCCCCTGAAGGTTTAAAATCAAGAGGGAACATGAAAAATTAAAAGGTTTGCTCATTATGCTCAGTGTTCAAAAGCTACATGTTTACTTTTGAAAGAAATAATTGGCTTCCTGCTCTTAACACTTCCCTCAAATCTCTACCTTCCACCTTTCATTTTCTGTTACTTATTTTGTGTTTGATTTGTCAAGGCCAATAACACTCATATTCTTATGACTCCAGAGTCATTCAGGTTCATTCCATATGTACATGCATACCATTATACAGAAACACGCTCTCATTTCTTTTAGCATTTCTCGTCTTTGTTCTGACTACTTCACTTTCTTGTAATTGCCTGATGTAATTCTTCCCAGAAAGGGTATATAGGGGTACTACAACCTGCCACAAAGGCTTAGGGGTTCTATACTCCACCCATAAGATGTATTTAGACTAGAAGTATATTACTTCCAAACTTGCATCCTCTTAAAGGAATGGCTTATTTCTTTATTGCATTCTTGGCTGTGCTTGCATTCTTCTAGGGATTGTGGAGATTTTTCTTCCCTATTGTTTCTTTGCTTTTTGAGCTTGGAAGTCAGAAAATCATCCCTCCAGGTTGAGAAGGGAGTGGAGCAGAGCGGGGAGATTTCAGCTGAGGCCGTATGTAACTTCTGTTTTGGGCTTGAGTTTTCTTGTCTGAAACTTTGCCCTATCTTATAACATGGTGCCATCTGCCACAGAGGGAACAGGTCAAGATCCAGCTCTCATTCAAGAGACTGTTTGGGGGGTCATTCCCAGATGTGTTGTGTAGACTAGAATCTTGTCTGCCAAACAGGAATGGTCCTGCTTGCTTTCTCTGCTCCACTTCCTCCTGGCTTATTGTCACTTGGCCTTTAGGCTGGGTATGAAAAAGATAACAAAACTTGTTCAGTTAGCTTCTGTCCAGATTTGGGAATATTAATCACAATTCTTAGCATTTAAAATATTTATAATCAGATAGAGAGAATGGGTGCCCAAGGGCTTCCTGTCACGACAAACAAACTCCAGATGCATGTGCCACTTTGTGTATTTGGCTTTGTAGAAACTGGGCAATTGAACTCTGGAATTAGGACTTGCAGGAAAGTACCCTTAACCAATGAGCAATCTCTCCAGCCCATTTCTTAGCATTTTATTGGTTCATCTGCATCGTATGTTTCCTGCTTTTTTGTTGTTGGTGTTGTTGTTGTTTTGTTTTGTTTTTTTCAAGGTAGGGTTTCACTCTGGCTCAGGCTGACCTGGAATTCACTATGTAGTCTCAGGGTGGCCTTGAACTCTCAGTGATCCTCCTACCTCTGCCTCCTGAGTGCTGGGATTAAAGGCGTGCGCCACTATGCCCGGCTTTGTTTTGTTTTTTGAGGTAGGGTCTCATTCTAGACCAGGCTGACCTGGAATCCTCTACATAGTCTCAGGCTGACCTCAAACTCAACTCACAGCAATCTTCTTAACCTCTGTCTCCTTAGGGTTGGGACTAAAGGCATGTACCACCAAACCCAGCTGTTTCTTTCATGGTTTCAAGTTCTGACACATTACAGATATATATTGGTACCTTTAATTTTGTTTACTTAATTGGTATTTGGGAAAGCAAAGTTTATGACCTAGTTTTGAGATTTCATCATAAAACTTGCCCATTTAATTTCTGAAGGAAACTATAACAAAAATATAATAGTATGTGTCTTTCTGGGTAATAGTTTTCTCATTAGATCAAAAGTCTCAATTTTTTTTTTCTTTTTGCATCCCTTGGCCAATGTCTTATCTAGGAGCTTTGCTGCACAGAATGGCACTGTAGAGTTGGAGGGACAGCCATCCAGCACACTGGCTGAAGTGGTTAGAGGTTAGAAGACAGGAAGTAATGCAAAGCTCTAGAAACATATATTTGAAATGAATTAGATCTAATGTTTCACTCACTAAAAGCCATTTTATCTGTCTTTCTTGGAATTCTTTCTAGAAACGTTTACTTATTAAGGTTTAAAAATAGACTCCCCATTCATTTACATCTATAAGAATTAGTTTAATTATAAAATGTTGGTTAGTTTCAGATAATGACCATTATTTGCATATTTTGCTTAAGTTTATGGAATTAGTCCATAAAGAATAAACTGTTAAAATATTTTATTTATTTGAGAGAGAAAGAGAGGGAAATAACTAAAGGAATAAAGGAAAGAAGGAAGGAAGGAAAGAAGGAAGGAAGGAAGGAAGGAAGAAAAAAGGGAGTTTGTTGGTGCACTCAGGCCTCCTGTCACTGCAAACAACCTCCCGACACATAGGCCATTTTGTGCCTCTGGCTTTATTTGGGTACTAGGGAATTGAACCTGGGCCATTGGGCTTTGCCAGCAAATGCCTTTGACCACTGAGCCATCTCTCCAGCCCAAACTTTTAAGTTCTAAGTAATGATACTAATATAATATATAAATTTTATATTTTGTTTTGAGACAGTTTATTTTTGCTTGTTTAGTTTTGGCTAGTTGGTTAAATTTGTTTTAGTGTAGACATGTAGTAGAAAACCTGCAAGTATTTAGAAGTGGTAATCACTGGTGCCGTATTTATTTGTGAAGCAGGTTGATGGCTTTTTTTTTTTTTTTTGTTTTTGAGGTAGGGTCTCAATCTGGTCCAGGTTAACCTGGAGTTCACTCTGTAGTCTCAGGGTGGCCTCGAACTCTCGGCGATCCTCCTACCTCTGCCTCCCAAGTACTGGGATTAAAGGTGTGCACCACCACGCCCAGCTCGATGGCCATTTTTGTTTCCTGCACTCTCAAGGTCTACTAATCACTTCCATGGATATAGTTTGTGCCTCTTTATGTGAGAGAGATTTTTGTTCTTGGTTAAACATTGATCATTAATACAATTTAAGGTCAAGAGCCCTTCTAGCAGAAAATTAAAAAGAAAGACTTTTTATAGGAAATTCTTTAATAAAAGAGAAAATATAATATGAATTATACAGTTAAAAAGTATTAATAAAACCCTACATTTTAAAAATCCTTGCACATATTTAAAGTGGTGAGCAGAGAAATTTTATCAATATGATTATCAATTTTATCAATATAAATCATCTTATAAATAAAAAAGAAACTTAAATTCTAAGTTAAAATGATTAGAAAAAGTATCCATCAATAAGCCAAAGGGAAACATGGGAAAATGAAGAAATAGGTGGGACAGAATGTGTGTTCATAAGGAAGTCCAGGAGTATATGGAAGTTTAGTATTTGATGAAGGCAACACTTCACACCACTGGAGAAACAGTCTATTTTTTTTTGGATAAATGATGACATAAGTGCATACTAGGAAAAAGATAACATTAGAAATATACTCAATACCATGAAAAGCAACAAACTACCGATGGATCAAAGATTTAGAGTATTAAAAATCTGTTTCTAAAAGAACAAAAATGAATTCCTCTTGAACTTTGGCACAAGGAAAGACTTTATAACTGTGACTTCAAAATCAGAGCTCTTAAGAGCAAAGCAGGCTACATGTAAATGAATAAAATATTTGCATGTAAAAATTATAAAGGAAGCCTGAACAGCAGTGACAGTCAAAAAAAATACATGCGTCTATGAAAAGTAATGGGCTGAAATTTACAATGTACAGAGAAGTGTAAAAATATGAGAGGGAAAAGTTCAAAAATATTATAGAACAAGAAAAAGACATGGAGAGACAATTCAAAATCAAATATAAAACTGGCCCTTAAGACAGGGAAAAAATGCTACTGTCAATTAGCAAGGAATGAGGGCTGAACTCTGTGATTTTAATTGTGATGTTGTCATTTTGGTCACCTCATGCTCTGTGTATTTTGAGACTGTGATCAATTATATAAACATCTGAAAGTATCATTTTTTTCTTATCATGTCATCATATCCATGTTGTGTCTTGTCATATATCTCTTTGTCATCATGCTGTAACCCTTTTTGCGCCTGTTTGTGGCCTTTGCTGTCTGATAATGATATTCATTTGATCTTACTGAGGATGGAGAGCTATTTTCATGAGTTTACTCTAAGCCTACTTTTATTGTATATTTTGCATTTTATGTAGATTTCTGGTAGCCTGCATGTAATTGGGAGTTTTTTAAAAATCTATCACACATTTCCAACTTTTCTATGGAATGGCTTCTGAGTTTTTACTGATATTAGTATCAATTTGCCATTTTTTTCCAAATGCACCATCCAGTGTTTGTCACTTTTCTTTTTCCCATGTTATTTTCATTGACTTTAGACATAATTTAATATTTAAATTTAAAAATAATTTCATTTATCTTATTTCTTAATTATGTTTTTCTGTTAACTATTACCTAGCATAGTATACGTCTTTAACTTGATCATTGATTACCTTCAGGATATTCCAATCACACCATAGGACAAAACCTTATAACAGTATCCCTTTATTTCTCCTTTTCAAGATTCATAATTATCCTATAATGCCTAAACTTCTTTGTTATCTTAGTTAAATTTAACATTACTGTGACCAAAGAGCTGACAAGGAGCAACTTAAGGGAGGAAGGGCTTATTTATTTTCAGTCTTGATCCTGGCTTGCAGCATTCCGTCAACATGGCGATGGTGTGGTGCTCACATTTGTATTGTTCAGGAAGCAGGGCCAGAGGAACACTGCTGCCTATCAATTCTCTCCTTTCCCCATTTATTTAGTTAAGGCCCCAGCCCATGGGAAGATGCCATCCACATTCAGGGTGGGTCTTCCCTACTCACTTGAACCTCCTATATGATTTTAAATCTAGTCAAGCTGACAAGATTCATTATCACACTGAAATTATTTTTTGCTTTAAATAATAGATTATCTCTGAATAACATTTAAGGAGGGAGAAAAATATCACATGCACCAGTGTAATTTCTATTTCCAGTACTCTCCATTCTGGTGGGTGGATCCAGATCCCTCCAATACATATTTTTTCCTGCTTGAAATATTTCCTTCAATAATCCTTAGAGTGGAGATCTATTGGTGAATTTCTAAGAAAGTCTTATTTCATCTGCACTGACTATAGGACTCTAGGTAGACAGATTTTTTTTTCTTTAGTGTTTTAAAAATACGTATAACTTTTGTGCTGGAGAGATGGCTTAGCGGTTAATATGCCTGCCTACGAAGCCTAAGAACACCAGTTTGAATCTCCAGGTCCCACATTTAGCCAGCTGCAAAAGTGACACAAGCATGCAATGTCGCAAATGTGCACAAGGGGGCGCACATGCCTGGAGTTCGTTCACAGCGGCTGAGAAGCCCTGGCGTGCTCTTTCTCTCTCTGCCTTTTCCTCTCTGTCTCTCTCTCAAATTAAAAAATAATATGTATAATTTTCATCAGATCTGCATTGTTTTCAATGAATAATTGGCTGTCACTCTACTTTTGTTTTTCACTATATAATACTCCTTTTCAGGGTGCAATGACATTATTTTCTGGGTATTTCTCTTCATCTCAATGGTTTAAACAATTTGATTATGGTATGTATTGGTGTAGTTTTTCATACTTATTGCACTTGGAATTCATTTAGACTCTTGAATATGTAGGTTTATAGTTTTTAATCACATTTAGGTAGGTACAGTGTATTTTCCCTTATTGAGCATTGCTATAATATTCTTAGCCTTGTTCCTATATGCTACTGTTATTTGGAAACAATTAGATATTTTTATCTCTTTATTTTTATTTTTTATGGTATTTCGAGGTAGAGTTTCACTGTAGCCAAGGCTGACCTGGTATTCACTCTGTATTCTCTTTAACTCATGGTGATCCTCCTACCTCTGCCTCCCGAGTGCTGGAGTTAAAGGTATGCGGCACCACACCTGGCTCAGATCTTATTTTTAAGATTGGTCAGGTAGGACAAAGTGGCATTTATCTATTCTAGTGCTAATTATATCCCACCATGGAGTCAAAACCCTTCTGAATACAATGCAAGATAGCCATGAATTATGATCCTTTTTACCTTGGCTAGAGAAGGGAGGATTGTTCTAGATCTTTTATAAGTGCTGTGAATGTTCCCTCTAACCCTTTCAAGCTGATATTTTCTTGGCTTTTTAGTGTTCTTACATGTGTTTGTAAGCTTGAACTCAGTAGAGTAGGGATGAGGCCCCTCCGCAGACCTTTATATTGTTCTCTCTGTATAGCTCCTCCTCTCCAGAACTGCACTGTCTCCACCAAGTTTAAATTGTGTCTGTTTGCTTAGAAAAATGCATAGCTTTCATCTGGGATCTTTCTCTCTGTGACAGGCAGTCAGCAATGTTAGTGTTCACTCATCTGTTTACCATGTGTTAAGAATACTATCCTTTGTCATTGAGGTCCAGTCTGTGAAAATTTACTTGATATTATTTTCTTTTTTCTGAATGTATTTTTGTGGGCATAGGTAAGCCAGCTTCTACGGGAACTAGAAGTGGAGTGGGGAAGGTAAGCGAAACAACACAGGTTGAATCTGGACTGAGATGTGGAATCTAGCCTCAATTATTAAAAACTAAAAATGGGGCTGGAGAGATGGCTTAGTAGATAAGGCACTTACCTGTGAAGCCTAAGGACCCATGTTTGGCTCCCCAGAACCCACGTAAGGCAGATGCACAAGGTGATGCATGCACACAAGGCTGTACATGTGCATAAGATGACACATGTGTCTGGAGTTTAATTGCAGTGGCTAGAGGCCCTGGCATGCCAATTCACTCTCTCACTAGCTTTCTCTCTCTCCTAAATAAAACAAAATAGAAAAACATTAAAAATAGAAACATTCTTTTGGCAAGGCTGTGAAGAAAAAACCTCTTTCCTTTTGAGGGAATGCAAGTTGGCACAATTCTTTTGGAAGTGAATTTCATATGTCACCAGGGTCTTGTTCTGGACTCCCCTTGCCTCCTTAGTCTTTGTGATCTCCATCAAAAGAATGTAGATGAGACACATAGGATGAAATGAGGGAGACTAGAGATCCTTACAGAAAGTGAAGCCCTCTCACAGGGTAAGAGTGGACAGTGGCCAAGTTGACCATTATGCCCACCTCCAGTTTAAGCAGGCTGTTTTAAATCACATAGAAAGAGAAACAGGGTCAAGTAGATACTGTTGATGATGACAAGGACAAATGGGGAGATGGCTGGCAGCATAGGTTAGGTTAGATGGATGAGGGAGGTGACACATCTCAGAGAGATGCAGAATGCTGTTCTTTTCTGTAGTATATTGCATATTGTATCATTGTGACTGTACTCCTCATTCTAAATCCACAAACAAATATAAATGAACCAAAATACATAGAAAGAGAAATGAAGGAATTTTCCTGTGTCCTCTGTGACATAACTGTGGTTAAGGTGGGTTGGTAGATGGATGGGTGGAATCATCCTGAATAATTTTGGACTAGGATTTTGAGTATATAACCCAAGTATAAAGAATAAAAACACTGAAAATATGCACTCTGGAGAGATGGGCAGAGGTAATATAAACTATACCACAAATATAAACTGGTTAACTTTTGAGAGGATAGATCAAAGATGAATGAGAATTCTCTGTACTGTATTTTGCACTTGTGTGTATGTTTGAAGTTAAAAAAGCAAAACTTTGGCTATGAATTTTATGTGCAGAATGCCTTTCACTGATGAGTATCAAGAAAAAATTCTAACACTTACTTTTGCTGTGATTTAGACCTGCAACTCTGTTCTGAAATTCAGCAATTACTGGAAATGCCTAGTGCCCACTAGCTGTTAATGGACAACTTTAAGGAAACAAATGTAGAAGCTAGCAGGGGTTCATGGATTATTTTTCCTACATATCTGATGAGGTGTTTCTTGAAAGATTGCATCAGGGGCCCACATTCGTTCTTCATACACGCTTGAAATAAGGGGCTGGGGGATGGCTCAGTTGGTCAGGAACTTTGCCACATATGTGTGACTGCCTTAAATTAGATCTCCAGCAGTCAGGTAAAAGCATGGACATGGTGGCCTGCCTGTAATCCCAATACAGGAGGGCAGAGTCACTAGCCTAGATGGTCATCTGGACCTGTGAGGATCAGGGATAGACTAGATGTTCAGTCTCTTGTAAAAGGGGACTAGATGTTCAGTGGAGATGTTCTAGTGGAGCTGTGAGGATCAGGGATAGATTAGATGTTCAGTGGAGCTGTGAGGATGGAGCTATGTTCAGTGGATGTGAGGGGATAGACTAGATGTTCAGTGGACCTGTGAGGATCAGGGATAGACTAGATGTTCAGTGGAGCTGTGTGAGGATCAGGATAGACTAGATGTTCAGTGGAGCTGTGAGGATCAGGGATAGATTAGATGTTCAGTGGAGCTGTGTAGATGAGGATCAGGATAGGGATAGACTAGATGTTCAGTGGAGTGGAGGCTGATAGACTAGATGTTCAGTGGATGTGAGGATCAGGATAGACTAGATGTTCAGTGGAGCTGTGAGGATCAGGATAGACTAGATGAGGAGGATAGACTAGATGTTCAGTGGAGCTGTGAGGATCAGGATAGACTAGATGTTCAGTGGAGCTGTGTGAGGATCAGGATAGACTAGATGTTCAGTGGAGCTGTGTGAGGATCAGGGATAGACTAGATGTTCAGTGGAGCTGTGTGAGGATCAGGATAGACTAGATGATGTAGACTCAGACTAGATGTGGAGCTAGATGTTCAGTGTCAGGAGACTAGATGTTCAGTGGAGCTGTGAGGATCAGGATAGACTAGATGTTCAGTGGAGCTGTGTGAGGATCAGGATAGACTAGATGTTCAGTGGAGCTGTGTGTTTATCAGGATAGACTAGATGTTCAGTGGAGCTGTGACTGTTCAGTGGAGCTGTGATCAGACTAGATCAGGATAGACTAGGAGTGGACTAGATGATAGACTAGATGTTCAGTGGAGCTGTGAGGTGGAGCTAGATGTTGAGTGGAGCTGTGTGAGGATCAGGATAGACTAGATGTTCTAGTGGAGCTGTGTGTAGACTAGATGTTCAGTGGAGCTGTGTGAGGATCAGGATAGACTAGATGTTCAGTGGAGCTGTGTGAGGATCAGGATAGACTAGATGTTCAGTGGAGCTGTGGATAGACTAGATGTTCAGTGGAGCTGTGTGAGGATCAGGATAGACTAGATGTTCAGTGGAGCTGTGTGAGGATCAGGATAGACTAGATGTTCAGTGGAGCTGTGAGGATCAGGAGACTAGATCTGTGAGGATAGACTAGATGTTCAGTGGAGCTGTGTGAGGAGGGATCAGTGGAGCTGTGTGAGGATCAGGATAGACTAGATGTTCAGTGGAGCTGTGAGGATCAGGATAGACTAGATGTTCAGTGGAGCTGTGTGAGGATCAGGGATAGACTAGATGTTCAGTGGAGCTGACTAGAGATCAGGATAGGATGATGAGTGGAGCTGTGAGGATCAGGATAGACTAGATGTTCAGTGGAGCTGTGAGGATCAGGATAGACTAGATGTTCAGTGGATAGACTAGATGATGTTCAGTGGAGCTGTGAGGATCAGGATAGACTAGATGTTCAGTGGATGAGGAGACTAGATGTTCAGTGATAGACTAGATGTTCAGTGGAGCTGTGAGGATCAGGATAGACTAGATGTTCAGTGTTGAGGTGGAGACTAGATGTTCAGTGGAGCTGTGAGGATCAGGATAGACTAGATGTTCAGTGGAGCTGTGTGAGGATCAGGATAGACTAGATGTTCAGTGGAGCTGTGTGAGGATCAGGATAGACTAGATGAGTGGACTAGATGTTAGACTAGATGTTCAGTGGAGCTGTGAGACTAGATGTTCAGTGGAGCAGGATAGACTAGATGTTCAGTGGAGCTGATAGACTGAGGATCAGGATAGACTAGATGTTCAGTGGAGCTGTGAGGATCAGGATAGACTAGATGTTCAGTGGAGCTGTGTGGATCAGGGATAGACTAGATGTTCAGTGGAGCTGTGTGAGGATCAGGATAGACTAGATGTTCAGTTCAGGATAGACTAGATGTTCAGTGGAGGCTAGACTAGATGTTCAGTGGAGCTGTGAGGATGGAGACTAGATGTTCAGCTGTGAGGATCAGGAGACTAGATGTTCAGTGGAGCAGGATAGACTAGATGTTCAGTGTGTGAGGATCAGGATAGACTAGATGTTCAGTGGAGCTGTGAGACTAGATGTTCAGTGGAGCTGTGAGGATAGATAGACTAGATGTTCAGTGGAGCTGTGAGGATCAGGATAGACTAGATGTTCAGTGGGATAGACTAGATGTTCAGTGGAGTGGAGCAGGATAGACTAGATGAGTGGAGCTGTGAGGATCAGGATAGACTAGTGGATGTTCTAGATGTTCAGTGGAGCTGTGTGAGGATCAGGGATAGACTAGATGTTCAGTGGAGCTGTGAGGATCAGGATAGACTAGATGTTCAGTGGAGCTGTGAGGATCAGGATAGACTAGATGTTCAGTGGAGCTGTGAGGATCAGGATAGACTAGATGTTCAGTGTGAGGCTAGACTGTGAGGATCTGTGTGAGGATCAGGGATAGACTAGATGTTCAGTGGAGCTGTGAGGATCAGGATAGACTAGATGTTCAGTGGAGCTGTGAGGATCAGGATAGACTAGATGTTCAGTGGAGCTGTGTGAGGATCAGGATAGACTAGATGTTCAGTGGAGGATCAGGATAGTGGAGCTAGATGTTCAGTGGAGCTGTGAGGAGACTAGATCAGGAGGATCAGGATAGACTAGATGTTCAGTGGAGCTGTGTGAGGATCAGGATAGACTAGATGTTCAGTGGAGCTGTGAGGATCAGGATAGACTAGATGTTCAGTGGAGCTGTGAGGATCAGGATAGACTAGATGTTCAGTGGAGCTGTGAGGATAGACTAGATGTTCAGTGGAGCTGTGTGAGGTGGATAGACTAGATGTTCAGTGGATGAGGGACTAGATGAGTGGACTAGGATCAGGATGACTAGATGTTCAGTGGAGCTGTGTGAGGATCAGGATAGACTAGATGTTCAGTGGAGCTGTGAGGATCAGGATAGACTAGATGTTCAGTGGAGCTGTGTGAGGATCAGGATAGACTAGATGTTCAGTGGAGCTGTGAGGATCAGGATAGACTAGATGTTCAGTGGAGCTCAGGATAGACTAGGTGTGTCAGAGGATCAGGATAGACTAGATGTTCAGTGGAGCTGTGTGAGGATCAGGATAGACTAGATGTTCAGTGGAGCTGTGTGAGGATCAGGATAGACTAGATCAGTGGGGATAGACTAGATGTTCAGTGGAGCTGTGTGAGACTAGATCAGCTGTGTGAGGGGATAGACTAGATGTTCCGTGGAGCTATGAGGATCAGGGATAGACTAGATGTTCAGTGGAGCTCAGGATCAGATGTTCAGTGGAGGTGTTCAGTGGAGCTGTGAGGATCAGGATAGACTAGATGTTCAGTGGAGCTGTGAGGAGGATAGACTAGATGTTCAGTGGATGTGAGGACTAGACTAGATGTTCAGTGGAGCTGTGAGGATCAGGATAGACTAGATGTTCAGTGGAGCTGTGTGAGGATCAGGATAGACTAGATGTTCAGTGGAGTGTGTGAGGAGCTAGATGTTCAGTGGAGCTGTGATCAGGATAGACTAGATGTTCAGTGGAGCTGTGTGAGGATCAGTGGGATAGACTAGATGTTCAGTGGAGCTGTGGAGTGTGAGGATCAGGATAGACTAGATGTTCAGTGGAGTGGAGCAGTGGAGCTGTGTGAGGATCAGGATAGACTAGATGTTCAGTGGAGCTGTGTGAGGATCAGGATAGACTAGATGTTCAGTGGAGCTAGATGTGAGTGGAGCTGTCAGGATAGACTAGATGTTCAGTGGAGCAGACTAGATGTTCAGTGGAGCTGTGAGGATCAGGATAGACTAGATGTTCAGTGGAGCTGTGTGAGGATCATAGACTAGATGTTCAGTGGAGCTGTGAGGATCAGGATAGACTAGATGTTCAGGATAGACTAGATGCAGTGAGTGAGGATCAGGATAGACTAGATGTTCAGTAGATGTTCAGTGGAGCAGGATAGACTAGATGTTCAGTGGAGCTGTGAGGATCAGACTAGATGTTCAGTGGAGCTGTGTGAGGATCAGGATAGACTAGATGTTCAGTGGATGTTCTAGTGGAGCTGTGTGAGGATCAGACTAGATGTTCAGACTAGACTAGATGTTCAGTGGAGCTGTGAGGAGACTAGATGTTCAGTGGAGCTGTGAGGATAGACTAGATGTTCAGTGGAGCTGTGAGGATCAGGATAGACTAGATGTTCAGTGGAGCTGTGTGAGGATCAGGATAGACTAGATGTTCAGTGGAGCTGTGAGGATCAGGATAGACTAGATGTTCAGTGGAGCTGTGTGAGGATCAGGGATAGACTAGATGTTCAGTGGAGCTGTGTGAGGATCAGGATAGACTAGATGTTCAGTGGAGCTGTGAGGATCAGGATAGACTAGATGTTCAGTGGAGCTGTGAGGATCAGGATAGACTAGATGTTCAGTGGAGCTGTGTGAGGATCAGGATAGACTAGATGTTCAGTGGAGCTGTGAGGATCAGGATAGACTAGATGTTCAGTGGAGCAGACTAGGGATAGACTAGATGTTCAGTGGAGCTGTGAGGATCAGGATAGACTAGATGTTCAGTGGAGCTGTGAGGATCAGGGATAGACTAGATGTTCAGTGGAGTGGAGCTGACTAGATGAGTGGAGCTGTGAGGATCAGGATAGACTAGATGTTCAGTGGAGCTGTGTGAAGATCAGGATAGACTAGATGTTCAGTGGAGCAGGTGTGATGTTCAGTGGATAGACTAGATGTTCAGTGGAGCTGTGTGAGGATCAGGATAGACTAGATGTTCAGTGGAGCTGTGAGGATCAGGGATAGACTAGATGTTCAGTGGTGAGTTCAGTGGAGATCAGGATAGACTAGATGTTCAGTGGAGGATAGAGACTAGATGTTCAGTGGAGCTGTGTGAGGATCAGGATAGACTAGATGTTCAGTGGAGCTCTGTGAGGATCAGGATAGACTAGATGTTCAGTGGAGCTGTGAGGATCAGTATAGACTAGATGTTCTTCGGAGAGTTAGTGCTTTTTTTGGAGCTGTTACCTGGTCATGGAAGCTTTTCTCTTACCAATGAATTATTTTTTTTCATTTAAGATTCTTGCCTTCATCCCAATAAAGTTCTCAGAATTCTTCTCCATAATTTTACCTTGATGCATCATTGATCTGACCCTAGGTTGTTATGAGGTCTTCACTCTGTACGGATTCACAGGGGTGATTTCTTGCAGTGAAGGTAATCCGTATATATTTTAGTACTTGTCTCGAGAGGAGGGTTTTCTATATAAGATGCAGTATGCTGGGTGGCTCACAGAACTACTATAAAGCCTATACAATTGCAGATCCCATAAGGCAGGGCCGTATTAAGAAAGCACTGAAATTGCTGGCAGAACAGAGCCTTGTCCCAGTTCGGTGCTGTGTAAAGCTCTCTTCTTTATGTTGTACTTTCTCTGTGGCTGTCATACATGATTGGCAGAGCTTATGCCCTGATGTTATTGCTTACTTTCAGGCTGGCATGGCTATTTTTGTTTAGTGATGTCACATTCAACTTCATCTCAGCCTGCCTAAGGGTGTTTTCTGCTGATCTTTCCTTTGTCACTTTATTTTTATTTTTTGGTTTTTTGAGGTAGGGTCTCACTCTGGCCCAGGCTGACCTGGAATATACTATGTAGTCTCAGGGTGGCCTCGAACTCACGTATAATCCTCCTGCCTCTGCCTGGCCCAGAACTACTATAAAGTGCTGGGATTAAATTGCTGGCAGAACAGAGCCTTGTCCCACCATGCCTTCTTTATGTTGTACTTTCTCTGTGGCTTTGTCACTTTAGCTCACTGTGTCTTTTACTTTTTTTTTCTGATACACATTCAGACCAGTGAATGTGCACAACTTTTGCATACTGACAAGTGAATGGTCTTTGGGATTATGTTGTACTAGGAAACTGTTAAGTGCTTCAATTTGATGCAGGTATATAGCCCAGAATGAATTAGCCACTGAGTTAGCTTGTAGCTGTACCACACCCCTCACCAGCCTGCTACTGCTAATTGTTCTCAAGTTTGAATGGAGGATTAAGAGGCAATGGAGTTCATCTTCAAGCTGTGCAGGGACTGTTGAAAGAGCCTTTGTGCTCTGTGTCACCAAGAGGACTGGTCAGTATTTGGGATACTTGTAGGACAATAGTTAGCTGAGAATTTGTTGTCATTCTTCCTGTCCTTCTCAAAATAAAAAGAAAAGGAACTTTATTTGGATTTCAATCATGCTTTTCATGACATTAACATTTTTCCTTTTCAAAAATACAGTTTTAGCTTTTTTGCTCCTTTCTCTCCAAATGTAAATATTGAAAACTCAGCTAGGTTAACATTGGAAAAAATGGGTTCAGGTAGACATTTTCAAAATCCCTGTTGTAGCAGACAGCTTCAGGTTTGCTGAGATGAACTTCCAGACCAGGCACAGTTATGGAGGAAGGGATCTTATTTATTGAAGCTTACAGATCCAGGGGAAGTTCCATAATGGCAGAAGAAGCTGGCCTGCCTTCACAGGGCCAAGCAAGAGAGAAAAACAAACCAGCCACACAGCACACAGAGCAAAACTACAGCCAAGCCACAGCACACTTCAAGAACTCCTATTAGGCACACTTTGCATATCTTTACAATGGAATCTCAAACCCATTACCGCACCTTAAGACCGGCCCCCAGTGACATTGCCTCTAGCAAGGTGATTGCAGATGTAAACTATAACTAATAAAACACTGAATATATTGGGGAACATATATTCAAACTACCACATTCCGCCCCTGGTCCCCAATAGATTTAGCTCCTGGCCCCCCCCCAATAGATTTATAACTATCACACATTGTAAATTGTACTCAGTCCAATTTCAAAGGTTCTCACAGTCTTGACCAACTTAAAATAGTGAGTCCTGTAAAATCAAACAAGTTAAATACTTTCAACATGTAAAGGCACAGAGTAAACATTTTTAACTGGTATAAGGCATAGCAAGGAGAGACTAGAACAATGCAAACTCAGCCACCATCAGCAGTCATCAAACTTCTGCAGTTCAAGTTCATTATAACCATAGACTGACAGTCTCCAGGTTTTCCAATTCCGCCCCTCCAGCTGGGCAGAGTCGCCAGGGAAAACTTTCATCCCATGCCAACACTGCACTCCATGGTAGCCCTTTTGCACAGTCCTGGTATATCCAAAACATCTTCAGGTCTCCATGCAAACCAAGGTCCATCTTCCAAAGGCTCTTTCAGCCTATTCCTGAGGGTCTTCATGCCCTGCCTTATGCCACATCTCAGCAGCAGCTCCTGGAACCGTGTGCAATTCATGACCACTCCATGCATATTTCATGCTTCCAAAACTAATACCAGGTGTGCAGGACACAGCCATATTCTTAATCCAGGGATGAAATAAATCACAGCCTTTAAAAGCAGTTCCTTCTCCAGTCAGCTCTTTCAAAAGAGTTTGCATTTCTACCAGTCTTTCCTCAGGTATCCTCTCCATTATTTTAATGTAAAGCAGTTGGGCCACCTTCCTTAAGATTGCTAATGTGTTGACAATAGCAGCTCCATTAACCTAAAATCAGTCTCAGTGCCTCTAATTTTAACTTGCTTGAGGTTTTCCAACTTAAAATCTTAAAACCTCAGTCCAATATCTTCAGCCAAGCACATCAGTCCATCACAAATTTAACCTTGATCAAACTTTCTGGGCCTGGACAGCGGAACGTAGCCATCCCTTATGCCAGTAGCCCAGTTCCAACAAAGTCCTCTGCCGTCTTTCCTTCCCCTTAGAAAGCTCATAAGCCAAGCCTCGAAGTTCAATACTATCTGCACTTAGCATTCTCAAACTCTCATCAGAATAGTCCATAAAACTTGGCTTACCATTCCAGAAAGCATCTTTAGTTGCAAGCACCAAGTCCATGCCCATTCCTCCAAAACAAAGATTCCAAAAGACAAATATCCACACGGTCTGGTTCTTCTCACCCCACACTCCTCGGTACAACTTTACTGTAGCAAACAGCTTCAGGTTCGCTGAGATGAACTTCCAGATCAGGCACAGTTATGGAGGAAGGGATATTATTTATTGAAGCTTACAGATCCAGGGGAAGTTCCATAATGGCAGAAGAAGCTGGCCTGCCTTCACAGGGCCAAGCAAGAGAGAAAAACAAACCAGCCACACAGCACACAGAGCAAAACTACAGCCAAGCCACAGCACACTTCAGGAACTCCTATTAGGCATACTTTGCATATCTTTACAATGGAATCTCAAACCCATTACCACACCTTAAGACCGGCCCCCAGTGACATTGCCTCTAGCAAGGTGATTGCAGATGCAAACTATAACTAATAAAACACTGAATATATTGGGGGACATATATTCAAACTACCACACCTGTGATTACTCAATATATTGTCTTAGCTGTGAGGGAAATGACTCTTTTATAGACTGATGGCCTGACTCTCTGCTTTCAGTTTATAAGCACTCATTTGTAGGTAGGTCATTTTATCATGTGAAAGGAAAGCATTCAGTTATTAAGAAAAATGGTGCAAAACTCGAGGATGGAGAGTATCCTCCTAGAAGGAGACAAGCAGAGAGCTGAGCCATTTACAACACATGCTTACATGTACATGCAACACACATAAAAATGTGAAAGCATAACACACACACATAAGGTGAAGTCTATGATAGAACAAAGGCAAATTATTACAGAAAATGAACATATTGCTGTACAGTGCCTGGTAGTATATACCTATTTAATTGGTTCCAGCCTTTTAAGATGTAAAATCGCATTGCCATTTACAAAGCTCATGTTTGAGAACTGTGCAACTGAGTCACAAAAAGAATGCAAAAAACTCTCATGTTTTAAGTTTAGGATTTCATGTTGAGCACCATTCATAGCCATCCTGCAGGCTGAGGGCAGCAGGTTGTATACACCTTCCAGCCCCCTGGAGACAGAGGCAGGAGGACCATGAGTTAAAGCCAGCCCATATTACGTAGTGACAAACCCTGTCCCAAACCACAGAAACCACACAACAAAAACCAACAAAGGTTGAGTGCGAAAAGGATCTGCTTGCTTTTTCACAACCTCCCAGTGATTCTTACTGCAGTCCAGATCCTGTTATCACCCATTTATTCATTTTCATTGATTTTAGATATGATTATATCCGCCATTTGCTGTGCTGTACTAGTGATCAGATAGAAGGGCTTCTTGGCTGCATGGTTCTAATCACTGGATAGAGGGAGGATTGGTTGTGAAGTATTTATAGCACTGTGGTGCAGGTCATGATTTGGGCAATTTTATTCTCCAGTGGATGCAATTGAGGCATTCTTGAAGAAATGGGTTTTAAATTGTGACTGTATGAATTAGAGTTTAGTTGGATAAAGGTGAATATTTTAGGCAGAGGGGTATGTGCCAAAGTCCTGGGGCAAGAGAGAATTTAGCAGGGAGCATCTGCCTCTTTGAGGGCACTGGGAGAATGTTATTGTGATGAGATTGGACATGGAACAGAAGGCAGAGAATGCTGGAGAGCATTAAGAATGCTGGGGACATGAGGATGTTCCAGAACATAGGCGGGCTTTGAAGCAATAGTAAGGAATTTGGACCTTATTCTAAGGGTAAAGTTTAAGAGGGTTTGAAATCAAAGTTTGGGGAAGCTTTAGAGCTTTATGGGATTGCTTCATTCCTACCTCTCCAGCAATATGACAAAGGTCATAAGCAAAATATCATCTGCTAGCCACAGAGACTTTGCAATTGTCCCTCTTTCAGGACTAAGGCAAAGATATGTACACTTTTCAGGCACATTGACTCATTGTAATTCTGTTTTTTGGTTTTTAAATTTTTTTTTTTTTTTTTTGATTTTTGGAGAGAAATATAGAGAGAGACAGACAGAGGGAGAGGGAGACAGATAGAGATGGGTGTGCCAGCAATCTCTCAGCTGCTGTGAACGAAATCCAGATGTGTGCGCCCCTTGTGGTCAAGTGCGGCATTGCGCCCTTGCATCACTTTGCATCTGGCTAAACGTGGGACCTGGAGATTGGAACCAGGTTCTTAGGCTTAGCAGGCAGGCGCCTTAACCGCTAAGCCATCTCTCCAGCCCTGTTTTTTGTTTTTTTGAGGTAGGGTCTCACTCTAGCTCAGGCTGACCTGGAATTCACTATGTAATCTCAGGGTGGCTTCAAACTCATGACAGTCCTCTTACCTCTGCCTCTCAAGTGCCAGGATTAAAGGTGTGCACCACCATGCCTGGCTTTGTTTCTGTTCTTATTCAGGGGATTCAAATTTGTCCTTAACCAAATGCTAGATAACTGTTCTGTCTTGGGCAATAGTTGTATTCTTAGTAGTATGGCATGGAGACAAGCTAAGTTAAACATTTCACTTCAAGAAGTGGGTAAGTAATTTTTCAAAATGCTGTTCATTTCTATTTTACAGCATAGCATACATTCCATATGAACTCATCCATGCTCACTATATTAACTATTTGAAACAATTTATGTAATGAAATAAAGCATATACTGGGTAAAACTCAATCAAGTTATTTTTGCTTATTTATAATATCATGTACATATCCCACCCATAACAAAATATGGACCATTCTAGCATTTTTAATTCTATTCTATTTTATTCATTGATTTTTTTTTCTCATTGTTTGTTCAGTATCACATGCCTTAGTTACTGTAATTTTATAGGGAGTTTGGACATTGAATAGTGCCAGTCTTCTGAATCTGTTTTCCTTCAATAGTGAGTTTGTCATCAAAGGGCTGTGATTCCTCCCTCCAAACTGTAAACACACTATGTTGTTATTCTTGAAATAGTTTATTGCAATTTTAATTGGGACTACCTTCCCAATCAAGTTAGAAACAGCTGACAACTTGACAACTGGAGCGGTGTTGGATTTTTGAACCTATAAATAAGGGTTATTTCCCACTTACTTCATTCATCCTTGATACCTTTCATCACTTTTATAGTTTATCTTATATTGATTTTACATACATTATTAGATTTATACATAAATATTTTATTTACTGGGTATACTAATATAAATTACAATGCCTTTTACATCTCAGATTGGACTGAGTTATTGCTGGCAAGAGGAAAGTACTTGACTTTTTAATATTAACCTTGTTTCCTAAAATTTGTTATAGTATATAGAAGAAGAATAGGAGAAACAATGTGGGGTCAGTAGAAGCGGTGATGGAAGGGGCACACAGAAGGGTGGTACCAGGAAAGTTTGAATTTTAAAAAAGTATTTATATGTAAATATTTAATTTTTTTTTGAGGTAGGGTCTCACTCTAGCTCAGGCTGACCTGGAATTCACTATGTAGTCTCAGGGTGGCCTTGAACTCATGGTGATCCTCCTACCTCAGCCTCCCGAGGGCTAGGATTAAAGCTGTGTGCCACCACACCTGGCAAAATATTTAATTTTTAAATTTTATTAAAAGTAAATAAACATCTTCTAATATGGTCAGCAGATGGATAAAAATAACTTTAAAAATTAATTTTTTCAGTTACTTAAAGGATACTATGGTGTTGGGTATTTTGGTCAAGTTTTTTTGTATCATCTTGTAGCTACATAGATAATCAATTCATTTCATAATTTCTAATCTTTATATTCTTTTTATTGTCACATTACATTAGCTAGGAATTGAGAAGGGACATCTATGGCTAGTTTTGAGTTTTACACCATTAAGTATGATATTAGTTGTGATTTCTTTGTAGATGATCTTTATCTAATTGAAGACATTCTTTGTATTCCTAACTGGAGGAAAAGTTTTTTTTTTTTTTTTTAAATCATCAATGGGAATATGGCTCAGTTCTTAAAGGCATTTACTTAATCAAGAATGGGTTTTTCAGATAATTTTTCTACTTTTACTGATTTGATCATGTGAGCTAAATTCTTTAGCTTGTTGATGTGGATTATGTGAATTGCTTATTGAGGGTTGAACCAGCTTTGCACACCTGAGATAAAGCCCACTTAGTGACAATATAGAAGGCTTGGCACATATTGTTGTATTTAATTTGATAACATTTTATTTAGTATATTTATACCTTTGGGAAATAATGAATCTTTTTCTCTTCTTATAATATCTTGGTCTAGTTTCAGTAATGGACAATGCTGCCTTTCTTGAATGGGCCAGGAATTATTCTCTGCTTCAGTCTTCTGAATGAGAACATAGATGATCATTGTCATTTCTTTCTTAAATATTCAGTGGAATTCACCTGAGCCTGATACATCCTGGTTTGAAACTTTAAAAAATTCAAACAGAGAGAGTTAAAGAGAAGTGAGAGAAAGAGAGAGAGAGAGAGAAAGAATAAGGGAGAGGGAGAGAGAGAGGGAGAGAGACATAGAGAGAGAATGGGCATGCCAGAGCCTCCAGGCACTGCAAACAAATTCCAGACACATACGCAGCTATGTATCTGGTTTTATGTGGGTGCTGGGGAATCAAACCTGGGTGTTAGGCTTTGCAGGTAAGTGACTAAACTGCTAAGCCATCTCTCTAGCCCAAAACTTTTCAATTATTGATTCAATTTCTTAATAGATATAGGCCTTTCAGATTGTCTATGTTATTTTTTTCCTGAGTTTTCACAGACTGTAAACTTCTTTTAAATTTCTTTAAAGAAATTTGTCTATTTAATTAAGGCTGTCAAATTTGTGGGCCTTATTTTTTTATTTTAACAGTTTCATACATGTCTGCTATGCATTTAACCCCTACTTCCCCTTCCCTCTCCCACTAAAACCCTTCTTCTTCCCATTATATCCCATTCTTCTTCCATACCTCATTTACTTTTATTTTATTTTGACTCCCTGACAATTAGAATTGCTTGCATAATCATGGGTGGACATTATTTACTAGAGAGTGGGCTTTTCCCCAGTTTATAGAATTAAAGGGAATGACTTCCCCTCTCCCAGCAATCATCAGTTGTCAGTGTTTACTCGGCGATGAGGGGTTTCACGGACGCCTCCCTCATCTTGGATGAGGCACTGACAGGCTCAGTCATAGAAAACCCCGTGTGCTGTGAGTCCCTGAGTGTAGTGGGGTTTTATACACCAAAGATGATGTGCAATGTTAATACTGTTCCTTTATTAGCCTTTTACTCTTCATTATCCTGTAGTGATGTGCTGGTCTTCATTTCTGGTATTAGTAATTTCTATCTATTTTTTTCCTTAACCTGGTTAGAAGCTTATGCATTTCACTGATCTTTTAAACAGGTAGCTTTCAGTTTATTCATTTCTTGTTTCCATTCTCCTTTTTTCCTCCTCTTTTGCAATCCCCAGACCCTCTCCCCTCCTCTCCTCTCCCTCCTCTCTTCTCTATCCTCTCTTCCCCTTCCTTCACCTTCCTTTCTTTTACCTTCCCTGCTCTCCCCATCCCTCTCTTTTACCTCCTTCTTTCCATTACTTCTTTAGTCACAGCCTTACTCTATAGCTTAGGCTGTCTTGAACTCTTCACCATGAGTCCTGCCTCAGCCTTCCATGTGCTTTGATTGCAGGTGTGAGCCACCATGCTAGGATTACCCTATTTTCAATGTTATTTACTTCCTTTCTAATTTTTCTTACCATTTTCCTTCTCTTTAAAGCTAATTTGTTCTTCTTTTCCTAGTTTGCTAAAGTAAGGATAGGATTATTGATTTTACTTATTTTTATTTTATTTTGTATATAATTAAAAATAGTTTCATATATATATTAGAAAGAGAGACAGATAAAAAAGAGGCACACAAAAAACAGTGAGTATGGGCACACCAGGGCTCTTGCCATTGCTGGTAAACTCCAAATGAATGTGCCACTTTGTGCACCTGGCCTTACACAGGTTCTGGAGGGTCAAACCAAGGCCATCATGCTTTGCAAGAAAGTTTCTTTGTGCACCTGGCAAGAATTATTGCCTTTAAATAAATACACAGGTTCTGCTATATTCCACAAAGTTTGATAGGGTCCAATTTAAAACTCACTCTTAAGAAGGCCATCATGTGTTTTGCAAGAAAGTTTCTTTAACCACTGAGCCATATCTCTAGCTCAAGAATTATTGTCAGGTACCTACACACATTGTGGATTGGTATATCTTGCGTCCAACTAAGAATGATGACTTTGCTTACTTTCCTGTGTTCTGTCTGAACCTATGGTAGCCACATGGCTGGTTGCTATGCTCTACTTCTTTTACTAGAAGTGTCAGAATGATGCATCTTCCTTCATCACATTACTGTTTTTTGCATGTGCATGAGTGTGTGTTTGTATGTGTTCATTTGTGTGTAGGTGCTGTGCACATGTGTGTGCATGTGAAGGCCTGAAGTTGACTTCAGGTATCATACTCAATCACTCTCTACCTCATTAATTTTTTTTAAAGAGATAGAAAGAGGGAGAGAGAGAGAGAGAGAGAGAGAGAGAGAGAGAGAGAGAATTGGTGTGCCAGGGCCTCCAGCCACTGCAGTTGAACTCAAGATGCATGTGCCCCCTTGTGTGCACATGTGACTACTTTGCATTTGCTTCACCTTGTGTATGTGGCTTACATGGGACTTGGGGAGTCAAACATAGGTTCTTAGGCTTCACAGTCAAGTGCCTTAGCCACTAAGCCATCTCTCCAGCTCTCTACCTCATGTTCTGAGGCTGGGTCTCTCACTTAACCTAGAGCTCACCAATCTGGCCAGAACAGCTAACCAGTGAGCACTAGAGATCTGCCTGTCTCTGCCTCCCCAGCACTGGGATTACAGGCATGTACCCCTACATCCAGCATTCTACTTGGGTGCTGGGATCTGAGCTCAGGTCCTCATGCTTGTTCAGCAAACACTCTAACCACTGAGCCACCTCTCCAGCTTCATCCCATTACTTTTGATAAATGTATTTTTATATTCATTTAAAATGATTTCTTTCACTGAACATTTAATTAGGTATTATATTATGATCTCCATGGCTGTTATACTTTATTTGGATATTTATATGTTGATGTTCATGGTTTCCCATATAGTTGGATGAATATGATCCTGTCTTCTAAATCTTCTCTTTCCTGCTTGTTTGCCTACCTTTCAGTTATACAGAAGCATATATATTAGAAACAAAATTTCATATGTTTACCTATATTTAATAAATAATGTATACATATGTAATCAAATATATTGTTAATGTTTTGGACAAACTATTATCTGCTAAGTCAATTAAGAATAAGAAAAAGGGAGCTGGGCATGGTGGTGCACTCCTTTAATCCCAGTACTTGGGAGGCAGAGATAGGAGGATTGCTATGAGTTCAAGTCTAGCCTGAGACTACATAGTGAATTCCAGGTCAGCTTGGGCTAGGACAAGACCTAGTCTCAAAAGAATTAAGAAAAAGGAGCTGGAGAGATGGCTCAGCAGTTTAAAGTACTTGTTTGCAAAGCCTGCTAGCTCTAGTTGAGTCTCCCAGCACCCACATAAAGCCAGATGCACAAAATGGAGCATGGCTCTGGAGTTCGTTTGCAGTGGCAAGAAGCCTTACTGTGCCCACACTCTCTCTTGCTCCCCCGCCCCTTGAAAATAAAAAGGTTAAAAAGGAATAAGAAAAATAAAGAATTTTTATTTTACTTTATTTTTTTAATGTACATCTAGTTTCAAAAAACATCAGTGTGTCAGTTGGGGCCTGAGTCACTTCATTGGCAAATTTTATTTTTTTGTTATATAATATTTTTCAGGATTTTATCTAAATTTTAAAATTTATTAGTATGAAATTATTCATATTAACCCTTAATTATTAGTCTCTGTCCTTCTCGACATTTATAATTTGTTTTCTCTGTTACAATGCATGTAATATTACTTGTGCTTCTGGCTATGAAAAAGTAATGGGCACTGAGATTAACCTTTAATAGAAACAATAAACATCATTAATTGTATGTAGTACCTGTCTTAAGAGATCAGACAACAGGAAGGTGAGAGCATGACATACAGGGGATGGACACAATCATGAGGGTGTTTTCTTAAGAAAACATGAACAGAATAAGAGAAATCAAAAACATATAACAATATATAACAACAATATATAACAACATATAACAATGTGAATATCCAAGAACTGCAAAAATACAGTAGCTAGAGAAATTCGCTGCAAATAATGAAGTGTGGAGTAAGAGAGAAGTGACTAACGGCAGTACAGTAACAGTACAATGATCCAAGTGGAAGCACAGAAAATCCAGAATCTTAAAAAATGATCCGAGCTCCAAGCCTGTGAGAACTGATGGGTATCAGGTAACTAGAGTGCTTGAAGAAGGTAACCCCATAAAATTTTTGAAGAGATAACTGCTGAAAAGCTCCAGATTTGTTTAAAAATGTAAGCCTCTAGTCCCATGGAGCATAAACACAAAGAGAAATGTCTACCAAAGCACATTAAAATAAATTGCTGAAAAATGCAAGTCTTAAAAATAGCCAAAGGTACTCATCTAAAGCAGAAAAAAGACAGATGAAATCTCTCAAATCAGAAACAGTTCAAGTCAGAAATATTGCAAATCTTAAAGAAGAAAAAAAAATCCCACTTAGGATTTGATAATTAGCAAAAATATTATTCAGATCTGAAGGCTAGATGAAGATACCTCAAATGAACATCCAGAGAATTTATCAGCAGAGTTTTATTGCCAGGATTGTTAAAAAAATTCCAACTGAAGGAAATAATACATGACAGAAACTCAAACTTTAAGAAGAAAATGAAGAAGTACTATAAATGATAAATCATAAGGTAAAAGAATTCATAGCTCTAATAATGTACTCAGAATATAATTGACTCTAGAGCGGAAGTTCCTTGTGTATTATGGGGTTTAAAACTAGTAATGTGTGTGACAATAACACAAAAGAGCACTTTAAAGCTAATTACATTTTATTTGACATGGCGTTTGAAGGATCTTGCTAAGTTAAAGATGCATCATGTAAACCCTAAATCAACCATTTATATTATAAAGAACTATAACTAACAAACCAACAAAGTAGATAAATGAAAGTTAAAAGTAAAAATTAAAAGATGTGTAGGAAAAGAGGAAAGAAGGAACAAAGTATTCTATAAAGATATACAAAAAGTAAATGGTAGAATTAAAAAAATACACTAAGTATAAATAGACTAATCAAACTACATTAAAAAAGACATAGGTAACTAGACTGGATTAAGAAAAACAAACAAAATAGTACTATGAAATTCAGTAAGTGTGAAATATGGGTGTGTTAAAAATCAAGTAATGGTTGCTTAGAGAGATTGCTCAGTGGTTAATAGTGCTTGCTTGCAAAGCCTGATAGCCCTGGTTTGATTCCCTACAGACCATATAAAGACAGATGCACAAAGTGGCACATGTGTCTGGAGTTTATTTGCAGTGACAGGAGGTCCTGGCATGCCCATACTCTGTCCTCTTTAATCTATCTATCTATCTATCTATCTATCTATCTATCTATCTATCTATCTATCTATCTATCCATCCATCCATCGATCTATCATATATCCCTCTACCTATTATCATGCTATCTAATCTATCTATCATCTATTGAATAGGAGCATCTGATGGCCAAACCAAAGTTGCAAAATAAACCAATCTCAATAAAGGCAAGTGGACAGAAATTATAGAGTGTTTCTCTGATCATATGGAAAAAGGCTACAAATTGATAACAAAAGGAAATTTTAAAAATTTCCACCCTGTCTCAAAATAAACAAAGGAATCCTCAGTAATTTATGATTAAACCACGTGCTTCTAAATGAGCCAGAGGGTGGGCTGGAGAGATGGCTTAGTGGTTAAGGTGTTTGCCTACAAAGCCAAAGGACCCTGGGGGTTCGATTCCCCAGGATCCACATAAGCCAGATGCACAATGAGGCGCATGCATCTGAAGTTTGTTTGCAGTGGCTGGAGGCCCTGGCATGCCCATTCTCTCTCTCCCTCTCCCCTACCTCTCTCTTTCAAATAAATAAATAAATAAATATATTAAAAATAAATAATATATATAAAAAAACGAGCCAGAGGAAATGGAGAATGACAGAGGAGCTTAAACTAATGACAATGGAAACAGAATCTAACAAAATGTGTCAGATCAGGGCTGGAGAAATGGCTTAGCAGTTAAGGTGCTTGTCTGCAAAGACAAAGGATCCAGGTTCAATTCCCCAGGACCCACATAAGCCAGATACACAAGGTGGTTCATGTGTCTGAAGCTCATTTGCAGTGGTTAGAGGCCCTGGCACTCCCATTCTCTCTGCCTCTTTCTCTCTCTCTCTCAAATAAATAAATAAAATATAAAAAGTGTCAGATCAGCTAAGACAGTAGTACTTGGAAGGAAATTCAGAGCTTTGAATACACTTAATAAACAAGGATAAAAATTCAAAATTAATATATAAATCCAAGAAAAATTCCAGAAAGTCATTTATTTATTCATTATTTATTTACCAACTTATTTTTGACAGCAAAGAAATTCTAAAACTTATTTAAAATAAAAATGATCTAGCATATCCAAAACAATTTGAAATAGAATAAATTCTTATTCTATATGATTTCCTGATGTACATAATATTATACTAGATGTTATACTATAAAAACAGGTCATGAATGATCAATAGAACAGAACAGAATAAAAGTTTCTACTTAGTAAAAGAAAAAAACACCAAAAACCCAGAACAGAACAGATTAGAGAACATAGAAATAGATTTCCACCCCAAAACATAGTCATTTGATTTTTTTTTTGTGTGTGTGTGTTTGGATGTGTACATGTTCATGTGTTCAGGGGACAGAGGACAACCTGAGGTTTTGGTCCTTGCCCTTCAATCTTATTTGAGGCAGGATTTCTCGTTCATTCCTGCATTCTCCAAGCTATCTGGCTTGTGTGCTTCCAAGGGTTCTCTTGTTTCAGCTTCCCTTCTTTCTGTAGGCACACTGGAATCACAGACACTCACTACAGCACTTATCCAGCTTTTATGTGGGTTCTGGGAATGTAAACTCAGATTCTCAGAGGGTCAAGGCAAGTGCTTTATCCACTGACCCATCTCCCTAGCTCCAGTCATTTGATTTTCAACAAGGAGGCAAGATAAGTTAAGGGGGACAAGATGGTCTTTTCAAGAAATGATTCCGGGACAACTAAATATCACCACAAATGACAATTAGCAAAGTAAGTCAAAATGAACCTTCCCCTTAAATATAAAAATTTTAACTATAAATATTTTATAATAAAACCAAAGAAAATTCTTGTGATCTTATTATAGACAGTATTTCATAGAGAGGACCCAGAAAACATTAGTCAAAAAGAAAAATATTAATCATTGGGTGGCATCAAAATAAAAACTACTAGGGCTCCTCAAAGATAATTTATGAAAGTAAATGAACAAGTTATAGACCAGGTGAAAAATAGGACCTGTAATATATAATTAAAATATTTATACAGTAATCAAAACATATAGACATGTAAAAACTTACTAAGAAAAAGATGAGTAATATAAAAGCCAGCAAAACTATGTCACCACTTGATGAATGCACTAAAATGATCTCTTTTAGTATATCACAGAATTCCTTTTAGCAAGTCAGACCTCTTAGTTAAGAAATCTGGAGGAAAACAAAGTAGTGTTAGAAACATTTCTTGACTATCAAGCAACTTCATATTTTGGTAGGTAAAGTGGAATGAGCTTGACCATGAACTTACTTATATGATGGGGGAACAGATAGGTAGTAGTAGATATAAGAATTGTGATGTTCGGAGTCAAAGGAGGTGGTGGATTGACATATTCCAAAAAGTGCATTCCTGTGAGATAACAGATGCTCAGCAAGTTAATATTTTCTTTCCAGAGGATGAGGTTTTATATGTAAAATAGTGAATCAAAGCATAATTTTAGAGGTGGAATTTGATGTAGACCATTTGGACAGTGTAGGCTAGGGAAAGTTTTTATAAGAGCCATAAATGGGGAGACACTCAAGTTGAGGATGTCACAAACAGAGGATGGAGGTGAGAGGGCACTGGCCCTGTGAGGCAGGAGGATGGTGCAGGAGTAGAGAAAGAGGTGAGAGGGCACTGGCCCTGTGAGGCAGGAGGATGGTGCAGGAGTAGAGAAAGAGGTGAGAGGGCACTGGCCCTGTGAGGCAGGAGGATGGTGCAAATAGCAGATTGAGGGATGAGGCAGCATCCATGTGGAGTGAGTTATACTTGGGAGCTCCTTTGAGCACAGAGCAAATGCCAAGCTTTATGTAGGAGGAGAACGAATAGTGCCACCTGTGATGGAACCCAACAATTGAATTAGAAATGCAGCCTGTTATTAAATTCATCATTTAAGATCACCAATTCATAAATCAAATAGACACAAGGAGGATTTTATGAGTTAAAGCTTATTTTACACTTTATTTTATAACAACCAGAACAATGACAGTGTTTGGTAAGCATGCTTTGAAATTGGAGGTTGTTTATCTGAGATATAATCAGTATGGTTTTTTTTAGTGAGCCTTGACTTTTAATTTATAGAAATAAGTTCTGTCTTCTTTGGTTGATAGTATATTCAGAAAATACCCAGCCATATAGAGAATGACTGAATCGCGGTGCTGTGACAGTTAGAAGTCAAGCAAGAAGCTTATTTCAAGTTTACCTATTTCATATGGTAAAGTCATTGCTGGTTTCCAAATTTGGAACATGACACCCCCTATAAGTGAAACTTCTTGTTATGATTTTCATATTGTTTAGCTTTTCGTTTAAGGCAACAACTTGTAAGACCTTAAAGTAATTCACTGCACAGCCCAGCAATCGCATTTGGCTTTACCTGTTTGGGGGACATAAGGGAGCTAAGATGGTGTAAAGATTTATTCTGTCTGCTCTTCTCTCTACCTTTCTCTTCCTTATTTTTTCTTTTAGAGCATAAAAGGTTGCTGGCTGGCTTGGCCATGGCAATTTCTAGTTTACATGGTTTTAGCTTTCAATCTAAGCACGAGAGGAGCTTTCCGATAGTGCCAGCAGGAACTGACTAGGTCAGATTCCTCTTTGGGTGGCTGGGAGGAGTGACAGGAAGCAGGGACAGAAAAGTATAGTTGGGAACTCTATCAAGACAATGATGGCATTCAGAAATACTTCCCCAAAGAAGTAAAGGATACACTAGACACAAAATGATTAAGTTATTATATCTGCAAACTCATGTTTCTTAAATGCAGTTAATAAGGATTTGAAAAGTAAAAATGAAATAGGCAGTTGTGGAAACTGACAGGAACAGATTGTAAGGTATAAAGAAGGTGACATGAGGGGAGGTGTATTTTAGAAATATGGCCCACCATAGTTTTAATAGGACATTCTTATTCCATTAAAGTAGGACACATTAGAAGGTCTCAGAGGTGAAGAGTGAAAAACCATGGCCTCAAGCTCCACATAGTTTCCATCATGAAAGTCAAAACCATCCTAGAAGCAGGAACCGCATTGGCCAACAGGGATTGCAGTGTTGAACTGATTCCTTGGTGGGTGATGACTAAGGAAGGACAGTTTTTAGTGGAAACAAGATAAAGTGCTGTGGAGAAAAGACAAGCGGAGGGGTAGGAAGACCCACCAGGAGTGCGTGTGTTTCCTTAGCGCACAAATTGTGAATTTTTAGCACTCGTCTCCAGAGAATTGAGTGAGTCACTCCACATCTGAAGCTGTGACTATTAAGTCTAAAATTACTCACATCCCACTACAACAACAAGACCAAGAAACTGATGTTTAATGATTGGAATAGTCCTTTGAGCAGAACATGCCCTGAGCTGCAGTCAGGCCTGTGTCAGCACCTTCTGAAGAGTTGGCAGTGCCAGTGGCTTCCCCATCCTCACTGTTTCTGAAGCTGGCAGTGCCAGTGGCTTCCCCATCCTCACTGTTTCTGAAGCTGGCAGTGCCAGTGGCTTCCCCATCCTCACTGTTTCTGGAGCTGGCAGTGCCAGTGGCTACCCCATCCTCACTGTTTCTGAAGAGTTGGCAGTGCCAGTGGATTCCCCGTCCTCACTGTTTCTGGAGCTGGCAGTGCCAGTGGATTCCCTGTCCTCACTGTTTCTGAAGTTGGCAGTGCCAGTGGCTTCCCCGTCTTCACTGTTTCTGGAGCTGGCAGTGCCAGTGGATTCCCCATCCTCACTGTTTCTGAAGCTGGCAGTGCCAGTGGCTTCCCCATCCTCACTGTTTCTGGAGCTGGCAGTGCCAGTGGATTCCCCATCCTCACTCTGTTTCTGAAGCTGGCAGTGCCAGTGGCTTCCCCATCCTCACTCTGTTTCTGAAGCTGGCAGTGCCAGTGACTTCCCCATTTCCTTCCTTCCTTCCTTCCTTCCTTCCTTCCTTCCTTCCTTCCTTCCTTCCTTCTCTTCCTCCCCTCCCTCCCTCCCTCCCTCCCTCCCTCCCTCCCTCCCTTCCTTCTTTCTTTTTTTTTTGGAGAGAGACACAGAGAGAGACGGAGAGGGAGAAGGAGAGGCAGAGAGAGAGAGAGAGAATGGGTGCGCCAGCAGCCTCTCAGCTGCTGTGAACAAAACCCAGATGCTTGCGCCCCCTTGTGGCAAAGTGTGGCATTGAGCCCTTGCATCACTTTGCATCTGGCTAAACGTGGGACCTGGAGATTGGAACCGGTGTTCTTAGGCTTAGCCAGCAGGCGACTTAACCGCTAAGCCATCTCTCCAGCCCTTTTATTTTTCTTTTTTGAGGTAAAGTCTCACTCTAGCCCAGCCTGACCTGGAATTCACTATGTAGTCTCAGGGTGGCCTCGAACTCATGGAGATCCTCCTACCTCTGCCTCCTGAATGCTGGGATTAAAGGCGTGCGCCACCACACCTGGCTGTTTCCTCAGTTCTGAGATGTGGATACTGTTCTTAATAATTCCTGAAGTCCCTTCTAACCCCAGCACCAGGTTTCCAGCCTCGGAATCTCCTGCTGAATGTTGCCTTTCTTTCTCTGCTGGCATGGGTGGCAGTTTTGCTTTGATGGATATGTGAGAGGAATTTGATTTTGAATGATCCTTTGTTAATGTTTTAGGTGTGAGGCAGCCCTAGAGAGCAGATGAAAGAGTGCCTTCTACCAGCTCCTATAGAAAAGTGTGACTTCCATGAATGTGTGCCAAGTACCAGTTGTCATGGGTGCCTATGTAAAGTTTGGTAGATAAAATAGGAAAGAGAGAAAATCTCACACCTAAGGTGACAATGTCTGTTTGTGCATCTGGCAGGATTCAAATGCTTTCTTCCTATGAGCACCCAGAGTCTTGCACCCCACTGTCCTAATGACATTTCAGACACCACCATTGCCTCATGCACTCCCCACATGTATTTGAACACGTCTTACACTCACAGCATATTGTTTGGGAAAGTGGCTGGCTGTGGAACTAGCATCCTTCCTGGAAGGAATATATCTGATTTAATGACCAAATCATTTTAAGGCAGTACAACAGAATTTTACAGGAACTAAATGTATTTCTTCACACCGATCATGCGTGTTTTACTTGAGCATGGAGTCATTAGCATGTTTATAATGGTTCTAATTTAGCACAACATTTTCTGAATTTTATCCTTGAGTCATTTACAAATTGTTCTTATTGAGTAAACAAAGGAAACAGATTGCATTTTATACTTAGTAATTTATCTGAAAGAAGAGGGGAGGGTTAATTGTTTTAAAGTTTGGGTCTGTTTAGGGAAGTGAGCCTGCTTTTTCATTGCTAGGCATAAATGCCACATTTCTCATCATTTTTGAAGATGGAGGGCTGCTGTGGAGGAGGAAAATGAAAAATTAGAACTGGGACAAGATTGGCCACTCCCAGAGGGGAGTGTGGAGCAAAAGGGGCACTGGCACGAGATTACCAGCACAGTTGGCGCATTCCTTAACGGTCAAGTGCAGAGAAGCCCAGCTCTCTGCATTGAGCATCTGCGCTGATGTGTATGTCACTGCCTTCTGTATGGGAAAGGCATGCTGCTCTTGCTGCCTGGCTAAAAATAGGATGGAATAGAGCGTTGTAGGAGATATTTTAAGATAGCAAAAACATGGAAGAGGTTAAAGGTCTGGCTTCTGGATCAAAAATGATCAGTGATATCATGTGCAATGTTCTTTGCTGGCTGAATTCTGTGTAATTTGTTGGTGAGCAGAATACTTGGCCAGGGCAGTTGCTCTAGGTTGATTTGGTGTGTGTTCACTTTTCTGTCAGTCCTGCATGCCTGAAAACAGCCTCTATTTATACTCCTTGTTCTTATTTGGAAAATAAGTTGTTTCAGTGTGTGTGTGTGTGTGTGTGTGTGTGTTGTTGAGGAAGAAAGAGAAGAGGGAGAGAGAAGAGGAGGGAGAGAAAGGAGAAAAGGGGAGAGAAGAAGGACAAGAGGAAAGAGGTAAGGGAGAGAGAAACAGAAGAGAGAGGAAGAAGAGAAAGAGAAAAGAGAAAGGAGTGAAAGAGGGTGGGAGAGAGGAGGTAGAGGGAGAGAAGAGAGAGAGGAGAGATGAGAGAGAGGAGAAACAGAGAAGATAGATGAAGAGAGGAGAGAAAATAGATAAAAGGGAGAAAGAAGAGGGTGAGAAGGAGGCAGGTAATAGAAGCAATTGTCACAGAGCATTGCTTTGTATGTTACAGTGACTTCAAAATAAAACTGGCACATTTTAGTGTCTAATTATTTTTAGTGAGCTTGGAGGGTTTTAATTAAAATTTAAGAGTGCTCTTAAAGCTCTCCAGGCTCCAATGTTATCCCACTGCATTGTGGAACACTTGTCACTGTGGAAGAGTGTACAGTAACAAGTGTGTACATCTCTGTTATCCCAGTACACTGTGGAACGCATATCACTGAGGAAGAGTATACAGTAACAAGCTGTGCATCTATATTATTCACTGCACTGTGGATCACTTAACAGTGTGGAAGAGTGTACAGTACAGTAACCAGCTGTGCACTTATATTATTCACCAAACCGTGGATCACTTGACAGCGTGGAAGAGTGTACAGTACAGTAACCAGCTGTGCATCTATACTATTCACTGCACTGTGAAACACTTGACAGTGTGGAAGAGTGTACAGTAACCAGCTGTGCATCTATACTATTCACTGCACTGTGGATCACTTGACAGTGTGGAAGAGTGTACAGTAACCAGCTGTGCATCTATACTATTCACTGCACCGTGTAACACTTGACAGTGTGGAAGAGTGTACAGTAACCAGCTGTGCATCTATATTATTCACTGCACCGTGGAACACTTGACAGTGTGGAAGAGTGTACAGTAACCAGCTGTGCATCTATATTATTCACTGCACTGTGGAACACTTGACAGTGTGGAAGAGTGTACAGTAACCAGCTGTGCATCTATATTATTCACTGCACCGTGGAACACTTGACAGTGTGGAAGAGTGTACGGTAACCAGCTGTGCATCTATATTATTCACTGCAACGTGGATCACTTGACAGTGTGGAAGAGTGTACAGTAACCAGCTGTGCATCTATATTATTCACTGCACTGTGAACACTTGACAGTGTGGAAGAGCGTACAATAACCAGCTGTGCATCTATATTATTCACTGCACCGTGGATCACTTGACAGTGTGGAAGAGTGTACAGTAACCAGCTGTGCATCTATATTATCCACTGCACTGTGGAACACTTGAAAGTGTGGAAGAGTGTACAGTAACCAGCTGTGCATCTATATTATCCACTGCACCGTGTAACACTTGACAGTGTGGAAGAGTGTACAGTAACCAGCTGTGCATCTATACTATTCACCGCACTGTGGAACACTTGACAGTGTGGAAGAGCGTACAGTAACCAGCTGTGCATCTATATTATTCACTGCACCGTGGATCACTTGACAGTGTGGAAGAGTGTACAGTAACCAGCTGTGCATCTATATTATCCACTGCACTGTGGAACACTTGACAGTGTGGAAGAGTGTACAGTAACCAGCTGTGCATCTATACTATTCACTGCACCGTGTAACACTTGACAGTGTGGAAGAGTGTACAGTAACCAGCTGTGCATCTATACTATTCACCACACTGTGGAACACTTGACAGTGTGGAAGAGCGTACAGTAACCAGCTGTGCATCTATATTATTCACTGCACTGTGGAACACTTGACAGTGTGGAAGAGTGTACAGTAACCAGCTGTGCATCTATACTATTCACCACACTGTAGAACACTTGACAGTGTGGAAGAGCGTACAGTAACCAGCTGTGCATCTATACTATTCACTGCACTGTGGATCACTTGACAGTGTGGAAGAGTGTACAGTAACCAGCTGTGCATCTATATTATTCACTGCACCGTGGAACACTTGACAGTGTGGAAGAGTGTACAGTAACCAGCTGTGCATCTATATTATTCACCGCACCGTGGAACACTTGACAGTGTGGAAGAGTGTACAGTAACCAGCTGTGCATCTATATTATTCACTGCACCGTGGAACACTTGACAGTGTGGAAGAGTGTACAGTAATCAGCTGTGCATCTATATTATTCACTGCACCGTGGAACACTTGACAGTGTGGAAGAGTGTACGGTAACCAGCTGTGCATCTATATTATTCACTGCACCGTGGAACACTTGACAGTGTGGAAGAGTGTACAGTAACCAGCTGTGCATCTATATTATTCACTGCACCGTGGAACACTTGACAGTGTGGAAGAGTGTACAGTAACCAGCTGTGCATCTATATTATTCACTGCACCGTGGAACATTTGACAGTGTGGAAGAGTGTACAGTAACCAGCTGTGCATCTGTATTATTCACTGCACCGTGGAACACTTGACAGTGTGGAAGAGTGTACAGTAACCAGCTGTGCATCTATATTATTCACTGCACTGTGGAACACTTGACAGTGTGGAAGAGTGTACAATAACCATCTGTGCATCTGTATTATTCACTGCACTGTGGAACACTTGACAGTGTGGAAGAGTGTACAATAACCATCTGTGCATCTGTATTATTCACTACACCATGGAACACTTGACAGTGTGGAAGAGTGTACAGTAACCAGCTGTGCATCTATATTATTCACTGCACCGTGGAACACTTGACAGTGTGGAAGAGTGTACAATAACCATCTGTGCATCTGTATTATTCACTGCACTGTGGAACATTTGACAGTGTGGAAGAGTGTACAGTAACCAGCTGTGCATCTATATTATTCACTGCACCGTGGAACACTTGACAGTGTGGAAGAGTGTACAATAACCATCTGTGCATCTGTATTATTCACTGCACTGTGGAACATTTGACAGTGTGGAAGAGTGTACAGTAACCAGCTGTGCATCTATATTATTCACTGCACTGTGGAACACTTGACAGTGTGGAAGAGTGTACAGTAACCAGCTGTGCATCTATATTATTCACTGCACTGTGAAACACTTGACAGTGTGGAAGAGCGTACAATAACCAGCTGTGCATCTGTATTCCCTAATGAATAATGTTGGGGATGATCATTGGGGACAGAAATATGTGCTATAACACTTAGTTGGAAACCAACGTCATTTGTACTTTTAATAAGTTATCCCTGTTCTTGAATGCAGAGGAAATGTACTGCATTTTAAATTGATGAATGCTGTGGTAAAAATAAAAGAGATGGCTTTACTAACTCTTCTTAAAAGATTCAACCAAGAGGAAATATGTATACAGGGACAGTCATCTCTGCTTCTTCACTGAAATAGTTGGGAGATGGTTTCTATATCGTGTTTGTAGTATTTTAGCACTCCTTACTGTAGATACTAACACTGAAGTAAAACGAATAATAAGTTTTTACTCATGGGTAAATTGTTGGTAAGGAAAATTAATATATTTTTTGTGATTCTTTCCTTTTCCCAGGACTTGAATTTTAACTATGGTTTTCTTACTCTCATTGACCTATATGGAAACCTTCAATTTGTACAAAATCATAGTTAAGACTATGGAACAAAATATCCATTTTTTATTAACTACATGTAATTTAAAACTGTTCCTAATATATCACTATATAAATTAGAAAATAATATAACTTTGGCTGGGCATGGCGCATGCCTTTAATCCCAGCACTCGGGAGGCAGAGGTAGGAGGATCAGCATGAGTTTGAGGCCACCCTGAGACTACATAGTGAATTCCAGGTCAGCCTGGACTAGAGTGAAACCCTGCCTTGAAAAACAAACAAACAAAAAATAATAATGATAATAATAATAATAACTTTGCATTTCTCTTATACCATAAAATTAAGTATTAGTAGGAAAATTATTAGTTAGCAATGATAAAGTATATTGGTTGACCAGCCTTAAACCTAGGCTTTCAGAAGTGGAATGGGTTTTGCAAGCTATTATGTAGATTTTTAGAGAAAGTTAGTTCTGAATTCTATCTTTATTTTTGTTGGCAGAAAAGTCTCTTTAGGGCTGGAGAAATGGCTTAGTGGTTAAGATGCTTGCCTGAGTAGTCTAAGGACCCAAGTTCGATTCTCCAGGCCCCTTTTAAGACAGATGCACATGGTGGCACATATGTCTGAATTTGGCTAGAGGCTCTGATGTGACTATTCTTTCTCCCTCCCCCTCTTCTCTCTCTCTCTGTCTCTAATACATACATAAAAAATAAATCTTAAAAAAATTATAAAAAAGAAAATGTCTCTTGAAAGAGAAAAACTTAAATTTGCATGTACAGAAATGCTCCCTCCCCCCAAAAAAAAGACTTTCCAACAACCACATAGTTCAGAATGGTTCATATCAAAGCTTTATATCCCTGTTTACAACACAGGCAATAGCTAATGTCCAGCACTGGATTTTGGATCACCTGGCTTTAATCCCCATTATTCATAAAAATTAGCTAAAATAAAGTCTTGAATTTCACTGAATAGATATTAACTAATGGAAATAAATTATTTCAAAGTAAGAGGGATGCATTTTGTCATCTTATTAAATATCACATTGGAAATTAAAACTATTTAATAAAATTATAAAAATTTAAAAAGTAACATTAAAATGAAAGAATTATAAGTTACATTCATGTGTATATATTTATTGTATACATATATGTGTGAGTGTGTTTAAGGGTCTGTGTGTCATGACACACATGTGGAAGTCAGAGGACAACTTCACGGTGTCTGTGTTCCGCTTTCTTTTTGGCAGTCTCTTTTCCTCTCCATATGAACTTCCAGACCATAAACTGTCAGACTAGCTGGACCACTAGCTTCAGATTCTCATAGCTATTCCTCCAGTGTCTTAGGTGCTTTGGGATCACAGATACATGTATCACCTTGCTTTCAATTTTACATGAGCATTGGGGAGTTTAACTCTGGCTGGCAGGCTTTGCAAGAAAGTACCTATAATCAATGACCACTTCCCCAGACCCCATATTAATTTTAATATGTCTGTATTGTGGTTGTATTTTGTGCTAAAATTTTGTGATTCTTAATCTCACATTCAAATAAGCATATTGTTCCATTCTTGTCTTACAGCTGAAGATGACTCAGCTATTAACCTCTGAATAGTCAAACTCAGCTCATAGAATTTACTGAATAGTGTTTCTTTGTTGGGATGTGGCACCACCATAGTTCTGTTAGTTGGTTTGGGATTAGCCAAGTAAAACATTTTATTTAAGTGATGTAATCAAATTATTTGAGGGGCATTTCTTTTTTTTTTTTTTTTTTTTTTTTTCCATTTGCAGTTGTGGAGACCCTGTGCTAAAGCCACTATGCTCTGCTCTGCCTCACTCTTTGCACACACACGGCCTTCTTTATTTATATCCATGTACCCATGTTCTGCAGTCATGCTGGATCATGACAGGGCCACATCTGGCCTCATTAGTAAATGTGGTGCCTGTTAGTGTCACAGAAGGAAGAGGTGATGCACCCTTACTATTTCTCTTCCCCCTTACCCCTTCCATGGGCCTTGAGGTGAATTGGTCCATTTCCTGGGTAGGCAGTGAGGACAACACTTTTCATTAAGAACCTTGTACCTTTCATCCTCATTTCTAATGAGAAACTTGGAATCGGCATGTCTTCTGCCCGTACAGTACTTGTAACTACCTGGTTCTGCTGGTCTTTTCCCTCCTCTCATGTGCTTTACACTCCAGTGCCGATGGTGGTATGTACACAAAGGTTTGGCATTCACATGATTAGTCAGGAGACTTTCTTAGTGTTGAGCTCTTGAAATCAGCAAGAGTTAAAGTAAATGTCGACCAGCTTGTATAGTGACTTTTATTGCCCTGTAGGTGCCCGTACCAGTGGCTGGCCTTGGGTGCTGTTGCACTCTGAATGTAGACATGCAAAAGCTGCTTTAATTTTTCCTCCAGCTTCTTCCACTGAAGTAGGGACTGATGCAGCTGGATTAACTCAGTGTTACAATAAGGATTAATTTTCTAGTAGCATATGAAATGCTTTGAAGTTGTTAACCATTCTACTAACGAGCAACTTTTGCGTAAAACTGGTTTGCTTTATGTTTGAACTGTGTATTCCTGTTGTTCACATACTTATATATTTTTCTCCCACAAAGTTTCAGCATTCTCTTTTTGGAGCTTTGAACGATTTCAAGTCTATTTATGAACAAGGGAGATTTGTTTTACATCTAGTGTGCATGAATGGACTCCATTTGGATTTGTGATCATCATTAATACATGGTCCTCTGACGAGTATTTAAGCTAAAACATGAACTTTGCACTCCTCCCTCTGTTTTAGGGAGTATTATATTAGTGCAACAGATACAATATATAGTAAAGCATAAAATAAAAAAAAAAAACAAGCTGTGGTATTTCTTTCATCCATTATCTAATGTTATGTCGATCTTGCTCAGCAATTCCAAGCTGATTTGAGAAACATATTCTCTGATAGACATGTCTTTGAAGATGTGCTACTGAACTCAGTGTTATGATTAGAAACAATATAGGTATAGAACAAAATATATGCTTTATTTCTGAACTTGACATAAAAATTAGCAGAACATTTTGGCAATTCAATACAACCCTAACATATGTGTATGCAGCTAAGTCCTGTCAGAAGGGCACTCAGAACCTGTTTTGAAGCACATAGTATTACTTGTTTAGGCCTAAGAAAATATTAAGAAAGAACAGAAGGACAAAAGGAAAATAGAAAGCCGGGAAAGGGGAAGGAGAGAAGTTAGGGGAGAGGGGGAGCCTTTCTTCCTCAGTAGAATTTCTGTTTACAAAGAACCTCAGTGTCCGTGATATCCAGCCAGCTTGTATTTCTTCTTCATCAGCCACTTCATGACACACTGATCTGGATTCTGTCCATTCTTTGATTGATTGACCATGTCACGTACAGACGTTAGTTATTTTTTACCAATACTTTCCAACCATGTAATGGTCTCATCGCTTAAGCAAGGATCACTGCTTTTTCCTAAAGCTTATCTAGTGTCTAAAGCCCCTTAGAGCCATCTTGACCTAACTGTCATTCTGAAAAATTCAAGGAGGATTTAGAAGCTAGAGGGAGAAAAAAATGAAAGGGAAAATGCTGAAGAGATAGGTACTGATACGGGAGAGAAAACATGTTTGGAACTGGAGTAATCATTTTAAATATAATTTTAAAAGAAAGTTATCAGAATTTTGACACTTGGAATGTTAAAGTTTAATGGGAGTATGCTTTGTGCTTAGGATTTAGTATTTAAATCTGCATTCCCATTTGCAAACGTGGCTTGTTTGATAAGATTTGAGGCTTAAAAAGGTACAAGCAAGTATTTGTAAGCAGTAGCCCCTGTTACAAATACATCTGAATGCAGAGAGGAAACTTGGTAATTATTAGGACACTTTAATGTTTAGATTTCTGAAACTTTTATAAATCTTTATAAAAACAAATGTATAAGCCCTATGACCCAGTGTGTTCTTTAGAAAATGCTGTAGGACAAATGATATCTAACCAGTATAATATTTCATAAAATATTCATCCCTTTTTGTATAAAGGTTTAAACAGTTTTAATTTTAGGGGATAAAGAACATCTTGAATTTACTTTTGTTTTGTTTTTAGCTTTGCATAAGTTGGATTAAAAAATTTTTTTTAGATCTAAGTGTCAACAAGTTGATTGGGTTCTTCTCCCTTAAAGATCCATCATTGTTCCTTGCATAGCACAGCAATTTTGCTTGCACTGAAAAAATCATTTTACCGGAATTAAAAGCTGTATCATCTAAGTTTAAAGCTGTAGGAAAGAGCCCTCTTGTGTCCTGTCACTCTAGTAAATGACAAATGCTCATTAAAGGTTTCTAGAGTGATGATATTAAGAAGACATTCCTGGGCACTCTTTCCCCTCCTCTCCACCGGGCCATAGTATGAACCATCTTCTGGAAGAATCAAGGTAGCTGTGGCATTTATAACAGGCAGGGTGGTGTGACTGTGGCTTGCAGAGTTAAACTACAGCCACAGAAGCACCATTGTCTACTTTTAAATGGGAGAGTTTTCTCATCAGCTGCCTTCTGAGTTTGTGGTATGTATCTTTAACACCTGCTTTTGTATTTTTATAGATTCCTCCTGCATGGAAAAGCTACTTTCAAAAGATTGGAAGGAAAAAATGGAAAGGCTAAACACCAGTGAACTTCTTGGAGAAATTAAAGGTACAATACAAAAATTATCAAATATATTAATGCACAGGTGTTATTTTGTATAATGACGTGTTTGCTGATCTCTGTCCTATGACGCTAAATCCTTATCTATAATACTTAATTATCAGTGGAAGAGTAGATGTTTAACATAGCCCTGAACTTTTGTTTGTTTTATTATTTACAAATTGAAATTTCTGTTCTCCTCTGTTATCAGTCCACAACATGTAAATAAATTAATAAAAGTATTTAAGTAAAAAAGAAAGAAAAAGAAAGAGGTTATTTATAACATCCTTAAAAGGTTTATGCAATGTAGTATACATCATGGTTATGAGTGTATTCTGAGGGCTGTTTACCTTGGTTCCAATCCTGTCTCTGTCAATTCCTAGATGAGGAGTAGCTTTGGGCAAGGCACTGACTTTCTGTACTTCATATCCTTATCGCTATAGAGGTAGTGTCTATAATACATGCAAAGCTCTTATAACTGCTGTACTTGGCCCTGAAGACACTGCTCGTGAGTCAAGGTGTAGTGGTGGGGGTTCTTCTATGTTCAGAAGATTTTAGGCTGATTCATCACAGAGATGTCATAACATTTAGGATTTCATGGTCCATTTTCTCTCCCTCCCTTCCTTCCTTCCTTCCTTCCCTCCTTCCTCCCTTCTTTCCTTCCTCCCTCCTTCCTTCTCTTCCTCCCTCCCTCCCTTCCTTCCTTCTTTATACTATCTATCATCTATCTATCATTTATCATTTATTTTGTAATCTACCTACCTACTTACGTACCTACCTGTCTGTCTATCATCTATCATCATCTGTCTACCATCAGCTCTAGGGATTGAGCTAGGAGAATACAGTCAAAGTGCTATATTAGTACTGTGCTACCATTGAGCTGCATCCACAGCCCACAGGTCATTATTTTAAACATGTTACTAAGTAGATAATTATAGTTTATTTCAATATTACATTACATAATGAGTCAAAAAGTCACACTTCTTGACTGACCAGACTGTCGCTTATGGATTTACTTTTGGAATTAAAATATTGTATTTCTGTTTTTGTGTCATGAATGAAGTCCATGATCCTTTATTGATTCTGTCAGGCATCTAATGAATTTCAGCACTCCGATTTGCATTAACAAGATCATAGTTATATTAGTTCTATGCATTCATCAAACAACTTGAGATGGTTCTTTCTATTAGTTGTGGATGACATCTCAGTTAAAGTGATTGAGTAATAAACATCTCACGAAAATGTTACTTTGGATTGTCTACAGACAACAGATAGCACTCAGTTATATTATGTTCATCTCAAGTGAAGAGATGAGAAAGTCACCCCTTCCCCTGATGAATGTTTAATAACTTCTTCCATGAACTAATAGTGTCAGCATCAAGTGGAATGAACACTACTTTGAATTTCACTAGTTCTGCTTTGTACTCATAAAGGCCATTTGCTATTTTGGAAAAAAAAGGAAACTCAACTTATAACTGACGGGTACAAAGTCATTAGTGACATATTCTCTCTCCAGCTGCAATAACATGGTGTGTGCCACTCTGTACGTCATTCTGTGTTTTCTTCTCTTTCCAGAGTCACTGGTTTTATAACAGTGAGAACAGAAATGGTTTATTCAAAGGCAGGCTTTTGCCAGCATCAATGATGGGGGTCTTAGCAACATGGAAGTGAACATTTTATTATCTTATGACTCAACATCGAATTTTTATACTTCAGAGTGTATTTTCCCCCATACATTTAATTTTCCCTGATATTTAATTTTAAATACGATTTTAAAATACAAAAAAGCACAAGTTTAGATGCTCAAAATGCATAAATCTCAAAAGTGAAACACATGAAAAGTTGGGCTTTTAAAACCTGTAGGCTCCTCCCAATTTATTTATGTAATAAGTGAACTCTCATTTGTGTGCTATTCTGAACTGTATGCACATAAAAGATAATATTCTTACTGAATTCGCCATTTTGATTTATTCTATATTTTATCTTTTGTTACATCTTAATATTTTGTTATCATAAATGTTACACAGAAAACATACCCATAATATAGTACTTCAAACATTAAAAAAAAAAACAGCTACAGTAGAATTCAAAGTTTGATTTAGCCACTGCTAAAATTCAACCTAAGTTTTTTTTTTTTTTTTTTGGAGAGAGACACAGAGAGAGACAGAGAGAGAGAGAGAGAGAAAGACAGATAGAGATGGGTGTGCCAGCAGCCTCTCAGCTGCTGCAAATGAAATCCAGATGTGTGCGCCCCCTTGTGGTCAACTGTGGCACTGCGCCCTCGCATTACTTTGCATCTGGCTAAACGTGGGACCTGGAGATTGGAACTGGCATTCTTTAGGGTTAGGAGGCAGGCGTCTTAACCGCTAAGCCATCTCTCCAGCCCTTAAGTTTTTATTCCATGTGAGATCAGGCCACTTGTCTACCAAAAGTTGTGGTCAATTTGTTTTGAGATTTTAAGGAATATATATATGCAAATACATACACATAACTTGAGGAATATATATATATATATATATGCATTATATATATATTTGAGGAATACATATATACACTATTTTGAATTATCCGTAATTAATAACCCAAGCATTGTGTATGTCAGCATCTCTTACTTTCCTCTGATTCCAAACTTTACACATATTTACTGGCAAGAAACCAAGAAAACACAAATAAAATAAAATAACTTATTTAATTATTCCTATTTTTGTTGCATAGTCTTTCATTTCTAATTTACTAATATATGCATATTAGTAAGTTTAATTATATATAAGTAAAGTTTTTATATATATATATATATATATATATATATATATATATATATGTGTGTGTGTGTTTTCTTACACCATTAGTTTCATTTCTTTACTATTCTTTTGTAATGTATTTCTCCTGCTGAATGATATAGTGTGGTTTTCCACATGGTTGGTAATCTCCTAATGTTTTTATTGGCCAAAGACATGGCATAAGGTGAGACTTTCTTACTTTCATGGAGCCTTTTATTCAACATTTACATTGCTCATATTTCCCTTTAAATGACTGCCTACTTCTTGTTGGCCTGTAGGAACTCTGACTGCATCTTCACAGTACTCGGGTTTGCTTGCGGCTCGTATGGCATTGCGCCACGTGCTCTAGTGTAGGAACTGCTGGCCTTTCTCCCCTTTCCATGCTTTTCCCCTTTGGCAGTTTATTTAGGCAGGCTGCTCCTGCTCTGAGATTAGATAATATTCTGGCATGTTTCCATCTAATTAGTTGGCTCCATGTTAAAATATTTAACCCTTTCATTCCTCCGGAATGTATTTGGATGCACAGTGTAAACTAGAGGTGCTACATGGTTTCTCTTCTCAGGCAGCAGACCAAATATCATGGGACCAACTGTTAACTCTCCAACCCCCTCTGATGTGCTATGGTGTCCTACTATACTCTGATCACCTAATTGAGATGATTTTTCAGTTAGCTTACATTCCATTGATCTTTCTATTGAAACTTTTATTTCAATCTTGCTATATTAATATTAATCATTGTAATTTTTAGCATGTTTCATATCATTGTTGTTAATTCAAATCCCCAAATGATTTTTTTTGGTGTGTATGTGTGTGTTTGTGTATGTGGGGTATTTTATCAATTTGTTAGTTAAAAACTCTCAAATGGGGGCTGGAGGGATGGCTTAGTGGTTAAGGCGTATGCCTGCGAAGCCTAAGGACCCCGGTTCAATTCCCCAGGACCCACGTTAGCCAGATGCACAAGGGGGCACACACATCTGGAGTTTGTTTGCCGTGGCTGGAGGTCCTGACGTGCCCATTCTCCCTCTCTGTCTCTCTTTCCCTCTCTCTGTCTCTAATAAACAAATAAAAATAAAATCTTTAAAAAAAACTCTCAAATGATCTTTTCTTAATTTTAAAAATGGGTTAGAATCAATTTGTTTTTTAAGCTGTTATTTAATTAATTAATTTATTTTTGTGTGGAGGGGGAGGGTGCACCATGCCATGCGTGTGCCACTTTGATTCTGACTTTATGTGGGTACTTGAGAAAATAAACCCAGGCCAACAGGCTTTGCAGACGAGTACCTCTAACCACCGAGCAATCTCCCTATCTCCAAAAATGACTCTTTTTGGTGTGTAGTATGGTATGTGAAACGTGTGTGCAGATGTCCATGCCCTGTGAGTGTGCTTGTGGAAACCAGAGGACATCAGTTGTCCTCCCTTTTCACACTTCTGCGTTATCTCCTTAAGACAGAGGCTCTCTCTGAACCTTTAGGTCCCCGATTTTTGGTTATATAGCTGAACTGGGAACCCCAAAAATCCTCTTCTCTCTCCTTAGCACTGGGGTTACATGTATGTGTGGTCGTGCTTAGCTTTTTATGTGGGTGCTAGGGCTTGAATCCAGGTCCTTCTGCTTGGGCAGCAGCACTTTTACTCAATGAGCCATCTTTCTAGTGCTCTCAAAGTGATTTTTAAAGATATTCATATGAAACTATAAGGTGAGCTGAAATCTTTATAAAATTGATGTTTTTGCTCTTAAAATCATTTAATTTCCTAAGTGTTTTTCAAGAATGTTTTGTTTTTAAGATTCTGTACATTTTATTTTGTGGTTTTCCATAATATTTTAGTTATACTTCATTTTCTTATGTTTCTGTTAACTATAATTAGTGATTCTAGTGATTCTGCACATTTGCTTTACTAGTTTATAGCTTTATGGAGCAGACTATACATACATATATATATATATATATATGCTTCCACTTTTCAGACTGTCAAATACTTCAAATAATTTTTACTTCTATTATCCCTTTATTTTTCTTGTATCTTTTCCTTTTGACACTTGCTAGCTTATTACATAGAATAGTTCATTTAAAACATATATTTAATCACAAAGGTACTTTTGGATATGGATATGATTCCAGAAATAGCATTATGTATCCCATGAGTTTGTGCCTTAAGAATTCTCATCATTTTTGAATACTCAACAGTGACATCATTTTCCAACTGATATATGTTTGCGTATTATCCATCAGCTTGTGTTTTCTTTTAAAGTTTTACACTGTAACAAATTTGGTGAGAGGTAGGAACATAGCACCCATCAGTGCCCATGGAAAACTCTAGAGGTAGGTAGTGGAGGACAGTCAAGCGTAAGCCACAGATGGATAAAAGCAGTGCTGGGTCTTCAGTCCAGTAATCTTGATCTTCCTACATCATGAAGGACCAACAAACACATGATTTCCTTTAAAGATTTTACTTATAAAAGTGCTTTACATAAAATTATGTGGATGACTTACAGCAATGTTGCTGAGACCCCTTGTGAGGAGGTGAGTCCTACTGAAGAAAAGTCTGAAAAGCTGAGTCAGTTGTCAGTCTGTCTTGTATAATGTTTAAGTATTGTTTAATTGTACATGGTATTGAGTTACATAAGGACATTTTCATACAAGTGAATATTGTTGACCGTATTTCCTTCTCATACCCTTATTCCTGCTTTTTTATACCTCCCCTTTCCATAAGTCCTCTTTGTTCCCCTAGACAATTTTGTTTTCTTTCATGTCATATGTAGACACTTGATTTTATGTATCTATGAACATATTTGTAACCACACGTGAGAGGAAACATGTAATATTTGTCTTTCTGAAACAGGCTTAACTTGCTTAATATCATTATCTGCAGTTATAGCTATTTTCCTCAAAATGATATAACTTCATTCTTTATGGCTGAAAAAATTCCATTGTGTAAATGCATTGCGTTTTCTTTATCTGGTTCCTCTCTTGTTGAATATCTAGGTTGGTTCCATAACAGATATTGTGAATAGAGCTACAGTAAACACTGATCTGTTGACTTGGAGTCCTCTGGCAAATGCTGTGAGTGTTATAGTTGGCTCATGTGATACATCTATTTTGTGTTTTTTGAATAACAACCATATAATTTCCATAATGGATGGAGTAGTTTTCATTTCTACCAGCAGTATATAAGCTTCTCCTTTCTTTACATACTATCTAATGTTCTATTGTATATAATTAAGGTGAATAGACATATGCTTTAGTTTACGCATACATAGTGAAATGGTTACTACAGTTAAGTAAATGAATTTATAGATCCCCCTACAGAGTTACATTTTACTGTGTGTGGTAAGAACACTTAAAATATCTTTTAGCAAATTTCTAGTATGCAATACAACATTATTTTACTGTAAACTACAGTTTTCATGTTGTCTATGGGGTCCTAGACTTAATCACTCTGAAACTGCAACTTTTTACTCTTTGGCCTGCGATTTTCCTCTTCTTCTTGCGGCTGGTAATTACCGTCCTTTATATACCTGACGACAAAAATCCCACTCCATCCCAACCACCATGTGTTTTCACAGGCAGCCTCCTTTCTTGTAGCAGGGTTATTTGAGGATAGACTGCTATAGTTGGCATAAATTTAATACTGACAATCTTTTGGCAGGGTTCTAACCAAGATAACACTAAGAATTATAAAATAACTTTATTATTGGAAACTTAAACGAAATATAGAATAAAATACAAGGCTTTTCCTTTCGTCTGAAGTATTGTATCCCAGTAAGGCTACTTTAATTTTAAGAGATCTGTTGTCAACTTAGAATTTATTAAAATGTCTAGAATGGTGAAGGGTACTGAGTATTGAAGACACATTCTAGAAGTAGTAGCCTGGTTTGAGGTTTTGTGGGTAGAGGAGCAGGAGCATTGTGGGTAGAGAAGCAGACTGGAGACGTGTCTTAAACAACAAAGAAGAACTCATGGCATCTTGTATTGATATAAGGTTGATGACTTTTGCTATCAATAAGGTTAAGTGGCATTAGTAGAAAGTGCCTCAAATATAGGGCTTTCTGGAACGAGGATTCATCCTCTGTGGTTTGTTAAAGAGTCTTAGTGGGCCTTGATGCTGTCACTGGCATCTCTTTCCTGGTATAAAGATGCTGCCCTGGACAGTTTGCCAAGGCTGCAGTGATGTTAACTGTTTAAGGTAGCATAAACCATGCCTGGATTTGTCAAACATACAGATGATGAGAGATGTAGAAATATGGTATGATATGAACCAGATCAATAAAATAGTGCTTTCCTTCCATGGTCATCTGTGGTTAAATATTTCATTATATGCATTTAGGGATCAAGTTAGATATGCTTGTCGTATAGCATACTGCAGCTTAGAAAAATTAGAATTTTTCTGATTGGGAAAAGTGACTGAACCAGTACTTTCAAATGTAATAGTCTACAAATGAGTCTGGTGATTTTAAAGCCATTGCTGAAACCAAGTTTAATATGGTATTCGACTAACATATCCAGGGGGCTTGGCACTAGAGCCCGAATGCTGTGTTCACTGGTGAAGACTGGAATTGCTGCTCTTTGTCACCCCGTTTGGGCTGTTACCTGAAGAATGAAAACAGAAACTATATTACATCATCTCATGCACATCATGATTGTTCTCAGTACAAATACTTGATAAAAAATAAACTTAAATTGGGTGTGGTGGCTTTACTTGTAATGTCAGCACTTAGGGGCTGAGGCTGAGGTTGATGCTAAGGCCAGCTTGTACTATTTAGTAAGCCTGGGGGACCTAGTGAAACCCTGCCTCCAAAAACCAAGAGACAACAGATAAATGAATGAAATGCAACAACAACAAAAGTGAATTCATTGTAACACCACCAGGGGAAGTGAATTCATTGTAACACCAGGGGAAAATAAATTCATTGTAACAACACCAGGGGAAGTGAATTCATTGTAACAACACCAGGGGAAAGTGAATTCATTGTAACACCAGGGGAAAGTGAATTCATTATAACAACACCAGGGGAAAGTGAATTCATTATAACAACACCAGGGGAAAGTGAATTCATTTTAACAACACCAGGGGAAAGTGAATTCATTATAACACCAGGGGAAAGTGAATTCATTGTAACACCAGGGGGAAGTGAATTCATTGTAACAACACCAGGGGAAAGTGAACTCATTGTAACACCAGGGAAAAGTGAATTCATTGTAACACCAGGGGAAAGTGAATTCATTATAACACCAGGGGAAAGTGAATTCATTATAACACCAGGGGAAAGTGAATTCATTGTAACAACACCAGGGGAAAGTGAATTCATTATAACACCAGGGGAAAGTGAATTCATTGTAACAACACCAGGGGAAAGTGAATTCATTATAACAACACCAGGGGAAAGTGAATTCATTGTAACACCAGGGGAAAGTGAATTCATTATAACAACACCAGGGGAAAGTGAATTCATTATAACAACACCAGGGGAAAGTGAATTCATTGTAACAACACCAGGGGAAAGTGAATTCATTGTAACAACACCAGGGGAAAGTGAATTCATTGTAACAACACCAGGGGAAAGTGAATTCATTGTAACACCAGGGGAAAGTGAATTCATTATAACAACACCAGGGGAAAGTGAATTCATTGTAACAACACCAGGGGAAAGTGAATTCATTGTAACAACACCAGGGGAAAGTGAATTCATTATAACAACACCAGGGGAAAGTGAATTCATTATAACAACACCAGGGGAAAGTGAATTCATTATAACAACACCAGGGGAAAGTGAATTCATTATAACACCAGGGGAAAGTGAATTCATTGTAACACAAGGTGCCACCAAGGGCCTGGCTTCACTTTTATTCGCAGTTTGCTATCTGAAATGCCAGCTCTCTCCTAGTTTGCTCATTTTTATAGTAAGGGCCTAGCCTATTCCTAGGCATTCTGATTGCTTGTCCCATACTTGCCTTTCCTTCATAAGTCTGTTTCAGGACCAAGCATGGACAATGACTACTAATTTCTGTTGTCACCCATCACAAGAGGCCTGGGGTAGGCTTGTAGGAGCAGACTCTTGGCTGCATATTCATTCACAAGTGAGTTTTCTTGACTTCCTACTTACAAATTTACAGCCATTTTTTTTTTTTTCATCTGGGGGAGCTTGCCAACATGCAAATGCCTAGAGGCAAATCTTCTGCCACTTTTTAACTTCAATAAAATTAGTAACGTTCATCTGCCTGATGACTTTTTGCTGGCTCATAATGTACCAGTGCTTCGCTTGCATACATCTTGAAACTTGAAGACTTATTTTGAGAGCATTGTTCCATGCTCGTGAAAGAGATGGGAGAATGCAAGATGATCTTGTCCCACCTTCCTGCTAGCATGAAACAATGCCACTGTTTTCTGTACATTTCTGTATAATTGTAGAACTTGGGTCATATATAGAGTCACAGACTCTCACAAAATAACACTGGGGTCCTTTGTATAGCATGCACTCTAACTTCTTTTTTTCCATATAAGAGCTCCATCATTCAGAAAGATATTGTTCTAACTGACACAGTAAATTTCTATGACAGAAACTCATTCTCTCCACCCCAAATAATATGTTTAGACAATTTCTTATAGTCTTTGGTCATCTTGTAGCCAATAGTGAGTAATTATTGCAGAACCCATAGACCCCTTTTGCCAACAACAAATGCACACAGCAGCCAGTTTTACAAACATATATGCATTATATGCAGCAACTCTGGAGCTCTTAATTGCACCACTTTGCATGTGCATGAATGGAGACTTTTCAGAGCTTTCCTTTGTACTCCGTTATAAACATCTTGTCCTTATTTGAAGTCTGTGTGATATACATACAAGCAATTAAAACCTCCCCCCACTTGAGGTTGGAGACAGAAGGTCTTCTTAATTAAAATCCAAACAAAAGCTACTGGTGAAAATTCCTACCATATGATTAAGGTCTAAAGTATTATGATATATTTGCATCATTGTTAACTGTGGGGATTAAAAGAAATCGATATGTTAGGGAAAAGATCAGTTGAAACTAATTAGTGAAATCAATGTTTACATACAGGAAAATACTAAAGTTTAATAACAGGTTCTGGGTATAAATGTAACACTGGCTGAAACTGTTCCTTATTATTACGTTGACCACATAATCATATTTTAAATTCATTGAATAAGAATCTGAAACTTCTTTTGTAGCTAATTATTATAATTAAAAGACAAAACTTTAAAATCATATCTGGTTTCAGAAGTTTTAATTATAAAATATTCTTATATGTAAAAATAATCAACAATTATAAAATTTTCCTGTTATTCCATTTTTAAAAGACTAATTTCAGCCAGGACTGCATACTAGAATGAGAAAAGAGGCAAAATTAGCTTGATGTAAAAAGACCAAAGTATTCTTGCACAATTATGATTACATTAAATATGTATTAGTCCACTGGTAACATATTAAAATAAAAAGGAATACGTTTTGATATAGCATGAAAACAACATGTTTTACCTTTCTCTTCCTGATTGCTAGGACAAAAATAAATATCATAGCCAGCATAGGGAAAAACACTTTTACTAATTGCAGTCTAAATTTTAAGTAAAGTGAAGGTCGTTAGCAATTTCCTGGTAGCCATTCAGGTTGCTTACCAGGAAATGGTAGCTAGCAGGACATCTATGATCCTCCTATGTGGAATTAGTGGAGACAGAGCTTTAATGATGTGTATTCTATAGAGGTGGATAGGGGACCTTTCTCTACGAGAGTAGGTAGTATCCTTCAAATAGAAACATTGTTTGAAATATCAGTATTGTGACATATCCAGAAATGAAAATAACCATTGACATTCATACATCCATGTAACTTAATGCACACCTACTGTGAGTATGACTCAGAGGAAGCAAAGGAGACAGTGACATCATAACGGTAGGAAACATGGGGCATATGCACTTGGACAAATTGAAAGTAATTTTTTCTGGGACTTGAAAGGATGATTTCACAAAATTGTTGCTTGGCAAACTGTGTTTTATTTTCCTATCTTCATAAAAATAAAAAAACAACATTTGAATATTACAATTCTTCCTAAGAGAAACTTAAGTCTGACTCATTCTGCATTGTGGAAGGAGAATGGGGGTCACCATCTTAAAGACAGTTGGCCTAACTTTTTATATTACTGAAATGATTAGCTCAGTGAAGATTAGAATTTCTGGACCAGTTAAGAGTGACAGAGAGATGCAGAGGCAAGTATATGCATTCATTAACTTACATAACTGTTTATGTATGTATTAATTTATAAAATGGTTTCCTGGGGGGGAGAGGAACAAGAGTATTTGATAATTGCCTTTTGTACCACAAATCATTCCATAGGAAATAATTAGAGAGAAAGTCTCATACCATCAAACTCATTTCTCATGATCACAGTATAACCTATGTTGCCAATGTTTGCACAATCAGAAATGATAATTTAAGCATTTTTCAGATTAGTTAGACCTGGAGAATAAATATTAGCTTAGACTTATTCACTTCCATCTTATTGTAATAGATAACTTGGCTATCACATGTCTCCCAAGCTCCTTTAGTATTATTAAGTCATCTTATTTATTTATTTTTAAAGTTTTAAAAAATATTTTTAATTTATTATTTGACAGAGAGAGAAAGAGAGAGAGGGAGAGAGAGAGAGAGGGAGAGAGAGAGAGAATGGGTGCACCAGGGCCTCCAGCCACTGCAAATGAACTCCAGATGCATGTGCCACCTTGTGCATCTGGCTTATGTGAGTCCTGAGGAATTGAACTGTGATCCTATGCCTTTGCAGGCAGACAAACACCTTAACCACTAAGTCATTTCTCCAGCTCCCAAGTTATCACATTTAAATAAGATTAAATTGTTCTTATCCAAAATGTTAAGAGATTGTCCATACAGTTTTGGTTTTGGCCTTTTGGATAGTGGTAGAAGAAATCTTGTGAAAGTGGGATATTCACTCATATATATAGATATAACTATCTTCTTCTTTGTTTATTGAGACAGTGTCTTATGCTGTACCCCAGGCAGTTCTGTAACTCACTATGTAGGCCAGGCTGAGCTCAAATTTATGTTAATCTTGCTGAATCCTGGGATTACAAGATGAACCCCACACACAAATTGGTATAGTACTTTTTACAAGGTGTCAGTGATAGATGAGACTTTAAATGCAAAATAGTAGAAAAATATTTAAAATATACTTTATTAATTTGTTTTCTCACCATATTGCCTTTTCCATATAGATATGGCTTTAAAATATACATTTGTAATAGTATTTGCATGCTGCTGATTTTTGGGGACAGTGTTGTCTTGTGTAATGTGTGGCTTCAGGAATGCTCTGTACTTGGCACTCTAGGTGCAAGGGTGTGCCCAGGGTATTTCCTCAGTCTAGTGTCAGCTTTTGACCAAATTCTCAGAGGTAGCAGTTATATCGCATAAAGAACTGGCACAGGGTACTAGACCTCCCACACCGTTAGTATTTAGGTCATTTGTCTGAATTAGAAACAAAATGTCAGGCAAACCACTTAATAAAATGTGTGTATTTTCATCCAAATGGTGTTCTTATGAATAAGCACCTTGAAATAAGCATAAACTGTACATTATTCTCAACATTTTAAAATTTGTTGCTACTGTTGGTAATTACCAGAGTGCATATTTAATGCACTGAGGAAATTTGATGCAATTATTCCGTTTATTTGTGATTCCCCTTCAATCCAAATGTCTACATTAAACTATTGAAAAAGAAAACTACAGAGAATTTAGGTCATTTTCTGAACTCTGGCAATAACCTTCTATTGGACCAACCAGGATAAAATTAGCATGGGTCTGACATTGTAAAGGATCGGCTTGCAAAGTTTAGGTAATTTAAAATGAAATTACCCTTCAATTACAACCTTAAGAGGATGGCCTGCCACAGCAGTGCCACCTTTGGGAAGTCAACAGGAGACGGCTATAACTGAGCTCACAATTTAGCTAGCTTAACTTCAGACAAATTATTTTTCTTCAAGCCTCTTTGCAGCACTTAGGAGTTGATTACACCTGGAAATGGATGGAATAGACACACGTTGGTAGCTCTTAGAAAGTGTGCCCAACATGACAGAAACCACTGAGGAAAGGGCCAAGACAGCCTCTGCCCATGATTGCCCAGCACTTTTTAAAGCTCAGAGAATTTGGGTACTGACAAGCACCTCTAAGGCTGAAAGCGTCTGAAAATAAGGATAGTGTGAGAGGGGCAGAGCTCTGTCAGTCTACTTTGTATTTTCTCCTTTGATCATAAAGCAGTAAGAAAAGTACACATTTCAGAGAAATGGCTTAGTATCATTAGGCAGCTTGGCTGGGGGTAGAGGGAGGAAGAAGCACCCATGGTTTAGGTGGGAAGAACATGTGTGCTTTGTCCAGAAGACGCTTCCAGTGCCAGTTTCCTTTCAACCGTTCACATGCATGTGCCAGTAATCTTCTTACATATCTCTATAGCAGAGATCAGATCTAAGATGAGACCAATTCCATGCCTTTAAAAATACATTTCTTCATGTTACTAGGTTTAAAGCAAAGAGTTGTACCCCTGTCACACTTATTTAAGTAGGCCTCCAACACAACAGGTACACAATTATTTCAAAATATTGTCAGCCTTCAAAATTAGCCAGGGCAAAATGTCAGTTGTCTGATTAAATAATCAGAGCTGATACTTAAAATGCATTTGATATCCATGGGAATTTTGAAATGCTAAGTCCCAGCCTCTTACCGTGATATGCAGAGGCAATGGTAATTGTAGGAGGTAGTGCTTGTATTGTCACTAGTTTGATATATTTCATGTAATCTAGTTGTCATTAGATACAGATAATATTAAATAATTACTTTTGATCTAGTATGTTACACTGCCAATGAAGTAGTGTTATGTATCATATTAAAGCAGTGAAAAAAAAGTGACTACTCCACATTTGATTAAAAGGCCTACCACTGAAGAAACTTAAAATCCAGTGTATGCTTGCTTGTTGTGGGAGGTAAAATAATAATGCACATATATTTCAGTTCATAAAATTTGTAGGTCATAGATACATCAAAGTTACTCATTTTCTTGATGAATAGTCAAAATGGTTGCAAACAAACTAAAACCCAAACCATACTCCCTTCCAACTGAACTCAACAGGAAGCTTATCTGGGAGTGCCTTTGCCCTGCTTTAAAAGTGCTACAACAGTGCAGCTGTTAGAAACCAATTACAGGTAGGTAACTGTTTGTTTTCATATCTAAATCTGTTTGTCAATCAGGGGAAAGCAGTGAGTCAGGAGAAGGGATCTCGGTACAAACCACAGAGCAGCAGAGTGCTTGGAAGGGGTCCAAGCCACAGGAACCAACACAGGAGTGTGGGTGGAGCGGACCCACACATGCACATGGCTCCTGGCTTTCACCATAGTTTTCAAATCGAGTCACAAATTGAGATGATTAGGGAAGAATCTGTTTTTCTGTTGGGGCAGACTCACTTTAAGACTTGGTCCAAACTGTGTGGTAACTGTAGGAGAGTGATTATAAAAGAAATCTACAGATTTTCACAAATAAAAGTTATAATATTGGTTATGAGCATTCTTTTTTACATGAAGATTTGAATTTATGTTTTAATTTTAGTTAATTTGGAGGTATAGTGGGATACACCTTTGAGCACCTGTGAGCGCGTAGGTTTTTACTACTTTGAAATTAAGTTACAGCAACTTCTAGCTCATGGGCTGCAAAGAAGTCTTGTTTTCTTTGGACTCAGGAACTCACTTTTTACTCTGGTCATTAAAGTCAGTGAAACTTCCTCTCCTGATCTAATGTGCAGCTCTTGTGCTTGGGGTCCAAGACGACCAGAGCCAGTCAGGGATCCAGAGTGTTTTACACAAGTCTGTGTGGCTAGCCATGTTTCCATCTCAATGTGGGGAAGCTCAGTGAGAGCTGAGGTTTAAGTTGGTAACATCAAGAGAGCATAAACAGAAGTTTATTATGAATACTAAAGAAATAGAATGGCCATTGCCATGCTGTGGTTTTGCTGAAACACAGGCTTTCAGATCCGTTGAGAGTTTTGGATGTCTTTGTAACCAACCACTGAAAAGAACCCTTTTATTTTCCCGGCCATCCTTGATGCAGTAGGTATTAGCCTTGAAGCACGGTAGCTGTTCTCTAAGCCTCACTGAGGACTGTGTGTTTCTCAGGCATGGCTATCAATTTAGGGTTGCCCTCCCAGGTGGACGTTGAAAAGTATTTCACTGAAACACTTGTCCATTGTCCTAGGTCAATCTCTGCACATTCAGTTTTGGTGTTAAGTTGGGGGGGGGCGGGGTTCCACCACTACCTGATACGACATTCTCTACCTGGGCCATATTTTAAATATTTAGCTACAAAGTCTTATCTGAGATGGCATCAGAATTAATGCTCAAGAAACAAATGTAAAAGAAGTGATTAACAGGTTTAAAGAAAATACTGAGGAAAATTATGATTTTTTTGGTCTAAAATGCAGAATTTGCTTAAAATAGCAGGAAGGGCTTCATTATGACATTTCACACATGTAGAACAATATATTTTTATTATATTCATCCCCCAATACGCTCTTTTGCTCCTCTCCCACTCTTGCTGTGCTATGCAAAGTGGGAGGGTGAACCAATGAGTTTCAGTAGGGTTGACCCCACATAGGATCCTGAGTGATGGATTATTCATAGGTGTGTGGACCCCTTACCAGTTCTACACCACTGAAGACACTGCTCTTTCTAGCAGACAACGCTGCACTCCTAACTGTGAGACGTACTTGTCCTGAGAACTATGGGATTCTTTCCACATTTTCCGTGCCTATAATTTTGTGTTTCAAATTCTGTAAGTGTGTATCTTCTGTTTTCTGTTAAACACTTGAGGTTTTGGGGGTTCTTATCTTTTAGAGCATTGCAAGTTTTTTCATCTGCTGTTAAGGATTACTTCACACAATTCTGGCTTTCTAAAATGATCTGATCTGCAGTTCAGCAGTGAACCACCCCCTGGCTCTTAGATAGTTGATAGGGCCCATGGCTCTGCCTCCTAGAGAGCAATTATAGCACAGGAGCACTAGAAACCTGGGGTGCCGGCTAGCCTTCTGGGCTTTTACACTTCTTGCACAGTGACACAGGGAGAGTTCTAGGTTGATTACAAAAGCTTATGAACTGTGAATAAAATCGTAATAATCAGTTGCACTGTGCTTAATTATTAAGATAAAATTATGAAAAATAGTTAGATTGTCATCTCTGTGTCACAATGACCCTTTATGGTTCTGCCTTGTCTCACAGCAAAATCTCATTACTTGATTTCTTCCATGTCTTTCTATTTGTAATATGACTTTCTGATATCTTTCAAAATATAGAATTCAGGACTGGAGATGGCTTAGAAGTTAAGGTGTTTGCCTGCAAAGCCAAAGGACCCCAGTTTTGATTCCCCAGGACCCATGCTAGCCAGATGCACAAGATGGCACATACGTCCGGAGTTTGTTTGCAGTGGCTGGAGGCCCTGGCACACCCATTCACCCCCCCTTTCTCTCTGTCAAATAAATGAATGAAAATCATATATATATATATATATATATATATATATATATATATATATTTCAGTTTTTCTCACCATAACAGTGAAATAGCTGGTTCTTGGGAAAGGACAAGGTCTTTGAACTTGAGGCTTTACAGAGAACAGTATTGTTTTGAGGACCATGTAATCAAATTAAACAGGTTCCATTTAAAATGATGGAGATTGGAGTTCTAAAGTGGAATGGGGGGAAGGGAGGGAAATATCAGGTGGGTTTTTTTGTATGTAAGTATAAAAGTTGTCAATAAAAAAATAATAATTAAAAATAAAATAAAATAAAATAAAATAAAATAAAATAAAATGATTCTGTTTCCAAGAGTGAGTAAAAAGAAAGCAGAACCAGGTCTGACTCTAGAAGCATAACTTGGGCACCTAAATTCAGTCTGGCTAGTGTGGATGTGGAACCCATATCTCCTTATGGGGAAGCAGAGGCTGGACACTGAGCACTGCTACAGAGGAGCCTTGGCTAACGACTGATTATCACAGTTGAGTTGCCCTGTGGGATCAAAGTGCCTTGTCCATAGTCATGTAAAACATAAAGGCAGCAGGTACTCAAGAGCCCATTGGTTAGACAATAGGACAGTGGACAGGATGCTAGGGGGGATGTGTACAGTAGTCCAGCACTAACGAGAGAGAAGTCAGTCAGTCACCACACACAGTATTTGAGAATTGATCCCCCAACCATAGGGTGAGAATGCCAGCTCTGACCATGTATCTAGTATGGTTAGGAATCAATGCTTATATCTAGATAAAGGGAAAGATTTCTTAGGTTAATCTGTGCTGCCAAATACTCCTAACTGAAGCTACTAGCCATATACAGCTGCTTAATTAAAACTGAGGTTCTCGGTCTCAACACATTGCAAGCACTTACCATATCTGATTACTGGTTATCATATGAGCCAGTTAAAGATGCAGAAGGTTTCCATTACCGTGTAAATCTATGGTGGACAGTGTAGTTGTATAATAGAAAAGTCAGAAGACACTGATATTTTGTGAAATTCTAATACTATCAAAATGTAGAACCTGTATATTTCTGCAGCAAGACATCTCTATGACAGTATGCTTTAAAGATGCCAAGAAATAATGCTATGTCAAACTCAACGAGGCTTCTGAAAACAGAATTTTGATGGAAGTGTTCTATTACATTGAGTTAGCTTTGAAATTGATGTTCATATTTTTTTTACTGTTTGCATATTGTTGCAATAAATACTGACCTTTTTTTCAGCAAAGAAGATGTATTTAAATCCTGTTGCAATGGGTCACAACTTACATGCAGAGCTGTTATTATACTAAAATCTGTTCTCACTTGCTTACTGTGTGCCTAGTGAAGCATATTGGCTTTTGTGAGTTAATAGACATTTTCTCATCTCCAGTAATGGCTGATGGCAAGTTGACCCTTTTATCTTGCCTTCCTCCAATTGGCAACAAGCAGTTTCCTGTTTTGAGTGCTATTTTTCATTGTATTCAATATACTTATTTTCACAAATGCTTTTTCATTATGTTTAATATATATATATTGTATATTTAAATATATGTTAGAGAGGCAAAAAATGTACATGGGACAAGGCAAGAGTAAGGGAAACACTAAAGAGGAAATAAAATACTAGTTTTTCCTTCAAAGTAAATATAACTCAGAGAGAGAACCATCTCTAGTTATAAGTCTCTACCATTTTCCCAGAAGCACTATGGCTGGCTTTCTGAGCCATGTAAGCATTGAATCAAAATGTGCCTGGTGCCTTTCCATTATCCATAGTCCACGTTGCCTTGTGACAGTTCACCCTGGATGTGAGTTCTAGAAATCAAACTAACCCAGGTTACAAAGTCAAGGTCCAGAGAGAGAGGGGCAATTAAACAGAGCATATCATGGTTCCATGGGAGTCACAACCATTACATTTCCTGGCATCTAGAAGAAAAATCTCAAATTTCCTTCACTTAAAATACTAGTTTTTGGCTTTGGCTTGAAATTTCTTTTCCTTCCTTCCTTCCTTCCTTCCTTCCTTCCTTCCTTCCTTCCTTCCTTCCTTCCTTCCTTCCTTCCTTTCCCTCCCTCCCTCCCTCCCTCCCTCCCCCTCCCTCCCTCCCTCCCTCCCTCCCTCCCTCCCTCCTCCTTTCTTTCTTTCTTTCTTTCTTTCTTTCTTTCTTTCTATTTGAGAGAGACAGAGAGAGAGAGTGAGAGGAAGAAACAGAGAGAATGGGAGTACCAGGGCCTTTTCAGCCACTGTGAACGAACTCCAGACGCTTATGCTCCCTTGTGGGAATGTGCAACATTGCGTGCTTCTGGCTAAACATGGGACCTGGAGATTTGAACAAGTGTTCTTAGGCTTCAAAACCAGGTACCTTAACCACTAAGCCATCTCTCTAGCCCTGGCATGAAATTTCTTAAACAGAACTGGATACTCATGAGGCCACGGAACCCACAAGCATGACTGACATCTCTCTCTATATCCAAATTGGTTCAAAATTAAGTAGGCACTTTCCAGAAAAGACTGAGTATAAGGAAAATGAATGCTAAAGCAGTCCAGCATGACACCACCATCACCACCAACAACAGTGATGCGAGGGGCTGGAACTCCTACAGGAGGATGGCTCCTCAGAAAACAGCTTAGCTATATCTAGCAAAGCTGAGGATGGACATGCTCGAGGAATTAGAGAACAAACTTCCATGGTAATTAATTTATATTCTAAAGAAACTCACGATTACGTACAATTGTTCCTTCTAGCATTGCTTATAGAAGTAATCAATCTACAGAAACAGTGAATGGAGTAAGCTTAGAAACCTATTGAATGAAAATTACAAAAAACATATTTAGTGTATGACAAAATTTATATAAAATATGTCAAATAATATTGTAGATTTTTTAACATACAAACTCATGTGGCAATAGTATTGCTGAACTGAAAAACAGTTAATATATATATATATATATATACCGAGTCCATTACAGTTTTTTGAAAGGAGAAGCAGATTGGGCTATAGGAGTCAAGAGCAGGAAACAACCAGATGAAGATGATTTATCATTGCTTTCTCTTAGAGCCATAGGGTTTCTGAAACTACCTATAGTGTTCTCTGCTTCAAAGTCACCTAAAACCCCTCACAGCGTTCCTTTCAAATCTGTTTGACTCTCCATGACTTCTTGTCACAGGATGAATGAGGGGCTCTGTCTTCAGTCAATTGGAGGAGGCTCTTTCTGCTACAACAAAAATTCTCCCACTAATGCCACAGTTTAGACTGTACCTTGGGCATACCCTGTACACATACTCTGTACACACACCCTGTACACATACCCTGTACACATACCCTGTACACACACCCTGTACACACATCCTGTACACACACCCTGTACATATACCCTGTACACACACCCTGTACACACACCCTGTACACACACACCCTGTACACATAAATCCACTAATGGGACAGTTTAGACTGTACCTGGGGCACACCCTGTACACATACCCTGTACACATACCTGTACGCATAAATCCACTAATGGGACAGTTTAGAATGCATCTTGGGCATACCCTGTACACATACCCTGTACACATACCCTGTACACACACCCTGTACACATACCCTGTACACATACCCTGTACACATAAATCCACTAATGAGACAGTTTAGACTGCACCTTGGGTATACCCTATACACGTAAATCCCAATACATTTTCAGTCTTGTGGTGGTTTGAATGTAAATGTATGTCCCTGATAGTCTCAGATTTTTAAATAATTCATTATTTTGTTTATAATATTCCAATTTTACATTCATATTGGTGACTCCATTATCCTCCTCCCTGCCCCCCCTCCAAAGGGACCCTCATCAATGGGGAATGTGGGTCACGTACTGTGGGGGTAGTCAAAAATTATGGGGGATAGGCCAAGTCTTTGTACATAATGACCCAACTTGTGGCTCTAACACTTTTTCTGCCCCCTCTTCTGCAAATTTCCCTGAGCCACGTTGGGATCATTTTAGTTCTACTTCAGTAGTGAGGTTTTGGGAGCCTATGTGTCTCTGGATATCTGGCTTAGTAGGAGTCTCAGATATTTTTGACTAAGCTTTCTACTTAGTCTTCAGCCAGTGGAACCATGCTAGATCAGGTGTGTCACTGGGGGCTGATCTTGAATCCAGTCCCAAGAGGTGTGGAGCTTAAGCTAAGCTTAAGCTCTGGCTGTTCATGTTTGCTGATGCTACCAGTTACCTTTCTGCTGAAGGGAGCCGGCTTCTTCCACCATGGTGAAGCTTCCCCTGGAATCTGTAAGCCAGAACTAAACCCTTTCCTTCCATAAGCTGCTACTGGTCAGGATGCTTGTCCCAGCAATGAGAAGGGAACTGCAATAAATCTCATTTTTTTTTTTTTTCCAAATCTCATGTTTTTATCAATTCTAGTAACCTTAAAAACACTTTTAAGGAGACTCTTAACAGCTAAGTACTAGGAAAAAAAAGCACTGGGCCTGTCTGTGAGCAGCACAGCAGCATAGAGACAGCACAGTGATGCAGTTCATGCACCTGAGGATGATAACAAGTAACTAAGGAACGCATCAACATTTTTACAAAGGATTATCTGTTAAAGAGAACAATTTTCATTAATATGAACATAACATTTTCTTTGCTATTTCAAACCTTGACGCCTCGGGCTCGTATTTATATTTCTAGCCAGACCTTATTTTTAAGCTTCAAGTTTACATACCCAGTTTTCTGCTGCACATTTCTAACAGAAAACTTTAAACCCAACATGCGTTCAAAGGCACTCCTGATTTTGTTTCCCAGGTAAACCACACCTAGTTTCCCACCTTAGTCTAAGACGACTCTGTCTGAGGTGCTCAACCGTGGTGCCTCACCATGAGACATGGCCACTCATTAATGGTTCTCTCTTGCTTGGTCCATTCTGTGCAACTCCAGCTATTATGGACTCCATTGGGGATTGGATTCCTTCTGGGCTGACAAATGGAGGTAGCAAGGGGTAGAGTGAGGTTGTTGTAGGCACCTCCTTCAGCTCTTCTGTTAGATTCTGGGAGGTTGGCTGTGACCTTTGCATGACCTTTGGGTTATAGAAACTATTCTATCCCTTGTACTTCAGGTTTAGTTACAATGACAGTTTCATCCTTCGAATAGCTCCATGTTCTACCTAAATACTGCCTGTATCATTGTCATGGCCCCTCAACTCATCCAGTCACGTCAACGCTCTGTGCCACTGCCATTGCCATCCCAAGCGCCTGTCCCTCCTATCGGGAACATCTTCGCCCCTCTGCTTCCTCCCTTGTTTTCAGATAGTCTGCTTCACAGAGAGAAGCTAAAATGACCCTTTAAAACTGTAAGTCAAGTGGCTCAGCAGTTAAGGCACTTGCCTCCAAAGCCTAAGTACTCAGGTGTGATTCCTCACTACTCAAGTAAAAGCAGATGCAGTAGGTGGCGCATACATCTGGAGTTCATTTGCAGTGGCTAGAGGCCCTGGTACACCCATTCTGTCTCTTTCTATCTGCCTCTCTCTTTCTCTCATGAATAAAAATAAATAAATAAATAAATAAATAAATAAATAAATAAATAAATAAATAAAATATTTAAAAGAACCTGTAAGTCACATTACTACCTTGCTCAAAGCCATCTCAAGAGCTAAATAAAGGCCAACATTCTCAGAGGCCCTGAGGCTCCACCGCTGTGACCCCCTTTACCTCTCTGACTTAATCTTCAGTTCCTACCCCCGTGCTGTTTGCTCTTCCTTGTGTACCTACTGAGGACCCTCTGGAGGCACCACCTCAGACCTCTGAGGTCTTCCTCGAATGCTCTGCTTCTGAATGTCTTATGACATCTTTTCAGCTCCTTCAAGTTGTTGCTCCAATGTTATTTTCTTAGGGACCCCTCCTTCGACTATCTTATTGAAAATGGAAAGTTTTATACCTGCTCTGCTTTATCCAATACCTCTTAATATCCCTTTAATTAGTTATTGTAAGATGTGTTATCTGCCTCCCTCCTCCTGTGTGATACTTTATATGCAAACATGGTGAATGCAGGTCCACTGGCTAACCCAGGATCAACAGTAACTGTTGACTGTATGACTTAGTGGCTGGTGTGAGCTGGGACATGCACAGGAACCTGTGGGTGTGAGAAGCAGCCACCTGCACATTTCTTCTATGCTGACTCCTTTTTATTTCCCCAACTTACAAGGGCTCCTGGACACATGCCACCTACTGCAAGATCCACCTCCTCACACCTACAGGCAGATATAAAATTTGAAACTCAGAAAGAAGAGTGATACTTCCAGAATCAGGAGTTCAAGGTCATCCTCAGCTACATAGGGAGCTCTAGGCCAGCCTAGGCTACAAGAGGCTCTTTCTCAAAAATCAAAACTAATTCCCACTCCAAAAAGCAAACAAATTCCCTCCTCCCCCTCAATCCCTCATTTAGGGAAATCTTTTTCTTTCTTTTTTTTTTCTTTAAACAAAACAGAGTGAGAATCAGTAAGAACATAGGTAGTATTTTTTTGTTTATGATGGTAGTTTTAGCATGGGTGTTTCCTTTTATGCTTATTCTTCAAAGACGTGTTGCTCACAATACCTAGGATGGGTGGGTTTCAAAGTGTTTTCTTCTTTCTTTTCTTTGTGGTCCTGGATATCAAACCCAGAGCCTCGTGTATTTACTGATTCATAATGAATGGATGTGTAAGGACAAAACATTCTAGATGCATTTTTGAATAAAAACAGGAGCTGAAAGAAAAACTAAATTGAAATAGCATCTTAACTGAGGGGAGTGTCTGGGAAGTTTCTTAACAGTTTTATCATACCTTATATATAAGATTTCCTTTCCAGAATGCATCACATGAGGAGATAAAACATCAAAAGTTACGTTAGATTTGGAATCTAAGTTCATATTAAATGATTATAATGAAACTCAGGTTTGTCCTGGTTTGCTGTTTGCTTGAATTTACAGAATTTATAACTTATAAAAAGGACATTTTCTATAATATTAAGGAGAATAACTAGACCTAAACAAACATACAGGAACATCCTTTTAAAATACATTTTGTTGTTCATCACAGTAATAAAGCTCTTTCCAGCAGGGTGTGGTGGAGCACTCCTGTAATCCTAGCACTCTGGACACTGAAGAAAGAGGCCAATTGGAGGCCAGCCTGGACTTCATAGTAACACCCTGCCTCAAAAAGTCAAAAACAAACAAAAAAGTTTTTCCTTTAGTCTAAGTGAATCTGTTCCAACTCTTGTGAATTGCTTTAGGTTGACATTTGATTTTGAAAAACATTTATTTTCAAGACAAGGAAATCTTATTGAGCTTCTTATGTGTGTCAAACCATTTCTTCTAGGCAGTTTTACCCATGTCCTGTCACTTAATCTTTTTGCGTGGATTTATTGAGATGTTTTCCCAAACCATACAGTTCCCTTTTTATGTATCTATCTTTAGTATATTAATTGTATCGCTGGTCAGGCATTCGCACACTCACAGCGGATGGCCTCTCAGAAAGCCAGTCACGCACTCACTGTAGATGACCACTGTGAGAGTCAGCCACACTTTCATTCTCTCACGGTAGGTGCCCTCTTGGAAAGACTCCACTCTGGCAGTTACCTTACATTATTTTCCAAGTCGTAAATAACTACTTAGCTTCTTTATCTTTTCCTTTGTCTTGTTTCTTTCTTTTCTTTCTCTCCTTTTTCTTTTTTACAAAATTCTTCATAGCTTTGCCTAGTCTCTGTGTTTCATGTAAATAGAACTGTATGACACATAGCTTTTTATGACTGGCTTCTTTCATTCAACACAACATTTCAAGGCTCGCTCACATTGTGTCATATAGACTGAGTGGCCCTTGCCCTGAATGTTTGGAGCCACAGGTGTTTCACACTTCATGCTGTTGTGAATTTGGGAATATTTACCTATACATAATGATATGTCAAGATGTCTTGGAAATGAGACCCAAGTCTAAACACTAAATTCATGTTTCACACATTCCTTATACATGTAGCCTGAAAATAATATATTCACTTGTTTTAGGGCACCTGAATTTAGTCTGCAACCTTTCATATGGGGTCAGATGTGGAGTCTCAATAAGAGGTCCTCAGTGTCCAAAAAGATTCATGCTTTGGAGCATTTCAGATTCCAGATTAGGAATGCTCAGTCTGTAATTTCATTCCCCTTTATCATCAAGTAATGTTCCCTGACATGGATAGAGAGCACAGTTTATTCTTCCAGGCATCAGTTGATAGACATGGGCGCTTTCTTTTCTCAACTGCTGTGATTAATGCTACTAAGAGCATGTGTGTTCAAGTCTTTTGTGTGAGGATGTCGGTTTTCATTTCTCTTAGGTCTAAATACCTAGGGGTAGAAGGTTACCAAGTCACATAGGAAGTCTTTGTTTGACCCTGTGTTTGAGGCTCCGGTAGACTTTTCCAGCAGCTGCATTTTGTACTCTGACCAATGGTACTGCACATGCATTACAGTTTCTCCAGTACTCACTCTTTCTGAGGGACACTGGAAACATAGAGTTAACAGGATTTCAGAACAGTTCCTCTGGATAGATATCATAAGATTTATTTATTTTATTTTCTAAATTATTTGTGCATGTGTGTTTAGTATGTACATATGTATTATGTGTGTACATATGTATGTGTATGTACAGGTGTGAGAATGGAGATGAGAGGACAAATCTAGGGTGTTTCTCCTCCTCTTCCACCCTCTTGAGACAGGGTCTCTCTCTCTCTTGCTGCTGCTGCTTATGGGCTTCTGCATTTTCCTGGCTCTGCCTCCCATTGCCACAGGCAGGTTGGGAATACAGGGATGTGTGTCACTGTGTCTGGCTTGGTGTGGATGCTGAGAAGCTCAAACTTCAGTTAGCAGGCTTGTAAGCAAGTGCCATTAACTGCTGAGCCATCACTCCAGCCCCATGGATCTTATTTTATATGTGGGAAAACCAAAGTCCAAGAAAAGCATAAATTGTCCTAAGCCTCAAACTATATTGTGTGGGCATTAGTTTTCAAAATAATTTGAATTTAAAACAATACTTCTCATTCATTCCAAAACCATATTTATTTATATTTAATATATATCAATATTATTAATATTAAATATTACATTTATTTTTAAATAAATATTTAATATTTATTCTAGTAATATTTCTGAGAATCATTCACATTCAACACGTAAGTGTCTACCATGACTTAGAGATTGGGGAAGTAGTAACTCACAAATTTGGGGGTGTCTTAATATGAACCATTAAGTTAATGAGGACCCCAAAGAGATTTCTTGTGGCTCTGTTGATATATATTTTATTAGAAATTAAAGTATTTTAATAACCATAAAACTATTTGTTAAAATGCCACACTTCAGGGCAATCACTTAAGTAATGGCATTGCTTTACATTTCCCATATTTCTTTACTGTCAGACTCAGTAGAAATGGGTTGAGTTCTCTCACAAGTTTCTAAGTCTATTACACTGTGATTAATTTAGTTGAAATGTATGAAGCACCATATATATGTGTTTAGAAGGTGTAATATTAACAGATTTTATCAGGTAACTGTAGGTATTCTTTTAACACACAAAATTTTACAAGTGGTATAAATGGTGATTGCAGCATGCACTCTGAGATGAACCATGCTCTATTACATCATGAAACCCACCAGCCAATGTGCATTTGGAATGGATCTCTCACCAGTGTGTACTTTTGCAATATCTTGTTTTGATAATTTGTAACATGTGGTATTTCTACATTAGAGTTTATAAATATTGATATATTTCATGATATAGTATCAAATTACATCTATTGATATCACATTTGTCAATTTGAATGCTTAGAATTTATTATTGAAAACAAATGATTGTCATTGTTTTCCTTGAAGGCTAACTTCATTTCATTTTTCAAAATATCTGTTAAAGATCCAAGTCTGAATTCTTTATCTAGCTGTCATTATTTCCAGTCAAAATGGTCTTCTATGGAACAAGCTCTTCACGCAGCTTTCATAGACTGGCACGAGGGTTTTTCTTCCAGACAGCCATTGTTGCTTGTCTGTAGCAGAGATTGTTTTAAACTCCTTATTCAGTTATTTTGTTATGCACAACATTTAAAAAATATTTTTATTTTTTTATTTTTATTTTTATTTTATTTTTGGAGAGACACAGAGAGAGACAAAGAGAGAGAGGGAGAGGGAGACAGATAGAGAATGGGCCCGCGCCAGCAGTCTCTCAGCTGCTGTAAATGAAATCCAGATGCGTGTGCCCCCTTGTGGGCAAGTGCGGCATTGCACCTTTGCGTCACTTTGCATCTGGCTAAACGTGGGACCTGGAGATTGGAACCGGGTTCTTAGGCTTAGCAGGCAGGTGCCTTAACTGCTAAGCCATCTCTCCAGCCCACACAACATTTTTAAAAGTGTGCTCCAGGCTGGAGAGATGGCTTAGTGGTTAAGGTGTTTGCCTGCAAAGCCAAAGGACCCAGGTTTGATTCCCCAGGACCCATGTTAGCCAGATGCACAAGGGGCACATGCGTCTTGAGTTTGTTTGCTGTAGTTGGAGGCCCTGGCACACCTATTCTCTGTCTTTCTATCAAATAAATTAATAGATAAAAATAAAATATTTAAAAAGTGTGCTCCAAGTTGATATTTAATAAATTAATTTATTTAACTGCTTCATCAAGAAGGTTTAAGTGAATGTGACATTTTAATAAAACCCAAATGTGTGGTCCCAAGGACTTCATTGGCCACCAGCCTTATTTCATGGTAAGGCCGCAGCATTTTTTCTTCCATTGCTTTTGTACCTTTAGGGAAAATGTTAATGCAGTGAAAAATACAAAATATAATATTATTATAAAAATAGCATTTAGGCATATTGCTATGATGTTCATACTGTGATAGCATCTAAGATACTTTCTGAACTGCATTCAAGTAACATGTACATAATACTGGTGGAAGACATAGACATTTTCTCCATAGGCAAATCAATGCCCACTTAATTTTAAAATGTCATTGACTATTATATGATGTTTATGTGATTATTTAAAGTATTAAATAGATTTTCTTTAAAATCTACTGTCAAATTCTAGTCTCCTGAATTCTTTAAGTTAACTTTAGTAGACATGGATTTTTACATGTTAGGAAGTAGCATGAGCCATGTTGGTTGAAATAACTTCAACATTGTGCAATGCCATGCCTCAGTGTGGACTACAGAAGTGGACTACACGAATGACATGGAGTCATGTCCTTCCCCTGTGCCCGTTGGCCTTGCTGCCCTTCCCACAGCCAGCCAGCACTGACAACCATCTACTGTCTGCACATTCCATTGTACAAGAGCGGCACTGTCGCAAGCAAGCATCTTTACCCACTGAGCCATCTTCCCAGCTGAAAGTGGCACTTTTAATATAAAAGTTGATTATCCTTTTGTAATTACCTTTTGTAATTAAAATAAACCTAATTTAGATTATAGTCATTTCATTCATGGAAACAAAAGATGTTGTATGTCTACTGTTCTCTAGAATCTAGAACACTATCCAGGGCCTTCTCTAGAGTATTTCTGATAGTACAGCTATTGATATTGAATTGTTTGTCTAGTCTTTGACTGAAAGGAAAGTGCTTTACTCCTAGTTTTCCATTTTGAAAGTAGTGCTGTAGTTGAAAGTATGAATGAAAGCTGTTTCAGGTCATGTGAGTGCTATGGGAAAGATCAGGAAGCATGGGAGACAAATACAGAGAGGGGGAAAGAAAGAGAGAGAGGACATTTTGGCTTTTCTGGGGAATTTGTGTTTTCGGTGCAGAGTGTGTGAATCTGCCACTGTAATTGGGATGGGTCATTGAGGCTGGCTGTATGAAAGGGAAACTTGGGAGTGCTATAGAATCATGCCAGGAAGTTTTTATTAGTGGGAAGTTGCAAGCTGTTTTAATTGATCAGATCTGCCATGCCTGAATTTTCAGCTTTCAAGAACCTGGAGTAAAGTAACATTTTTAGTCAATAAAAGTTTTTGGCATTATGCAACTCGATTAAACATTTGAAATTAAACCAATGACAAAATTTCTGTTTGTGCAACTTTTCTTTTTCATTTTTAGAGTAGACTCTGAGATATATTTTAATGTAGACATTCTATGATCATAATTTGTTGAGTGCTTACTACATAAAGGTACTAAGTCCTTCCGATGAATTGACTTAAGTTAACAGACTTGAACTGTAGAACACCCTGTTACCCCATTTTATACAAGACTCAGTGAGACCAACTCATCCTTGGGAGGGGTGGGCTGAGATTTAACCCTAGGCAGTCTGACTCTATAGCCCCTAAGCCATTCTCCATTTTGCTTTCTCCATCTGGTTATTGCTAAAATGTGCAAACAAAACTTGGTGAATCATATATAAAACTGCAGTGGTATTTATAATCTCACAGTGGCTGATGCTACCCACACAAGACTTGATTAGGAGGGAAAAATGATGACATCAAAATAGAAGAGAAACTAGTTAGAAAGAAGAAGGGAGTCAGTGGAGGGCGAATTCAGGAAGGTAAGAAGAGAGAATGGTGGAGAGAATTTTGGTCATGTTATATTGTCTATATGTATGGAGGCTGTCAATAAAAGTTAAGAATATGGGGCTGGAGAGATGGCTCAGTGGCTTCGGCTCTTGCTTGCAAAGCCTAGCAACCTGAGTTCGAGTCCCCAGCACCCACATGAAGCCAGATGCACAGATGGTGCATGAATCTGGAGTTTGTTTGTAGTGGCTGGAGGTCCTGGTGCACCTGTTCTCTCCATTCTGTCTCTCCTCTCTCTCTCTCTTTCTGCTTGCAAATAAATAAATAGAGATATGAAGAATATTTTAAAAAGTTAAAAAACTGAAATGTCAAGGACTCTAAATTGTATTTCCTTATATATGATGAGGTAACTTTACCTTCCGTATTCTGCTTTTATTCTAGTAGTTTTTTCTCTTATAAATAGAAAACATCTAATTCTATATGTGAGTTAGTGAAAACTATACTGTAAGTTGGTTATTTAATAGCCAATATGACATTACTTTTAAGGTCACATGAAAATAAATCAGTTTTGAAAAACAGATTACTCTAAAACAAAATCAAGAAATAAACCCTAAAAGTCAATGCTAGGATATATATCAATATAGTAACTTACAAGGACATATAATATGAATATGTACTTATTGGTAGTTATCGGTGACTTAAGTGGATTTTTTTCCCTTTTGCTACCAAGAAATTAATGCTCTTTGTAGATCTAGACCAAATGAATGGTATCCATAAAATATTATTATTATAGGGAACCCATAGACAAATATTTTGAGAGTTGAACTCACAACTGTAAATTTCCCTATGATAATCTTCTCATTTTATAGGCCAGTAAGTGGGCACCCAGCAACTGACTTACACAAAGTAGTAAATGTGATACTAGAGCCCACATCTATTCCTTGGGACCTCTCAGTAAACACCTCAGCAATTATACAAGGACTGTGAGACTATCTTTGACCTTCATGTTAAATTTTTTTTGTCACTTACTGCTCAGTCCTCACTAAGTACATACCTAGGAGACTTATCTGCACTGGGCTGTTGCTCAGTCTTTGTTTTTGGTTTTTCAGGGTAGGGTCTCACTCTAGCCCAGGCTGACCTGGTATTCACTCTGTAGTCCCAGGCTGGCCTCCAACTCATGGTGATCCTCCTACATCTGCCTCGCATATGCTGGAATTAAAGGTGTGCACCACCACACCTGACTTACTCAGTCTTGTTTTTAATATTTTTATTTATTTGGAGAGAGAGAGGGAGAGAAACAAAGAGAGAGAGAGAGAGAGAGAGAGAGAGAGAGAGATGGATGTGCCAGGGCCTCTTGACACTGCAAACGGACCCCAAACACATGTGACACTTTGTGCATCTGGCTTTACGTGGGTACTGGAGAATCAAACCCAGGCTGACAGGCTTTGCAAGCAAGTGCCTTAACTGCTGAGCCATGTCCTCGGGCTGTTCAGTCTTTGTAACTGTGCTCTGTTGTTTTACACTCCAAACCTGCCCTGGTACAGTGTGCTGCCGTTATGTTCCCAGGCTCCCTTAGAGTGCTTGTCTCGGAAAGAGGCAATGAGGTACTCCAGAATTCAATACTTGGGCCAGTGAAATGCAAGGTTTCCTGTGGCCACCACGCTCCAGTTGTTAGGTTTGATCAATTCTGGGCACTGACACCTTTCAAAGTCTGCATATGATGGTGTTTCCTATAAACAAATTGTGATTCACATTTTTTTTTAAAGTGTCACTTAAACAATGATTAACCCTCTAAAGCACATGTAAAAATTCACATGCTGGTTCTGGAGGGAAATTGTTGGTATGACTGGACAAGTTTTGTTTTTTAAAATATATATATTTTTGCCACTGAGAGCTTCACCATTTAATGACATTTCTCGATAGACTTCATGATACACTTGGGAGATTCAAAATTCCAGAAATAAGGAATCTATGTTATTTCATAAGTAGATTGAGGAAATATTTAACAAACTAAGCTATTTTCTAAGAAATTTAAAATGAATTATTTCACTTGGTAAAAAGCAAACAATAATTACAAAACAGGTGCCATGTTACAGTGGAACAAATTCTTCCTTGATGCTCAGGGCTTCTGGCTCTAGGGCTGGGTTGTAGCTCAGTGTATGCTTGCCTAGCATGCACAAGATTCCAGGTTCAATCCCAAGCCAACCCCCCGCCCCCCTACACATATACACAGAGAAACTTCTAAAGCTATCTTAACTCTACCTATGTGGCATTCGATCTGCTATTCTCCCTTTTTGGTTTTCGTTTCCTTCTTTATAAAACTGGGATTGAATGAACCTATTGATTCTTTCCAGTATTAATTTTTCTTTGTTTATGACTGGATATGTGTACTTTTCAAGAAGACATTTCAATTACCTTTGAGTAGATTAGAAAGATATAAAAAAATCAGTTCCAAGTATAGACAGTGATAGAACCAATGATGGAAAATAGTGAGTGAATAAACTGTGTAGATTGGGAAAAATATTTTTTTCTTTCATCATTTTCCTTTCCCTTGTAAAAATCTCAGATATGTGATGGCCTTTGTAAAACAATGGCTTATTAGAAAATCCATTTGCAGCTGCAGACATGCTCAGACCAGACTTGTCCACACACAGCTACACCTGATCTTCTTCCTTCAGGTCTCCCCATTTTCCAGTGTGTAGGGCCAGCCTGGAACTTCAGATAGGAAAAATCAAGCTCATAGTTGCTTTGTTACTAAGAATCGCTCTGAAATTTTCCAGATACAGAAAACCTTCTCTCAGATATTATGTCTCTCGCTTTCTTCTCTGAGAGTTGCCTAAAAAAGGATGTTTGTTAGAGAACCAATATTTTCTTCAAATGCAAATGGTTACTATTTAACTGAATGTGGCCCAGAAGTAAAGAAAAAGAAAGAAATCTTAAAAGTAAGAGTCCTATATTTAGTTATATTGGGTTGCAGTGATTCAATAACTTGCCTTTTTATTTTTACAATTTAAAATTTTTAAATTGATGCACGTTTTAGTATTTCAAATTTCCCTTAAAATTTGACCCTTCTGCCTTGTATATACTTTTTATTACTAGAAAGTAACTCAGTTACAACATGACTGAGAGCTTCCTATAAAGTAGTGCCTGCAGAATGCCCGGCATGGCTCAAATCTTTCTTCTTCTAATCATGCTTATGTCTTCTTTATATTTTACATTGGCCTGTTTGCACTTGGTTTAGATTCATCAGTTGTAAGCTTCAGGTCATCTTTAGTAACCAATTATACCAATAATTATATATAATTTGACGTTTGAAATATGTATGTATTTGGATTAACTTAATTGAGAGCTTTACTGTCTCTGGAAAAAATAGGTGATTAATACTGCTATTAATATTTCCTAGAGACTTAAATATAAAAATATTTGGAATAATTATAAGCATATAAATGTTTTAATGCTATCTTGTAGAATAAGGGAAAAACTTTTTTCATGGAATTTATTCAAAAGTCTTTAGTTCTATAAGTTTTGTTGAATTATTAGTCTGGTTTATACTTACAGATATTTGGACAAATTTCTTACAGATAGAAAGTTTTGGTGTGCCTTTTCTATGTTAGATAGGACATTTGATTGCTCTCTATAATAAATTTATTCCTTCTTTATTATGTATACCTACAGGTTTATAATCTTCCAAAGCAAATGTAAATTTTGCACTGATTTGTGTGTTTATATTTTCATCATATGAAAGATGAATATGCACTTAATATCAAATTTATAATTCATGCTAATGCTATAAAATTAAGTATTCCAATACTCATTCTACATGGGCATTTTTGTGTTATTTAATTACTAAGTGAAACTGAAAATTTGTTTCTTCTAAAATTGGAAAATTGTATGATATTAATATTCCCTTAATTAGGAATTTTGATGAAAAATAGATGAAAAATTTCTATGAACGTTCAATTAAAAATATGTGTTCAAAAACATGACAAATCAGAAATGTTTGGTTAAGATTCATGAAACCAAGATACAGGAGCTGGTACATTGTTATATTTGTTTTAGGTAGTGTTGAATCTATCTACCTATCCAGCAATATTTATTTCTACCTTTTCAAATATTTATTTGAAACCTTTTAAATAGAGAGTAATGGATAATCTATGAATGTATCAATATAGTGGGAAAATGTGGTGTTTTTTTAAAGTACTTTAACTTTTTTTAAACTTTAAGGTTTGTAAGTATAAAGGAAATAAACTGCAAGTACTCATTTAACTTAAATTTCTCTTTGACAAGTAGAGTTGGGTTCTTAAATGGCATTGCTGAAAGCTTTTAAAAGCTCATTCAATGTGCCAGTTTTCCCATTCTGTATTTTGTACACCTCTACTAGCCAGAAATTTTTAGCCAGCTGCTTTTCTTTCTATGATTTCTTTAAGAAAATAATAGATGCATTAATTTAAGAATGTCAGCAAACCTTATATGAAGCAATGTCCAGGTCTAGTAGAGCTGGGTCATGGTCAAGGTCATTCTCCAACTTCTAAATTCAACCAAAAAGTTAATTTTTTCATGTTAAAAAGTTTAATTTTTGTTTTTTGTGTTTTTTTTGAGGTAGGTCTCACTGTGGCCCAGACTGACCTGGAATTAACTATGTAGTCTCAGGGTGACCTCGAACTCATGACGATCCTCCTACCTCTGCCTCCCGAGTACTGGGATTAAAGGCATGTGCCACCATGCCTGGCTTTTAAAAAGTTTCATTTTTAAAAAGCCTCCTAAAAAGTTTTTGGTGACATTTAGGAATAGTGAATCAGTTTATCAATCAACTTCAGCACCTTTGGAGTCATTTCTCTGGGCAAGTGAGAGTTAGAACCTGATCTATAATTCTAGGATAATTGACACCTAAGTCAGTTTTACTAAAAGAAGGGCATGTTAGAAAGGTCTTTATTCAATAGTATAGATTGCCTTGAAATGTGTTTCAGGTAAATGTTCAATGTATATCATTCATAGAGTCCTTGCAGTTGGTTCTGCCTTCTAAATTAGCTTATATTCACAGACTTGTTTATTTGAAACATTTTTTTCAAACAACTTGAAAGGGAGTTTGTAAATGTAACATTTTCTGAATAGAGTATTTATAAATTTGGTGATGTCTATTCAGTCCCCTTAGCCATTAGCTTTATCCTACTTCACAAGATAGTAAATAGTATTAAATTATAATTATCCTAATATAGTCTACCTGTTAATATCATTATATTTCCCAACATAATATTTAAATTTTAAAAATACAGACATCCATTTTGAAGACTATGTATAATGTCATTGTCTTAAACTGTTTTTTTCTTTTCTTTTTTACAAAAACATTTGTGGTTTTCTGGAAAGAGACTTAGAGATCAGAGCAGGTGGCTTAAAATTGTATCTCTAATGATTACAAGCCATGTGATCTTGGACATATTTTTAACCTTCCTCACTCTCACTTTCCCGGGTTTGTTGAGACAGAGATAAATATACAAACTACTAACCCGACACACGGCATCTGTTTGGATCAACATATCACCATAGGGGCTCAAGATGTTTATTGAGTCTAACTGTATACTTATTTAGAATGTCACATTCTTTTAACCATCTCTGCCTTGTCATTGAATTTGATTTTCTACTACATGCACAACAATGGAGACGGACTATAGGTCCAGTCAGTTAGGGGTACCAAAGTGGGAGTAACTGAAATAGGGTTTCAGGGCTCCTGGACTCATAGCAATCCCATGTGGCTTATGAACTGCTATGGCATCTACCTCTGACTATTTTGAGAACTTCTGACTTAGAGTTAGTTATTAGGCCATTTTAACTTTACAGACCAAACAAGTAAGTGGTAGACATGAGTTCATCTGTGCTTTGTCTCAGAAAGGCATGCTAATTGGAGGGGCCTACATGGAGTGACATTCAGACAAGATATACCCATGGCAGCCTGTCACTCACTCTTCTTCTCCACCAATGCACTGTCATGGAGTCTCATCTCATTCACATCTGAGGTTTAAGCTTGGGGAGGCAGTTAACAAAGTGTTCTCAATGAGCCATCTTTTTTTTTAAAGTTTTTTACATTTTGTAAAAGATTTTATTATTATTATTATTTATTTATTAGAAACAGAGAGAGGGAAAGAGAGAGAGAGAATGGGTACTGCAAATGAACTCCAGATGCGTGTGCCCCCTTGTGCATCTGACTTATGTGGGACCTGGAGAATTGAACTGGGATCCTTAGGCTTCACAGGCACATGCCTTAATCACTAAGCCATCTCCCCAGTCTAAGAGCCATCTTTAGAAGCAAACATCTTTAAGTTTAATATTTAAATTCAGCTTCTTTAATCTTATCTTCAGATATTTATCTCTTAAAATGTGTTGTCCAGCACTGCCATAGATGTTTTCTACCACCCCCATGGCTATGGAATTCTATATTTATTTATTTATTTATTTATTTATTTATTTATTTATTTGGTTTTTCAAGGTAGGGTCTCACTATGGTCCAGGCTGACCTGGAATTAGCTATGTAGTCTCAGGGTGGCCTCGAACTCATGGTGATCCTCCTATCTCTGCTCCTGAGTGCTGGGATTAAAGGCCCGGCAAGGGATTCTATAGTTCTTGAGGCTCAAATATTTTCTCCTTCTTGCTCCTGGATTATAAATTCAGGTTTCATCTTCAATTTAAAAGATTAGCTAAAAGCCTTTTTTAAAATGGATATTATTCTTAAAAGTTAAGAATATTTTAAAGTTAGAAAACTCTATAACCTTCTTTTCAAAGGCATTTTATAACCCATGATCATTGTACAAAATGATCTTAACTCCTTTCAGACCTTGAGTCAAGCTTTGCTCTGTGTTTATGAGAGAATGTTTTAGTATGGGAGCAGGACACCCTATTTGTGACTAAACCAAATATTTTTCATGGGTTAAGCATACATACATTGCCTTTTAATCTAATTTTTTAAGAAAAGGGTTCAGAATGTTCTATTTTGTTTTAGTCATGTTCCACTTTGGCAGCCTCAGTGTCATCTGTGATGATGATCACTTCCGGGTGCGGGCGTTGCTGATCTTCCTTCCTCTTTGATATTCAGCAGTATTTGTGGTCTTAATATAGTGAACTCTACGTGGGAATTCTAGAGACTCTTCAAAAGATCACACCTTGAACATAATGCATTTCCAGAGTACTGTGATTAGATAAAATTGCCAACGCCTGGTTTACCCAGAAGCCACTACCCATCAAAATCGAGAAAGAAAAGAACATGCTATTTATTGACCATATTTAGCTATGAAAAACAATCAAAGAAATAGCAACTTTATAATAATTATGAAATTTTCATTTCAATTTCCCCTATTTAGACCCCTAGTCTGAGTCTGTGATGAGTGAGATGTATGTTACTTGGTTAGATACTCAACCATGTAATACATGAAACTAGCAAGTACATATAATTCAATAAAAACACAAATAAATTTTCTCCTTTGTATTTATCCCATTAATACTACCCCATTAATATATATGAGTTTATCTAACACTTAAGCAAAACTTGATAAAGCAAGAATAAAATAAAACTCCTCTCTCATGGACTGCTGGAAGAATAAATAAGGTATATAAAGTTCTTTCTAGCCCAAAGCAATTACTGTGTAAGTACAAACTATTATTATTGTTTGGTGAGGGATATTGAGCTAGGTCAGGAATTCCCTTGACATACATAAAGCAAATTGTAAATATATTCTGGAAATGGTTGCAGTATATGGGGTATTTGTACTAAAACTGTTTCAACCTTATTGGTATCTGAAAGGTTGCTCACAGGTTGCTGGGCTCCCTTCCTACATGTCTTCCTCTAACTTCTTGGCCAGCAGCACTTGTCTCCGTGTACCTGGGTGGCAGCACACATAACTCATGCAGATATCTGACTGTATTTCTCAGACTTTGGTGAGTGTTGTAAATACTGAATTTGTAATGAGGAAGACCGAGAGAATACAGTGGACTGCATTGCCTTTGGGCTTATAACCAGGAAACCATATGCTGTTTGGGGAGAGGAGGAAAAGTTTAAGGAATAAGGAAGAGAACTGAGGAGCTTGTCTGGTAGGCCCACTGCTAGTTTCTCAAGCAACTGTAGACATGTCACTGAATGTCAAGATCTGTTTTCCCATCTACAACAGGTCAAAGTTCAGTTTACTAACCTCCAGCTGTCTGACTTCCTTTATTTATTTATTTATTTATTTATTTATTTATTTATTTATTTATTTATTTGAGAGAGAGAGAGAGAAAGAGATACAGAAATAGGCAGGTAGGGAGAAAATGGGCATGCCAGGGCCTCCAGCCACTGCAAATGAACTCCAGATGCGTGCACCCCCTTGTGCATCTGGCTTATGTGGGTCCTGGAAAATCGAGCCTTGAACTGCAGTCATGTCACAAGCAAGCATTTAACTGCTAAGCCATCTCTCCAGCCCCATGTTTAACTTTTTATTTTGTAAATAAAACCTTACTGAAAAGTTGTACATTTCCTTTTTAAAATAAAAGTTAGTTGTATTTCAGACACTTCCAGTGCCATTTGGGTTCCTTCACAGCACTGCTCCTAACGTTTAGAAATACCCTGAGTCTGAGCTGTGAGCAGAAAACTTCTCCCTTAGCCTCTGGACTTTTTTGGATTAGCAATGAGAAGACTTGGCATCAAATCCAGTCAAATGCTTCATGACTCTGGCCAGTGAGTTTACCTCTCCTTAGCTTAGTTTTTTCATCTGTGAAATAAAACCAACAATGCAACTTTTAGGGTGAGTATTTAGGAATCCAAAACATGCAGGATTTTAAGACAATGTCTCCCAAAAGGCCTACTCTCCTTACTCCTTCCTTCCCATCTCCTGCTTTGAAGGAGCCTCTGAAACCAACCCTGCAAAACGGAGGGACGTGGAAACAAAACAGTTCATTGTTTTTCTCTCACGAAGGATCAAAGATTCCCATGTTTCTGAAAGGCCAAACTATTATCTTTTTTTTTTTTTTTTAATGTGTAGGTTGTAGGGACATCGCCATTACTGCTTGTCACCCACACAGAACAGTAATGTCAAGGCAGTCTGTCTGGTGCCTAAGAAGGGATGTGTGGGGATACCTTCATTTCCGGACCCAGAAAGGACTGGCCAATAAAGCACAATGGGCTGAATGGCCAGCTGTGAGGTTGGGAGCCTACATGGCACAGGTCCATGGGTTGCTGCTGCTTGGGTAGAATCCACAACATGAACAGAGCTCAGTTGATCCAGGAAGCCACTTCCTTCTGCAGCCAGGAAGAGCGGAAGCTGAAGGTGAAGTGTGTCTGGTCCAGACAGGAGAGTGATCTGCGGACAGAGTACCTGGGTCGCCTTGTCAAATTGGGTTGATTTAAAAGGCATTTTCAAATGAGACTCTTTTACTTGTGGAAAAGGAAATTCTCATAGCAGGAAAACAAAGGTCTTTATCTCACTCCATGAGACAAACTTCCTGTGTAGTAGTCCCTAAGTGATTCCTAAGAGCACAATTGCTGCATTTATTAAACTTTCTGTTTACTGAGGAGTGGACGGTAGCATATGGGGGCAATGACAATAGCTGACTGATGAGAAAACAAAGCCATTGCAGTCCTCCGCTGTTTGAAAAAAGTCATTCAGAATTTAGTCATATTGGTTCAGCTGTTGTAACCAAAGACTGATAAGATAAAAGAGAGCTTTGTGGTGGTTTTTTTCCTCCCTTCTTCTTCTGAAATCCTTTATCTTTATGATGCACTGGGGCCCTTTAGAGTAGAAAGCTTTTAAAACTGTTGCTGGATTCAGAACTCAAATGAACCACTGGTACCCTGGGACAGGGTCCCTTTCTCATGCAGTCACCTCGAAGAACCTTTTCTCAGGGGACCTTCTGAGAGCTTGTTGGGTTCTTCAGCTTACCCTGTTTATTTTTTGTTGACTTTTTGCTGCCCTATTTTGTGACATTTAAAAGAAGGCTGTATCACAAAAGGTTGGTGCTAAACGATGGACTGAGTATGTGAAGTGTAGCTGGACAGTTCACTGAAGAGTGCAAGGCTGCAGTGTGAGAGGCGACCATTTAACTAGGTTGTCCGAGGGCAGGAAAGACCAAATACAGCTTTCTTTTATGACTGGCATTGTATTTTCACCTTTCTTCTCAGACAATGTCCATTTACAAAAAATAAAAAAAAAAAAAAAATAGAACTGACCAGATAATTGATTCTTTAGAGCTTTTTATTTCAACTTAAAGTCTTTCTGGGCTGTTGGCTGAGATCCTTGACTGATGTCACCTTGATACTGATAAGTGCTTTGATCTTTCTAGGATTGATGTGGAGAAATATATATTCATTGAAACTCTACTCCCAAGCCACTGTTAGCCCTCCTTAGTACCCGAGACAAGCGAATCCCTCAATTCCTGGGATTTCATTGTTTTGTTCTATTAAGGTGTCTTAAGTGACCTGTACAGGGACCCGTAGAGGAGAATGTTTAGGTATTTGTTTTGTTTTAAATCCCTTTGGACCTATTTCCAGACACTGCTGTTTGTTGTGAGTTTTATTTGGCTTGGTAAATACTGTTTTAACAACACTGCCTTTCATTTCATTAGAAAGAAACCAGAGACAGAGAAATTTCCAGCATTGAATTTAGCTGTCCCTGCATTTCTCCCCTGTCTACTTACACCCCGTCCACTTTTCTGTCTACGCACCTGGATTTCTCTCTCCACTGCTGCATGGATGTCTGGGTTTTCCCATTATCAAGTTCAGCTTTCCTGCTAGAGCAGTGGCCTACTTCCAGGGAACAAATATGATAACCTTTAACATTTTTTATACTGTAGGAGTTACAGGTGTGGGATATTTTAAAAGAGGCCAATCCTCCTTTATGCAGTGTTCTGCAAGGTTCGTGTCCGGAGCTAGGGTCTTCAGTAACTTCCTGATGCCCAGCCCAATTTCTAGCACCACTGATTTTAATTGGAAATATTTCATATGGGTAAAATTACCTGGCAGATTATGGTGCTAACTCCTATGAACTGATGTAAAACAAAAAAGGCCTTAAAACAAATGTTAAACATGATTTTTAAGTTGGAATTTTATGTTTTATTTTACATTAATAATGGAATTATCTTTTTTGTATGTTTGTTTTTGTTTTTTTTTGGGGGTAGGGTCTCACTCTAGCTCTGGCTGACCTGGAATTCATTATGTAGTCTCAGGGTGGCCTCAAACTCATGTCGATCCTCCTACCTCTGTCTCCCAAGTGCTGGGATTTTAAAGGCATGCACCACCACGCCCTGCAAATTATCTTATTTTATTGAAATTTTGTGTTTTCTCTTTGGCATTGGGTCTCAAGACAGGTAGTTATAACTTGTAAAAGTTTTTTAAATATTCTATTTTAGCTAAGTTTTTCAAGATCTTCAGATATGACCCAGAGGGGTTACAGGGCCGATTTAGTTATTGCTGTAATAAAAGATCATATTTGAAAACTTTTGATGAGGGAAATTGCCATCATGTTTACATCTCAAGAGTGTTTCCTTATTTACGCACTGTTGACTTCCTATTGAGACTCAAAATTTTAACTACAACTGGTAAAGAACTCAATGGATCAAATTCAGTAAATCTGAAGCCACTGGAATAAAGGCCCCTCAGAAAAAAAATGTGTCAATTTTAAAGGTCTTTCCTAACTGAAGACCATTTTGTGATAGAGCCAAAGGTTAATAAAATCAGTAGTGAATGTAGCAATTTTACAGATAAGCTATTCACAACAAGTGTAGTTACTTGAATAAAAAGCTAATTCAGTTCTAAAATGCCACATGCAGTAGCAGTGAATAGCTGCTTTTAGGTGCTTTCTGGAGGAGGATAAAATACAGAATCACGGTGCTCTTCTCTTCCAGCGTCCCTGGCTGCCTGTAAATTGCTGTGAATGGGGCTGTGGGCTGACAGGCTCTATTAAGACAAACTGCCTTTCTCATCGGAGAGATAAAATAAATCAGGTGTTTAGTCAAATTAAAATACTTCAGCTGGAGCAGGCCCTGGGGAGCACTGATCCACCTGACTAATCCAAGAGAAACTCAAGACAGATGTGGTTTGGGGCTAAAGACAGCCCCATGGAACAAAAAGACAAAAAACAAGGGAAAAAAAAACCCGCTGCTGTGTCTTTGGAGTGGGAGAGTAGACAGAGTGTATGGTGGAGGTGTCAGGCGCATGCATACTGTGTGTAACGCTGGATACAAGCAGGCGTGCTGATGCAGGGCAGCGCTGTGTACTGAAGCGCTTTTTGCCGGTGGTTCCCCTTTTGTGGTTTATTAAACTACCCCAGCTTTGTGTGGGAGGATAGGAGGCTGTTTTCTGGCAGTTCTTTTGAGAGAATTATTTTAAGATAGCCTAAAAGACATGAAACAGATGAGGCTAAGCAGCTCCCGATGACCTCTGGTGGCCCCACTGATCTTTAGACTCTCATCTACTTTTTTTTTCTAAGTTGATTTTGTCAAACTCAAAACTTGATTTAGGATAAGATTTTTTGCACAAAGTTCATTGAAGATGTAGTCTATAGTCTTTTGCCTTCCTTAACATACCCTGACTGTATTTAGGTCTCCCCATCTATCCCACTGCCATTTCTTTCTTCAGCAACCCTAGCAGTTCTAGTTACTTTGCAACAACAAAGTTTCTGGTTTAATTGAGTATTTTTGAGTTTAGTCTATGTGATCCACACTTGGTATTCCTTTTATTACAGCAGTGCAAACACTTCCTGTTAATTAAAATAGAAAATATCCACTAGCATAGGCACAAATGCTTGTCTTTAAACCATTACACCTGGGCACATACAATGGGTACAGAACAAAAGAGTTATAGTACACACACACACACACACACACACACACACGTACACACATACACACAATTACATATACACATACACATGTACACATATACATCACACACATTTACACAGACATACACACACAGACACAAGTATACACATATACATACAGACACACATACACATGTACACACATACACCCACACACATATACACACATATATTCACATATACACACATATACCCCCCCACACACAAGTGTGCTCACTTGCTTAAGCATTTAGAGAACACAAGCTTTTGTATTGTGTAAATTGATTGGTGCATTTTCAGAGAGAAGTTCAGATCTGTTTCATTCCTATATTTCACTCCAGTCTCATTTGTTGTGACACACTGATATCTATTCAAATATGTTTAGATGTATATTACTCAAGTTAAAGGAAAACACAGTCACGGAGTCATAGGCTTGCCTAAATCCTCCACAAATACTGCTTTCTGTCCTGTTTTTCCCTTAAACATGTATCTAAATCCAATGAAGGATTTATTTGGATGCCACTGACAGTTTACAAGTAAACAGTTTGAATGTCACAGTAATTTGTATAATGACTCAGTTAAATGGTTTTCGTCTGTACATTGAAGTCTATATATCTCTATTAGTGATGGAATTGCCAATGCATTTATACATCTGTTGGCTCCACCTTGTATGGAGCCCACTTTTCTTTTTACTTAGCAGAAGAGAAAGGAAATAAGTTGATGAGTTTTGAAGAGATGTTGTTTAACACTGGATAAGGAAAAATTTCCTATATTTACTGAACAATCTAAATATCAAATTCAACTCTTACGTATTTTACCCTTACTCAAAGTGTCGTGTGTGCTCTCTTCAATGACCGAGAGCATGAGTCAGAAACTATTCAGTACCCACTGAACCTTCTTTTACCACCTGTGGTTAGGTTAGAAGAAAGTGGCATTAGATTAAGATAGCAAGCAAGATGCATGTAACAAACACGCACACATTCCACTGATCTCATAACTTTCCAAACTAGTCCCCACAATGCAGCCAGAGACACCACTTGATTAGTTTTAAAATCCATTAGTAGGTCTTAAATTATTCTTCAAATAAATAGAAAGCTCATCAAACCACTCATATGCTGGTGTGACATTTCCTGTCTCTCTAGCCTCCTTTGGTGCTCTACTCCCCTTTACTTTTCTTGTTCAAATTTAATTATCTTTATGTAATTTTTGGAATGCACCAGACCCATCATGCCCCAGCACACACGTTAGAGCCAATGTCTGTGTGGATTTTTTTCCTCTTGTCACTCACCCTCTCTCAACCCTTCCTTCAGTTGTAGTTCCCTTGCAAAGAAAATGTTTCAAAATTTCTTTGAGCAAAACATTCTGTAACTCTTTTCCCAGATAAATCTTTTATACCTTCTAAAATTCTAATGTTTCTAGGCTACTTTTCTCAATCTTGGGTCCTCTAAACTTGAGTAAACCTCCCTGAAAATGTGTCCTATTTGCAATTCTTCACTTGTAATTTTTTTAAAGATTTTATTTTATTTATTTATTAGAGATGGGGGGGAGAGAAAAAGAGAGAGAGAGAGTAAGAATGGGCACGCCAGGGCCTCCAGCCACTGCAAACGAACTCGAGATGCATGCACCACTATGTGCATCTGGCTTATATGGGACCTGGAGAATTGAACAGGGGTCCTTAGGCTTCACAGGCAAAGGCCTTAACTGCTAAGCCATCTCTCCAGCCCCACTTGTAATTTTTATTCACATATGACCCCTGACATAACCCCTGACTAAAGTTGACCTTCAGTAAATATGTTTTAAATTAAAAATGAATAAATAAGTAAATAAATGAATTTAATACTTGTACGTTCTTATTCCATATTTATTAACAGAAGCATAATTTGAGCTTTGAATGTGTTTTTGAAATTTTATGTCTTTTCTAGGATCATAAATATTTACTTTTTTTTTTTTTTTTTTTTTTTGGTTTTTCAAAGTAGGGTTTTACTCTAGTTCAAGCTAACCTGAAACTCACTATGTAGTCGCAGGGTGGCCACAAACTCACCATGATCCTCCTACCTCTGCCTCCCGAGTGTTGGGATTAAAGTCGTGGGCCACCACTCCAGCTTAACTTTTACATTTTTGTTGTTTAATACTTCTGGATAAAAGAAGTCTTTTCTTTTTCTGAATTGAAATTCCTACTATGGAAATAAAAACCCATTTTGGTGGCTGAGGATTTAGCTCAGTGGATGAGCGCTTGTCTAGCAAGCACAAGGCACTGGGTTTGGTCCTCAGCACTAAAAAAAATTTTTTGTTGTTGTTTTTGTTCTTAATCGATTGTAGGAGCTAGAAAGAATCACTGGTGTCTAGCATTGATCTGGGATTTATTTTCTTCTCAGTAGAATGTCCTTCCTGGGATATGCCTTCTTTTGATTTTAGTTCAGTAGAATAACCTTCCTGGGATATGCCTTCTTTTGATTTTAGTTCAGTAGAATAACCTTCCTGGGATATGCCTTCTTTTGATTTTAGTTCAGTAGAATATCCTTCCTGGGATATGCCTTCTTTTGATTTTAGTTCAGTAGAATGTCCTTCCTAGGATATGCCTTCTTTTGATTTTAGTTCAGTAGAATGTCCTTCCTGGGATATGCCTTCTTTTGATTTTAATTCAGTAGAATATCCTTCCTGGGATATGCCTTCTTTTGATTTTAGTTCAGTAGAATAACCTTCCTGGGATATGCCTTCTTTTGATTTTGATTCAGTAGAATATCCTTCCTAGGATATGCCTTCTTTTGATTTTAGTTCAGTAGAATATCCTTCCTGGGATATGCCTTCTTTTGATTTTAGTTCAGTAGAATATCCTTCCTGGGATATGCCTTCTTTTGATTTTAGTTCAGTAGAATGTCCTTCCTGGGATATGCCTTCTTTTGATTTTGATTCAGTAGAATATCCTTCCTGGGATATGCCTTCTTTTGATTTTAGTTCAGTAGAATGTCCTTCCTGGGATATGCCTTCTTTTGATTTTAGTTCAGTAGAATGTCCTTCCTGGGATATGCCTTCTTTTGATTTTAATTCAGTAGAATATCCTTCCTGGGATATGCCCTCTTTTGATTTTAGTTCAGTGTAATATCCTTCCTGGGATATGCCTTCTTTTGATTTTAGTTCAGTAGAATATCCTTCCTAGGATATGCCTTCTTTTGATTTTAGTTCAGTAGAATATCCTTCCTGGGATATGCCTTCTTTTGATTTTAGTTCAGTAGAATATCCTTCCTGGGATATGCCTTCTTTTGATTTTAATTCAGTAGAATATCCTTCCTGGGATATGTCTTCTTTTGATTTTAGTTCAGTAGAATATCCTTCCTGGGATATGCCTTCTTTTGATTTTAGTTCAGTAGAATATCCTTCCTGGGATATGCCTTCTTTTGATTTTAGTTCAGTAGAATATCCTTCCTGGGATATGCCTTCTTTTGATTTTAATTCAGTAGAATATCCTTCCTAGGATATGCCTTCTTTTGATTTTAATTCAGTAGAATATCCCTCCTAGGATATGCCTTCTTTTGATTTTGATTCTAGGTGCTCTTACAAATGGGTGATTCTTTAAGGGATACAGACAGGTCTTGTTTCTGAGGACCTGAGCTGACATTAAGAATCCGAAGGTTGTCCTAATGGAAGTTTTCTCTGCTGACATCAGTCTTACCTTGCAGAAACATAGGCCAGCTGGATGGCATTCTCTCAAGGTCCCCTTTCTTCTTAGGGCCACTTCTAACATAGGGCTATACTTAATTAATATATTTTTACTTTCTTATGTTTTCTTTCTTTCTTAGTAGGCATGGGCAGGGTTTCATAAGGTTGGAAGTCTCCCTTTATACATACACAAAAATTGGCAATCTTTGTCCCCTTGACAGCTGTTGGAATGTTTCTGAATAGCTTTCAAATCATAGATCACGTCTTCATAATGAAACCTGTGTGGCTCAAATACAGTGGGTTGAAATTCTTATCTTATGCAGCAGTGAAATGCTCTAATTTAGATTCACAAAAGGATCCTGTCCCTTCACTTAGGAGAGCTGTGCAATTTGCCCATAAAAAGACAGTTCAGCACCATTAGTGCATCCCATAAGTGCCGAGAAGCATCGTATTCATTACATGGCATCTCCTTGTGCATAACGTTTCAGCCTCCAACCAGCTTCTTTCCCTTTGAAGAATGACAAATGGCAAAGGGACGAGGGAGCCCCCAAGCAACAAACTTAGGAACCTTGGATTGATCCCTTCCCACACACACAAAAATTCAATACTTTCGTACCTGAGGCAATTTTTATTCTCTCTTGTGAAGTTGTTCCATAGCCAAGAAATTGACCCCTGACTTTTGAACCTCAGAGACAGGTCTGTGCACACTAGAAAGATTTTCAAGACAATGATTAGAAAACTCCTTTAAAAGCACTTAGGGGCTAGAAAGATGCTCAGCCATTAAAGGCAGTTGCTTTAAAAAAATCTGATGGCCTGAGTTCCATTCCCCAGTGCCCAAGTAAAAACAGATGCACAAAGCAGCACTTCCTCTCTCTCTCTCACTCACACACACACACGCACACACACACACACACACACACACACACGCTAATAAATTTTTCTAAAAAATGGAAATAAAAGTACTTAGTAGCATCTTAGTGTCTTACCTTTCCATTCTGTGTTTGTCACCAGGCTACATGTGATTATAGAACTGTAAAATTCTCTATAGCTTCTGGTAGGTTTCTTAGTTTGATCAAAGTGATGGGTGGTTGTGAGAAGGAGTGAGTGGGATAGAGTTCTGCTTTGTTTTGAGGTTTAAGGTAGCCTAAGGAAGATTATGTAGTACATTTTCTTGGCAAAGGCAACAACGAACTCTAGCATTTATTCCAGAGCAGTATCTACCCACAACCTTCTCAGCCCACAGTGACCTCCACCACCATTGTCCCAGGTCTTTACTGGAGAAATCCCCTTCTCAGCTCTGCCCTTCTTTCCCTGATTGCTTCAGATGTTCCTCCAGCTTGTGAGACCTCTTCTTGCTTCCTCATAGGTACACCGGAGAGCCTGGCAGAGAAGGAGCGGCAGCTCTCCACCATGATCACACAGCTGATCAGCCTGCGGGAGCAGCTCCTGGCGGCACACGATGAGCAGAAGAAGCTAGCGGCCTCTCAGATCGAGAAACAGCGACAACAAATGGACCTTGCTCGCCAACAGCAGGAACAGGTGAGCCCTGGATCGCAGCCGAGGAACTGGAGGTGCGGAAAATGCCAAGCTCCGCAAGCCATCGTAACAATTGGTTCCTTTGGTGTAAGCTTTCTTCACAAAATAGAATAAGGAGAAATTAGAAAGAAGGAAGGAAGGAAGGAAGGAAGGAAGGAAGGAAGGAAGGAAGGAAGGAAGGAAGGAAGGAAGGAAGGAAGGAAGGAGGGACGGAGGGAGGGAGAAGGGAGGGAGACAGGGAAGAAGGAAGGAGACTTGTGGAAACCACAGTCTTCATGAAAACTGAGGGGAACTAAGGGCAAAGAAAGGCATCAGAGCGTGTGCACATATCTGCAAGGACTCAGCAGAGATCTGGTGAGTTACTCAGAGGCTCACAGTAATTCCCATGCTGACTGTAAAAGACTTCTTGTGAGGCATTATATTCCTCCCCAGAACAGAAGTGATTCTCTTCTGGATAAACGTCAGGCCTCTCAGATCACTGCTCTTAAGGTCTTCTTGGGCTTTGAAGCAAGAGCTACCACACATTGCCCCCCCCCCAGTTCTGGCTGGCTCTCTAGGATAATTATCAATTCTTGTACTCGCTAACGTTGTGTTGGTTTGGATAATTAATTATAGTCTTTTGTTATAGCATAGGTAAATCATTGAAAACAAATTTTCACATCGCTCCTAAAAGAATTTGACTTGATTGACTTGGAAATGAGAATGAAGAAAAAAAAAAAAAAGCAAAGTTTAAATATATATCTTTAATAAAAACTGACTCACTTTTACACCTGATTTTCAGAGTACATTACTCTAGCAACAATGATTCTATAGAGTAGGCTCTATGCTTCAGATCAGACAGATCCAAATTAATGTGCAGTTTTTAGAAATCTGACATTATTACTGGAATTATCTTTTCAGTTAAGTGTATTTTATAGGGTATATAGAGCAATGTATGCTCTGTTGATTTTAATGAGTTGTGACGTCTGGTGTTTTATATGCTTGAATATTTGCCCACATGTAGGAATATGGACTCAGCCCCTAATGGAAAATAACATAAAGGAACACTGTAAAAAATCAGAAGTTAGAATGTCATTTAGCCATCCAGAGATGACACAGTAATTAACTATTGACACTTGTGAATAAGCTAGCACAAATTAATCTTGACACATTTGCAGACGAGTGATATCTTACAGTGAACACTTTGTAATTATATTTCAAAATGAAAATTAAATGACACTTAAAACTAGGTTGTCATGCTCAATGAAGCGAGCGTGTAGCTCAAGCGATTGGCAAATAAAATTCAGAATTTGAGCCACATGGTGCTCGTGCACCATACTTCACTGTGTCAAGCCAGAGCGTCCAGGGTGGATGATGGTAATTGCCCCGCAGTGTTGCGGATGCATTTCTATGCGGCTCTTCATCATGTCGGAGCGACCATCAATATTAGATGCCTAGTGGTGTCTCACTGGTCCGTTAAGAGGGAATAAATATTCAGAGGACCCAGCATCTCTACCCAGAGCTGCAGAGTGGCCCGTCCACGTCTGGATTGAACGCTCACAAGCAGAGAAGGCCATGCCACCATGATTAAATACTGTTTCCGTGTAAACTTCTGGGAAGGAGCCATCCTGTTTCCCAAACTGGGGCAGGGCACCATGCTTCCACGATGAGCCAGTTATTGGCAGAAATTGTCAAGCAGAGCCAGGAGACTGCTGTGCTGTCATGCTGAGTGAAATGTGACCCAGGCATTTCCCTGGTACTAGCCCTGAGCGTGAGGAGGGTGCAGGAAGGATACAGGTGGGAACTGGCTCTGATTGATCCACACTTGTTTTCACTTCCAACACAGCCCCTTCCAGAATCCTGGCTTTTGGAAAGAAGAAGAAACAGAAGTCCCCATAAAGTTAAACCCTCACAAGTGCTCCTGGGCCTCTTCTCTCCATTGCTTGGTTCTCAGGAGCATCTTCCTCCTGGGCTCTGTTGCTCTGCAGGAGCTCTGTTTGTAAGGCAGGATGTGAGCAGCTGGGACCTGACCTAGACTTGATAGGAACCACCATGATCCCAAAGAAGCCGTTACTCTTCCTAAGGGGTAGATTCAGTCCCAGCAGGGCTTGTATTAAATGGTTACTATTTCTTTTTATAGACCAGATAACCTGATAGGGTGTTGAATTTGGTTGTTGGGGATATGAACTGTGGTTGAGATACCAGTAACACATTCCTTTCAGCAGGGTAAATGGATCAGTGTTCAATTACAGACTGTTTTTAAAAATGTTTTGTAGATCACAATAGATGTCAACAAAAAAAGCAAGATTTCCCACAGATTGGTGTGTTTTTTTTTTAAACCTCTTTGACAATATTTATAGCTGTGTAGCTGAGAAAAGCCAGGGAAGATTCCTATCACGGTATGACAGGAGTAAAATATGAGATCGTACAACAGTATGATATGGTAGCAGGAAAGTTTTACTTATTTGTCTTTGCTTACAGATTTTACTTTTTACAACCAAACTACACACTTGAGACAAAGGAGGCGAGTTTTCCTGCCTTTATTCTCTAGGGATCAGATTTCCAAAGCACTCCCAGATGGGATACTGGGGTGGGGGTGGGGTGGGGGTGGAGATTCCCCTCCAGTAGGGGTGCTGCTCCCAGAATGCCTCTATCACCTCCAGGTAAAGCAGAGAGAGGATGCCTGTTCCAATTCTTTGTTTCTTCTCTTGTTTCTCATTCTCTAGTAACGAATGCTTTCCCACAGAGTGCTGTAAAGCATGTTGGCAATACCAGGAGAGATGCCTGAGGTAGGGGCAAGGGTGGAAGCACTTCATTTTAACTTAATGAAACTTTATTTCTGATAGATTGCGAGACAACAGCAGCAACTTCTGCAGCAGCAGCACAAAATTAATCTCCTGCAGCAACAGATCCAGGTCAGTGTGTTTTATTACTCTCGTCTGCTTATCCTTAGACACCTTCTCCCTCGATCATGATCATGGAATTTAAGGTGCTGTAAACTCACGCCTGTCTGGTCAGAGCACCAGCAGGACTGTTACTTGTGGGCGTTGTACACAAGCGTACAAGGGGATGTGAGAGATGTTGACTAGGTGGAGACCAAAGCCTTCTTCTGCCATTGCTTGCCACCAACAAATGGAACCCTTTGGGTTTCCAAAACAGCACACAGAGGCTATTTTTATTGCCCCAAGCCTCTTTCTGCACTGTTTTATCACCTATGGCCATCACGGAGAAAAGCTTACTTGTATTCATTTGTAAGGACTGGATGGGCCAGTTAGGACAAAAATCCGGGAAAAGGCTATTTATAATGAATTTGCTCCTTAACAAATCATCATTGCATTCTCTCTAGATGCTAAGGGCAGTAAAAGAAGCAATGAAGAAGGAGCTTACAATCCAGAAAATAAGAAAGAGGTGTTCCTAAGGAATTTTAACCAAGTTCAAAGAACTATTTTGTGGTAGTACAAAAATATGTAGCTGATCATAGTGATCTGGGGAGGAAAGTGAGGGTTTGCTCTATCATTGCTTTAGAACTTGGTGATTCAGGGCTGGCGAGATGGCTTAGTAGTTAAGGCGCTTGCATGTAAAGCCTAAGGATCCATGTTCCACCCCCTAGAACCCACGTAAGCCAGATGCATATGGTGTTGCATGCATCTGGAGTTTGTTTACAGTGGCTAGAGGCCCTGCCATGCCCCCTTCTAATAAATAAATAAATATTTTTAAAAAGAACTTGATTAATTCAACTACTTGCTATTTGGGATAGATAAGGGAAATGGGCTTCATTTCTGAATAGGAACCTCAGTGGTGTATGACTTCTGGAAAAACAATAGCAGGAGGAGCTGGTTGTATTGCGATTAATCCTCAGGACACCAATTTCAGATCTATTCTTCCCTAGCTCCAGGTTTCTTGCTCTTGTTTGTTAACCTACAGGCATCTTGACTCAGCCTAGTTTGGCCAGTATATTCTGAATTGATTACTGTTTTTTATAATATTTTATTTATTTATTTGAGAGAGTGAGAGAGAGAAAGAGAATGGGTGTGCCAGGGCCTGTAGCCACTGTAAACAAACTCCAGGCACATGCGCTACCTTGTGCATCTGGCTAGTGTGGGTACTGGGGAATTGAACCTGGGTCCTTAAGTTTCATAGGCAAGCGCCTTACCTGCTAAGCCATCTCTCCAGCCCTGATTACTACTTTTATTGAGATTAATACCATCCCTTATTATATTTTGCATACAGCAGCAGCATAAAGTCGTAGCTTATGCTAATGTTCTACCTTATTGTTGGATGCCAGGGACTTGAACCTGAATCTTTGCTTCATTGTGTTAGCTGTTCTTAGCAGGGCAGGCAGTAGTACTGCATGGAAAACACCCTCAGTATCTAAAGAAGTGCCATTCCCTGATTTGCCTCTTCACCTAGGCAGCGTCACTAAGAGGTTGTAGCTGAAATTTTTGTTTTTGTTCTGTTTTTGTTTTGCTCTGTTTCATACCCAAATCTATGTGTTTTAAAACAGATAGCAAATAGAGATGGAATACCTTTCACATTTTTGATGGCCAGACTTCACAATTAATTCTTGGAATAATTTTTCATCCTGATATCTCTTTTATGGCTCACACTGAGATCCTTAATTAAATAACTGTCCAGGTGTCCCCTTGCTCTGCCCTCATTAAGGTTCTCAGTATAAGTCCTACTGCCAGAGATCAGATTTGTAGCTTAAGGCTTCCTACATGTCTCTCTAGTTCCTCTTCCAAGAACTCGGCAGGTATTGAGCGTCATGGTCATTTGGTTCTGTTTCTCCTACTGGTAAATCAAGTTTGGAGGACGTTCCCTGGATGTTCCTATGTCTGTTCATTAGTGTTCATGTTTTCTTTCATTAGTACTTTCTCATTGACTTCCAATTTGTTTCTCACTTCTATTCACTATTTCTTGTATTAACTAACTGGTTGTCTAGTTGATATTTTCCTGTGCTACTGAGGACCTTAAATGAATGGTAATCAGTTAAGCATTTTATGAAATAATGTTATTATTAACTGATTATGCATAATTTTATAGTTATGAAATTGACATCTCAGGAAACTGTGGAACATGATCTTTAAATAGTAATCCAAATATTCTATTTGAGAAGTTTTTTCACATTTTCTAGTGGAAGTTTAATTTTTTTGTCATTGTGTGTATTTTTCATTATTTAAAGTTTTAAAAATTTAACTGATCAGCACTTGAACTCTGCAATGTGAGTTATATAATGGCAGAGGTACTCAATGTCAGCATAATTTATGGCAGGTATTTAGGTCTCTCTATAACAAGAATTCATTTTTTTTTAAATAAGAGGGGGCAATGGGACTTTGTTTATAGCTCATCCTGTCCTAAGCTGCTGCTTCAAGACTTATCTTCTTAGTATTTATCTTATCAGTAGAGACCATTCATAGAATTTTTTGAATGCTAGAAACACTCCTTACACAAAACTTATTTATCTCTGACACTTTCAAAGCATGGTTGAATTTTAAACTTTTGGTTATTTCTTTGGAAGGGGACATGGGTTAACTATATTTTGAAAATAGTTTTTGATAAGTCATAAACTATATCAAATTTAAGAGAAAGATCATTGTTGGGCTAATTTTTATGTACTTAAAAATATTTATTTTATTTGTAAGCAAAAAGAAACAGAGAGAAGAGAGACAGACAGAAAAAGTGAAAGAATGGGCACGCCAGGGCCCCTAGCCTCTGCAAATGAACTCCAGATGCATGTGGCACTTTGTAGATCTGGCTTTGGTTAGATACTGTGGAATTGAACCCAGGTCATTAGGCTTTTGAAGGCAAGTGCCTTAGCCCCTGAGCCATCCCACCCATCCCTTTTATGTGCTTTTTAAAGAAAATGAGAGATTAAGAGCTGATTCAATTTTTTTAAATCACAAGAAAAATTCTCCCATCTGAAAACAAAACAATACAGAATAAAACAAGGTGATTAAAAATGAAATGTAACTTTTCTTCTAAAAGCAAATGAAGACAATAGAAGGAATTTGATCAAGTTTGACATTGCTTTTTTTCTTTAAAATATTGATTCCTAGAACCTCTTGCTAACATGGTTAGCAGAAAGACCCAGGGCTGGACTGAGTGTTTAGGGTGGACATTAGAATTGTTCTAGTTCATTGTGCTCAATTCTGACTCAGCACTCTTCTTTGTCTCCCTCCTTTCCTCCCTCCTTCTAAAGACTTACAACAACTGCAAGCAAACACATCTGTGTCTAGTATAATAAAAACCTGAATGGTTTGTACAAATTGAAAAACAGATTTTTTTCAGCCCCTGACATAGAGTGGGTATTAAATAAATATTTGAGAATGTCAAGGTTTACCAATGGCAAAAATGAAAAGGTCAGTAGGTATTTCATCTGTTGTTCCATTGAAGGATGCCCCAGATTTGTACATATACAAATAAAATTGAAAATATTGATTAAAAAACAGGACACTGTTAAGATAGTATTGTACAAGTTCCAGTAAGTATTTTATTTGCAATCATTCAAAACTTATATAGTCAGTTAAAATAATTATATATATATGTTTTTTTCTTCCTTGAATCCATTTTTAAACATATTTTTGCCTAGGTGAATCCTAATTAAATGTTTTAAGAGATTTTTCTAAGATCACAAAAGTAAGGTTGAAAAAATATGATGAACAATTTTTAAACTATTTTTATATTTTTGATGAGTTAATTTTTACCATTTATAAATTAAGTGATAATCTTAAATGATTATTAACATACTTTAATAGTAACAGATATTTCAGAAGCAGTTTTTTAAGCAAATTCAAATCCCTTGTTTGTGCTTTGGGGAAAATTGTGAGTCCTCTAATTTTTTTTACATATTAAGTAAATCTTCTGATGTGGAACCCAGGAAAAGATAGACATTTCTTTATATTCCTAGGACAGCAGCAATACAATTTTATCAGGACTATGGAATGCCAAGCTAATAGGTCATAAAGTATAGATCCTAGGAGTCAGGAATGTTAGTTTTTCCATTGTAATTCCAAAGGACAGATAACTGCTTCAATAACTATGTCCTCCATTTCTCATGGGTATATTTCATTTGAGTCATGTGGACTGTCAACAAAACTCACTTCAATGTATCATGCAGTTATAATCAGATCAGACATCTTTACACTATTTAATCAATTATGACTATTTAGAGAAAACAAAATATTTTATTAATTTTTATTTCTTGCCCCAGTATATTTATTCATCTAACCTCATTTGACAATATCATAGTTTTGAATCTAGAGATGATATTCTTCATGTACACAATATACCACATTACTTGGTACCTAGAACCGGTCATTATTAAAACATTTAATGAAGATACTTCATAGCCATGCTCTCGTCTTTATGAAAGAATTTGGCTCTTTAAAGTATCTTGGTGGGAAAGCTGCTTTCTGGGGATGAATGGCATCCAATTGTTCAGGTCTCTCCAGACCTCAGTTTTAGGGTCACTCAAGTGCCTTGTATGCAGGTAAGCATCCTCTCTTCTTACATGGCCACCTGTACAGCAGCTTCTAGAACAAACTGGCTGGGATTGTGCTTAGGATTTGGCTCTATGGGGCAGGGCTGGTGATGTCAGGGCACATAGCTTCATCTTTCTAAGCATTAGGGAGAAGCTTGAATTTGTTAGCTCTTTATTTTGATGCCCAGTATTCACCATCCTCCCTCATCACTTCACACTGGGTAGGAGGCTCAGTCTACAGAATGCCTGAGCCCCATGCCACCACTGTTTCCTATGAACTGCTATCACACATGGTCTCTGTGGAATTTTCCACAAATTTTGTTTTTTGTTAAATAAAGTTTTTTGTTTGTTTTAGGAAGCTTTCCTCTGTTCTTAAGGGTATATGAGTATTTTTCATACATATAATATAGCTTTGATAATTGTAGCAGACAGCTTCAGGTTCGCTGAGATGAACTTCCAGACCAGGCACAGTTATGGAGGAAGGGATATTATTTATTGAAGCTTACAGATCCACGGGAAGTTCCATAAAGGCAGGAAAAGCAGCCTGCTTTCACAGGGCCAAGCAGAGAGAGAGAAAAAGCCAACCAGCCACCACAGCACACAGAGCAAAAACTACAGCCAAAAGGTCACACAGCACACTTCAGGAACGCCTGCTAGGCACATTTGTATATCTTTACAATGGAATCTCAAACCCACCATTAACACCTTAAGACCGGCCCCCAGTGACATTGCCTCTAGCAAGGTGATTGCAGATGCAAACTATAACTAATAAAACACTGAATATATTGGGGGACATATATTCAAACTACCACAATAATAATATATTCTTATGTGCTATTGGCATATTTCCTATCTCTATATTAGTTATGTAGCAGAACACCATTAAATATGTATTTTCATCCCTCCACCCCATATGGTACCAAGAGAAATGCAAATATTATAAGCAAGAAAACAACTGTCCATCAACTCTTGAACAGAATAACTTGAGAGCTGCCCCATATTTTAACATAAGCTTTGACTCTAGCCTCATCAGCATGATTAACTACAGGCATTTCCAGTACCTGCTGAGCAGGATAGAGGACTACCTTTCTATGTGTAGTAGTCGTCTGAAGATCAGGAATAATTACTTTGTACATTAGCCTTCATGGCCTGCTTGACCTGGTTAATTAATTTTTTGCTAGCATAAAATAATAGATATATATTTGAAGATATGCTTCCTCGTTAAGTATCTAATTGACCTCAAATTTAAGAGGTGGACCTTCCATTTACTGTCTCTTGGAGATGGCTCACGCAGTGAGTAGAAGACCGCACAGTCAGTAGTTGACTTCCACTCTGCCCCTCTCAGGTTGCATTTTTGCTAACTGCATTTAGCATCAATAAACAAAACATAGTCCCTTGGCTGCTGTGTTGGCTCCAGCAAACAGTCTGTTTTGTGTGGTATTGATCAGGTAACCGATCTCCTCCCCAAAGCCTCTAAAAGGACTGAATAAATGCACCAAAAGTAACCTGATGCCTCTGTCCGCACTGCACATGTGTGTGAGCGTCTCTTTCAGTGAAATGAAGTTGTAAACAAAGCTCAGAGGCTCGGATCAGCCCCCAGCTTCAGCAAACCCTTAAAGTATCTCCTAATTCTATCTTCAATCATGAATTAGCCAGGAAACACAGACCCTCTCTCCTCTCTTTCTCTACTGTATGCTGTTTTCAATTGCCTACAGGCGAGCTGTTGTGATCTTCTTTGGAAGTTTAAAACCAGATAAAAATGCAAATCTAATTATTTCTTTTATGTAATCTAATTAACTTTTTAAGTCATGATACATGCTCCATAGCCTGCTTCAAACACTTTAATAATAAAGCTTCTGGATTATAAAGACTAGGTAAAGCCGCTATAATTTATGAATTGCCAGGGCTATAATAGTGAAATTACAAACTCTTGTTGAGGATTGAAACTACACATTAATCAAGCTAGATTGCTTGTTAAAGTTAGAATGATCTAGAAACGAGACGAGATACCCAGTTTCTTTCTGCAGAAATGCCACAAAGGAAACCCTGAGGATGGAGCAGTGCTTCCCCTTGTCTCCCACGCCCTGCTCTGACCCCCTTTCAGCTCTCAGACCCCTGCCCAGATCTCCAAAACCAGTGATACTGAAAAGTCAAGGAAACCAAATTTCAGCTTCTTGTTTAGATTAAAGTGGTGAGAGCCTTCTCTCCTCCCTGGGCAGGGCGAGCAAAGTGGGCAGGATGTCCTTCCGCGTGGAGTCAGCACCTGGTGTTACCCGTGATAAGTCAGTCTGCTGAGGACAAAGGCACTCTGCTACTGCCGTCCTCATCATTCTCGGTGCATTGAGGGTTTAGAGTTAGTGTCTCTCTCTGTCCCGTGTGTGCATGTGTGTGCACGTGAATGTGCATGTGCACATGATGGCCAGAGGACAACCTTGGGTGTCATTTCTTAAGGACATCATCTACCTTTTTGAGATAGGATGCTTCGCTGGCCTGGATCTTGCCGATTAGGCTTGACTGGCCATTGAACGTCAGTGATCCACCTGTGTTCACTTCCCAGTGCTGAGGTTACAAGTGCATTGCCATCATGATCAGCATTTTTATGTGGGCTCTGGGGATTGAATTCAGGTCATCATGTTTGTATGAAAAACATTTTACCTATCTAGCTATCTTACCTGTCTTAGCATTTAATATCTTCTAGGATGTGTTAATCTCTTTTGTGTGTCAGTGTGTGTGTGTGTATGAGAGAGAGAAAGGTTTACAGAGAGACAGAACGTATTGACTGTCATGGTAGGATATAAATATATATTTTTCTTTTTATTATTGCCTATTTTTATTATTTGTTTGTGGTTTACCACTATTGTAGCCAGCCTGGCCTTGAACTTGCAGTAATTCTTCTTTTTAAGCCTCCCTCTGGAGCACTGGAATCGCAAGCATGTGCCTTTGCACCTGGCTTTGGATTTTCCACTAATGGTGATTTTATTTTATATTTTAGATAGTGACGTAACATTCTTTATGAATGTTTTTTAATATCAAAAAAGTCAATTTAAGTAAAATTCTTAAGAAAACAGTCATTGGATACTTGCATGTGGATAGTTATGGAAGTGTTTCCTATGGGTGGACTTTAAGGGGCATTGAACTCTCCCCCCACCCCATTGCCCCCTCACTGTTAAACCTGCAAACATGACCTTGATCTCCTCAGGGTCTTTATTCACTGGTTGGGGAGAGAGGACGTGGAGACTCCTGTTGAAGAACCATATAGCTGTCTAATGTTCATCATACTGCTGAACTAAAAATGACCCCGGAGGGCAGGGGCGACTGACTGCTCAGTGAATAAGTGCTTGCTACCCAAGCATGGGTACCTAAGTTTGAATCTGCAGATCTCATGTCAAAACTGGGTGCTGTCATAGTCGCGTCTTGCCTTAGGCGAGAAGGGAGGTGGAGAAAGGAGGACCGTCCAGAGGCTTTTGGGCAAGACAGCCTGGTGAACACAGCAGTGAATGACAAGATGAAGGGACCCAGCCACAAACAAGGTAGAAGGGAGGAGCAACTCCTGAAGTTGTCCTCTGACACTTACATGTGCACATAGCATATGTGTGTGCTCACATTCACACACACACACACACACACACACACACACACACATACACACATGAACTTTGATCACACATGTACCTTTTTAAAAATATTTATTTGAGAGTTCACACATGTGAGAGACAGGTAGATAGATAGATAGATAGATAGATAGATAGATAGATAGATAGAGAATGAGAATGTGTGCACCAGGGCCTCCAGCCACTGCAGACAAACTCCAGATGCATGCGCCACCTTGTGCATATGGTTTTGGTGGGTCCTGGGGAATTGAACCTGGGTCCTTTGCCTTTGCAGGCAAGCTCCTTAACTGCTAAGCCAGTTCCCCAGCCCATTCATGTACCATTTTAGGAATTACCATGTCCTTTCTCCTCACGAGACAACATCATAGACAGTGTCTTTGCTTCTTTTATAGCAGCTGTATTGGTAAAAAGTTGTCAATCACTTACCTATGTCCCCAGTTTTGTTTTTCTTTGAAGTTTTACAGATCTATGATACACAAAATCTTTTTTTGTTTGTTTGTTTGTTTGTTTTGGATTTTCTCCCTCTCTCTCTCTCTTTTTCCCCCACTGTAGCCCTGGCTGACCTGGAATGCACTCTGTATTCTCAGGCTGGCCTCAAACTCACAGCTTTCCTCCTACTTCTGCCTTCTGAGCACTGGGATTAAAGGCATGCACCACCACACCCAGTTTACAAAATGTTGAGAGTGTTTTCTCTAGCCCAAATCTTTTACTATATATGAGGAAATGTAGGCATAGACCACAGATTTAATCCAATATAAAATTGTGAATATTATTAGCACGACAAGAGGTACCAACATTTTTTTCTTTGCTTTATCCTTCTTTCTCCTCTCCTCCTCTCCCTCCCTCTTCTATCTTCTCTTAGCACTCTCTCCTCCCCTCTCCTCCCTCTTCTATCTTCTCTTAGCACTCTCTCCTCCCTCTTCTATCTTCTCTTAGCACTCTCTCCTCCCCTCTCCTCCCTCTTCTATCTTCTCTTAGCACTCTCTCCTCCCCTCTCCTCCCTCTTCTATCTTCTCTTAGCCCTCTCTCCTCCCTCCCCTCTCCTCCCTCTTCTATCTTCTCTTAGCACTCTCTCCTCCCCTCTCCTCCCTCTTCTATCTTCTCTTAGCACTCTCTCCTCCCCTCTCCTCCCTCTTCTATCTTCTCTTAGCCCTCTCTCCTCCCCTCTCCCCCTTCTATATTCTCTTAGCACTATCTCCTCCTTCCCCTCTCCTCCCTCTTCTATCTTCTCTTAGCACTCTCTCCTCCCTTCTCTCTCCCTCTCTTGTCTCTTTCTCTCCTTCTTCTCACTCTCCTTTCTTGTCTATCTATCTGTCTGTCTCTCTATCTCTCTCTGAGACAGGGTCTCACTATACAGCCAAGGCTGGTCTGAAACTTTTGATCCTGTCTCAACTTTCCAAGTGCCTGGATTACACCATGCCAGGCTTGGACACCTCAGTAGTTCTAGTTCTAGTTCTAGTTCTAGTTCTAGTTCTAGTTGGTACAGGCTGCCACAATCCCCACTTTCTGTAGCTTAGAAAAATCTTAGTGTATTGCAGTTTTCCATTTCATGAAATGTGATAGTACCTAAACATCTAAAATCTCATTATTTTTCTCTCTTTTGTTTCCAAGGCAGAGTCTGGCCATGTTGGCTTTGACACTTGCTATGTAGATCAGGTTGACCTTGAGCTCACAGAAATCCTCCTACCTCTGCCTCTCCAGTGCTGGGATTATAGGCATGTATCAGCACAGCCAGTACATATTCTGATAGTAAAAAGTTGAAAAATTTCCACTGAACTGCCTTGGTTAGTGTCTCAAAGTTACTACAAGTCCATGCCTCACGGGAACAGAATGAAGTGGAATCCTTTGAAGCAGTGTGTGGTGTTTATGGTGGGGTCACAGCTAATGATTTTACTTTAAAGTACTATGTCTCTGTAGTGAGGGTCAATTGCTTTTACTGTTAATACTTTCCTTTTACACATCCCCCTTCTCCATTTGGCAATAGTGAGCAGTGATTGACAATGGTGAGTTTCACTGGTCCTCAGACTTGTTTGTATTTTGAAACCACATAGTCTTTTCAAAGCATTGGTGCCTACATGCCATTCCAACCATTAATAAATTAAAGTTTAGTCCCAGCATGGGAAAGGCTATACAGTCTTCTAGATAAATCTAGTGGATTATGAGAATTGAAAAAGAATGATTTTTATAGGGTAATGCAGATTGCATGATTAAATGTGAAATGATGTTTAGATTGGCTCTGTCCATTTGTCAGTCTATCCAGTCATCCGTTTGCCCAGCCACCCATCTGCCCAGCCGTCCATCTGTCTGTCAGTCTATCCATCCGTCCATCCATCCATCCATCCATCCATCCATCCATCCATCCATCCACCCATCCAAACTACAGACATTTTACTTAGTTAGAAACCTTATGGTGGATTTTGGTCTAATTAACTTAAATAAATTGGTTTGCTTTTCCAATAACTTGACTTTTATTTCTATGAAAGTATACAGGGAAAGCAAGAATATGCTGATATAAGCTCTGTGTCTTGGGGAGAAGGTACATTTAAAAAGATGAGATATGGGGGGATGGAGAGATGGCTTAGCGGTTAAGGCGCCTGCCTCCTAAGCCTGAGAACGCTGGTTCTAATCTCCAGGTCCCACGTTTAGCCAGATGCAAAGCAACGCAAGGGCGCAATGCCGCACTTGACCACAAGGGGGCACATGCATCTGGATTTCGTTCGCAGCAGCTGAGAGGCTGCTGGCGCGCCCATTCTCTGTCTTCCTCTCCCTCTCTCTCTGTCTCTCTCCAAAAATACATAAAATAATAAAAAAAAATTTTTTTAAAGATGAGATATGATCTTACCAAAGAAGGCAAAAACATTTAGGAAGTGAATTCTCAGATACCGCCTGGCTCTTAGCCATCTAAACAGAATGAATTTTTACCCCAGATACCACCTATTATCTTTTTAAAAATAATTTTTATTTAAGTATTTGCAAGCACACAGAAAGAGAGAGGGAGAGAAATAAAATGAAAGAAAGACCAAAGGAAATGTGATTGAAGGCCTCTTGCCACTGCAAATGAACTCTAGATACACGTGCCACTTTGTATGTCTGATTTTACAAGGGTACTGAAGAATTTAACCTGAACCCATAGGCTTTGCAAGAAAATGTCTTTAACTACCAATCCAGCTCCCCAGCCCATCACCTGATATTTTTAAGTGTTTTTATATTATGAAATTGGCTACACCCTAGTATTTGTGAGGGATGTCTTAATCTGGGTGCATCTTAAGATAGATCCATACATATGAATAGAGGTTTATGTGATTATGATGTCTTGTGTTGAATATATATATGTAGCAACATTTGTGAGATTGGGGTAGGTATGGATGTAAGTATATCAGGGCATAAATTCCAGTTTGAGTGCTGATTAGAACTAATTATGAATGGCCTTGAGTAAGCTTAGTATGTCATATCTATTCCTATCACTGTTTTTACTTTGTATCTATATGACTAGATTCTGGAATAGTTTCAGAGTTTCTAGTGAAGAAACATACATGAACATACTATAGATGTTTACAAGTGACTGTTTCTATTTATACACTTGCAAATATTTAGAACCCATGAACTAATAATGTGACTATGGGTTCAATATGCAGGCACCATAATCAGTTGTTATCACCACTGTCATCTAGGGAAAAAGAAAGAGCAATAGTTTCTGCTGGTTTCCAGATGAGAGCTATTTCCATTGTCATGGGTAGAGAATGAGGGTATAGGGCATTCAGAAAGAGTTGACAGAATTAGACGGAGCTGCCCAGAGAGGGCACATAAGGGAGCATGGCATTTTCTTGTGGGCAAACAAGGTTAGAATCTCATCTTTCATGCTAAGATGGGCCCTGATATTAGACCATAGTGCTTGTGAAATTAGGAGGATAGTAAACGAACCTTTCCCATTTATTTTATAGCTTTTTAAGCACAGATGAAGTTACGTGATGTAGCATCACCAGATGCAGAAGTCCTTCTTGTTTAAAGTAAAGTTGTTCATATAAATCTTGAATATGCCATCTCTTGTAAGTCAAGCATTTGCCTAGCTTTTGTGAATTATGTCTACACTTAGAATTTCAGAAGTTAAACAGTATGCATACCAGACCTGAGAGATGGGAAATAAAAATTGATATACTGTGTGACACTTGATATAGCACAGGAAAATATCTTTTAAATGCTGAGAGATATCCTGACATAACCATTTTTAATTCACATAAAGTAACTGCTACTCAAAGTTATTAATGCTAGAGTCCAGTGTTTTACTTGTTCAAAATAAAAGAAAATAAATGATGCAAAAGGGTGTAATGTCTCTTGTGAGACACTCAATTATTTTTAGCCACCACTCAGTCCATTAAGAAAATGTAAAATTGTACGATTCAACAAGGAAGGTTAAGAAATTTACAGATCAGAATCAAGGGTAGAATCCACACCAGTCAGGTCACAGCTTTGCCTTTTATTCTGTGTATATTCCAGGGAAAGGGTCATCTTTGAAGTGTCTGCTGGTGAGTTCTGTGCATAGCTGAGAGTTGTGCACTGGGAAACACTCTCACTCGTCTCACTTGGCTGCTGCTGGGACATGTTCACAAGGGGACAGAGCATCCAAAGGACCGACAGGCCTGGCCTGCTTTGCACGAATCTTGCATTGTGCATTGACTCTTCCTCAGTTGTATTATACACAGGAAAAGGGAAAGAAAATAATAACAATGTCACAAGTTTCCCGTTTTCAGAAGTTGTGATATCAGGAAGCAGCTTTCCAAGTTGTAAGAACATGTCGCACATACCATTGTTCAGAAAAAGATGTAAGTCCTAGGTTGGTGTTTCTTAAACTGGATTTGGCTAAAGTCACTTGTAAATGTGTGGAGAATTGGTTCAGACAGGACACTGTGGGATTTATATACTTGAGCGGAGCCTGAAAGGACAGTTGGAGACCTGAGACTTTAGGAAGAGGAAGTACCCCCCCCCACACACACACACACAACTCCCAGCTGGCTGTCAGGGCAGGTATTTTCTTCCTGGTTCAGAAGGGCTTGCTTGTCTCATTCTGGGTCCCTCAGCCCTTCCTTCTTGAGTGTACTTCACTGATACCCCCAAAGCTCCCAGATACTCTGTCTTCAAGCTGGAAGTTTGGTTTGAGAGAATAAATGTATGTAGTGTAGATGAAGGACTTCCACAGCAGAGGAAGAGAAAGTGTACAAGAGAAAAGCTGTCATCTTACTCGTTATGAGTAGTGGCTGGAGAGAAGGAAAGCTGCATGTTTCTCTTCATGCCACTGATTTAACTCTATGTGCTGTATGTCTACTCGGGTTTCTTGATCATTTATTTTAAGGCAACCCGGGCTTTGACTCTGTCAATCATGATCCATAGTGATCTGGTAGAACTAATTACTAAGTTTACCTGAGGTTAGCCTTAGAGGAGCAGATGGATCTGACCAACTTTACATAAGGGAACCAATGTGCCCATTTCTCTATGAAGACTTCTGTCTCACTACACTAATGCTCATCTGCAATTCGAGGGTAGGAACCAGGGCTACACATAGCAGCTGTTTTCCTGTTAAGATTTTCTGAGCTAACTTCGTGTGGATCTTCAGATTCACTGTCGAGGGCCCTCTCATGGACTTCATTCTAGGCTGGGAGAATATCCTTAGAACTTCTAAGCCCTTTGCGTCCCCTGTGGGACCACTTCAGACTGTGGTGGGTCTAGAGAGCAGGTACTCTAACTCTGTGATTAGGACCTTAATGTCTGTATTGATGTGCTCTTTCCTTCCCTCTTGGAATGAGCCCTGATAGAGACTCTTATTTGTTAAATTCTGTATATTTGAGAGCATGGGGATGTAATCGTTAAGGGAATGTGTTTGGATAGTAGGCTTATAATTGAAGTAGTCTTAGTTTAGGAGCTTAAAATTTTTCTAACACATTGCTTTTATATAAAAAGGCTAGTTAAAAACTTAAAATGTACATTGAAAGAACCATAATGTTTAATACTAAGAAGTTATTAAATTTATTGTATAGTCATGTGATGGGCCATTATGGGCTGTTAAAATGATGTCGAAGTAATTTTAAAAGATATTTTATTTATTTATTTTTTTATTTATTTATTTATTTATTTATTTATTTATTTGACAGAGAGAAAGAGGCAGATAGAGAATGGGTGCACCAGTGCCTCCAGCCACTGCAAATGAACTCCAGACACATGCATCATCTTGTGCATCTGGCTTACATGGGCACTGGCGAATCAAACCTGGGTCCTTAGGCTTTGCAGGCAAGTGCCTTAACCACTAAGCCATCTTTCCAACCCTTGAAGTAATTTTTAATGATCTGGGATAATGTTTACAACATAACATTAGGTGGAAATACCCCTAGAACACAAGGTAAATATAATAAGATCTTAGCCACATTAAAATAAGCACTGAGAAAAGTACCAGGAGAGAACACAATGCTTGTATAATTGACATTATTATTTCATTTTTAGAAAACACTGGACACCTATCCTTTTACCTGTGTTCACCCTGGAATAGAGTGCAGATTTTTGGATTTGACAATTTGTATGATATCTGCTTGCTTCAACAGAGCTTCCAGTCTAAAAAAAAAAAAAACTTAAATATCCACATAACAAAAACAATGTGCATGTATAGCTCTTTCCATTATCTGAAGTCTCTTTGTGCTGATGCTTGTACTGTGTCTAACTTTTACTCTTCCTCCCAACCATCGTTGCCTGGGACAGTGAGTTAATTCCACCGACTCTCTTTAGCCCAGGGTGGCTGCAGTTTTTAAGCCTGGCTGAAAACCCTAGAGGTTACTGATGTTTCTCAGCAGAAGTGGTTTTTCCCCCTTCTGTTAATGGCATGCAGCCCCAAGGTGGAGACAAGGCAGAATTAAGGCAATGTGACTGATCCAGGACAGAATGAATCCTAGACTTGGGCTGGAGTGATAGCTCAGTGCATAAAGTGTTTGCCTTGTAAGCATGAGGACCTGAGTTTGATCCCCAGAATCTACGTTAAAAAAAAAAGTGGGGGCTAGAGAGATGGCTTAGTGATTAAGGTGTTTGCCTATGAAATCAAAGGACCCAGGTTTGATTCCCTAGGACCCATGTAAGCCATCAGATACACAAGGTGGGGCATGCATCTGGAGTTCATTTGCAGTGGTTGAAGGCCCTGACATGCCCATTCTCTCTCTCTCTCTCTGTCTTTCTCTTTGTGTCTTTCATAAATAAATAAATATTTAAAGAAACACAGTCAGGTACCTTTGTAAATCCAAAGCTGGGGAGGCAGAGACCGAAGGATTGTTGACCAATTTTAGGCCAATGAGAGACCTTGTCTCAAAAGAGATGCTTTCAAAAGAAAGCCCAAGGTTGTCCCATAACTTCCATACCCCTAAACTCATGCACACATGTGTTCTGTCTTATTATCTCTCTCTCTCTCTCTCACACACACACATCTTTGCCTAGTCTACCAACCACATGTCCTTCAGCTACCAGTTCTTCTGCTGTGTAGTTAGAACAAAGATTCCAAAAGCTACCCTCTAGGGGCTGTCTTTTCATCCCTGATTCTTGGTAAGAGGAATTGGACACTTATTCTGAGGTCCTTAGGAAAGAAGTGTGCATGGGGCGCTTGGGCCTATAAAGCTTGAAGGAAAATGTCCACTGAAGAGGAATGCTTACCTCTGAGGAGTTTGGAAATGTGAGGTCAGATTCCAAGGCTATCATGGTCACTAGCAATGCTAGCACCTAAGTGATGGCCATGGGAGACTGTTTCTTTGAAAAAATATGCTTAGGAAGAGGGCCTATAAATGCCTGCTTTCAGGCTGCAGCAAACACATTCGACAGGCAGTGACACATTCTTGGTACTAGGGCTCTTTAATGGAAAGGGTGACACAAACTTAATATTAGTGTTGCTAATAAAATATTATAATTTTTGGAAAAAAGGCCATAGCTTTCTAAGGTATTAATTGCAGGAAATGACAACATATCCTTCCAAAGTATTATGTCAGTGGCAGATATAGCAATATAGCAAGTAACACCTTTTCCTAGACGCTCTTGTTTTCAGCCCATTTCCATTTGAAAAGGGTTGTGTTTGAGCCTGGGACTTTGTCTAAGTGTGGGGGTGTGCAGGGTGGGGTTGAGACTGCCTGAAAAACAGCTGCTGGGGAGGGGAGCAGCTTTGTGATGGCTGTACTTCTCAGGAGAGGGTTTCTTGCCTCAGCCATGATGTCAGACCACTTCCTCATCTCCAACTAGCTAAGCTTCATCTTCTGGTACCAGTAAATTTTCCAACTACAATTTATTTATTGGGCTGTAAGATTAAAAAAAGAGAATTTTATTTCTGATATGTGGTGATGCTTAATATGGTTTTCCAGTTTCCTCCCATTTTGTTTGAAGTAAATAGGGTAATTACTCACTAAAATTCTAATATCTTTCCAAGCTTTAGGGATGAATCTAAAACAGAACATATAATGTTTTATTTAAGCAAATCCATGTTGTTATTAGGCAGTTCACCTTAATGTCATTTTTTATAAATAAACTTTGTTTTAATTTTCAAGGGTTATTTAATCAATGTTGTGCTGCTGCATCCTGACGCCTGCCTCTGCTAAGGCCTGCAGGACAGGATTTGTGGTTTAAAAAATAAAAAAAAAAAAAGTGTTATTTGAAGAATGATGAATCCTTCGGGACTGATAAATAAATATGAACATGAGAGCTGGGTGCTCTTCTATTGCAGTTTTTTTTTTTTTTTAGATGAGGCATATGTACCATTGTCTCTTCTTGAAAAAATGTCTGTGCCGTTTGTACACTGACTAACTGACAGCTAGTTGATGTGCGTGGAGTGGGCTGTGAGGAAGCTGCTGCCGTGCTGGTCTCTTGGACTATTCATGGTCCACAGCAATGACTGGGCTACTATGGCTGGGTCTGGTTTTACTCAGCAGAACCAGATCTGCTTTTACTCCCTATGCTGAATAGGTGCACTTCCTGTGTTCCCAGCTACTCATGACTTTGGGGTTCATGACATGTCCAGCCCTGGAACTTGCAGTTTTTGTAGCAAGATTAAGATTGCCTGAGCCAACGATGGGGAGTTTATTCTTCATGCAGCAACCAAGTGAATGAATGACTACTTTTACATGTAGCATTTATTTCAATAATTATAAGTAGGCATTCATTTCCCCCAGTCCCCTAGCTCCTCTACGCTCGGTGGGAACATGTCTACGCTGAAAGACCTGATGTCTGCTTGCTCATCTTTTGTCCGAGCACCAAGCCTGTGCCTGGGGAGGGGGAATGGCGTAGTTGTCCAATAGATGGGTGCTACATCAATGATAATATCTTTTCCCAAAAGAGCCTCATATTTCTTGGAGAATGAGAATGCAGTGTTTCTTTGGCCAGGTTTCTCAGAAGGCTGTTTTGCTGAAGAGCCAGTATTAGTTCTCATCCCCACCTTGAGGGACATGTTGCCCCTGGGTATAAAGGAGCAAACCTGGAATTTGAATAGGATCATATATCTGAACTATTTGGGTTCATTTTAATTTTGCCATTCTGGCTCTTGTATCATGGTCTAAAACCAACCGTGGGAGAGACTGACAGTTCACAAAATGGGTGTTCTAATTATTAATCACACATGTGGAAAGATATGTGGGAAGAAATCTAAGGAGACACTACATCTTCACTTATGCTGACAGTGTTTGGAACATTTTCATTACCTTCTTGACACACACAAAAACACTTTATTGCATTCTGAAACCAAATAAACAATAGGATGTCTTTTTTTTTTTAACTAACTAGCTGTGAAGTTGCACAAGAAAAGCACATTGAAAAATGGTCAGGACTCTTATGCATTAAGCACAGCAGATGAAATGATTTATTGGGTTTTATCCACATTCTGTAAAGGGTAAGCATTGCTAACAGTTGAGTGGCAGCCTCTGGGAGCTGAACAGGCCCCAGGGACCAGTCTTTGTTCCTCTGTCTTGACAGGCATGTGTCTCTGTTAAATGAGGGCTTAATTTCTCTCATATGTGAACAATTTCCAGGCCCAACAAAGGCAGCCAGGACTGGAGCTATTTAAAAGTCCTAGCACAGGAGGAAGCATTCTTGAAGAAAGAGGATGCTAAAAGGCTAATTACTCACCCTGGCTTAGCTACTGTTTTATTTTTTCACTACTGGGGTTTATTAACACAGGTCTGCCACTTTTTTTTTAACATAAACACACATTAAAATTACAGGGGTATATTTTATTCTCTGTGAAATAGCCACTTGCTGATCTCTTCTTGAAAAGAGTACCAGTGGTTGTGGCAGATATCATGGAATATTCACCCACCAGACAGAAAGGGCAAGGGGGGTTGGGGACAGGGGAGTCCTTTTCTGTCTCAAGTGGAAGGAATTTAAACTCTTCACTAAGCAGCACCCTAGGCCAGCTGTGAGCCTTGTCTTTCAAATGTGGAGGGGGTCATTGTTTCAGCATTAGCTGTGGGACTCCCAGCTATGAATTTTTTTTCAGCCTGTCTCAATTTCTGAGGGAAAAATTCACATTGTTAAGTGGGCATATGCAGGAGGTTACAGGTGTGTTTCATTCACATTCTTGTTTTTATTCTTTGTGAACTGGATCATTTCTCCATTTGGCTTGTATGGTAAGCACAAGGCCTTTATCTCACTTTTGACTGCTGATCTTTAACTTTCTGTGCACTTCCATTCAAGCTCAGTGTCTTTTCCAGCAAATAATGATCTGTAAGCATGTAGATGTGTTTGTAGGGTCACTATTACATCTACTACTACGCTATAAAGACAGGACTGCTTAAATATGAGTAAGAAAGATTTGGCTGCTGACTCAGCCATTTTCTGATTATTATAAACTTTACACTATGAACATATTGCATAGAGGATATATTCCTATCAGGGTGTACTCTTATATCCCACTCCCCTGTCCTTGTTCCACTAAGCTCTTTACACTATAAACATATTTCATAGAGGATGTATTCCTACCAGGGTGTACTCTTATATTCCACTCCCCTGTCCTCATTCCACTAAGCTCTCTCCACAGTGGGATTATTGGTACTCACTGTGGAGTCATGAATGAATGTCTCTGTGTGTGTGTGGGGGGTAGTGCTTCAGGATATACCTTCCCACCCTTTGGCTCTTATAATCTTTCCACCCCTCTTCTGTAATCTTCCCTGAGCCTTGGCAAGTGTGTTTTAAGTCTGTTGTAGTGCTGAGCTCTCCGCATCTTCTGAAGTTCTGCTTTGATGAGTTTTGAGTCTTCTCAGTGTCTACCACCATCTCCCTGGAGGAGGTTGTTAGGAGCAGCACTGGTGTTTCAATCCCTGCATCCTCTGTAGTGGCTCCTGGACTCTGCAGATGTGATAGAAATGTCTCATCTCATGCTAGGCGGTTGGCTATATTTTCTTGTATTGATGAAACTTGGTTCTTTCAGATATTTGCTGCCATCTGTAAAAAGCAGATTCTCCTACAAAGAGTGAGAACAGCATACATCAAAGGGTATGCCTTTTCTTCTTGGCCAAAGAACAGTGGGAATTTCCCCCTTGAGTCTCTGATTCCTCCTCTCCATAGGCTTCTGACTTGGTTCTCAGTACCAGGTATGAATTCCCTCCCACTGAGCGGGCTCCATATCCAGTCAGAGAGCAGATGGTTACCCCCATACCCTGTGTGTCACCATTGCACATGTGTGTGCATTTTGCCTGGCTGGTTGATTTTATTTATTTATATATTTATATATTTATTTGAGAGAGAGAGAGAGAGAGACAGATAGAGAATGGGCATGCCAGGGCCTCTAGCTACTGCAAAAGAATTCCATATGAATGTGCCACCTTGTCCATCTGGCTTACATTGGTATTGGGGAATCAAACCTGTATCCTTAGGCTTCTTAGGTGATCACCTTAACCACTAAGCCATGTGCCCCAAGCTGGTTGATTTTTTAGCTTGCAGGATCCCTTGCTTGTTCCTTCTGCTGTTGATCATTATCCCCTAGCAGGTCGCATGACGATTTCCAGCACTAAGCGAGCTGGCTTCCTGCTCAATTCCAGCATGATCTCTAAATTATCCTGTGCTCACAGACTGTGGTATCTTCAGCAATAGGGTCTTACCATTTAGCTCTGGTGGGCAACCAAGTGCTTTGGAAATAGCCTGCATTATTTTGGGAACTTCATGGGCCTCCCTGACCAATAGCTCTCTGTGGGTGTTTACCCAGTTCTGGCACTAAGATTTGCCAGCCAAATCCTATGGTTTTAGTGTGAATATTTTTTTCCACCTTCTATAGGATGCTTCTGCCTAGACAACTCTCCTCCCCTTATTAAGAGTTATAACTTGTTATTAAATAATGAGGAGGAAGGGTTCTATAGTACTGATTCATCCTGTCATTAATTTTGTTCATTTCTCTTCCCAATCTTCTTTATACCCATCTCCACGAAGCCTTCACTAATCACCAAGGATCTATCCCTTTCTCCAAAGTTCTCTTGTCTCTTCTGAGTTCCCACAGTTCTTTGGGACTCTTCAGCCATTCTTATTCTGTGCATGGTATCTTAGCTACTTGTGCATGTCTTGTTCCTCCTTCATGGTAACCGTCCACTTGAAGGCATCTCATTCACATTTACAGTATGAGCAAGATGACCTTGGTGCCTTACACATGGTAAATGCTTAGTCAATATTGTTGACCTAAGTGTTTAGTCTCAAATCTTAAGTCTTAAATCATTAATGGAAAAAGGAGACACTATGAATTATTAATGTTTATTTTTATATATGTCAATTAGTCATTAAAGCAAATAATTCAAAAGTGTGAAATAAATTACACCAAAATATTTAGCTCACATTCCATAAATGAATAGAAGGATAAAGACTCAGGAGTGTGTTGCATCCCCATACACTGGGCTGAGGATGGTAAAGTGCCCAATTTGGAGATGTATTTACTGGTGACTTGGTGGTTCAACTTCCACCTGATCAAAGTTGGAAATAATTGTAGTGACCTGTTTTCATTGACTCTGATATTAATGTAGATGCCTACAGGAGCACACAAGACTGCAAGTGCATCTGTACTACAAGGTTTCAATGTCTTTACAGTAGTGAGTGGTCTGAATGGGCTTCAATATATAGCTAGGATTGGGCTCTTATAATAGACGGGTGGCATTTAGAAGTCCTTTACAATTCTGGCCTCCTTAAACTCTCTCTAAGCTCTTTAGGCTCTTCACTGAGTATTTACATCAGTAATACTTCAAACTTCAAAACTGGATAGACATGGATATGGGTTATATAGCCTTACACACACACACACACACACACACACACACACACACACACAACGTCTCATCTCTTTTCTAAGCAGTTTGACTTCTAGAGCTCTTTATTTTATTTTTTTAAGAAAAGAATCTTAAGAACAGTAGGTTTAATTTGATTTTTGGACAGTTTTTAAGTACTTTAATAGAATAGATGATGCCTCTAACTTAAAGAAACCCCTGGCTAAAGTTGGGCTTAGTAATTCCAGATCTTGAGAGGTGGAGGATTTGCGCCTAACAATTGAGACCAGCCTGGGCTATAATAGAGCTGGTCTCAAACAACACACAAAAATGTGAATGAAAGAAAGAAGGGAGAGAGGGATGGAGAGAAGGCAAGAAGGAGGAAAACAGGAAGAAAGAAGGAAAAATAACTTGTGGTTAGTGGGAGATGAATTTGAATAATGCTTATTGTTCAGATGTGGTTAGCTGCCATGCTGTTGAAATGTTCACTTATTAGATTTCTTAATTTGTTTTGGTAATGGATCCCAGACCAAGAATTTTAGTTTTAGTGACATTGAGGATGTCCCTTAAATATGATGCAGCTCTTTGTAGATTGTAATCTATTATACCAAGTAGAACTTGTTGGAATTCCTGAGAAAATACATGAAAATTATTTCTCCAAGAGCAGATTTTTAAAAGTCTTACTATTTGCTATTTTAATAGTCAACTAGAGAAACAAACTATACTTAGAAATTTAAAAAAATCATAAAGAAACAGCTCATTTTATCTGTTTTGTGTAACAGTCCTGAAGGCTGAATGTAGGAAACACACCTGTGCATACAAGAAAGAGTAGATATTGTGTTTTCCTTCTGGGGACTTTGAGAGGATCCAGGGAGAACAGCATCCCTCAGTGGACTGGAGGGAGCCATGGCCGAGCATCTTGGTGGCAAGCATAGGAATACACACTACAAACCGAGCAGCTGACTGCTACAGGGTCAGCTCTAGTGAACTACAGGAAAAAGCTGCAGATAAACTAGAGGCTAGTTTACAGACTTGTAATCTGCATTAAGTTGTGCTTGGTATTGTACAGAGATGCGAGAAAAATATGGATGACATGTGATTTGAGAATGTCCAGAGCTCAGTTCTTCTCTGCCTGGCAACCAAACTCTCAGAAATAAGGGGGAGGCTTAAAAAGAATGAGCCCCAAATACACCTGTCAGTACCCAGACATTTATTTTGGAGGAAAATGCTGCTGCCTTGTTTGGATCAAACTTCTCTTGGGTTCTGTGTAGAGACCAAATCCATGAGGTGTCAGGGCCCCGGCAGGATGGTTTAGCCTGTAATGTAGAGACTTTACTCAAGATTTATACACAAGAACTTTTTCTTTCTTCTTCTTCTTCTTTTTTTTTTTTTTTTTTTTTTTTTTTTTGGTTTTTTGAGGTAGGGTCTCACTCTAGCCCAGGCTGACCTGGAATTCACTCTGTAGTCTTAGGGTGGCCTTGAACTCACAGCGATCCTCCTACCTCTGTCTTCTGAGTGCTGGGATTAAAGACATGCGCCACCATGCCCGGCCACAATAACTTTTTAGCTCTATAAGAAATGGGGTTTTTATCCTCAGACTTGTTCTGGAAAGTGTGTGTGGGGTTTCTTTCTCCCTCCAGTCTTGTTTTTTCTGAGATACTGACCAAGCCAGCCCGGTTTAGAGTGTTCATTGATAGGTGACACTTGGCCTTCTGAAGGTTAGGGTCATATGTTCTGTCAGTGATTGTAATCTTTGCATCATGTTTATTTCCTATCATTGTCCTTAAAATTATTTCATTTATAAAAGATAATCATCAAAATAAGTAGGGTGTTTTATTATTTTGGCTGGAAAGAATGTTGAGGGTATCCTAGATCACTCATTTCCAAATTGTTCTCAAATGAACACACAGGAAGAAGTATATTCCACATCGTCTGCTAGGACACTGTTGCAGTACACACATTCACATGTGTGTGACAGGAGCAGAAATGTCATTAAATAACACCCTCCTCATGCACAGAACTCTCTCCATATCGGCCCCACGAATTTGTCACAATCATAAAGTTTGGAATCACTCACCCAGATCCATCCAATCATTTTTGCACTCAATCCAGGACTGGTAGAAATGGTTTGTCATCTGTGGTTGAGCCTTGTACTGGAAATCCTCACCACTTCTAGTTCAGTGGAGCAGCTCTCCATTATGAGGAAGCTGTTTCCAAGTAAGGAACAATTATGAGTAATGTTTAAACAGTGAAGGACTTGAAAGCTCCATTATATGTAATTGTACAGAGTCCTCAAATTAAGTGTAGAAAGACTTGTTAATCTATTTCCTTAGTTCCAGGAAGGCTGTGAGTGCCGAGACCATGACATGGGGTACGTCAGTATAGCCTATGCCAGGTTTTGTCATGCTGGAGCAGGAAACACTGGGAATATTCTAGATCAGACCAGTGAGAACCACAAGACGTCTGATGGTCATTATTTTCATTAGGTATTGCCATGCCAGGTACTAAGACATTCAAGGGACAGGAAGGACCAAAACTGAGCAGAGAACCATTAACATAACATGAGCGTTATGAAGCAGAGCTCTGGCTTGGCCAGTTTAATGTGGTGCGTCGATTATTGGTCAAACAGCATCTGCATGGTGGGAGTTTGGTAATGTCACAGAAGGAACACAACACTTTATTTTCTTTTTATCCTGCTGTCCACTCTTCAGAATATCTCTCAATTCAGGCCTTTTGAAAAAATCTATGTGGGCGTGCAGACATGTGTATGCTGAAATTTAGTTCTCATTGTTTTTCTTTTAGGAAGAAACCACTTTTCAAACAGAATTTTGATGGCCAGCAGCATAAATAAAATTAATATAATATTTGGATTTGGATGACTACTCAAACTATTTCATTTGTGAGATCTTATTTACTAGCAAAAAGCAAGGTGTAATAAAGGGAAAAACATTTAAGAGAGCAATCAAAATCATTGATCCTTAAACTAAAGGCATTGGATGCTAATTAATTCATCAGCACCATTAGTTTAAGATGAAGAGTTTAACACTTTCAGGCAGTTTTGTTAAGAATTTGGATTTAAAGGATTTTTAAAAGGGAGCTGGGCTCTAGAAATTTATTAATTAAAAATATTTAAAATTATTCACAGCCAGAAATAATTATTCTCCTAGACTCATTGTGTTACTTTTGTAGATTTCAGGAAAAGGGCAATTTAGAAATCTGAACAATGTAAAGTATTTTAGTTAGAAAAAAGAAGTGAAATATTCTACAATTAATTTTTATCCTCAGTCCATAATTTGTCTCTAATAGTATGCCCTTAGTCATTTTTGATAGTCTGTGTACTAATTTACTTTAATATAAAGGTCATTACTATTATTATTTCTGAAAATTAGTCACATTAGCCACTATCTCTGTTAAGTGATTCACCATACTAGTAAAATGCCACAAACTGATGTTTGGGGAAGCCATTGTTACACAGATGGGCATGTGACATCCAGGACCCTCTAAAAGGAGCATCACTGCACAACCAGACAGTCACCAGACATCAACTCTCTATCAGCCCCTATCCTTCAGCTCCTGCAGTACTTTCCTGGGCTCTAGGCAGCTGCTTGCCCTGGCCACCCTCCCCCTGGATCTCCTGTGTGGATGGAAAGACATGGATGTGAAGGTTGGGGTGACCAGATGCTCACTCTAGAGCTTGGCGTTGTCAAGCCCACCGCTAGTTGAACAACTTCTTCCCCTTATCTTAGTGTTTCATCCTTCCTGCTTGTAGGTGCTCGTCTCCAGTGCCCCAAATGTTGTCTTACTTTTCCACTTGTTGAGGACCTGCAGCAACCCTTAGTACTCTCCCAGATAGTTCTGTGAGGTCTGGCCAGGGCCATTGAGCCCTCACCTCTGGAATCAGAGCTCTTTTACATGCTTTCCTCCTCCTGAAGATTTTTCTGTGGTAGGACTCTTATTGGGGAAAAAACAAAAACAAAAACAAAAAACCTCCTTTAGAGGTTTTGTGCCACATCCCAGTACCTGTCCCCCGGATCCTGCCACTTTACACACATTTGGTAATGACGTTTCACCTAGGCCACCATTCTGCTTTATTAACTCAATTTTTATAGGTAGAAACAGACTTATCAAAAGTCTGATTGTTCTGTAAGCCAATAAAATTCAATGGAAATGAGACTATTTTAGTAGTAAATGTATATGTTACCAACTTTATTACATTTTAAATTTAATCCAAAATTCCACTTGGTCAAAAATTTAAAAGATTTTAAAGTTGTGTGCATAGTTATGAGGTTACTAAAATCCATGGGTATATATTTTAGATCTTATATTACTCAGAATGCTACATAAAAGGCCTTTTTCTCCTTATTTTTTCTATCAGTTCACAAGTTCACATCACCTAATATTTTTCTATCGAATTCCCTTTTGATCCTATGAGGTCAAATAAAAATAATTAAAAGGAGGAAGCACAGTATTTTTTTAATGAGCACCAATTCCTCTATATAGCTATTTTGGAGAGCTGTATGAAAATGTCAAGAAATAAAATAGGTGGAAAAGATAAGAAATATGAGAAACACTAATATTTATTTGTTCTAATGTCTTGAATCTTTAATGAACTGAAATTACTTATTCTCATGTTAGGAATGACTTTCTTTGTCTGAATTACAGTAGCAGACAGGAGAGTAGGATTTATTCAGAGCTGGGAACTGCAGTGATTGTGGACAAGAGATTCATGTTGGACAGTCCTGGCTGACACAGTAGCACTGATATCTAGTTTGATGAGAGTGTGCTCTGGAGTGTGCATTTTTTAATGCCATGGGCAGGTATGCTTTAGGCATAAGGTCATCTCTTGGGGATTAGAAACATTGGTTTTTCTCCTGTAAATATTCATTTTCTTGTTTTTATTTTATGGCTTTACCTTTTATTTTTGAAATGATTTATAAAGAGATATATAAAGTAATTATACATCTATGTTATTGGACACTGAATATATAAAGATATAATTTATATTTTAAAATTTATTTTTATTACTTATGATATACTTAGTATGTAAACAATACATGTTGGTACCATCCTTTCCCTCATCCCTTTTTAGGTTTTTTTTGTGGTAGGGTCTCACTCTAGCCCAGGCTTACCTGAAATTCACTATGTAGTCTCAGGGTGGCCACAAACTCACAGGGATCCTCCTACCTCTGCTGAGATTAAAGGCGTATGCTACCACACCTAACTTAAATGTTCATTCCATGCTTTCTAATTTTTTTAAAAAAGAAAAGTATAGAAAAGTTTGCTGTCTGTTGATGTGAAGGATGGCTTTCTCCTCAAGAAGATCATGTCCATGATCCCATCACAGCAGAACCCACCTCTGACTTAAGCGAGAGCTGCAGAGCCTGCCCCAGCACAGAGTCCACGCCGCCTTCTTCATGCTTCTTCCAAGTCCCTCTTCCTCCCTTTCTGTTTCTTGTGCTTTTCCTATGCTGGCAGGAAAGGGCAGTGGAGTCTTTGAGGTAGACATAAATAAGCACACTAGTCTCCTCAAAAGAATAGCTGTCAATATGTTTAAAATTAGAAATTGGAATTTGTTTAGCTTTAAGTAACTGCTTAAACTAATGTTTGTGTTCCTGTGTTTGTGTGTGGTGGGCATGCATGTGTTTGGATATACATAGGTGTGCACGTGTGTGTGTGTGTGTGTGTGTGTGTGTGTATGCACACAAGTGTGTAGAGGCCAGAGGTTGATGTCAGATGACTGGCTCAATCACATTCCACCCTCCCTTGAATCCAGAGCTTGCTGATTTAGTGAGTCTAGCTAGCAAACTTGCTCAGGGAATCTCCTCTCCACAGGGAGCTGCCAGACCCAGCCAGCATTCACAATGAGTGTGCTGGGAATCAGAACCCTTGTCCTCATGTTTGCATGGTAGCACTTTATCCATGGAGCCTTCTCCCCAGCCCCTTTTAAACTATTTTAAAGAAAGAACATGAATGTATTTTATTTAATATTAATTTTGACTGTTCTTTGGGTACTGTATTAGGGCCAAAGGTAAAAGAATAGAAACACAAAGCTTGTTTTTGAAAGTCCATGTTTTAGAAAGTGGTGTGTGTGCTCATTGATGACCACTCTAAGGCAGAATGGAAATTCACTCACAGTTGAGAAGTCAGGAGCAGATTCCTCAGGAATGATATTTGAGCCACACCCGAGTTTCAAGGTGGAACTGAGAAGAGTTTCCTGGCAGAGAGGAGTCTGGTCCCGGATCACAGACATCAGAACAGTATTGGCTGGTGTGTTATCTCCTCAGGGAGGCTGCAGTGGGGTGTGCTTAAATGAAGCTGGATTGTGCTGTTTGATGGTTACTTTAATATTTATTTTTAATTTTTTTGTGTGTATATTGTGGCATGGGTATATGTATATATTCATATGTGCTTATAAATATGTGTATAGGCAAGTGCATGTTTTTGTGTGTATGCGTGTGTGGAGGCCAGAGGTTAAAGTCAGGTATCTTACTTGATCACTCTCCACTTAACAATTTTGAGATCAGGTTTCACTGAAGACAAAGCTCATCAAATTAGTTAGACCAGCTAGACAGGAGCCCTGAGAAGCCTCTTGTCTTTATATCCCCAGTGATGGGATTACAGGTATATGCTTACATATCAGGTGCTCTATTATACATGTGGGTGCTGGAGCTGTGGTGGCTCAATCAGTTAGCATGCAGCGCTTATATATAAATGGGGTACTCAAGCTCCAAATGTAGGTCTTCTTGTTTGCATGGCAGGCACCTTACCATTGAGCTGCCTCCCAGCCCTGTTAGCTGGATCCTGAAGGACATCATGTGACAAATAGCAATTACTTAAAGAATTTAAGTAAAGGAAGCTGGATTCAGTGGTGCACATGTCTAATCCTAGCAGTCAGGATTCTGAGGTCAGATTGCTGTGAGTTCTCAGCCAGCATGAGGCTACAGACTAAGTTCCAGGTCAGCTAGAATGAGACCCTCCCCTTTAAAAAAAAGCAGGGGGAGAATTTAAGCAAAGAAAAGAGATGACATTTGCATGTTTGCATGTCAGAAAGAGTGTTTTGATAACAGTCTGGAGAACATCTATGAGGAGGCTGAAAGTAGATTCAGATGATGTTTAAAGTTCTATTGAAGTAACCCCAAATGGAAGACAAGACAGGATCTGAGCTCAAATGGTAGCAGTGGGTCTGGAATGAGGAAATTGATTTGAATCGTGATGAGGACATACACCATATGATAAGTGAGTGAGTGGATATAGGAAGGAAGAATTTTAAACCAATCCTTACCTTTCTGCATTGACATAGTTGATAATAAGAAGATAGATACTTCTTCAATTCCTCACATATTTTTGGGCACCTACTATGTGCTAAATACTGTTTCAAGTTTTGACAGTGTAATAGTAAGCAAAAGCTGACAGTTTGGGAGGATAGAGAGTGGACAAATAGTTAATATCATGCAGTGGTATGTTCTATAGAGAAAATGGGGTAAGGGTAGCTCATAGCACAGAGTGACAGTTATTACAAACTCATTGAAGCTTCTCAGAAAGGCTTTCTTAGAAAAATGATTTGGATGAAGCTGGGTTATGAGATGTGAGATGTTAAGGTATAAAAAGCATGTCAGGAGGAAGAACAGAATTGTAGAATGTTTAAAACAGGAATATGCTTTCCATGCTTTAGGGGAAGCAGGAGTCAGTAAGATGGGATTGCAAAAGCAAAGGGGAAAAGTGGTGCACAGTGAGATATGCAAGCTACTGGGGACAAAGCGTATAAACAGGTGATAGACTGCATGGCATGAAGAGCTCCAGGTTTTGATTTTGAATTACTTAGGAAGCTATGTCTGTTATTGGCATGTGGGCTTCTAAGTGGGCACTGAAGCTATAAGGACGAGTATGCCAATCATCATCAAGTAGCATGGGCTTACCTAGAGAGAGTGAGGCTAGGACACAGAGCAGAATGTTGGGAAACACGGAAAGAGGGAAGCAATAGAGGAGTGGGATGCAGAGTGGTGACTGAAGAGAGATGCTATCAGAGGGTCCAACGAGTGGTCCATACCTGTTGAGCTCAAGATCCAATCAGGAGACATTTATTGATTGTCTTCTCAAGGACAGCACCATGAGCCCAGGACAAAGACCACATGATCGTCTCAAAAGATCCAGAACAAAGTTTCTGACATTCCTTTCTGACAAAAGCCCCAAGAAACTAGGAAATGAAGGTTCATACTTCAACAAATAAAGGTCATTCTTGACAAACCTGAGGCTGATATTATTCTGAATGGGGAAACCTGAAGGCATTTCCTCTACAACAGCAATGAGAAATGGATGTTCATTATCTCAATGCTTGTCCAAAATAATGCTTTAATTTTTAGCTGAAATAAAGGCAAGAGAAAGAAATGAAATGGATACAAATAAGGGAAGAAGTCAAATTATTCCTATTTGCAGACAGATTATATACCAAGACTGCACTCAAAAACGCTTAACACTGATGAACATGCCCAGCAAAGAGGCAGGATATAAAATAGGTATACAAAACTCAGTAGCTTTTCTGTATGTCGACAACAAATATGCTGAGAGAGAAATCAGCAAAATGATCTCATTCATGTTAACCTCAAGAAAATGAGGTATCTGTCAATAAGCCTTACCAAGGGAATGAGAGACTCTGCAATGAAAACTCTGAAAGAAATGAAAGACACTAGAATATGGAGAAACGTCCCATGCCCATGGATTAGCAGAGTTATTAGTCACAAAAAGGTTATAGGACTGAAAGCTATCTATAGACTCAACATAATTCCTTTCAAAATTCCCATGGCATTCTTCCCAGAAGAAAAAGCACTTCTAAAATCCATATGAGGCACAAATGCCTGAGAGGAACCACAGTAATTTTGAGTAAAAGCAGCAATACTGATACCCCAGAATGGCTGATTTCCTTAGACACTCAGCCATGATATTAGAAACATCATGGGCCCAGCATAAAAACGGACATGGAGATCAAATGAAAAAAAAAAAAACAAAAAAATAGAGGTCCCAGAAATAACCCTACACAACTACAAATATCTGATTTTTGACACTGGTATAAAAAAAAAAAAAAACATATTTGAGAACAGACAGCCTTTTCAAGGAAAGCTATATATCCACATGTAGAAGACTAAAGCTAGACATGGATTTCTCATCACAAAAATCAGTTCAAAATAGACCACATACCTGATTGTGAGACTTGAAACTTTGAAACTCCCAAAGGAAAAAAAATAGGGCGAAATATCTGAAGACACAAGGACAGGCCACAACTTTCTGAATATAAGAGGAAATAATAACAAAAACAATATATAAATAAACCAAGTAGCAAAGATAATATCAAATAAAACAAATAGCAGAGATAATAGATAAAACAAATAAGTAAATTACAGAGAAATGGAATTGCATCAGATTAAAAGGTTTCTGCACAGCAAAGGGCACAGTCACCAGAGTAGAGCGAACTTGAGACTTTCCCAGCTATGTAGCTGATGAAATATTAGTATGTTTAATACATAAAGAACTTAAAATTAAATGCCAAAAAACAAGCAATCCAATAAATAGACAAATGAATTGGACAGAACGTTCTGCAAAAGGTATATATGGCCAATCAATACATGAAAAATATTTAATATTCTTAGCCATCAGGGAAACACAAATCAGAATTACAGTATGATTCTTTATTAGTCAAATAAGAATGGCTATCATCAAAAAAACAAATAACAGTGAATGCTGATAACAAGTAGGGCAAAGTAAACACTTACACACTGCTGGTAGGGATGTAAACTAGTCCAGGCACTGTGGGCATCAGTACATTGGTTTCTCAAAAACTTAGAAGTCAAACAACCATATATAATCCAGTGATACTCCTGGCTCAGTGTTGCATAGAGACATTTGCACATCCATGTTTATTGTTGCACTATTCACAATGCACAAGTTATGATATCAGCCTAGGTGTCTATCAGCAGATGAATGGATAAAATTTGTGGAATATGTGCACAATGGAGTTTTATTCAGCCATAAACAAGACAAGTCATGACATTTGAAGGAAAATAGAGATCACCATGTTAAGAAAGATGAGGCAGACTCAGAAAGACAAATATCAAGCCCCAGGGCATGCTGGCTCACACTTGTAAACCCAGCACTTGGGAGACTGAGGTAGAGCGGTAGCTGTGAGTTGAAGGCCAGCTTGGGTTATTGAGTGAGAACCTGCCTCAAAACCAATAAAAAATGAAACCAAATATCTTGTTTTCTCATATATGCTGAACCTAGTTAAAAAACACACAAAGATGGCATGAAGGTTAAAGGGAGACTATTGAGGAAAAGAATAGGAAACAGCAAGAGGGGAGAGGGAGGATAAGAAAGGGTTAAGTGGTGACTATGATCAAAGTACATTCTACACATGCATGAAAATGTCATCAGTGAACCCACTTTTTGTATAATTAATATATGCTAGTTTCAAAAATGATCTGTTTGACTTGGCGAGGTGGCTTAGTGGTTGAAGGTGCTTGCAAAGTCTGCCTGTCTGGGTTGGACCAGGTTTGATTCCCCAGGACCCATGTAAAACAAGGTGCACAAAGTGACTCATGCATCGGGAGGTCATTTGCAATGGCAATAGGCCCCGGCACCCCCATTCTCTTCCTCTCTCTCTCCTCACTCTGTGTTTGAGTGAACTATGTCCAGAGAGCAGAATGACATGCTCAGGCCACATGGTCTGATGGTGACAATGGAAAGACTGGAATTTGAGCCTGTGGACCTGTTCTCTTCTGTGTCTCAGAGAGACAGAAAGCACACTGGACTCAAAGAGCCACAGATAGCCTTTTGGAACTTTGGTCTTCAAAACAAGATTGGATGATGCCGAGCATACGTAGTCAAACACATAAGGACGAGTGTGTAGAACAAAGACATCGAACTTCTCTGTAGCTTTGGTTAGGAAAGAAGTTTAGAAACTGTGGTCCACGTGATGAAGGGGGAAGGAACAGAAATGAATTGTGGAAGCAGTTCCATTTTACTAAATATTTGCTATAGAACAGGAAAATTGATAAATTATAATATCCATCAGTGTGTAAACATAATACCTACCCTTTATTTATTGTTCTCTATGTACTTGATACTGTAAAAAAAATGCCTATTTGTTACTTAGTTCACAGAATAAACTTCTGGTTGCCACCAAGAAAACAGAATCACAAGAGATGTCAAATAACTTGGGCAAAGAGGCCCAGCTAGTGTTCTACCCTACTTCACAAGAGCACATGCAAAGTGCTTCATATGTTGTGAGTAATGTTCCAAGGCTCTAGATACATTAACTCATTGATTCCTTAAAATAACCCTGTGCAGTGGTATTGTAAATGAGAAGAGGGGCGTAGAGAGAGTGCACACCTTGTGCAAGGTCATCCATACCTGTATGAAGTGGCAGAGCTGAGTCATGTATTTTCTTCCTCCGACAATCAGCCTTTATCCCATTCTATAGTTAAGCAAAGAGGTTCATTCAAGGACCACCTACAGAAAAGAAGGAGCGATAGTCTCAGAATGGGCACGTTACCAGGTTTGTAACTTGTAAATGAGGAATGCATGAGTAAGAACTAAAATATGTACAGCCCAGGTTGTTCTACTACAAATATTTGAATGTTCCCTGGAAGACTGGTTGCCCAGGAAGTGCCTGGTTGCAAACTCAAGGTATAATGTTTTTTCAAGGTATGAATTTATCAAAGAAGACAAGCCAGTTTACTACTCTGTGAGTGTGTCTAGAGTTGGGGAGAGGGAAGTGGGAAAATTTGTTGTGTCATTAGAATTCTCTTGTTTTGTCTTTTTGAAAACCTACACTGCATGCTTTCTCATGGACAGTGTGAAGTGGCTTTAGGAAATGACGATGCTATGGTGAGCAATTCAGATGATGATTGTACTTTATTTTCTTCAGAGATGGGTGATTAGAGGTCTGTTCAGGTGTGTGGAGTCGTCAGGAGAGCAGCACTATGCCAAGGGACGTCCCAGCAGTGTGTTTCTATAGCTTCCAACAAGGTGGAACAAGGCATTGCTTTTTTCTTGGTAGAAAGAATGCTGCACAGGAATATGTGTCTGAAATGGTGATTGCACAAAAGTAAAGTTTATTTTAAAGTTCCTTTTAAATTTTTCCGTGTGTATGGTGTGTGAGTGTGGAATTTATAGTGTATGCACATGTGCATGCAAAAACTGTGTGTATCCCATGCACATGCATGTGGAGGCCAAAGTAAGAATGTTGAGTGTCCTCCTCCTCCTCTCTGTCCCTCCCCTGCTTTGTTTCTTTGAGGCAGACTCTCTCATTGAATCTGGATCTGCCATTTTTGGCCAGTCTGGCTGACCAGTGAGACTCTCCAGTCTCCACCTGTCCCGGGACTGGGGTTATAGGCATGTGCGGCCATATCTAGCTTTTGGTGTGGGTGCTGAGGATCAAACTCAGGTCCCAATGCCTATGTGGCAAGCACTATTACCTGCTGAGTCATCTCTCCAAGTTTAAAGAAAGTGTATCATGACCAGTTATTTGCAGGGTTCCCTCACTCTGTTACCGGGCTTGTTGGCTGACACTCTGCTTTTTGTCTCCTTTTTCTGCTGCTCAGTGGCATGTCTGCAGGTTTTTTTTTCATGTTTTTGCAAAACTCCCCCAGGATCATGAAAACAGTGTAATAGTTCTTTGGTAACATGAAGGTGTGCAACGTGTATTCACTGCTGGTCTGGAGCTATTTTTGCTGATACTATTGAAGCATTAAAAAAGGCAGGTAAGAAGGTAACAAATCTGTGCAGGCAGAGTACAGCCATTATACTGAAGACAAGCACGTGATCCAAGTGGTAAGAATGTGTTCCAAGCAGGAGGAGGTACTCTCAGTCACCTTTGTTCCTTTTCACTAACAGACATGCTGGATGCCCAAACATGGGTCTGGGCTATGCTTTGCTCCTGGCATGATGAACTGGCCCTCTGAAGAGAACAGAAGTTAAGGGCCCGTGAGGTTTCTCAGTGGTTAAAGGTACTTGTTGCCCAAGCCTGTGACTAGAATTCAGATGCTCAGAGTTCACATCAAGCCAGATGCAGGTAGTGCATGTGTCTGCAACCTCAAGGCACCCACAGAATGGGAGCCAGAGTGAGGACAATGCCTAAGCTTTCTGGCCAGCTAGTCTGGCCTTCCCAATGGCAAACAGCAAGAGAGACTTTTTAAAAAAGGTTTAATTTATTTATTTGAGAGAGAAAGAAAGAGAGAGAGAGAAACTGGGCATGCCAGGGCCTTCAGCCTCTGCAAATGAATTCCAGATACATGTGCCACTTTGTGCATCTGGCTTACATGGGTCCTGGGGAATCAAACCTGAGTCCTTTGGCTTTGCAGGCAAGTACCTTAACCACTAAACCATCTCTCCAGCCCAAGAGATCCTATCTTTTTGTTTGTTTGTTTTTTGTTTTTCCAAGGTAGGGTCTCACTCTAGCTCAGGCTGACCTGGAATTCACTCTGTAGTCTTAGGGTGGCCTCAGACTCATAGTGATCCTCCTACCTCTGCCTCCTGAGTGCTGGGAATAAAGGCATGTGCCACCATGCCTGGACTCTATCTTAAACAAGGTAGAAGAAGAGGACCAACACCCCAAGGTTGTCCCGAGACCACATACATACCCATATATGCACACACATATACGCACAAAGAAAAGTTATTATACTTCCATTTGGAATGTTTCATTTCAGGCATTAAAAGTGATAAAATTATTCTCAGCATCTTTTTAGTAGCATGTAATCCAGGAAACTTGATTTTGGCAACACCTACCTGCCTTGTTGGGTTTTTCACGGATCTGTGTGTGTGTGTGTGTGTGTGTGTGTGTGTGTGTGGTACAGTGTGTGTGTTGTGTATGCACTAATGCAGTTAATGTGTACTTGCCTGTTGTGGCCTGTGGGCCTGCCTCCAATCAGCCAGAGGAGAAGTCACGTGTGGCCCTCCATCACTCACCTGCTTCTTTGCCCTTGTGAGAGTTTCTTCCTGATTCCAGGACTTGCTGTTCACAAGTCTCAGCAAGTCTCTGCTCTCTACTTACCATGAAACAGGGGTTTCAGAGTGTGTGGCCACACCCACCTGTTTATGTGGGTTCTGGAGATTCCAACTCTAGCAGTCTCAAGCCTCCTCAAGTCTTCATGCTTGAATAAGAAGTCCACTTATCCACTATGCCATCTCTCCAGCCCCCTCTTTCAATTTTATGGCCATTTGGGCAGAAGTAGTGGCTGGAAGATGCTAGTGAGTTATTGGCAATGAGACCAGACATCAGTGGTCACTACAGCCAGGCAGAGCCTTAAGACATAATGAGACTGGGGAGTTCAGGTAGGCCCAGTGGGTTTGGGTCTCAGTGTGTTCGGTTGCTCGTACTGTACTGAGTGCAAAGAGGAATGGGTATTTATTCTGCTTTCTTTGGTAACTGGATGAAGGCTTCATTTATTCGTATATGAAGCATGTGCTCTGTTTGGGATAAGGTAGAAAGGCTTCCTGCATAAACACTTGTCAGGGTCATACACTGCCAAACACGCTATGGGCACCTGTCAGCTCCAAGGCTACGACTTTCCTTCCTTAAAGACTGTAATTCTAATGTGTCAGTTCTCCTGAGATCAGTATTTTCACATGTCTCTCTCTCTCTCTCTCTCTCTCTCTCTCTCTCTCTCTCTCTCTCTCTCTCTCATTTGCATGTAAATTAAAATATGAAGCTAGGAGGCTGAAGGAAAAATAATTATGGTTATTTCTGTCACTATCCCATAACAGAATAAGTGTTTATGAAGAACATTTTAGTATGTTAACTCATACCATAGTCTGTATTAATAAAGAAGAGTATTTTCTAACTTTAAATATATAGTCCATAGAAAGTAGTAATTAATATTTGTTTTGTTTCTGTAACTTACCAATGTCCAGTTTCAAATTCTACTGGTGTGTGTTGGGATAGCATGCATTTGTTTGTTAAGTGATCTCTGTATGACAGGAAACTCTGGCCAGTCCTGGTTCTCCAGATGCTGAACAGAGTTGTCTGTGGGTGGGTCAGCATGCCTGGGACTTCTGACCATTGAAGACGCAGAAAAACATGTGTGGCGAGAAACAACAGCGCATGCCCAACCTCCAAAGCACACATGTCTATAAATGGATAAAAGTGTCTATTTAATGTTGCTTCAAAAAGAACCACTGTGTCTACAAAGAAAGAAACCCTAATTCAGTGTTTGAAAAGGAAAGCTATGTGTGGGTGAAAGAACATGTTTTGTCAAAAACAGCTGTGGTGTTCCCTGTGAAACATTTGATCCTGGTGTAAATCAACAAGGTTGAGTAGTCGAGACAAAATTGACTTTTGACAACTTATTATGTGATAAATAATATTCATTTGACCCAAAGGATCTCAAGGCTGCCCATAAACTGGTGTTATTTTGGCTAGTTGCCAAAATACACAATGCTATTCTTTCACCCAAGTTCAAGGTGCTACCGAGTTTGTTATCTAGTAATTGCAGCTGGCTGTGTGTGTGTTCTCTGTATCCTCATTTTTATTTTAGCCTTAGCACCTGATTTCCTAGAGGTGGTCTCCTCACTGCCACGAGATAATTGCCACAAGGTCTAATTTTATGACTAAAATTTTCAACTGACCATGTTTGTGCATAACCGTACGATAGCCCTGACTAATAGACCATTCTGGTTATTTTTATGGAAAAGTGAGAGAGCTTCTATGTGATCTTATATTGCTCTTGTTTATTTCTCCTCTAAATACTGAAAATGATAATTTAGGTGAAATTCTCCCAAATAAAATGTATAAATACAGTAGATGCAGTAAAAAATTTTTCTCTTTGATAAATTGGGTTGACAAGATTAACAAAAAGCCACTGTAAAACAGAGTCTGTTGGAATATTGTCAAGGAAAGGTAAGCTGTATCAAAAAGAGTGTATGACTTGTTAGGTGAATGGATTTTAAAAGTACTGTCCAGATGTAAATAATGAAGCCATTCAAAGTATAACTCAGTGGCTGCAAGAGTGACAGAAGCTGACCTGACACGGTTAGTCATTTTCAGTCACTTTCATTAGCCACTATTGTCAGCTCAAAAAGGCAATTGTTTCCTGTAATTTACACCTATAAAACTAGTAGTTGAAACCTAGAACTTCTCAAAATCATTTGCTTACAAGACTCCTTTTAGATCTCCTTGGATGTTTCTGTGGCCACCCAGTGTCATAAAAGTTGCAAAAAAAATATACTGCTTATGTCATCAGAGAATTACCATTCTCCATTTATATAATATAAAGGATATTATTTACTATAAGATCCAAAAGTATTAATTAGCTGCCCATGGTTTAAATAAAATTGATTGTTAAGGCAGAAAATAGAGGATGATGCGAGTCCCATTCTGCTATAGCCTTCTAATAAAAGAAGCAGTGACCCACTCATTAGCCCTTTGATTTAATATATTGACACTTGGGTACGAATAATTCCGTTTAGTGGCTTTTGCTTCCCAGGGATCAATTTAATTAGTTATAAAATGTGACTTCTTGTCAGGAGCTAGAAAAAATGCTGACGTTAAATAAAGTCATACGCAATTTAAACAATAAAGCTATCGATGCCTGGTTAAAAGTTAATGATGCAAAAAAAATGGCTTAATAGAGACAACCTCAGCAGTGAAAGTGATGCTAGGAAAATTAAGCTAAGTGGATGAATGAGGAATGGTGATGTTGTTGAATTGGTAAAACAAATTCATGGCTGGTCCGTTGGCTGGCTGGGTCGTGAGCATATTATCCTTCAGCTCAAGAGACAAAACTCACTGTGGAGTCCTTGCTTGGTATGACTTTAGTGTGAGTTTCATGTGTGGATGAGGTGAGGGATCAGGGACAGAGGAAGTCTTGTTCAGGTTGCCTGGGCCAGGAAAGGTCGTGGAGTGAGCTTCACACTTGAGCAGAGGCTCTGGAAGAACTGCTCATGACCAGCTCAAGACACTCTGCTTCCATGATGCCCTCTACCATGCTATGTTGGTACGTCCTTGTCACCTCTGCAGAGCAGCATGGTGGCCATGGCTATAGCCAGGTTGTTCCTCAAAAATATCCAAGCTGGGGGCTGGAGAGATGGCTTGGTGGTACAAAGCACTTGCCTGTAGAAGCTAAGGACCCCAGTTTGATTCCTCAGTACCCGCATAAGCCAGATGCACACATCTAGAATTATTTAAAAAAAAAAAAATAAAGAAAGAAAAAGAAAAAGAAAGAAAAAGAAAAAGAAATCCAAGCTGAACTCCAGGTCTGACTCTAGCCTGGTATATTTCCTTCCTTCTGGCAGTGGTTGTTGTAAAAGTACTTCTTCCCCATTTCAAGAACGACTATCTCTACTTAAGTCACTGGTGCCAACCTGTAAAGTCATTTCTAAAACAAATTAGCATGATTTCGTGGCACTGGGTACTCACATGCACTGATCTCTGTTGCAGTGTGTCTCACCCCAGAAGATTCAAGTTAAAAAGTGAATTGAGCCAGGCGTGGTGGTGCACGCCTTTAATCCCAGCACTTGGGAGGCAAAGGTAGGAGGATTGCTGTGAGTTCGAGGCCATCCTGAGATGACATAGTGAATTCCAGGTCAGCCTGAGCTAGAGCGAGACCCTGCCTAGAAAAAAAAAAAAAAAGAGAGAGCGAGAGAAGTGAATTGCCTCAGAACTGAGCAGTTAGTCTCCAGAATGCACTCCGACTTTCCTAGATTAATGACAGACCCAATTTTAACTGGCTGATTCCACCAGATCAGTGACTTAGGGAGTGGCACAGACAAACGACCTGTCGGTCTGTGAACTCACCCACAGTTGCCTCTCTTGGTTTGTCTGCTACTGGGTCATTAACACCAGTTAGTTACACATAGAAGATAACCACATTTTATTGTCAGGTAAAGTTTATATCTCACTTCTCCAGCTGTTGCCTGTCCATGCCGTAGGCTCATTAGCCAAAAACGAAACACACGTTGAAACTTGGTGAGTCAAAAGAGTTGATAAACGTGTTCTGAGCCTAAATTTTTTAAGTCAGCCAAAGCAGTGTCTCTGTTCCAGCCTTGTCCCTAGCTCATGGACAGGTTTGGATCCCAGCAGTTGTAGGGTGGGACACAAGAGCAACGAACAGCTTGGGGACCTGTGGCCTGTACTGCATAGTAGGCATGCGTTCTCCCAGCCTTTCCTTCCTGAATGCGCTAGAAGAGTTCAAGACTGAAGATCTTAGGCAAAAGCTCGCTGGTTTGGAAATCTGTTTATTGCCTGTTTCTTTCTGCTGACTCAGCTGCACGGAAATGACTGTAGCAACTACAGGGGTCCATCAGCTGCAGAGCATCTATCCAGGAAAGTTACTGAGTAACTCACCTTGTCTGTTTACATAAAATAACTGCAGTTGAAAATTACAATAAAGCATGAAACCTTGAACTTGCGGTGAAATATGTGTTACAATGTGTAGTTTGAGGCTGAAATGACAGAGTTTCATTTGTATAATGTACGTGCACACACTGACAGGAAGGACACATGGCAGTTAGCTTGGAAAAGGAACACTCTGGAGAAAAAGCTGACAAACTTTCCCCAACAAAATGACCCTCAGCAGCTTCCTTAGGGAAGAAGCAGAGATTTGGAGGAAACTGCAAGCTGACATCGTGGTAAAGACATGCAGCGGCAGTAGCTTATGTTCAAGAGAACAGACGGGATATTGCTAAGGATAAAATGAACACCAGAGACAAGCTTGCCAGAGAAGGAAAGGTTATCTGTTCATTTTCTTTTCTTTTTAGTGTTGGGAGAAGGGCAGCTAGCTGAGGACAAGAGGGAAATTGTGGGGGATGTTAGATAAACTATTTTGTCTTTGCGTTGACATTAAGTTGGCCACAGCCTACACAGTGGGGATGCCTGGAAAACAAGTCAGGAGAGAGAGGCATTAATACTTTTTAGCTAATGTGCGTGGGTGCGCCAGCAGCAGAGGCCCGTGTTTTCTTACGGCTCAGATGGCAAAGCGAAGCATTCAGCCCACGGCAGGAAAAAGTGCCTTTTGTATTTTCTGACTGCACAGTCCAGGCCTTCCCAGGGGAACACAATGAATGGCCCATTTTCCCCAACACGGCTTCATAGACATAGATTTCTTGTTTTTTCATCATTATTCTTGCCCGTCACTGGGTGTGCACATGACATTTGAGCGTGTTTTAAAGTCTTAACACACTCATGTGCCTGCAGTAAAGTCCCTCATAACAACCAGGCTTTCTGCAGACAACAGAGCAGGGTCTGTTGTTGTCCCAAGCCCTGGCAGCTGGGAGGCAGTGCGAAGACAACAGCTTAATCTCGCTGGAAAATACAGGAAGAGGGTATACATGAAGTTTCCTCCTGTAGTAGTCAAACAATGAAGAATACACAAACCGAATGGCCATGGGTGGTCTTGTTCAGTGACTGATTGACAGGACAGACTTTACATTTTGGTAGAATGCTGTCTTTAAGTGTTAAGGATGTCCGAGCCTACCTTCCCTATATTTGCTGATCAGCTCTAGGGCAGGCTCAGGCAACGGTTCCCAGCGGCATCCCAGCGGTTGCAGAAGTTTCTTTGTGATTTGTTAGGGAGCAGTTAGTGCTTGTATGAAAAGATGCTATGAGCGGGGGAGTTAGTAAACAGCAGTTAATCTCCTCTGAAAGGTGCAAAAAAAAAAAAAAAAAAAAAAAAAAAAAGCCTCAGAGGCTCCTGGTAACTCACATCTTTAGTGGGCCAGGCTGCTTTCTGCTGGGTGGTCACTTGCAAGTTTTAGATTTCACACTGAGTAACAGAATTTAGGGAGCTGTGGGGCGTTGAAAGAGTCCAGAGACCTGGAGCATCCGAGTGATAGCTGCACTGCTCTTCAGCCCAGTGAGGTGAAGCAGGATGCGTCCCCCCACCCCCGTGAGAGGAATGAGAAATGAGAGGAACAAGGGCGGCTGCAGTGTTCAGCCTACCTTCCTTTGGGGAGACAAGGGATAGAACAAATCTTGAGGAAAGAAATGAGTTACAAAGCAAGATTTGTTATGCTGTACTTAACTGTTTCTAACTCGGCTAGCCCTTTTTCCCTTCAAGGAACCATTTTGTGAAAGAACTTTCTGTGGGCTCTTTAAAGTCACCCAGATGACATGATATGAAAGTGTTTAGTCTCTAAGACTTACTGGATTCTGTTCACATTTTACTGAGGAAGATGAAGCCATCAGGGCTGGCGACTAGTCCCAGCCTTTGTCTTGGCACTCACAACATGGGAATAGGGCTTCTCCTCTCTTCCCGTGCGTGCTGTGGACATGGACGTCAGGAAGTCGCTGCTGGAGGGAATCTCACTGTGACAGCCAAACGCTGTTTGGGACTGGCAGGGTGATTCTTGCTGCCTTTTACAAGTAAGCATGAAGAGACACTTTTCCTTCTGTTGACTGGGCGCGCACCTATTCTGATCTTCCTTAAATTATCTCCTCCTCTTCCCACGCCTCCTTCCTCCGTTGTTATATTACTTCCACTTTCCACTCTCTTCCCTGCTACTTGGCAGACCATGCACCTAAGGCTGCAGAGCCCAGTTCCTGCATGTCAGAAGCGAGTGTAAAAATGGACCCCTGGCTGGTGCTTCACTGTGCCACACCCTAAACCCCAAGTGCAACTAACCACACACAGGCCTTTCTCTTAGTGTTATCTAAGTCTCATCATGTAATGATAGTTACCATTTATGGTTCTATCTACTAAACACGAACCTGGGCTTTAAGTGCATTTTCTCTTAATTTTCATATACAGACAACACTGTAAGTTTTACCATTACCATCTGGCAGGAAAGAAAACAGAAGGTAGCCATCTTGGTGGTTGCCAGGTATCAGACTGAGTCTTGGTTCAAAACTTGTGATCTTTCTGCTCTACCTATGCGGCTTCCAGTGACATGATAGGAAAGGACAGGGCAGTGCCTGGTTGATAGGAAATAGGGACATCAAACAGAAATTTCTAGAGATCTTCCTTCCTCATTTTTTTCCTCTTTCTCTTTATAACTGAGCTGAATGCTGTCAGGCAGGACCAATGGAAAAAAGAGAGTTAAGTTGGGCAGCAGCCAAGGGGGAGCTGAGTGCCTTGTAAGAAGTTGCTTCTGATGGTGCTTGCTCACTAAGAGCTTGGGCTGTTAGATCATGGCTGCCCAGTGCTGGAAGGCAGAAGTGACACCAAGGATTAGGGATATGTTAACAATATATTGGCAATAAAGTAAGTGTGTATTTGTGTGTAGGCATATGTATCCATGCCCAGACACATACATACATATATACATACATATATTTCATACATACATATACACATTCACACATAGGTTTGCTAATATAATAAATACAATCAAAGCTTTTTAACTCCTTTAGAAAAGATCCCTAAATATGAATTAGCAAAAGACAAGAATAAATTTGGTATTAGAATGGTATTCAAAAGTAATGGAATTTCATGATTTTGTATATACCAATAACTATAGTAATGTGGAGATTTGTATGTTTGAGTGTAGTTGTAAATCTGTGGGTATACATGTCATATGCATGAGAACATTTTTATCTCTGTGAAGGAAAGAATCTGGTGGTAATGTGAGCACAGCACTCAAATCATGTCTTCTAAGTACTATTCTCCGAGCCTGGGCTGGGAGGGGGATGTAACGAGAAGTCTGGAACATTTTATTAGTCTAGAAAGTGAGGAAGTACTTAAAGAATTATAGCATCACGGGCTGGGGAGATGCTCATTTGGTAAAGTGCTTACCTTGCAGCACAAGCACCTGAGTTGGATTCTCAGCACATACATAAAATTCCAGGCATGGTGGTATGTAGTTGTAATCTCAGCTCAGTAGGAACCTAGCCAGTGTAGCCCAAATGATGAGACACATGCCATGAAGATCCTGTTTCAAAACAGGAAAATAAAGGTAGACGATGTCTGAAGAACAAAACCCGAGGTTGTCCTCTGGCCATCACACACACGTGCAAGAGTACCTATACACATGCAGCCCTCACACATGTGAACATGCACATACACACAGTAGGATTACAGGATAATAACAAAAGACAAAACTCCAGCTTGAAGGAGTATCCATGTCTAGTACCATTTAAGAATAATTATGAATTTATCCCATTTGATATAATAATCCTTGAATCAACTGTGATATGTATATATGGATATCCATGAGGAAATAAATGAAGAAGAGAAAGTTCTTTATTATAGTAGAGTACAAAATATGAAATATGTAAGAATTAGAGAACATGGAAGCCCGCATGGTAATGATGAATTCCAGTGAGAAACCCAAAGGGATGCTGAGATTCCCGGGCGGGAGTGGGTACAGAATGGTACCTTCACCTACTCTCAGACATCACCGCACACAATATTTAGGAAAGTACAAGGGAAGGTTGGCAGTGTGGCGGTGAAGTCTGGCCAATACGCACTCTTTGGGAGGCACTAGTGTGAAGGGGATGCACTGGTCTCTTATACTGACGGATGGCATGTGCTGAGAAGAGCAAGTATCTCTCCTGTCATATAGCTGCCAAAAATGTGAAATCGAAATCCAGTCAACAGGAGTGTCACACAAACAACTCAGAGGCATTCTATCAAATTATTGACTGGGAATTTTCAAAGTCACTCCGAGTCTTTAAAACTGCTCTGGTCATAACGTCAGGAAGGACTGAGTGACTTCCGGAGCAAAGTAAGGAAGCAGAAGCGCGTGGTCCTGGATTGACTCTTACTGCTGCACCTTGGGGCAAGGTGTCCATCAGAGCTGCTGCTTGAGCTGGAATCCTGGCTTGGTCACCTGCAGAACTCTGTGCCCCTTACCTTTCTGAAGTTGTTTGCTTTTCCTGTAAAAAGGCACAGTGATACCTGAGTGCTATGTTGTTCTGTGGATTAATAGTGACAAAGTGTGAGTGTGTCATATATTTCCTGGAAAGGACTGGGCCTTCAAGAAGCAATGCTTAAGCTTTGTCATTCCTGGAAATAATCCCATGTGGAAGCTATGAAGAAGCCCAAGTGTGAAATGTCGTCCTTGTCTACAAATGGTACATATAGAACATGCACAGAAACATTCATATATGAACACACTACAAACTGGTCATATTCCTATCAGGTTGTCCTCTTTTGTCCCCTTTCCCCTGACCCCATGCCACTGAGGCCCTCCTAACCTTCGCTCCGAGCTCAGGGAACAAAAGGTACTTCTGCATACCCCTTCCTGGATTCCTTCAGGGGAGCAGTATAGATACCAGCTCTTCATGCATCTATGAGAAAATCAAGACCTTGTTCAAAACTAAGATGGCAGAAAGAACTAGGATTCCAGCCTATTTTTAAATTTTTATCTATTTACTTATTTATTTATGAGAAAGAGGGCGGGGGGAGAAATACAGAGAGAATAGGTGAACCAGGGCCTCCAACAACTGCAAATGAACTCCAGATGCTTGTGCCACCTGTGCATCTGGCTTATGTGGGTCCTGTGGAATTGAACCTGGGTTCTTTGGCTTTGCAGGCAAGTGCCTTAACCTCTAAGCCATCGTTCCAGCCCAGCCTATTTTTTTTAACCATGCCAACATTGGACTGTGTTCTCCAGTGCTTCCTGACAGGTTCAAACCCACATGCCTCTAGAGAAACAAAACACCTCATCGAGTTCTTTCGTGTTACGGAAACTTCAAACTGGAGGAATACTGTGGTGAGGTTGTGTACTGTGTAGGCAGTGTGTGTGCAGCAGTGTGCGCATGTCAGAGTGCACTGGGTACTGCGTGTCCTCCTCTGTTGCTCTTCCAGTTTACCTCCTTAACAGTCTGCCACTGAACCCAGAGCTACTGCTTTCTGCCAGACTGGCTGAGCAGCAACAAGCCACAGCAGTTGCCCTGCCTCTGCCTCATACCCAGGGACAGGGGTTACAGCTTTGCATGACCACTCCCACTTTGTATGTGGGTATTGTGGATCGAACTCAGGCAACATCAGGCCCGTGTGTACGCAGCAGTCTTTCTTACCCAATGAGCCATCTCCCTAGCCCAACAAAATTATTTTTTTAATCTTCCAACCTGCATATTTTTAAAAAAATATTTGCCAGTTTTCCTTAGGCAGTGTGGAATGAGAACTCAGAGCCATTCATTCTCAACACAATGCTGAGTCTCTGCTTTGGTTTGTTCGTCATAGGCACGGCAAAGCCAGGCTCACAAATACATGTTGTGAGCATTCACTGATGACATGAGAAGCCCGCACACTTGTATACACTGATTCACGCTTTCCATACACTCCGGGGTAGTTTCCAGTGCTCTTCCATAGTTCCCTCTCCTTTCCCCTTTCCTGACCACTCTTATCCCTACAATGTGGCCCAGGGTTCCAGTCCTGGACATCTCCATCCGTAGGCAGTAGGGCACCATGCTTGCAGGTAGGACTTGCAGCCATGCTGCCTGAATTCATATCCCAAAGTCTCCGTTGATCATCTGTCTAACCTGGAGGTGAGTGGTTCACCTGCAATGAGGAGAATAATAGGACCTGCCTCGTCTCCATGCAAGGACACATAGAGCACACAGGAAAATGCCTGGCACAGAGCGGAGGCTGCAGTTGTGTGGCCATCATTAGTATTTTTACATTCCAATTATTCTCATCACCCATGTGATTACCATAGGGGCGTCAAGCAGGCTAATAACACGATAATGTCATTAGAATGTCCTAAGTCTCAGATTAGCACATGCAATTAGGTCTTCAGTCCGCCCCTCTATTTAGAATCTTCACTTCTAACCTTCCTTACATATTTCAGTGAAAAGATTGCTGTTACACAAGATCCTTCTTTAACAGTATGTAAGGAAAACCTTTGCAGGAAAGGGTTGGCCTGGCTGTTCTCAACAGCGTTTCCCTCCCACCTGCTCTTAAACACATGCTTCTGTGTTCTTTAGTCACACAGCACACGGCCCCAAAGCCATTGCCGGGAGAACAAGAAAAGTGGCTCAGGGGGCCATTCTCTCCTCATGGCTCCATGCACCTCCGTCCAGGCACATGCATGCGCACACCATGGTCACCACCACCAAGAGTCTGAACTCTCTCTTACAGCAGTGTGCTCCTTTGCTTAAGACAGCTCTGCACTATTTCAGACTGATGACAAGTTCTTAAGACGATTGAACTCTGTCCACTGGTGCATTGTTCCCTCCACATGCTTATAGGCTGGTTTGTGGGAGGAGCGGCCCCTGGGCTGGGCACAGTCCCTTCAGAGGTGCAGCATGGGGTGAGCTCAGAGGTCCTTGTGCTGGATAATCGTTCTTTTTTGCAAGCCACTAGCAGATAGATGAGTAGGGCTGCTGCCTTGCAAGTTTTATGATCACACCCACCCCAGACACCCCGACAGGTCAGGAAGGGTACGCCATGAACCTGGGCATCCCAAGGAACCAGCTTCCTGCTTAATGCTAATTCAGAACTCTCTTTTCCCCAGGATGAGTTAATACCCTTCACCCCATTAATCACTGTCGCATCTTCCTAGACACACAGACAGCTAGTGGCTTAAGAAGAGCAGATGTAAAATTTTGGAAGTAGGATCTGCAGAAGATATCAGTTTGAATTTCAGCTTAAATTGCTTAATCTCTCAATCTTTTTTATCTCTTCTGTAAAAGGAAGGAAATACCTACTTCATAGGACAGCTTCAAATTCTGCTTTTTAAATAGATGCTACTTGCTTTATTGATATGGGAGTCAAACAAACTCTCATCAAGTTTCAGCATTGGATTGCATTCTGGAAATTGCATGCAACCACGTACACATTTAAGTCCTGAAAGCTTCCTCATCTCGGATTGTCTTCCTAAAGCTCAAGGCCATCCGCTGTCTGCTTTCCATTGTTGTTTTTGCCTCTTTTATGTTAGGCTTCTTTTGTTTTAGCATACTGGCTTATACAGTTTCCTTTTCTCATGGTGTAGAGCATATCAATAGGCACTTTACCTCACTGAGTACTATTCGACAGGCTGGATTTACTGTCATTCCTATAGTGATTGTCCAGTGGATGGACAAGGCTGTTGCTAGTTACTATTAGAAGTAACATTACAGGTCTGATAATACATGTTTTCATTTCTCAGATCCAAATATCTAACTGTGGATGGACTATTAGACTATATGTAAACTTTGTGGTTGTGTGATTTTCTTTCAAAGAATTTGAATTATAAGAAAGTAGTTCTATCTTTGCTTCACTTGCTGGGTTTTTGTTGTTGTTGTTGTTGTTTTGTTTTTTTGGTGTTGTTTTGTGTTATTGTTAGACAGGGTCTTAACACTACCTCCAGACTGTCTCAGACCTCACTGTGGCTGGCCTCAAACTTGCACTGATCCTCCTGCCTCAGCCTCCCAAATTATATTACATATTATATGTTTTTAATTCTCTGGTGACCTATGAGATTTTTTGTTCCCTCACCCAGGACATGTCACTATTTGTCACTTTATTGTGCATCGCTAGGAAGCAGATGTTGGGATTTTCTGAGATTCTGATTTTCCTTTTCATTTCCTGGATGACTGGTGATGTGAAGTGTCCTCTCATGTACTTGTTAGCCATTTATGTATTTTCTGTGATGTACTTATTAGCTATTCATGTGTTTTCTGTGATGGTCTGTTCAAGTTTTGACATTCTTTTTATTCTTCTATTTGTCTTATTATGAAGTTGTATCCTTTTTAGTATTTCAGATGGATGTCCATTTTCTTTTGTAGATTCTTTTTACTATTTTATGGCTTACCTACTTTGAAATACATCTTTTAATTTGATTCTTTATATACTTTTTTCTTTATTATAAGAGACAGACAGAGGGGGGAAAGAGAGAGAGGAAGAGTGAGAATGGGCATGCTAGGTCCCGTAGCCACTGCAAACGAACTCCAAATGCATGCGCCCCCTTGTGCATCTGGCTTACGTGGGACCTGGAGAATTGAACCGGGGTCCTTAGGCTTTGTAGGCATGTGCCTTAACCCTGCAGCCATCTCTTCAGCCCTTAAAATGCATCTGTTAGAGAGCAAGGTTTATAATTTTGGTGAAATACATTCTGTCTTTTGTCTTTTCTGCTTTGTTAAATGCTCTGATTTTAATTATTCTTACAAGAAATGCCATAAATACCTACATTCTCTTACATTTTCTTCTGAAAATTTTCTAGATTTATGTTTAGAACATAGTCCATTTGAATTAAATTTTGTGTATAATAAAAAACAAAGGTGTAAGCTTATTTTTCCATATTGATAGCCATTTCTAACAAAATCTCTTTGGGTGATTATCCTTTCCCCATTACCTTGAAATTATTGTGAAATATTTTTTTTTAAATGCCCTGCTAGCATATTTTAGTGCTAGGGATCAAACCCAGGTCCAGAGACATGCTCAGAAAGTGCTTTGCTCATGCTCAGAAAGTGCTTTGCTGTTTTGATACATACTCACTCCACGGCTGGAATTTTTACATACCTTGTGTTTATGAATCAATTTGAGAACTGCTTTTTCAAAAACCAACCTTGTGTGTACGCATGGGTATGATGTGTGTCTGACATGTATGTGTGTCAAAGTGGATGAGCGTGCACACGTGAGGACAACCTCAGGCTGTAAGTCCTCTCTTTCCACCTTTGAGACAGTCTCTCCTGGTTTGCTGCTGGAGGCCAGTCTCACTGGCCCTGGAGCTTTGGGATTCTCATGACTCCACCTCCCATTATCATAGGCATGTTGGGATGAGAGATCCACCACATTGTGTGTGACTTCATGCGCTTGGTAGGGGTCCAAAGTCTGGTTGGCAGGCTTGTAGAGAAAGTACTTTTCACTTCTGAGAAATAGCCTCAGACTCTTGAATTGCTATCTCAACAATATTGCATCTTCTGTTCCCTGAATATGTTATGTTTCTCACTTGTTACAGTGTGTTGCAGTTTTCCTTTGCAATTAAAAATCATATAGATTTAAAGTATACAATGTGCCATTTTGAAAAGTGTCTATATATATATATATATATATATATATATATATATATATATATATATATATAAATGATTACTATAGTTAAGCCAACTGACCCTCCATTATCTTACATGATTATGTTTATAGGTATTAAGAGCACCAAAATGATTCTCTTAGCAAATACTGAGTTTACAATGCTATTTGCTTTGTTATAATTCTCATGCTGTGTGTTTTCTGTGTATTATAACCTTTTATTATAGTGGTCTTGTATATTTTGATTATTTTTTTCTAAGTATTTTATTTTTAGATTAATATGCATGAAGGCTTTCTTTTTCTAGTTTTTTATTACTAGCATATTAAAAAGAAAGCTGATTTTTGTTGTGGGCCTTGTATATTGTAACTGCTTAATTGACTTACTAGTTCTGGTTGCTTTTTAAATATTTTTTAATTCTTAAAGGTTTTTCTGTGGTCATTATGTTTTCTACCAATTAAAAAAAAAAAAGCAAACTCCATTGCATTTCTTTCTTTCCCCACTGTGTGTGTTTTATTTCTTTTCCTTTGTTTATTGCTTTGGCTAGGAAGTCCAGCACAATATTGAATGGAAGTGGAGGCAGTGGGTTCCCACACCTGTTCCTGATCTTAGAAAATAGGGAGCCTTTCACTGCTATGGTGGTAGCTGTCAGTTTGTCATAGAAACCTTTAATGAGACCGAGAAACTTCCTTTCTATTCCTGTTTGTTGAAAGTTTTTGTTTTTAAATCATGAATTGGTTTTAGAGTTTTCAGTTTTTTTCTATGTTTACTAACATGAACTTTGCTCTTTCAGTCTCCTACTCATCATGAATTAAGTCAATTGATTTTCAAATCTTAAAACCAATTTTGCATTTTGCACATCCAGCCAATTGTGTGTGGTGCATGATTGTTTTTATATATGGCTGTATTCTACTTAGCCTGTTACTTTTAGGATTTTTGAAACTATTACTCTGGCACTAGAAAAACAACTCATTTTACAGTTTGCTAACAGCTGTTGGAATGCTCTTTATATTGTGAGGGTGGAAGTTATTTCTCCATTCTCAGAATTCATGGTATATATATTTTAAAAAGGATAATCCATGATTGGTTTAAGTATGTAACAGGCATTAAAAAATTACAGGAAATGGGAAGGGAGAAAGAGGGTAGTTTTCAGACTCACTGTAAATCCATCTTCCGAAATATCTCATAGAAGAAGTGAGTTTTTCCTCCATCCTCTTCCCCTGTTAAAATATACTTAGATTCAAGTTGGGAGATGAGCAGGCAAGTTTGAATTTAAGATCTACCTTTAAAAGATGACAAGAAAGCAGGGTAATGAAAATGAAGACGCCTAAACTTGGACTTTGGCAGACTTTGTTCCAAGTTAGCTGACTTTAACTAACATGTCACTGTAGGCAAGTCACAGTGCCCAATGGGTGCCTCAGTTTCTCTCTGTCCAATGTGACGGTCAGGCCTAAATGGTGCTTTAGGGACGGCAAGTGGGGCACGTGTATTTTTGCAAAGGCACTGGAGCCCCTCACCCACCTGAAAACCGCTGGCTTATCGCTGCCTAAACTCTGCCATCCCTGAAAACCAGACTTGACTTTGTGAATTAGTGACTATAGGACTGAAGACCTTGCTTGCAGCTCCAGCTTTGCCAGGCTCTCAGGTTTGGGTGACCTCGGCAAATGAGTCCTCTCTGGGCCTTATTATGTTTATGTTTAAAGTGAATGTAGTGGGAAATGTTTTTCCAAAACCATTCTACTTTTAAGACACCATGGATTGTAATGTGAATTAAATATTTTTATTTTATACAAATATTGTATGTATGTATTATTGTTAGACATGATGAAGAACTAATTGAAGTGGGTTAAATAGTTATGGTTATATATTTTATTTTGATGTATTCCAATCCACATCTTTAAGAATCATGGAAAATACAAGTTAGCACCCATGTTGTTAAAACTATTTTTGCTTTTTAATGGGAAATAAAATTTCTCTCTTGGCCTTACACTGAGCTCCAGCATTGTATATTCTGTTCTCAGAATTGTAATGTAAGATTCTCAGACTTCTACATATATTTCTGGGATCTGGATTTACTTTATTATTTACAGTCCATTGTAGGAAAGCTTCAAGGAACACAAGATATTAGAGCACCACCCTTTGACTATGGGGATATAATACATGATTTGAGTTCCCAATATTTTCTAACACTAAGGTTTCTTTATTAAAGAAGCCCCATGCTGTGACTGAATCAGTCTAATAGAAGCCACATTTGAACTTGAACGGTCATTGTACAGCCATCTATCTTGGGCATATATCATACATAATGATGTGGGTCTGGACATCTTTCTGGTTTGTTTATGTCTGTTGCGGATTCCCTCATTATCCATGCTGCACAAGGGAGACCCTCTGGGTTTGGCCAGTGTATCGCACATTCTGTATTTTAAAGATCAGTTCTGATCAAGTGGCACCTATGTTCTAACATGGGAGATTATTTTCTCACTGTCCTGTCTTATGGTGACGATTAAGGAAAAATAAAGTAAGATTTTAGAAGACAGTGATGCATTTGAGAGTGGCTGCTCCATAATCCTCCTGGCTGTGTTCCAAATAAGATGCAATGGTTTTTGTTGGTCATACCACTCTTCCTAAGTTTTTTCGCCAAGTTGAATTATAGCATCAGATTTCCTATTTTAAAAATAACTATATGACATCTGTTGTCTTATTTTCACTAATTATAGCTTTTAGAACTCAATATATGACTTGAACATTTAGTTATTACTAATGTTCCAGTTTATAAGTAACACATTTGGAGTGCTAGAGCTGAGTAAGTATGCCAAAGAATAGACCTTAGATAGAAAAGCAAAGTCATTCCATATTTCTAGATAAATTTATTATTCTAGTTCCTAGTTGTTAATTTGGATCATTAAATTCAGGAGTCCTAAGCGAGCAGCCTTCATTGCTACTGCTGTTCCCACCTCTTCTTTGACACCAGGTAAAATTAGATGATGCATGATGCCTGCGTGACACCAGGATGTTAAGTAAATGAACAGCCATACCCTTAATGAGCTACAAAGTTATTTTTCATCAAATGAAGTAAAGATGAGAATTTGCAATGACGATTGAAATTGGGCAGATTGTCATTCTGGGTGTTTCTGAGGGGTGACGCAGCACTTGCTGTGAATATTCACTGTCTTCTTAACTTCTCAAGAGATTCAGATTGGAGATCATATGCCATTTATGCTGGGAGGACAAAAAGAAAACTCTGAAAACTGAAAGCACAAGCATAATTGGACCACTCACCTAAAGAGAAATGGGAAGGAGCATGCTTTCTGTGTGGAAAGGGCTAGTGTAACAAGAAGTCATCTATTCCTGATTTCTTTAGACAGCTAGAGCTTTGTGCCTCGTCTAGCTTCTGTGTTTTAAGAGCTTGTTCTGTGTAGCAGAAATAATACAATAAATGGGTTTAACCACATTTGTCTCAGCTAGACAGTCTGCTTTGTCAGAGATTGCTGGTACAACATAAACAAATTATGTGTTTGTAGTGCTTTTCAATGAAAGCCCAACTAACAGAGCCGAGATTGTGTTTCAGCAGCCATAGATTTAATCTCCTACCTGTCAGTTAAAGCAGGCATTTCCTGAGCCAGATAAGGACTAGTTGTGGAGGAGGGAAGTAGTCACAGCTGGACAAAGACCTATTGTTATTGACTGATAATTTCCATGTAGATTCAACCCCTTAAACTACCATGGAAACTATAGCCAGAGAGCAATGCATAAGAACTTTTAAGGAAAATTTGATAAATAGAGAAGAGTTAGAAAGAATCCAAGCTGGGCTTTGTGCCATTGATTTAGAGGAATTTTTTTTTTTAAAAAAAAAATTTTAAAATATTTTATTTAATTATTTGACAGAGAGAGAGAGAGAGAGAGAGAGAGAGAGAGAGAGAGAGAGTTGACTTAAGAATGGCTAGGCTTGGTTTGGATACCATACTCATCTATGCATGGTCATGTAAGGTGGCATTGTCACCTTCTCTGTCAGGAGTAGATGGGCTTGGTGCACGAGCAGGTTGGTTGGCCTTGTATTTACACTGACTTGGTTAGCAATATAAGCCCAACACATGTCAATTTTCATTTTAAATTTCAATGTAAAATGTTTTATATGAGTTTTCAGGTTTTAAACTGAACATATATATTGTAAGGTTCGGGAGTGATCATGACCATGCAAACCACTCTGAGGCAAAGATGAAAGCTTTAATTCTGAAAAAGCACAAGCTGCCACCACGGACTCACAGAGAGGAGCGCAGCCCACCTGAGTCCCTCAGGCGGTGAGTTTATAGGGTCAGTTGGGGGAAGGTGAGGAAAGGAAGAGAACTCCTTTGTTCTTTACCTTAGCCATTTCTAAAAGCTAGGGTGTGAGACCAGAACAGTGACCAGGCACCTCATGAGATAAGGGGGCAGGAAACCCTGACCTGGGGGCATTGTTAGGCAAGGAAGAGGTAATGGCTGGGTGGTTTCTTGAGGAATGTGGATAATCCACTTCCTTATGTCTCTGTCCCATCCTGCTGGCCTTGGTGACTCCATTTTGGGAGCCTTTCTGACCTAACATGTGTCTTAATTAAGTTTAAAATTTTGACTTAAAGGTTTTATAGCAATTTAGTTTTCAAGGAGCATTTTATACATCATTTTAATCCTTACAAAAGAGTTCTAAGGTAAATATAACTTGTGGTTGTGGAGATTACATCTGTGGAAGCATAAGAGGCAGGAATGGGCAGCACCTGAGTCTAAATTGTGGATATAATGGAACTTCCTTATCAAAACAATATCCTTGCTTGATTTTTCCCTTTTTTTCCATTCTCCTTTCATGTTTTTCTTTCCTTTGCCTTTTCTTTCCATAATGTTTTGCAAATAGGATAAACACATTTTGTAATATCATTGTTTTTCTAATGTTATAGAAGATTGGATAAGATTTGACACTGCACCTACTTTTAAACCAATGCAAGTATTATACATTTTCAATGCAATTTTCAATGAACTAAAGAAAAAATCAATATGTTAAAATACATATTAAAAAAATCAATCCTTTCTTTCATCCTGGCTCCTTGGAGCCAGGACCTTGCTATGTAGCTCTGTGCTATGTGGCTGGTTTGGTATTTACCAGGTAGTCCACAATTGGCTTGGTACTTGATATGTAGTCTAGGCTGGCCTCAAAATTGCAGCAATCCTCCTGCTTCAGTCTCACAATTACTGGGATTATAGCATTGGCTGATAATTTCTTAGTAAGGTTTCTTAGTTTCTGAACATGTGAAAGATTCAATGCATTCATTTTCCACTGTGGATTCTGGTTACATATTTATCTCTTTACCTGAGTGGACCACCTCAATATTTCCCTCTCTTTATCATTGAGTTTCGGTTCCTTTTGAGTTGTGAATGCATTGTTGAGTTGTTGATTCATTGAGTTATTTATTGCTAATAAAGACTTAAACGACACTTTTGGCCTATCATTCTTTGTAACAGCAGAGTACCATGAATTACTACAAAATCCAACACTATTGTATATTCCATTTTCATCTGGAAAATGTGACATTAGTCTTAATTACCAACAAAGGAAAGCTAAGGGAAGTTTGATTTACTCAGTGTCTGAAACTTTGCATATATAACTGTTCTGCTTTGTGAACTTTACTATTGAGTTTTCCCCACATAAAAGTTGTAGGTAACTTTATTTCGAATATTTGTGTATTTCCAACCCAGAGATTGAATTAAGAATTTGTCTTTTTAATTACAGTCAATAAATTTCACTGTTGTCTAAAATTTTATTAGAATGCCAAGTAGGCAAAAGAAATCAGGGGATGTAGCAGTTTCTAACTATATCTGAAGTTCTTCAGCTCTCCACTCTCCAGACAAGGAGAGTGTGTGTGAGTGGTGAAGGATGCGTGCTTTCATCTATGTGGAGGGCAGGGGCAAGCCATGGTCAGTGCTGCCTCAAAGCCTCTATGCTCACCTGTCCTTTGCCTGAGTTACTGTGCTCTTAGCTAATCTCAGGGGACATTTTCTCACCATATGACATTCCCAAAGAAGCCATGCTTCAACATCTCTGTCCAAAATAACCATCTTCTCCTTGACTGCGATGTCAGCTTTCTGCCTGCCCTGCACCTCTCATAGTCTCATCATCCTGCACCTTTGTACTCCCAATGAGTCCTTTTTATATGTACAGATAGATATAGATATATCTGCTCATCTGTGTACATGCATGTATATATGTTTTCATATTCTGTGTATGTTATTCTATATACTCATCTGTATACATGTATATCCATACATATATATTTACATTTTCATTTCTATGTTACCTACCTGTCATGTGTAGGAAATAATAGTGGGGGATAATATCTGTTGCTACTTCAGTGCCTACAACAGTGTAGGTAAATTTTGACAATGTAAAGACATATATTTGTGGATTTTCCTGGTGGAGTTAAACTTGGGCTAAACTTGAAGATTCAGCCATGATTGGGAAGGCACAGCCAAGAAGACAGGCCATCTGTGGGAGAACGTGAAGAGGGCTGTGGACAAAGTCTTGGAATCCACTGGAAACAAGCAGTAAAGGGGCGCAGGGTGGTAGTCCACCAAGAGTACCTTCTGGAGGTGTCTCGGTGACAGCCACACCCAGGGGCATTGAGACTTAATTTCTGCAACAGGAGCAGCATTTCTGCCTGGTATCTAGACTATGGAATAGGAAGGCAGTGTCAGTGAAGCACAATGAAGAAGAAAGAAAGAGGACCTTTCGAAATCAGCACCTGAGCGTGTCCTCATGATTATCCATGTTGGCTGACTTCGTACTGAGGTTGGGTAGTATACATGGGAGTGTGTGTACACATGTGTATGTGTGTATATGTGTATGCGGGTGTGTGTGTATACGTGTGTATGTGTGTGTGTGTTTGTATGTGTATATATATGTGTGTATGTGCATGTGCGTGTACATGCCGAAGTGAGGCACGGGATTCCCATGATGCTGAATGACATTACAGTGCACGGCATTAAGTGTTTGCTCCAAAGGCTGGTGTGACAGCAATGGAAAGCGGAAGGTGACCTGACCTTTGCGTCTTTCCATGGTATGCGTTCTCTGGAAAGAGCACCTCTCTGTGCCTCCAGCCACACATGTGGGCACGGTCTCTCCACAACACCTCCGAGGAGGGTCGTCATGCCAGCTCGCCATAGCTTAGACCCTACTCTTGTTCATTTTAGCTCACACAGTATGTTTCTCAGGCCTTCTTGCTTGAGATGATACAGATTTTGTTCTCTATGATAGCTGAAGCTTATGTGTTTTTTTTTTCTCTAATTTATTCTGTATTGCCTAACTAGCCCACTGTGGTACAACAAACATTTTTATTAGTATTTTAGAAAATTATGCTTCTGGCTGTCCTAGTGAAAGCATCTTGCCCTTTCTGTCAGTAAGGATTATAATTGATGGTGATGAAATTAGCAGGGAATCTTAGCAGCATGTCTAAATTATACATAGAGGAATTTCAACAGATGAAATAGGAGGACTCAGTCATTAGACAAATCTTGAAGTAAATGAATGAAGTCAATTTCAAAATTTTCTTACCAACTAGTGAACTTCTGAGTTAGACTCTGGCATGGCCAGTGGCCAAGCTGACTCTGAGGAAATGTGTTTGGAGATTTATATATATTCCTGTTGTCTCCATTTGGGGCTCAAACACATGCATGGACTTGGACTTCACACAGCAGATCAAGCAATCACCAGATTGCTTTTATGCATTTATGTAACAAGGATTTGTTGAGAGCCTACTCTGTGCAAGGCCTTTCACTGAGCCTTGGGGAGACACAAAGTCCCTGCCTTTGAGTTGCCTGTATGTAATTTTAACAAGACCTGCAGTTTCAGATGTAAACCTGCATTTCTGGATGAGGAATTTAATAATTGAACTCTGGTCATTGCGAACAGAATAAGCGTGTGTAAAATAGTTGAGGAGTAAGAGCCACATTGCCTTCATTACAGGTCAAAAGTTTACTAAAGGTTTATGTCTGGAATTGGTTGTTACCAAGAACGGAATGCCACATTCTTCACAAATGCTAACATATTTATATGGCATTTATACAAAATTTGAAAAAAATTAATTTTCATCTTGGCAGAACACTTTGATCATTGTGTCTTAATGGGGTTTCCACTTATGAGCCGCAGTCATTAGTCTCTCACGTGCTTCTTTCTGCCCTGGCAGTAAGACGGGGCGGGACACAGAACATTCATCTTCACTAGTCTTCAGAAACATCCCAAGTAATTGACGAGCTCAGTCTTCTGTGATGGCCTGGTGACCACTAACTGTGACTATTTGCATAATAGTCAACTCCTCACTTCTGTAGTGATAACTGTTTGTATCTGATTAAAATTAAGACTGTTTTAGTTCTCTTGACTTTTCCAGAAGTTGCAAAAATTGAGATTTGCTGTTCTGCTTTATCCAAACAAATGCACACATGGGGATAACAATATGCTGAGTTTATGCAGATTTTACAGCACGAATCTGAATAAAATACCCACTAATAGATCCTTAAGGAGTAATAAACACACATGAATTTTCCTTAGTTGCACTTTAAAGTGATTTTAACATACTACTAGACCTTAACAATAATATTTAATTGACAAGATTATGCATTTGTATGGATTGAAAAGGTGGTAGACATCTAATTCCAAATGAATCATAAATTTTACCTTTGCATAACATGTTTTATTAATTTCTTTATGGCCAGGATATTCTATTTCCCTCCTGGTGAGAGTTTCTTAAAACAGAGTAAGAAAATTTAAACACATTTAATTAACATTTATCATCCTTTTTAGAATGTAACCTGACTTATGTCCTCATAAATATTCCTAAATTTTTTCTGTCATGTAGATTGTAGAAAGACCATGGATTGGTACCTAATGGGATTTTGGACCATAGTTTGATTTTCTTTTTAAGCAAATCTTTTTCTGTTGTCCTTATTCCAAATAATCTGACAAAATGGATGACTAATATTAGTATGTAGTGAAGACAAACCTAACACACTGTGTGATGAAACAAGGCTGTGGGCATCTTCATACCTCTAGTACCTAAGCGAGCAGCTACATAGCACTAGGCACTCCATTAATGGCTTTGAGGAGCTGAATTAAGGCAGGCCCTGCTGCCTTCATGGATACATGTTTCTCAGAAGTATGAGGTCATCTTATATATCTGAATAAGAGTCAAAATTCATGGGATTGAATGTAATAAGAGACAAGTAAAGAGAAATGACACAATGAATTTATTACTGTTAAATTCATGCTCTTTCCTTGGGAAAAAAAAAGCAGTATTTCAATAGACCATGAACAAATGAATGAGTGATAAAGTAATGGTGTTAGACTGCTGGTGATGGGGTAGATCAGTGAGACGTCAGCCCATCAAAAGTACAAGCATAGCCATGGACACAGTGCACAGAGAAGATACAGCAGTGTTAGCATGAACCACGGAGCCATGGACAGAGTGCACAGAGAAGATACAGCAGTGTTAGCATGAACCACGGAGCCATGGACACAGTGCACAGAGAAGATACAGCAGTGTTAGCATGAACCACGGAGCCATGGACAGAGTGCACAGAGAAGATGGAGCAGTGTTAACATGAACCACGGAGCCATGGACAGAGTGCACAGAGAAGATACAGCAGTGTTAGCATGAACCACGGAGCCATGGACAGAGTGCACAGAGAAGATGGAGCAGTGTTAGCGTGAACCACGGAGCCATGGACAGAGTGCCAGAGAAGATGGACAGAGTGCACAGCCATGGAAGATAGAAGAAGAGCAGTGTTTGAACCACGGAGCCATGGACAGAGTGAACCAGAGAAGATGGAGCCATGGCCATGGACACAGTGCACAGAGAAGATACAGCAGTGTTAGCATGAACCACGGAGCCATGGACAGAGTGCACAGAGAAGATGCAGTGCACATGTTAAGCCATGGACAGAGTGAACAGAGAAGATACAGCAGTGTTAGCCATGGAGCCATGGACAGAGTGCACAGAGAAGATACATGAACCACGGAGCCACGGACAGTGTTAGCATGAACCACGGAGCCATGGACAGAGTGCACAGAGAAGATACAGCAGTGTTAGCATGAACCACGGAGCCATGAACACAGTGCACAGAGAAGATACAGCAGTGTTAGCATGAACCACGGAGCCATGAACAGAGTGCACAGAGAAGATACAGCAGTGTTAACATGAACCACGGAGCCATGGACACAGTGCACAGAGAAGATACAGCAGTGTTAACATGAACCATGGAGCCATGGACAGAGTGCACAGAGAAGATACAGCAGTGTTAGCATGAACCACAGAGTCATGGACAGAGTGCACAGAGAAGATGGAGCAGTGTTAACATGAAACGGAGCCATGCCATGGACACAGTGCACAGAGAAGAGCCATGGACAGTGCACACAGCAGTGTTAGCATGAACCACGGAGCCATGAACACAGTGCCATGGACACAGTAGCATGAACCACAGCCATGGAAGATGCACAGAGAAGCAGCAGTGTTAGCATGAACCACGGAGCCATGGACACAGTGCATAGAGAAGATACAGCAGTGTTAACATGAACCACGGAGCCATGAACACAGTGCACAGAGAAGATACAGCAGTGTTAACATGACCCACATATAACCATGGACAGAGTGCACAGAGAAGATACAGCAGTGTTAGCATGAACCACATATAACCATGGACACAGTGCACAGAGAAGATACAGCAGTGTTAGCGTGAACCACGGAGCCATGGACACAGTGCACAGAGAAGATACAGCAGTGTTAACATGAACCACGGAGCCATGAACACAGTGCACAGAAGAAGATACAGCCAGTGTTAGCATGAAACGAGTGTTAACATGAACCACGGAGCCATGGACACAGTGCACAGAGAAGATACAGCAGTGTTAGCATGAACCACGGAGCCATGGACACAGTGCACAGAGAAGACACAGCAGTGTTAACATGAACCACGGAGCCATGAACACAGTGCACAGAGAAGATACAGCAGTGTTAACATGAACCACGGAGCCATGGACACAGTGCACAGAGAAGATACAGCAGTGTTAGCATGAACCACGGAGCCATGAACACAGTGCACAGAGAAGATACAGCAGTGTTAGCATGAACCACGGAGCCATGGACACAGTGCACAGAGAAGATACAGCAGTGTTAGCATGAACCACGGAGCCATGGACACAGTGCACAGAGAAGATACAGCAGTGTTAACATGAACCACGGAGCCATGGACACAGTGCACAGAGAAGATACAGCAGTGTTAACATGAACCACGGAGCCATGGACAGAGTGCACAGAGAAGATACAGCAGTGTTAGCATGAACCACGGAGCCATGAACAGAGTGCACAGAGAAGATACAGCAGTGTTAGCATGAACCACGGAGCCATGGACAGAGTGCACAGAGAAGATACAGCAGTGTTAACATGAACCACGGAGCCATGGACAGAGTGCACAGAGAAGATACAGCAGTGTTAACATGAACCACGGAGCCATGGACACAGTGCACAGAGAAGCCAGCAGTGTTAACATGAACCACGGAGCCATGGACACAGTGCACAGAGAAGATACAGCAGTGTTAACATGAACCACGGAGCCATGGACACAGTGCACAGAGAAGATACAGCAGTGTTAGCATGAACCACGGAGCCATGGACACAGTGCACAGAGAAGATACAGCAGTGTTAACATGAACCACGGAGCCATGGACAGAGTGCACAGAGAAGATACAGCAGTGTTAACATGAACCACGGAGCCATGGACAGAGTGCACAGAGAAGACACAGCAGTGTTAACATGAACCACGGAGCCATGAACAGAGTGCACAGAGAAGATACAGCAGTGTTAGCGTGAACCACGGAGCCATGGACACAGTGCACAGAAAGACACAGCAGTGTTAGCATGAACCACGGAGCCATGGACAGAGTGCACAGAGAAGATACAGCAGTGTTAACATGAACCACGGAGCCATGGACACAGTGCACAGAGAAGATACAGCAGTGTTAACATGAACCACGGAGCCATGGACAGAGTGCCATGAAGACAGCAGTGTTGCACGGAGCCATGGACAGACAGAGAAGACAGCAGTGTTAACATGAACCACGGAGCCATGGACAGAGTGCACAGAGAAGATACAGCAGTGTTAACATGAACCACGGAGCCATGGACAGAGTGCACAGAGAAGACACAGCAGTGTTAACATGAACCACGGAGCCATGAACACAGTGCACAGAGAAGATACAGCAGTGTTAACATGAACCACGGAGCCATGAACACAGTGCACAGAGAAGATACAGCAGTGTTAGCATGAACCACGGAGCCATGGACAGAGTGCACAGAGAAGATACAGCAGTGTTAACATGAACCACGGAGCCATGGACAGAGTGCACAGAGAAGATACAGCAGTGTTAACATGAACCACGGAGCCATGGACACAGTGCACAGAGAAGACACAGCAGTGTTAACATGAACCACGGAGCCATGGACAGAGTGCACAGAGAAGACACAGCAGTGTTAACATGAACCACGGAGCCATGGACAGAGTGCACAGAGAAGATACAGCAGTGTTAGCATGAACCACGGAGCCATGGACACAGTGCACAGAAAGACACAGCAGTGTTAGCATGAACCACAGAGCCATGGACACAGTGCACAGAGAAGATACAGCAGTGTTAACATGAACCACGGAGCCATGGACACAGTGCACAGAGAAGACACAGCAGTGTTAGCATGAATGAATGGACACAGTGCACAGAGAAGCCAGTGGCATGACACGGAGCCATGGACACAGACAGAGAAGATACAGCAGTGTTAACATGAACCACGGAGCCATGGACACAGTGCACAGAGAAGATACAGCAGTGTAACATGAACCACGGAGCCATGAACACAGTGCACAGAGAAGATACAGCAGTGTTAGCATGAACCACGGAGCCATGGACACAGTGCACAGAGAAGATACAGCAGTGTTAGCATGAACCACGGAGCCATGGACACAGTGCACAGAGAAGATACAGCAGTGTTAGCATGAACCACGGAGCCATGGACACAGTGCACCAGCAGTGCACAGAGAAGATGGAGCAGTGTTAACATGAACCACGGAGCCATGGACACAGTGCACAGAGAAGATACAGCAGTGTTAGCATGAACCACGGAGCCATGGACACAGTGCACAGAGAAGATGGAGCAGTGTTAGCATGAACCACGGAGCCATGGACACAGTGCACAGAGAAGATACAGCAGTGTTAACATGAACCACGGAGCCATGAACACAGTGCACAGAGAAGATACAGCAGTGTTAACATGAACCACGGAGCCATGAACACAGTGCACAGAGAAGATACAGCCATGAACCACGGAGCCATGGACACAGTGCACAGAGAAGATACAGCAGTGTTAACATGAACCACGGAGCCATGGACACAGTGCACAGAGAAGATACAGCAGTGTTAATGATGGACACAGTGCACAGAGAAGATACAGCAGTGTTAGCATGAACCACGGAGCCATGAACACAGTGCACAGAGAAGATACAGCAGTGTTAGCATGAACCACGGAGCCATGGACACAGTGCACAGAGAAGACACAGCAGTGTTAGCATGAACCACGGAGCCATGGACACAGTGCACAGAGAAGATACAGCAGTGTTTACGGAGCCATGAACCACAGGAGCCAGTGTTGCATGAACACAGTGCACAGAGAAGATACAGCAGTGTTAGCATGAACCACGGAGCCACGGACACAGTGCACAGAGAAGATACAGCAGTGTTAACATGAACCACGGAGCCATGAACACAGTGCACAGAGAAGATACAGCAGTGTTAGCATGAACCACGGAGCCACGGACACAGTGCACAGAGAAGATACAGCAGTGTGTTGAAGCATGAGCCCGGACACAGTGCACAGAGAAGCCATGGACAGAGTGGACACAGTGAGAAGATACAGCAGTGTTAACATGAACCACGGAGCCATGGACACAGTGCACAGAGAAGATACAGCAGTGTTAGCATGAACCACGGAGCCATGGACACAGTGCACAGAGAAGATACAGCAGTGTTAACATGAACCACGGAGCCATGAACACAGTGCACAGAGAAGACACAGCAGTGTTAGCATGAACCACGGAGCCATGAACACAGTGCACAGAGAAGATACAGCAGTGTTAGCATGAACCACGGAGCCATGAACACAGTGCACAGAGAAGATACAGCAGTGTTAGCCATGAACCACAGGAGCCAGCAGTGTTAACATGAACACAGTGCACAGTGCAGAGAAGACACAGCAGTGTTAGCATGAACCACGGAGCCATGAACACAGTGCACAGAGAAGATACAGCAGTGTTAGCATGAACCACGGAGCCATGGACAGAGTGCACAGAGAAGATACAGCAGTGTTAGCATGAACCACATATAACCATGGACACAGTGCACAGAGAAGATACAGCAGTGTTAACATGAACCACGGAGCCATGGACACAGTGCACAGAGAAGATACAGCAGTGTTAGCATGAACCACGGAGCCATGGACAGAGTGCACAGAGAAGATACAGCAGTGTTAACATGAACCACGGAGCCATGGACACAGTGCACAGAGAAGATACAGCAGTGTTAACATGAACCACGGAGCCATGGACAGAGTGCACAGAGAAGATACAGCAGTGTTAGCATGAACCACAGAGCCATGGACAGAGTGCACAGAGAAGATACAGCAGTGTTAACATGAACCACGGAGCCATGAACACAGTGCACAGAGAAGATACAGCAGTGTTAGCATGAACCACGGAGCCATGGACACAGTGCACAGAGAAGATACAGCAGTGTTAGCATGAACCACGGAGCCATGGACAGAGTGCACAGAGAAGATACAGCAGTGTTAGCATGAACCACGGAGCCATGGACAGAGTGCACAGAGAAGATACAGCAGTGTTAGCATGAACCGGAGCCATGGACAGAGTGCACAGAGATGGAGCAGTGTTAACATGGAGCCATGAACACAGTGCACAGAGAAGATACAGCAGTGTTAGCATGAACCACAGCCATATAACCATGGACACAGCCACGGACACAGTGCACAGAGAAGACACAGCAGTGTTAACATGAACCACGGAGCCATGGACACAGTGCACAGAGAAGACACAGCAGTGTTAGCATGAACCACGGAGCCATGGACACAGTGCACAGAGAAGGTACAGCAGTGTTAACATTAGCTATAAGACTGGCTCTTTTAAGGCTAATGCTTTTCTCTGGTCTATATGCAGAGCAGATTTTAATACCTGTGGCATTGATCTGATAGAGCCACCATGTACTCACTCTCAAATATCCTTTCTCTTCTGTGAAATCAAGGAGGAAATCCAGGGAGGGCCTGGCTGGAAAGTGGGTTTGAATCACTGTCTGAAAACCATCCTGGCAAAGACCTGCATTGTTGGCTGACTCAACTCTCTCTTGCTCGTGGTGGTGACTTTGTGGCACTTTGACAAGATCTATCTTTTCCATTTCTTCCATGAACATATTTAGATATTTGTGAAGCATATTTAACAGACTGATTGGTAAAGAGAAATAGACTACTGGAACTGTTTTCACTTCATCTTCAACTTCTTGTTGAGGTATGATATAAAGAGCAGTGACTATGAAATGCAAAGCCAGTTTTTCAGTAGCTTTCTCACTGAAGAGATGACCTTGTTGTATTGAGTTAATTTTTCATAGTGAGAAAAATTGTAGAAACACTGCATTATACTCAGGTTGAATGGCTAACAATGATAACATAACGTTTTGTATATTATCCTGGTGGCACCTGAGAAAGATGAGGCATGGAGGAGAAAAAGGGAGGAAAGAGAATGGAGGAGAAGAGAGAGGGAAAGGAGAGACAGGTAAAAATCTTACCAATAACAAAGAACTGAAAGCACAGGGAAATGGACAAAGCATTCCTTTCCTGTTATGTGTAGAATGTGTACACACTACAAATTAGTGAGCACCTCCTGGGACGGTGGGACTCTGTTCTCAAATCCTCTGGACAACATATGTTCTGGACTTGCTCGTGAGGGGATTTCCGTTTGAGTATTCTGTAGTTGCAGCTAGCTGGGTTTCTGTAGAGCAGGCTTTGCCATCCTTCATTAGATGTGGCACCCAGAGCGTTGCTACGAAAGGCACAGGGACAGGGCATCTGAAAGTGCTGTTCTGACGCTGTTTGGAATGAGAGCCCTCGAGCTCAGAACCCTCTGCATTCTCAGCAACACCATTGCCCTGTGCAAAGCCTCAGCCTTGGGTCCCTGGTTGTCTGCTCGCCACTGCTGCTAGCTGAGGACTGCTGCAAAATGCCTCTTAGCTCCTCATCTGCATTGAAGAGCAGCGGGCAGATACAAGTGTACATGGCACCACCATCCAGGGCCTGCAGATTCGCCAGGCGAGAGATGGCTAGTAAACCAAAGCACTTAGGGACACTGCACGCTGTCACCAACCAAGATTTCAGTCTTCTGAGGGCCGGATTCTGCTTTCTATGGAAGTCAGAACTGTCTTCACACAGTACAGACACTTAACAACAAAGTTGGTTTTTATTTTTGTTTTTGTTTTTTGTTTTGTTTTTCAAGGTAGGGTCTCACTCTAGCCTAGGCTGACCTGGAATTCACTGTGGAGTCTCAGGGTGGCCTCAAACTCACACAGATCCTCCTATCTGGCTGCCTCCTGAGAGCTGGGATTAAAGGTGTGTGCCACCACACCCAGCTGACAACAAAGTTTTGAACTAAAAAGATTTTTGTAAGGAATGCTGTAGCAGATAGCTTCAGGTTCATACTGAGGTGAACTTTAAGACCAGGCAAAGTTATGGAGGAAGAGATATTTATTAAAGCTTACAGATCCAGGGGCAGAAGAATGGCAGAAGAAGCTGGCCTGCTCTTCTCAGGACCAAACACAGAGAGCAAAGCCACAGCCAAAAGCCTCATAGCACAGCACACCTCAGGAACTCCAGCTAGGCACACTTTGCTTGCATATCTTTAGATTGAAATCTCAAACCCACCACCACGCCTTAAGATCCGCCCAGTGACACTGCCTCCAGCCAGGTAGATGTAGATGCAAACTACAATCTAATAAAACACTGAATATATTGGGAGACATCTATTCAAACTACCACAAATGCATTATGCTATCAAATGAGATCTTTTCTCTCTGAACTCTCTAAAATGTCCTAGCCCCAGTACCATGAGGGTTTCATATATAAGCGTTTCATAGGAGGTTCTGGAAGCACTTGTTTCTTGCGCTAGATGCTGCAGTATTTACAGTGGTAACACTTTATGCAAATGACTCAGTTATTCTTTCCAATTAAAAATATGGCTACTAAGGAAATTGGCCCTTATCCCATTTGTGTCTGTCTATACACTCAATCTCTCTCTCTTTCTCCTCTCTCTCTACTTTTTTTCTTCCTTTCCTCCCTCCCTCTACCCCTCCCTCCCTCCCTTCTTTCCTCCCATTTCATCCCTCTTTTTTTTCCTCTCTCCCCTCCATAGTCTCTCCTTTTCTGTCAGGCTGTGCACACATTGGGAACATTCCTCCCAACATTTCAAAGAAGCTTTCTCCAACTAAACAAGAGACAGAATGATTTTTCTAGAAATAAAGCATTAAAAAAATCCTCACTTTGTCCAGTCTTTACCTCAGTAATGGACATTAATATGCACATGATTTTCAATACAAGCACTTACTGCCTATCACTAAAAGAACTGAAATAATCTTCATGAAAGAGAAAATGAGGCCCCCTGAGTGTCACTCGGTCTGCATATTAGCACGCAGCCAGGTCTCTGCCAAGTCGCCTCTGACTGACTGCCACAGATGCTCTTTCTCAAGCATTCTGAGTCGCATCTTTAGCACAAGCCTTCAGGGACAAACAATAGCACCTGTTCCTCACAAGATTCCAGGCCAGTCCATCCATTCATGTATCTTTAATGAAGCTCTGGGGCAGATGGCAACAAATGGCCTCGTCAACAGCTCAGCCCAGAGAAAACAAAGGAGACGAGTGTTGATGCAACAATGCCATTTTACAAATTTGGAAGAGGCGAACCTTAGGGTGTCACACACATCTGCTGTTGTCTTGCTTCTCCGAAGGATGCAAGGAGCACCCCAACAATTAAAAGTTCCAGGCATGTAGCCTATTGGATGGAGAATGTGTTCCCCGCCCTCTCCAAAAGTGGAATGAGGGCCTTTGGGGCAGTTTGTTCTTTTCATGATTCACTAAGTGGGCTTCACCCATGGTGAGGTTTCTGGTTTCTCTGTTACACACTCAGTACCCTGCCAATTAGTACTTACTTCCTAAGCGGTAAAAGTAATGGAGTTTCCGTGATGAGATATACTTTGGTCACACTGTTTCCTCTTTGTAGTAATAAAATCACCCTCATCTTTATCTGAAACATAATTAAAGAACACCTGAGTCTGTACTTAGAGAAAGTTGCAATTTCAAGACAGAAAGAGGTTATTTGAGATTTTGATCACTTCTTGAAAAAGACATGTGGGGACTGGTTACTCTTTAATGGAGTGAGGGGAATCTGTTATTTTTATTCTTTAGCAAAATATTTGGGACTGGGGTTGCTGTTTCCTTTTGTGGCATGTCACCAAGTAGGAAAATGGGATGATGGGAAGGAGGACAGAGGTAGGGTCCTGTTCCCCAGAACAGGGCAGGACTTTTCTCTCTTTTCATGATTATTGATCTCCCTAAGCACTGCTGGCACTCTGCTTAGTGACCTGGGTTCACAGCTTCTATAAGAAGGAAACATTTTGCATGATATGTGATTCTTACATGGCCACCAAGCCCCCTTTCCTCATCTCTGCTTCATAACTGCTTCTTGTTTTCAATCTTTATACTTCATTCAACCACTTTCTGGCAAGCACAGTGAATGGAAGGCCATGAGGTGGAAGGAGTGATTTGACTTCCTGCTTGTGCTGAATCACACTAGTGAGCATTTTGTGGAAAACAGCATCCATAAACCAATTTTTGCTCCTTCTCAAGACAGAACAAACTGGGGCAACCTTGATAACTTGTTGGAAAGTACTAATGTCAGGTCTTCCTTGTGAGGTAATAGGGTAGTTTCTAGGATATTCCCATTGGGGGAATCTGGGTAAAGGGTGAACATAGTCTTGCTGTATTTTAACCACATCTGCATATAGACATACAACTTTATAAGATTTCCATTCAAATAATTAATATCACAAAAGTTGGATTACTAAACTCACTTGGATCTTCTCAGTAAACCTGACTGTCTGCTTAATAGAACATAGTATTTCAAAGTAGAAACTGACCCTGACAAATGAGCTGGCCCTACATCCAGGACCTGGTGCTTTTTTAGTTGAAGAAGCTGTTTAGGCCTCTGCAGCATTGTCTTTCTCATTAAGTGAGTAAGCATAAAAAGGGAATGCCGGGATGGAGAGATGGCTTAGCGGCTAAGGCGCCTGCCTCCTAAGCCTAAGAACGCTGGTTCCAATTTCCAGCAGTTCCAATCTCCAGGTCCCACATTTAGCCAGATGCAGTGACACAAGGGTGCAATGCCGCAATGCCGCACTTGACCACAAGGGGGTGCACACATCTGGATTTCATTCGCAGCAGCTGAGAAGCTGCTGGCGCACCCATCTTTATCTGTCTTCCTCTCCCTCTCTCTCTGTCTCTCTTTGTCTGTCTCCAAAAAAAGGGGGGGGGATGCCGCATGAGGTTCTAAAGATTAAATGAGACAGGGCATAGCAACACTGTTTCATTGTTGGGCTTGCAGGAAACACTGATGGATGCTATAGTGGCATTGTCATCACCATTGTCGCCATCATCACCGTCACCATGGCTTTTGCAATGAAAGCTAACAGAGGGGTTTTCATCACCTGCACTCAGCCTACCTTCTAACTCATAGCTGGATATCTTGGTTAGTCTTAACACAGAACACTTTGACTCGTCACACCATTGCTTTGTTGAAAATAAGTACAGGGCGAGGGGATACAGGGACATAGCTCATTTGTGGGATGATTATCTAACGTGCACAAAGCCCCAGGTTTGATTCTCAGTACTGGAAAAAAGTAAGGTCAAATTTATCATTTGGAATTTAATGATTATCAGTAATGACACATTATTATAAGCACTGAGTATATATTGATGGCAAATATGTCTTGGAAAAAAAAAAATAAGAGAAAGGAAAGGACTTTATTTAAGATTAGACAGCATTCATGCTATGCAAACTCCAGAACTGCTGCCAGCTATACACCTCTTACATGCAAAGTTACTTTCAGCTAGAGATTCCCAAGTTTTCTCAGCTAAAAGATTCACTTCTCTCTATACTGCTGAAGGCCATGTGATGTCAATGACAACACAACACACCTGGTAGAGTGACTGGCAGTTCTGGGCTCTAGATCCAGCTTGAGGTGATGTGACCCTAGGCATGTATCTTTTGTCTTCTCTAGTCATCAGTTTCCCTGTGTGTAAATCGTAAGGTTTGGATTACACTGGTGATTCTCCAGGAGTGAGAGCAATACCAGCTTCATGAGAGAACTTGTCAAAAATATCCAGGCTCCAGCCTCACCTCTGGCTTATAGATTCCAAGGCCCCAAGGGTAGGATAGAACAACTTCTGATGCCAGGAGGCCTCCTGATTGTTCTGATGGGCACAGAAATTGAACATCACCTACTGCATGAAACTGTGGTCTTAAAATTTGGGCTTTTGAACTCCATCAGAGTTTCTGATGCTGCAGATTTGGTGTGGATCCTGAGAATTTGCTTGAGTCTGGTACTTCCTTTGAGAACTGTTAGCCTCAGTTGTGGCTCAGCTGTCTCCCAACTCTGGCTCTATTAATATTCTTGCTTTCACAATGGCTGCTGGCCCCTTATTTTGAACTGTGTATCAACGTATCCAAATAGCCTCTTGATAATAGTTAGCAATTAAAGCTTTTGACATATCCCCCATGTAGCATATGATGGACAGAAAGGAACTCCCCAGATTCTTACAGTATATATTCATATTTACTTAGCATTAAAACCAACCCCAGACAGTTTATGTAGTTATATGCCTAACAATGAACAGTTACAAAGGAAATACCTTCAGACAGGCAGCCAGATTCAAGAAGTAAGGTCTGGTTCCTAATTTCTATCCACTCTCTTATGTGGTCTGATCAGAAGAGCCCCAGGAACTAGTTTCAGAATTCATGTGTTTTGTTTCTATCACGTGACTTACTAAAGAACATTAAAGACCCCATGTTACATCTTCAAATGACCCTTATAGTCCCACACTTGTTTTCATGCTTCCTAGAAGCTTGGGATGGGATTGTACTCTGTGAAGCATGGTGTCTACTAAGTACCTGGCAAGCCTCTTCTTGCCGAACTGAATTATTAGTTAGCGCGTGATTTCTCTAGAGTTATGATTATGAGAGATAGAGTTATGAGAAAGATCCACTGTTTTCCGCTCATCAGTAATTTGATAACTTTCTTATAGTGGTAGATAAACTATATGAGAAGAAAAGCGAAGAACTAACCTTTACTGTCACATTGCACTGTTTTTACATCACTGTGAAACCAGCCCCATCCTTTATAGCAGTGTCTGCTTACCCTCCTGATAACTCTGTGAGGCAGTATAGGCAGCTCTAGTTTTCACCTTTTACAAACAGGATCCAAAGACTGAAGGAACTTTCAAGATCACACAGCTAAGGGAGTGCAGTGTCTAGATTGGGGTTTAGATTTGGTTGCCAACAAAGATATCATAAGTTCTCAAAAATGTGGGTTGGATGAACGGGGGATAATTATGACCATGCTGTTCTCTTGATGGTGGCTTTCTAGCAGTAACACATTTGTGTAGTTGGATTGGTTCCTCAGGTCATCTAATCATCAGGTTTTATCTATGCCCTTTAAAAACCTCTCCTACATGGAAGCATAGAGCACTTCCAGGGAATGGGCAGGCACCACCTCATAATCAGTGACTGCTGAGTAAAATTGGTATTATTAGAAATCTCATCCTTGCATTCTATTTCTCTTTAATCACTTCCTCTCAAGTCTTTCTGTATCCTCTGTAACTACTCAGTCTGGATCTCATCCCTCTTGCTCACATCATTCCTTCTTTATGTTTAAGATAACCTAATGCCTTCCCCTCACACTGAATGCATGCAATGTCTAGAACCCGACCACCTAACAGATCTTCATAAATAATTGTTTATGTGCGAGGGAAACAGAATAAGCAAATATGGTAACCAGACTCCTCACTTCTCAGGTAGGAGACGTCCATGCTGTGTTCTAGATGCGTGCTTGGACCAAATTTCTACAGGGCAATGGAACGATTTCCTTTCATGTCCTCTTAGACTGAGCAGTGGTCATTCACAAAAATATTGTGTATTGTTTTCTGAAATAGAACATGCCTTCATGACATCTTTGACATCTCAGGTTTGTATCAGGTCACAACAAGCTGGAGGTAAATAGCAGACCCAGTGCTTTCCTCCAGGACTGATGGTGAGGCCTGGGTTCTGGAGGGTCAGCTCCAATTCACGCGGGATAAGTTTGCTCTCTGATGAACAGAGCTGGGGCTTACCTCAGCTAAAATGGAAGAAACAGCTGCTCAAAGCTAGTTTCTTTCACGCCCCACTGGCAAGGTAGTAATTGCACAAAGACCTTTTTATTATAAGTTGATTTTCCTGAGAAATGAATTCAGAAAAATACTGTAAAGTGTTTATTTTTTGCTTGCCCTTTATTAACCCACATCTAAGGGCATTCCCTAGAGAAAAACTGGGTAAATGAAACCTCTCAGACCCACACACAAGCATTTTTACACCTTGTCCCTGACTGTGAAGGGACTAGAGGACAGGACAAAGCAAGTTGGTATGATTTGGACAGGGTCATCATCTCATATATGGAATTTTGCTTAAAGAGAGGATTTCAGGAATTTAGACTGGGAAAGCACTTAGGGTTTGTAGAATTGTGGGTAAGCATTACATCTTAAATATTATAGAATGCAACCCTTTCAGGCCAGTAGAAAGCCAAGATCCCACTTGAAGTAAGAGGTTACACCTTTTGGTACATCTTAGTTTTGATTGTGGAATGAAAAATGTCCTGTAGTTCAACCCTAAAAGCCAGGACCAGACTTCGCTGTCATGCCATGCCGGAATCAGGACAGCATGGGTAGAGTCCAGGAGAGAGCCAACAAATTGAAATGTAATTTCCACAAGCATGATTCTGTCATAGCTCTTATTTTTTTTTCCTGTGGAACACAAACACTGATATAGAGTGAAGATTTTCTATTTTGCATTTTTGTGCTCTTTGATACATTTATTGAGGTCAAATGAAATTTGATATAGTAGGATTTATTATGAAATGCTCTGTGAACACAACTCCGTAATTACGGAGCTCCATGGCAGTGCATAAAGCTGTAAAACTGCTTAGCCAGACAAGCAATTTATATGTTCCATCGAGGTGTGTATGGCAAAGAATATTAGTTTAATTGGGAGCCAAGATGTAGTAGCCTTAAATCTGTAGAGCGATATGTTTAATATAATGCAGAAGGCTTTGGAGTAAGCTACCTCAAGCAGGGAGACACAGCTTCCAGAGTATATAACAATTAGACATTATTTTCTGACCAAGGGTACTAAATACTGTTTTCAAAATAAAGCACAGAATGCAAAGTAGGTGAGAGGGCAAAACCTGTCAACATTGGAGGTTATGGAAAGAAATAAACTCATTTCTTTTCATTCTCTATTTAAAGGAAAGAAAGAAAATAAGAGAAAAGTCCAGATTTTTTTTAAGCCATCAACCATAATTTGGCGGAAGTAGGGACAAGGCAGATTTACAGTGAAGTGACTCCACGGGTGTGCTAATGGCATTGAAGAGAAGGGATGCTGAGTGCATTTCTTCAGCTGGGGTCTGGAATGAGGTTAGAGGTGGGTACTGTGTGGGCATCAGCACACCTTCAGGAGTGAAAACAAGTATATGTTGGCCCATGTTTGCTCTCTGTCTGATCACAGGCTCTCTTCTGTTTAGCAGGTTCAGGGGCATATGCCTCCGCTCATGATCCCAATTTTTCCACATGACCAGCGGACCCTGGCAGCAGCAGCTGCGGCCCAACAGGGATTCCTCTTCCCCCCTGGAATAACATACAAACCAGGTAAGTGGAGCCACGGCACATTCTTGGGGAAATGCTCAAATCCACATGTTTTTGCTTAGTAGACACAGCAAACCCAGGAGCAGATGAGGGAAGTATGGATTAAAAGATCATCAAAGCTTATATTAAAGTCAAATTAGAATTGGGAAGAAAGGGCATAGTGATAAGCAAATTGCTTGCTTAACTTTTAGTTTCCTTTCTTGAGCTCCCTGGGAGCTCCCAGATGAAATGCCGCTTTCCTTGGGGCCGCACCATTCAGCCAGTGCCCTCATACCTTTGCTGTGAGCAGTTGTCTTTGGTCAAGGGTTTTCCCTCTCTGCTGAAAGCTTTGCTACCATGGGAAAATGGTCGCACACAGTGTAAAATGCTATTTTTGTTTTCTTGTCAGATTTCTCTTGGATAAAACAAAGTTAAAATTGTGCTGACTTAATTAACTTACCACTAATAGGTAAATTCTTTTTGAATTTAGTCTAAATAATGAAGCTTTCAGTAATATTTTTCATTCATCTTTAAACCTCAAAAAAAAAAAAAAAAAGGAAACAAGTTGCATAACCTTGTAGTGAAATGTGCTTTGAGATGGTTGAGCCAATGTTATGACTTTTCTTTTTTCTTTATTCCTCTGAGTTTACTGGACTCCTGGGGAATTCAATTAGGGGCATAATGGTTTGAAGCTTCTTTCAGAGCCTCCTTGTAAACATGGCTTTAAATGTTTAAAGAAATGTTGCCAAAGGAATCCAATGTAAGAAGATAGTCTAGTAAATAGAAGTCAACCTTCATTTCATTTGTGCAATCTTTATACGCGACCTCAGCTCAGAAGTAGTGACCTTGTTCTTCTCATTAATAATTTCTGTGTCAAGTTCTTTTTAATACATTAACCTGATTATATTAACCACCAAATCAGAGTGCAACAATCCAAGTGTGGCAGTTTCTTCTTGCATTGACTTATAACATGGACAAAGGCATGTTAACATGCTCACACAATAAAATATAAACACCTCTAAAGATATTTACTCAATGCATAATAAAAACACAACTAGTGAGCTAAAAAATTATTTATTTATTTATTTATTTTTACTTATTTTGAGAGCGAGAGAGGGAAAGAGGCAGAGAGAAAGAGAGAGAATGGGCACACTAGGGCCTCCAATCACTGCAAACAAACTTCAGAGGCATGTGTCACCTTGTGCATCTGGCTTATGTAGGTCCTGGGGAATAGAACCTGGGTCTTTTGGCTTTGCAGGCAAGTGCCTTAACTGATAAGCCATTTCTCCAGCCCCAAATGAGTGAAGTTTAACATCTATTTTAATTGCTTTGTCCATTGACTTGTCTTTTGTAATTGGTAGAGAGCCCCCTCTGTAAGAAAATGATGTCTGTGGCAAAACTCAAATGACTCAAGAAACAGACATATTAAGGGGTTGGATAATTTATGGACCGACTAAAATCTTCAGATACAAATGAGTCCAATTTGACCATCCCAAGCTGAAAATAACAACATCAGCAACAGTGAAAGCTCTTTATGTGTCAAGGTGATACTCAAAAAATTTTAGGTTTTGAAGCATTTTGGGTTTCTGATTCTTTCAGACAAGGAACCCTCAGTCGGTAAAGTCTATGCAAATCTTTCCAAATATGAGAATCTGAGGGCATGCTTGGCTCCAGCGTTCTGGACAGGGAATAGTGAACTGTATTCCCAGGAGGACTTGTACAAGAGTGAAAAAATTACTCCATTTAAATTTGAATTGTTAAAAATTCACTTTCCTAGGGCAGAATCCTCACAGCAAGTTAATGGTCCCTGTAAACTTAGCCTGTACATTAAGGACAGGAGCATATTTTGGGAGAAAACGTGCCTTGTCAAGCAGCAGTTTAGTCAGTTATCCGACCATTCCTTCATGTTGATTCTCTTGCAGCACTGATATAAGCCAAATCCATTGTTGCTCCAGAACCTCAGCTGCCACCCTGGTTCCAGTCTAGGGAACCTTTGTAAACAAACTGTGCACGAACAAATGGCTATTCCATTTAATGCTTTTGTAGTTACAGCTCTTCACATTTCACAGTCAGGTACGGGTCTTATTTTCTGATGCCCTTAGACCTCTTATAGCTATGTTGCTCAATTTTGTGAAAATAATGGCATTGTTTTCCATGGGGCAAGTTATGTTTGATTAACAGAAGACCATAAACAATAGCCTTCTGAAGTGGCATCCACAAGCCTGCACCAGGTAGCTGAGGAGAATGCAGAGATGGGGACAGGTCTGGGCAGGACTACCTATTCCCAGCAAACAAAATAGAATGCAATAGTGACCTTGGTGGAGGAAGGCGGGGCAGGGCAGTGGATCTGTGGGGAGATTCTTAATCACAAGCAAGACTGCTTGATATTATAAGTCAGGAATTTTCTGGGAGCCCCCAAGTCATGTCACAGAATTTAATTAGAACTCTAAATTCCATAGTATTTTGGCTAGTCTGTACTTTTATTATATATATAAATTGTTTAAAAAGGATTAAAAGCATACATCCTGCAGTAGTTAGCTTCTTGTTGTTAGGTCAAAACACCCAACCAGAAGTGACATATGGAAGGAAAGGGTGTATTTCCGTTTACAGTTTTGAGTGGAGGTTTCCTACAACAGAGAAAGCATAGCAGCAGCAGCGGGGTGGGCATCACACCTTCTCATCAGCAGGGCAGAAGGAGCAACAATGGATGAGCTCTGAACACCCAGTGGGGCTGGACTAATAAACCTCAAGACCCTCCCCCAGTGACACACCTCCTCCAATGAGCTTCTACCACCCAAAGCTCCACCAGATGGGGACTAAGTCTGAGGCTAATTGCAAACCCATAAGACTGTGGGGAACATTATATATGCAAACCACCCCACATGCTTAAGCTGTTAGTAGAGAAATTATAAATTCATAAGACTTCCACTATTAGGAGTTTTGGGCACTTGCATGTGGTGGGGAAGGAGGTGACTATTAGATTGAGTCTAGACAAGCATACTTTTCATCCCACACTGAGCTCTACTCCCCTTCTTTCACTTTGATGGAGATTGCACTGACACTTCAGAGCTTTTTGAGTACTAGTGACATCTTAATAAGTCTCCCTATTCATGAATACAGATGCCTCCTTCCACTTGTTTGTCTTCTTTAACTCCTTTATGAAAAATTAAAAAATGTTTACATAAAGATTTTACATATGCACATATTTATGTTGTCCCTTGTGGTGTTTTGATGCATGCATAGCTTGTATGATGTTCCAGTCAAGATAAGGCTACCAGACTCCTCAAACACTCATCATTCATTTATGGTGAAAACATTCAAAAGCCTTTCTTCAGTTTTGAAATATATAATACTACATTAACATGATATATAGTCACAATATGGTACAGTAGGTCTTATTTTTACTCACTGTAAAAATAAATCAGTAACTATCCATCAGATTCCCCTCCTCCCTCCACACACTCCCCCAACCTCTGGTAACCTCTAGTCTACCCTCAATGTCTATGAGGTCAGCATTTTTACATTTTTATGTATGAATAAAATCATGCAATATTTATCTTTCTTGCATATTGAACATAGTCCCTTGCACATTGTTTCAAATGACATGTTTCCATCATTTTTCTACCTAAAAAGTGTGCCATTGCATGTGTGCATCTTCCCTATTTTACTTTTCCACTCATCAGTTGATGAACACTTAGGTGATTTTATGCCTTCCTTATTTATTTAAGCATTTTTTTTTTTAGGTTTCAAGGTTATAAGTCTTTTGCTTCTTTGGCTAGATTTATTCCTGGGCATTTACTTCCTTTAGACAGTATTTTGAGTTGAATTTCTTTCTTAATTTCTATTTTAAGTCATTTATTCCTGATCCAAAGAAATACATCTAGGTTTGTGTGTTATTTCTATGTCTTGAAATTTTTCTGATTTTGTTTATCAGCTCTAATGTCTTTCTTGTGGATATTGGGGAAATGTATTTGATTGTAAGGTCTACAAGTAGAAATACTTTCACTTTTCTTACAATTTGAATCCATTTTATTTCTTTTTCTTGTCTAATAGAACTGGCTAGAACTTCTAGTACTACATTGAACCAAATCAGTGAAAGGGTGCATCATTGTGGTCTTGGGGTAAAAGGTTAAGTTTTTCAGCAGTGAGTTTGATGTTAGTTGGGAGTTATTAATGTTTGGTCATGCTGAATGTTTTGAATGTTTTTCTAATGCCTTTTCTGTATTGATTTTAAATAATCATGTTGTTCCCTTTGTTATATTAATGTGATATGTTACACTGACTTGCTTACAATGAACCAGCATGCTATGGTGAAAAATAATCTTGCTATGTCACTTGATTTGATTTGCTAATGTTTTGGTGAGAATATTACATTTATATTCATAAAGAAAATTGGTCTTTATTCTTTTTCTTTCATGTATTTATTAAGCTACCATCAATGCATTTGGAGCTGTGTAGAACAGAAAAAGGACTCACCTATTTTTTGAAAGAATTGGGAAGGATCAATGTTAATTCATCTTTAAGTGTTTGACAGAATTCTGGTTAAGAAATACTGTCTAGGCTTTTCTCTGTTGGAAGTTTTGATCATCAGTTCGATCTCTGAGATTTTCTATTTGACGTTGAGTAGTTAGGTAGTTTTGTGTGCTCTGTTTCTTGCAGTTATCTATTGGCTGGCATAGGGTGGTTACCATTGATACCTCAAGCTTCTTTTGTTGCACACCACTTATTTGCCAAGTAACCACCTTTTTTTTTTTTTTTTTTTTTTTTTTTTTTTTTTGAGGCAAGCCCAACAGACTGGCCTTTTTAATGCGAGAGAGGGGGAGAGAGCGAGAGAGAGTGAGAATTGACATGTCAGGGCCTCCAGCCACTATAATCGAACTACAGATACATGTACCACCTTGTGTACATGTGTGACCTTATGCATATATTACCTTGTGTATCTGGCTGGTGTGGGATCTGGGGAGTCAAACAAACATGGGTCCTTAGGCTTCAAAGGCAAGGGCCTTACTCACTAAGCCAGCTCTCCAGCCCACACAACCACCACTTGTTTGAGTCATCTCATCAATGACCAAGGGTATCAGTGAGGGTTAGTGATATCCTCCCTGTCTTACTAAATGAATAGGAAGAACGAAAATTATAAAGTGTTAATAACATCTCCAAGCTTTCTCATTTAGAAAATAATCCTAGAATACAGACTAAAATTCTTAGATTTGACATTTCATACTCTTGGGTATATGGTCTAGATGATATGATCTTAAAGAAATATGATTTTTGCTATGAAAAAATGTAATTTTATGTGTGAAGGTCTTTAAATGACAACTGATAAGACCAGCCCTTCCTATATATTTTCTGGAATGTTTCATTCTCTCTCTCCCTCACTCCCCCTCTCTCTATCTCTCTTTTTGCTTCCTTCCTAACCTTCTTCCCTCCCTTCTTTCTTCTCTGAACCTCTGAATGACTTCTATATTGTATTGATATCAGAAGTTAATAACTCAATGTCCTCATCTTTCTTAAGAATGAAAGTAGATGGATAGAACTTTACCCATGGGATTGTTGACTATTTGTATTTTATGATTTTTTTTTTTATAAAAAGTAAAATATGCAGTGCACTAACAAGGAGTATTCTGGGCACAATCTAATGGGTCTTAGGTTCTTGGAACATGTTCCCTTCTCTGTGATTAATTAAGTGCTGTTGAGTTCTGGCTTCATCCTGGTTTCTCTGAGGAGTAGGAACATATTTTCTCTCACGTGGTACTCTTGGTGTGGTGCTGCAGAGATGCTAAAGTGTTGTTGCCTATTCTGATAAATGAAACTAACTTGAAGGAAAACCCCCTAGTCTTTTAATCCTGTTAAACGACAAAAGCAGCCAATTGGAATGTCTCAAAGGTCAGAAAGGTGGACTTACAGAATGAGCACTTTTCCCCAGATTGGTGTTTGGTGATTGTCTTCTCATACTAGCGGTAGCAAGGGCTAGATTATAAGTGTGCCCAACGTGAACCTGTCTCAACAGGCTCCCTCTTCCTTTGTACAAATTTAAAAAGAATAGGTCCTCACGCAAGCATTCCAAATCCAGAGACGCATTTGAAAAAAATTGCTGCAACATGCTGACTGATTCCTTGCCAAGTCAGCTACTGCGAATGTTTCTTGATCAACTGTTACACGGAAAAAAAAAAAAAAAAATGAGAGGATGGGAAGAAGCAAGAAACTTTGTTATCAGAAGCCAAGCTCATGGTGCCCTCAAATCCCTGTCCCTCTAAAAAATGTTCCACTTTTGACCCTCCCCCTCTCTCCTCCCCCTCTCTGTCCTGTCCTCCTTCTTTGTGATGCACTCTGTCGCTCTAATGCATTCCTTTTCACTCTTAGCACTGATACAATGGTATGTTCTGGAAAAATAGCTTTCTGAAGATCTGTTCAGATACACAGATTCAAACCCTCAGAAAGGTTAAAAATATTTTTAAAATCTGCTTGTCAACAGTGGGACGAAAGCTGTTTGTAGCCAGCAGGTGAGCTGGGCCGGACTACAGGGTGTGGTAGAGATAGTGATAAATTAGCTGGCAAGCCAAAAACCATATAAAAATCAGCTATTTCATGGCACAGAGGCATGGCAGCTATGAAAAGAGGAGTGCCCCAGGGAATTCTTTCAGAGTTTGAGTTTTTAAAATATGTTTGACATGAAAAATGTTTTAGTACAAATAAAGCAACTGGTATTAAACTTACAGGGAGGGGGTTGTGGTTTCAAGTTGATATGAATAATGCATGACATTTCAAGAAAGCACAGCTTTAAGATGTTTGGGGAGGAAGTCCATGCTGATGGCTAGAACTTTTTTTTCTTCTATTTTTGAAACATCATTAATTTAGCATCGTTTTGTGATTTTTTTTAAGCTGATAAGATATTCACCAAAATAATGCTATTTGACTTAGATCAGGATATTCTTTCTTCAGATAATTTAGTTCAAATATCAAGTTCAGTAGAATTATTTAAGCATAAAGTGACAGTCATTTACTATAAAAATAATTTTGCCTAGTTATCTTTTTAAAAAGCTCATATAGTACTGCAAACTCAAATCAACCTCATGGAAGGAGAAAAACAAGATCAGATATTTTGAACATTACTCCATAGGGGACCAGCACAATGTAGCGTTGACGAGTGCATTGTAGCGGCGCTCTCTGTGCAATCAGAGGCCGGTTGTTACTGGACTGTGGACCGGCACACACTGTGCTCAGTGGTCTGGTGTGGCATTATGGATATGATGCAAAGAGACTGTGTAGATTAGAAGCTAACAACTTGTTAAAAGTGAAAGCAACTTCACATTTACATTGGGAGCTGAGGCGTGCTTCGTGTGGCAAGCAGGGTGGGTTCCAAGGAGCCCGGGGCATGAGGAAGTCTCCAGGTATTAGTGTCCATGAAAAAAATAGGTTTGATTGCTTTCTACTTGACTACTTCTGCTCCTCAGACTCTTCCTACAAAGTCTTCTCATTATTACATTCAGTGTGTATTGTGGAAAAGTTCAAGCAAAACAGCATGATTATTACAAATGTCAAAAATGTGTGGAGGAGCAGCCTATTAAAATATAGCCTAGAGATAGTACATCACACTGACTTTCAATAAGTAGCTGAAGCTAAAGTGGTGCTCCATTAAATCACTGATGTTGTGTAATTTATCCACAAATAATACTTTTTAGTTTGGCATCGCTATTACAGTATGTCCCTCATCCTTCCCTCTTGGCGCTTTAGTCACTGGCCACAGCCTGAATTCTTTGGTTTCCAGAGAGTATCTCAATCTCTCCTTGACTGGCTGGGGTCTGAAGCATGGTACAGTGAAGCCTGGGTCTCTGCTAAGCCATGCTCGCTCTGGCAGGATGAAACGTGTGGATTAACATTGAATGAAGTCGTCATCAGAAGTAGGCCCATCAGTACCTCGTGTGCTTAGTTCTGTACTAGACTCCACTTGTGCAGCCGCAGAGCACAGTCCAAACAGTGCAACTCCACTGCCACTGGGCACTTGGCATGCCACAGAATGCTGGCAGGGATGATCAACCACACTCACCTGTATCACATTAAAGATGTACTTTTAAAATGATTTTTTTAACCTTTTATAACGGCCAGTCAATCACTGGTAGTCTTTTTTGGACTCTCATAGTCTACCTCCCAAGCCAAAACGTTTTGTTGTCCTAAGAGAAGAGCCCCAGTGTTTTCACAGTGTGCTGAGTGTCAGCCTGGCTTTAAGATATTTTTTTACTCTTAAAAAATGATGTATTACAAGATTTGTAATGGAGTGAACATGCTTGACTTGCACATTTAATTTTTTTCACATCACATTCATGTTTTGCCAGTTTGCCTACCAGCTATCTGTTAACAAAAGTTCCAAGGCGGCAGCACAAGTCTGCACCCAGCGAAGCCTTTTGTTTGTGCAGATGTTTGGGCTTAGAGCAGGGTTGTGAAGCTCCACAAGCCAAGGCCCGTGTCTGTACTTGTCCGCCGCGATTGCCTGCGCATTGTCTAAACCTGCATGCATTGTTCTTTCCGACAGGTGATAACTACCCCGTACAGTTCATTCCATCAACAATGGCAGCTGCTGCTGCTTCTGGACTCAGCCCTTTACAGCTCCAGGTAAGTGCCAGAAGAGAAAAAAATGTGGGAGAGGAGCCAGGGCTTTAGTGGAAAACTGCGAGCCAGCTGTATGCTAAATAATGGCCTGAATGTTAAATAATTTTTTTAAGCATAGCCCAGAAGGATTAACACCTTGTATACTCACCATACTGGAAAGAGAAGAGAAAACTTAGTTTCAAGGGTTTTTAAAGGAAATGTGACATTATGACTTGGTAATGTGCATTTTCTATCAGGTGGGTTCATAGTTTCACAGTTTTCATGGCTAGTTGTGATGGAATGTGTTAGCCTTTCCTTAACCAACTGTCCATCTGTGCTTCCACTACACCCATATTAGCATCCAGACAGAGAATAGCTCCTCCTTGCAGCTCACAGGACAATCGTTATTTCCATGTCACTGGGATGGTTTGGTAAAATGGAAACATGTTGCTCCCCACGTGTTGCTCGTCTTTCCAGGGTTGGAGGTCTGGAGCTCGTGTCTGACCAGGTTCTGGATTAGGGTTATTCTGGAAAGCTTAGCGTCACTTGGGAAGAACACATTTTGAAGGACGACTGACAAATTATTTGTACCTTATCTTCTTCATAGTAAAATGAGTTCCCATAGGACTGGGTGGTCTTTAAATCCTCCCAGTACCTCCATTGGAATGGTAGATTGACTCTACAAATGAGTATATATGTAGATGATTTAAAAAGCAAAGATCATTGAAATAATAATGTTGGTATTAGGTATTGATATATGTAGAAGATATCTAGTAAATTTAATTTCACTGCACTTCCAAACTCATTAAAGACAGTTTTTATTCTTAAATTTTACTGGAATGATATTGGATTTTTCTTGTGAAATCCAGGGAAGATCACCTGGCCAGACCCTGGTTTTTTTTGTTGTTGTTGCTGTTGTTGCCTGCCTCTAAGACTTGGATGTGAAAAGCATGCCACAACCACACTATAAAAAAGCTACTCAGAATTTTCATATTCAGGTTCTGCTAGAGAAGAACCTTTCCTCGCGCGAGGACTTTTTGTCATGAGCCTTGTCCGGGATGCATGAAGATGTTCCCCACTAAAAGCTCCTGGCAGCTAGAAACTGCGAGTAGCAGGGGCTAAAAGCCCACCCTGCTCACAATCCTTTGCCTTTCACAGTACTCTAGGTCCTCAGCAGCTGGTGGGGATCCAAACAGAACCTCCCAGCAGCTAAGCCTGCTCGGTTACCTCCCCTCTGCCCTGTGGTACTTTCTTCATTCAGAAGCAGAAGTAAGAAACCAAGCCCACTGACTGACCCTCTGACCAAGGCTCTGTAAGCCAGGGAGGCAGGTCTTCGTCAGCTTCCCACTCGTTCATGGGTCAGTATCTGCGTTGAGAATTATTTATTGTTTCTGAGTCTGACAGTATGCTTTGTCTTTTTTTTTTCTGAATGTGCTACTAACCAGAAGGGTCATGTCTCCCACCCACAAATTAACCCAAGGCTCAAGGGCCTAAGTGACCGTTTGGGCAGGAATTTGGACACCTTTGAACATGGTGGTGGCCAGTCTTACAACCACAAACAGATTGAGGTATGAATGCTTCCCTTGTACTTCACTGGGTGGGGACTGGATGGTTCCATCAGTCAGGGTCTAAGCGTTCTGAAAAGTGGCAAGCCCTCAGCCTAAATCTCTGACCTTCCTCTCTCCTCACTTCGTAGGAGCTTGTTCTCTTCCTTCTCTTTCAGGAAAAAAAAAAAAAAAAAAAAGCAAAACCTAAGCTCCCTGGAATTGGGTTTTTTATTCTAGATACAGTCAGCTCCTTTACATTATAACTATCTTTAAAGTTGTCTTTCCCCCATACTCTTAACTGTTCTTAAGTGTAATGCCATATAGTGTTTCACAAATAATACAAATTTAAAAATTCATTGGACCAGGTAATGCCCTGTAAATGTGATCAGACATCGTTGTAGTCATGGAGACACAAGGGAGGTTCAGAGGCGTGGAGTGAGGTAACCAAGGCTGTGAGGTGCTGGCTGAGTGGGGGGATTGCCCGGCACCTCTAAGTCTAGGTCAGGCCTCTTTGCAGTCTTCTCCGGCTGAGGTGGGATGCCTGGGCCTGGCTGGTAGCACTGGGCCTGTAAGGATCTGTGATGTTCTTTTTATAGATAGCCTCATAGCGAGGCTCTCTGCCATCCTCACGGGGTGTTCTTCTCCTGGGGAGAAAATGGCCTTGACACCTATTTTGGAAATGAATAAAGTCTTCCTTTGTATGTGGATTCACTCTTCTTTGTGGTTTCACACTGCATCTTTCTTGTGTCATTAGATCCTTCTCTGTGACTGTCAGATAGTGAAGGGTTGCTAGCTACATCCTGATTTTAAACAAACGTTAATTTTCTTGGTGAGATATAATACCAAATTACATATGTTAAACTAGGATGGCAAACCTAACACCCCCCCCCAAAAAAAAAAACCCTCCTAATTCTGTCTAACAAGGTTGTGTATGCACCCTCTATTGGTTCTGTCAGTGTGTAACACCAGGCACTCTATAGTCAGGAGAGAAGGTCTGAGGTGATCTTTTCTGCCTCTTTTCCATCTACCTTTGTGGAAAGTGACAGAGATGATGACGCCTAGGAAGGAAGAGGACAAGATCCAAGCCTCCTCAGAAGCAGCCTCAGGAGGGATCCTGTGCTCACTACCATTTACTTTTGTTCTTCCACCTTGAGGACACAGGGGATTTCACTCACACGTGACTAGACCTGGACTCACAGGTCCCCTGCTGTCTTCCACACTCACACATGACCAGACCTGGACTCACAGGCCCCCTGCTGTCTTCCACACTCACACGTGACCAGACCTGGACCAGGTCCCCTGGTCTTCCACACTCACAGACTCACCCCCTGCTGTCTTCCACACTCACACGTGACCAGACCTGGACTCACAGGTCCCCTGCTGTCTTCCACACTCACACAGACCTGACCAGACCTCACACGTGACCAGACCTGGACTCACAGGTCCCCTGCTGTCTTCCACACTCACACATGACCAGACCTGGACTCACAGGTCCCCTGCTGTCTTCCACACTCACACATGACCAGACCTGGACTCACAGGTCCCCTGCTGTCTTCCACACTCACACGTGACCAGACCTGGACTCACAGGTCCTCTGACCTGTCTTCACACTCACAGGACCAGACCTGGACTCACAGGTCCCCTGCTGTCTTCACACACTGGACACAGGTCCCCGTGACCAGACCTGGACTCACAGGTCCCCTGCTGTCTTCCACACTCACACGTGACCAGACCTGGACTCACAGGTCCCCTGCTGTCTTCCACACTCACACGTGACCAGACCTGGACTCACAGGTCCCCTGCTGTCTTCCACACTCACACGTGACCAGACCTGGACTCACAGGTCCCCTGCTGTCTTCCAGACCACTCACACTGACGTGACCAGACCTGGACTCACAGGTCCCCTGCTGTCTTCCACACTCACACGTGACCAGACCTGGACTCACAGGTCCTCTGCTGTCTTCCACACTCACACGTGACCAGACCTGGACTCACAGGTCCTCTGCTGTCTTCCACACTCACACTGACCACACCTGGACTCCAGACCTGGACTCAGGTCCCCTGCTGTCTTCCACACTCACACGTGACCAGACCTGGTCACAGGTCCCCTGCTGTCTTCCACACACACGTGACCAGACCTGGACTCACAGGTCCCCCTGTCTTCCACACTCACACGTGACCACCTGGTCACCCCCTGCTGTCTTCCACACAGACCTGGACTCACAGGTCCCCCTGCTGTCTTCAGACCACACTCCACACTCACACGTGACCAGACCTGGACTCACAGGTCCCCTGCTGTCTTCCACACTCACACAGACCTGACCAGACCTGGACTCACAGGTCCCCTGCTGTCTTCCACACTCACACGTGACCAGACCTGGACTCACAGGTCCCCTGCTGTCTTCCACACTCACACGTGACCAGACCTGGACTCACAGGTCCCCTGCTGTCTTCCACACTCACACGTGACCAGACCTGGACTCACAGGTCCCCTGCTGTCTTCCACACTCCACACACGTGACCAGACCTGGACTCACAGGTCCCCTGCTGTCTTCCACACTCACACGTGACCAGACACTCACAGGTCCCCTGCTGTCTTCCACACTCACACGTGACCAGACCTGGACTCACAGGTCCCCTGCTGTCTTCCACACTCACACGTGACTAGACCTGGACTCACAGGTCCCCTGCTGTCTTCCACACTCACACGTGACCAGACCTGGACTCACAGGTCCCCTGCTGTCTTCCACACTCACACGTGACCAGACCTGGACTCACACACCAGACCTGGACTCACAGGTCCCCTGCTGTCTTCCACACTCACACGTGACCAGAGTCTTCCACACTCCTGACCAGACCTGGACTCACAGGTCCCCTGCTGTCTTCCACACTCACACGTGACCAGACCTGGACTCACAGGTCCCCTGCTGTCTTCCACACTCACAGGTCCCCTGCTGTCTTCCACACTCACACGTGACCAGACCTGGACTCACAGGTCCCCTGCTGTCTTCCACACTCACACCTGACCAGACCTGGACTCACAGGTCCCCTGCTGTCTTCCACACTCACACGTGACCAGACCTGGACTCACAGGTCCCCTGCTGTCTTCCACACTCACACTGACCAGACACACAGGTCCCCCTGACCCACACTCACAGTGTCCAGACCTGGACTCACAGGTCTTCCACACTCACACGTGACCAGACCTGGACTCACAGGTCCCCTGCTGTCTTCCACACTCACACGTGACCAGACCTGACCAGACCTGGACTCACAGGTCCCCTGCACAGGTCTTCCACACTCACACGTGACCAGTCCCCTGGACTCACAGGTCCCCTGCTGTCTCCCCTGCTGTCTTCCACACTCACACGTGACCAGACCTGGACTCACAGGTCCCCTGCTGTCTTCCACTTCCACACTCACAGGTCCTCTGCTGTCTTCCACACACGTGACCAGACCTGGACTCACTCACCAGACCAGGACCAGACCTGGACTCACAGGTCCCCTGCTGTCTTCCACACTCACACGTGACCTGACCTGACACAGACCTGGTCTTCCACACTCACACGTGACCAGAGGTCCCCTGCTGTCTTCCACACTCACACGTGACCAGACCTGGACTCACAGGTCCCCTGCTGTCTTCCACACTCACACGTGACCAGACCTGGACTCACAGGTCCCCTGCTGTCTTCCACACTCACACGTGACCAGACCTGTCTTCCACACTCACACGTGACCAGACCTGGACTCACAGGTCCCCTGCTGTCTTCCACACTCACACGTGACCAGACCTGGACTCACAGGTCCCCTGCTCTCTTCCACACTCACGTGACCAGACCTGGACTCACAGGTCCCCTGCTGTCTTCCACACTCACACGTGACCAGACCTGGACTCACAGGTCCCCTGCTGTCTTCCACACTCACACGTGACCAGACCTGGACTCACAGGTCCCCTGCTGTCTTCCACACTCACACGTGACCAGACCTGGACTCACAGGTCCCCTGCTGTCTTCCACACTCACACGTGACCAGACCTGGACTCACAGGTCCCCTGCTGTCTTCCACACTCACACGTGACCAGACCTGGACTCACAGGTCCCCTGCTGTCTTCCACACTCACACGTGACCAGACCTGGACTCACAGGTCCCCTGCTGTCTTCCACACTCACACGTGACCAGACCTGGACTCACAGGTCCCCTGCTGTCTCCACACTCACACGTGACCAGACCTGGACTCACAGTCCCCCACACTCACACGTGACCAGACCTGGACTGTCTTCCACACTCACACGTGACACCTGGGTCCCCTGCTGTCTTCCACACTCACACGTGACCAGACCTGGACTCACAGGTCCCCTGCTGTCTTCCACACTCACACGTGACCAGACCTGGACTCACAGGTCCCCTGCTGTCCACGTGACCAGACCTGGACTCACAGGTCCCCTGCTGTCTTCCACACTCACACGTGTGACCAGACCTGACCAGACCTGTCTTCCACACTCACAGGTCCCCGCTGACCAGACCTGGACTCACAGGTCCCCTGCTGTCTTCCACACTCACACGTGACCAGACCTGGACTCACAGGTCCCCTGCTGTCTTCCACACTCACACGTGACCAGACCTGGACTCCACAGGTCCCCTGCTGACTCACAGGTCCACACTCACACACACGTGACCAGACCTGGACTCACAGGGTCCCCACGTGACCAGACCTGTCTTCCACACTCACACGTGACCAGACCTGGACTCACAGGTCCCCCTGTCTGTCTTCCACACAGGTCACACGTGACCAGACCTGGACTCACAGGTCCCCTGCTGTCTTCCACACTCACACGTGACCAGACCTGGACTCACAGGTCCCCTGCTGTCCCCTGCTGTCTTCCACACTCACACGTGACCAGACCTGGACTCACAGGTCCCCTGCTGTCTTCCACACTCACGTGACCAGACCTGGACTCACAGGTCCCCTGCTGTCTTCCACACTCACACGTGACCAGACCTGGACTCACAGGTCCCCTGCTGTCTTCCACACTCACACGTGACCAGACCTGGACTCACAGGTCCCCTGACTGTGACCAGACCTGGACTCCACACTCCACACACACGTGACCAGACCTGGACTCACAGGTCCCCTGCTGTCTTCCACACTGACCAGACCTGGACTCACACGTGACCAGACCTGGACTCACAGGTCCCCTGACTCACAGGTCTTCCACACTCACACGTGACCAGACCTGGACTCACAGGTCCCCTGCTGTCTTCCACACTCACACACGTGACCAGACCTGGACTCACAGGTCCCCAGCTGTCTTCCACACTCACGTGACCAGACCTGGACTCACAGGTCCCCTGCTGTCTTCCACACTCACACGTGACCAGACCTGGACTCACAGGTCCTCTGCTGTCTTCCACACTCACACGTGACCAGACCTGGACTCACAGGTCCCCTGCTGTCTTCCACACTCACACATGACCAGACCTGGACTCACAGGTCCCCTGCTGTCTTCCACACTCACACATGACCAGACCTGGACTCACAGGTCCCCTGCTGTCTTCCACACTCACACGTGACCAGACCTGTCAGGTCCCCTGGTCTTCCACACTCACTGACCAGACCTGGACTCACAGGTCCCCTGCTGTCTTCCACACTCACACGTGACCAGACCTGGACTCCAGGTCCCCTGGTCTTCCACACTCACACGTGACCAGACCTGGACTCACAGGTCCCCTGCTGTCTTCCACACTCACACGTGACCAGACCTGGACTCACAGGTCCCCTGCTGTCTTCCACACTCACACGTGACCAGACCACTCACACGACCTGGACCTGGACCACAGGACGTGACCAGACCTGGACTCACAGGTCCCCTGCTGTCTTCCACACTCACACGTGACCAGACCTGGACTCACAGGTCCCCTGCTGTCTTCCACACTCACACGTGTCCCTGCTGTCCACACCTGACCACAGGTCCCCACACTTCCACACGTGACCAGACCTGGACTCACAGGTCCCCTGCAGGTGTCTTCCACACTCACACGTGACCAGACCTGGACTCATGACCAGGTCCAGGTCCCCTGCTGTCTTCTGACCAGACCTCTTCTTTCTTCCACACTCACACGTGACCAGACCTGGACTCACAGGTCCCCTGACCTGTCTTCCACACTCACACGTGACCAGACCTGGACTCACAGGTCCCCTGCTGTCTTCCACACTCACACGTGACCAGACCTGGACTCACAGGTCCCCTGCTGTCCCCCTGCTGTCTTCACACTCACACGTGACCAGACCTGGACTCACACTCCACACTCACACGTGACCAGACCTGGACCTGGTCCCCTGCTGTCTTCCACACTCACAGGTCCAGACCTGGACTCACAGGTCTGTCTTCTTCTTTCAGGTACACTCCACACACGTGACCAGACCTGGACTCACAGGTCCCCTGCTGTCTTCCACACTCACACGTGACCAGACCTGGACTCACAGGTCCCCCCCTGCTGTCTTCCACACTCACACGTGACCAGACCTGGACTCACAGGTCCCCTGCTGTCTTGACCACCTGGACTCACAGGTCCCCTGCTGTCTTCCACACTCACACGTGACCAGACCTGGACTCACAGGTCCCCTGCTGTCTTCCACACTCACACGTGACCAGACCTGGACTCACAGGTCCTCTGCTGTCTGTCTTCTTTCTACACTCACACGTGACCAGACCTGGACTCACAGGTCCTCTGCTGTCTTCCACGCTCACACGTGACCAGACCTGGACTCACAGGTCCCCTGCTATCTTCCACACTCACACATGACCAGACCTGGACTCACAGGTCCTCTGCTGTCTTCCACACTCACACGTGATCAGACCTGGACTCACAGGTCCTCTGCTGTCTTCCACACTCACACGTGACCAGACCTGGACTCACAGGTCCCCTGCTATCTTCCACACTCACACATGACCAGACCTGGACTCACAGGTCCCCTGCTGTCTTCCACACTCACACGTGACCACACCTGGACTCATAGGTCCCCTGCTATCTGTCTTCTACGCGCCAGGAGAGATGTGTCTTTCCAGGCTTTCTCTTAGCTATGGAAAGGAGACCACGTTTCTGGGTCTTATGAAAATCTGTTACAACAGAGGCCCTGAAAAGGCAAGCAGGCATTAGGAAAAGGCTTTCCATGTGATGCCACTGGGCAAGGACGGCCATCCTGAGGAGGTGGTGAGAGCAGGAGGCTTTGGCAAACTCAGGACGTCTATCTCCTCTCTGACGTCACTTCTCTGCTGTGACACCGTGTCCTATCCCATCGTCCTCCCTTAGACAAGTTTCTACCAAATCTCTCATTGTTTACTTTACCTCGTTTTTCACCCCCTCATCCTGTCCTTACCATCACCAACTCCTGATGTGTCTGCTGGGTTTCTGGGGCCATGATGCTAAGGCAGCAAGAGTCATATGTTGGTGCCCCGTAGTGTGAGTGCAGAAGTACAGTGGGCACTGAGCAGCCATCACTTTATTAGGCTAAATGGAGAACCAATTGTTGAAGAGCCATCAGAAGTTTGGACGTTCAGGCTAGCTGGTTTGAAAGTGTCCTGGACAGCCGGGCGTGGTGGCACACGCCTTTAATCCCAACACTCGGGAGGCAGAGGTAGGAGGATTGCCGTGAGTTCAAGGCCACCCTGAGACTACATAGTGAATTCCAGGTCAGCCTGGGCCAGAGTGAGACCCTACCTCAAAAAACCAAAATAAATAAATAAATAAATAAAAAAAAAGAAAGAAAGAAAGTGTCCTGGGTTCTGATTTTTGCTGTATTTTCTCATCTTTATGTTTTTTTTTTTTCCCCCTGTATGTCAGGAATCCTGTGATCCATTTGTTTGTGTGGCACAGTGGCTAGACAAGGCTAACCTTGTTTGAGAGGCAGGTTTCCTGAACCTTCCTGGTATGAGTGAGGCATATTTCCTGGGACATCCTCGAACAGCACAGTAGACACCCACATCTGGCTGCTGTACAACAGCATTTTAGAGCTTGAGCAAAGGCAGGGGGAAATTTTAACATCTTGCTTTGCTGCTATTCAAACTCTGCCTTCTTGTCTAGCTAGGGTTTTTCCCCTCCTTGGACAAACTCAAAAGCCCCAGCTCTGTCCGCAGTCCTCATCATGATAAACTACTGACACTGGGAACGCGCTGCAGTGAGGTGACCTGGCTTTATCTATCAGGAGAGCTCCCTGGGGGAAAACCCACCATTCACATTGCTCAGACCTGGTTTTCTCTACGTAAAGTCACAGTCCATTTGTCCTTCAGAGGACACCATTTCTAATTTTAATGTGCCTGAGTGAACCCCGTCAGCACCTGTGGTTTTACCCTAGAAGTCTGAAATGCTGTATCAAGTAGAGACAAGGTATTTATAATGAAAAGACCTTCCTCGTGTTAGCATCTTGCACATTTTACTTTCTGTAAAATAAGGAAGATGGTGAAAGAACATTTTTTCCTACTGTTGTGCTGATCTAAGGCCTGGCTTTTCTCTGCCTCAGGGGCACAATATCAGGAGAGAAGGCCAAAGAATGCTATTTTTAGTTGGACAGTTCAGCAGATGTACCTGAAGGTGGAGGGGTTTGAACCATTAATTTTGATAATGTATTTAACCCTGGGAACAATCAGAAACTGTAACGCTAAGGTTACAATGCTTTTGACCTTTAGAAAACAGAGGGGCTTTCCACAGTAAACAGTATGTTACATTGCTGCTTATTCAGGCGCTCTCTCCCTTAGACGTTTCTGAACCAGCTGCCATTTGCTTTCCTTAGCTATGTTAGCATTAGTCCTTAAGTGAGTCAAAAGAATGTTAAGGGGAAGGACCAGTATAATGAGCCAGTCATGTAAATATGGCCTTTAAATAGCTACATGTTAGATGGTGTCTGAAGAAATACAATCTCAGGACCAAAGATCTGAATGCTTATTTTGTCTTAAGGAAAAAGTTTATTGATTGATTTTATGTGGTTACTTTCAATATCATAGATCCTTAATGTAATTTTGTTTTTTTCTCTTGTTTTGTTTTTAGTTGGGAATAATGTTGCTTCATATTTGTAGCTTATATTAAACACAATCTTGTACCATATTCAAAGTGCTACACCTGCTCATGCCTTCTTATTAAATGATGCATGCTTCTCCTCAGCAAATACAGCAGTTAAATACTACACAGCTTAAGAATTTCTAATTAAAATATCTCCACATGTCAGCATATTGGTAATGTATTATTTTAATCCATTTATTTTGTTTATGAAACAGTGACATATGTTTAGATTGTGAAATATATGAGCCTTAAAAATCACTTTATTGAAGAAAATTAATTCCTACAATGCTGTCTGGGTAACGTGTTCACTCACCCAGTCAGTCACTGGTGGCGCTGCCAGTCTTAATGCTGCGTAGACCCACTTGCGCTTTCAAGCACATCCCTCTCCTGCAAAGAAGCTAAGCAGCTCTTTTCCTTACCTCCCAACGACAGCGCTTCCCTTTTCCTCACCTCCCAACGACAGCGCTTCCCTTTTCCTCACCTCCCAACGACAGCGCTTCCCTTTTCCTCACCTCCCAACGACAGCGCTTCCCTTTTCCTCACCTCCCAACGACAGCGCTTCCCTTTTCCTCACCTCCCAACGACAGCGCTTCCCTTTTCCTCACCTCCCAACGACAGCGCTTCCCTTTTCCTTACCTCCCAAGGACAGCATTTCCCTTTTCCTTGCTTATTTATTTAAACCTGCTCCTCCTCCAAAAAGCCCAAAATTTTCTTACTCAATATATTTTTTATCAAATAGACAGTGGGATGAGATTTTTATCTAAGGGATTCTGGAAGTCCAATCACATTAAGACCTGCTACCTTTTAAAAGTTGGGCATAGTGATTTGTTTATGGTCAGGGAGATGCTAGAGCCCGCCAGAGATGAAGTGACAGTCGGCAGTTATTCCTCCAAGAATTGTCACTTCTCTCCGTGTAGTCCTGACGGATGGCTCACATCTCAGAGTCGCCAGCCAGAGAAGACAAACTTAATATTGTTACAGGCAGAGTCTCTGTCTTCATTAGCTCCAGAGAATTATTTTCATGGAGACTTCAAAGCCCGCCGAGATTTTGTCAGAAGATATTTTAAACAGACCAGCTATTCTAATGATAGCATGGGGATAGTAACCTAAATGGAGTAATTGTATGTGAAAATTCAAAAAACATAAATATAAATACATTTTCATTTTTTGATGTGTATTCTCTATGGCTTAGAAGAAAAGTCTTGCCAAGTTTACAAAAGCGGATGAGAACAATTGGAGTTTTTGCAAAAGTGAATATAAGCACATATTTTATTTAAATTATGTTGCCAATTTTCCCACTACTGATGGAAAGTGAAGAAGGTCCCCTCTCAGTGGGGAGGTCCTGGGATATGTGCACAGCCTGCCTCTTCGTGATTCCGTGTCTAGGTGCTCCGTGCTAGCTCGCCCTGCCTTTTGTTGAAAATGTGTCTCGGTGTTGTGAGGGAGGAGGAAGCTGGTTGGGATTTCTGATAAAGAGGGATGAATAAAGAGTTGATTAGAGAGACTGATTACTGGCCACTTCATGGAGAAAGGTGCTGATTCAAAGCTTGTCTTGAGGATGCCAACCATGGGGCTGTGCTTTGAGGAGAATTGCTTGCTTTTTATTAATCAGCCATCACTCACCTCTTTAGTCTCTTTTTTGACTTTTTAGAGTGTAGTAGATCTTGAGAGATCACAGCGGCTCTGGTTAGCTGCGTCATGGCCTAATGGAGAGTGCACCCTTTGGAGAATCAGAACCTTGAACTATAGACCCCCGTTGCTTACTGGCTATGGTGTGGTACACTATTTTCAGAATGCTGTCTTTTTGTCAGTTGTTTAATTGTTTTCTTTTTAAAAAGGACATAATGTATATTCTCAGGGTCATTGTGACTAGATATGAGACCATGAAGCATCTCGCAGATTTCTTCAAATGGTGGCTGAACCCTCAACAGAATAGAGAAAATGTATCCAATAAGTGCTTTAGAGGCAGGCTAATCTACTGATAGATTCTAGTCATTGAATTCAGGGACTTTGTCTGTTGTTTTCAATGTCAGAACCCCCAGCCTTGCTAGTTAAAGTGTTTAGTTACTTCAATGAATTAGTGAATTTCACCTTTGTGGTCATCTATGGCCCAAGCTTCTTTAAAATCTTTTCTAAAACAGTTTTATCATGTGGTAAATCTCTAAGAATCATCTAAACTTTTAATTTCTACATAGGCTTTTTGAGAAGATTTGTGGGGCCTGGAGGGAGTCCTGGTGGAGGCTAAAGAAATCAGTTAGAGGGACACGAAGGCACTCTCTCTTCCGTGGTATCTGACTTGCAAGAAGTCAATGAAGCTGACGTCTATACTCACTCCCCAATTATTAAAACACTGAGGACAGCGGGTTTTCTTTCTGACAGCTGATTTTCAGTTGGCTTTAAGGCAATGCGTACAAGTTGAGAGAGGTGGCTGTTCTTACATTAGCCTGTCATTTTCTACATTTAAGTCCACGGATTAGTGGTAGGTGCAGCTATCCTCAGAGACAGCTCAGTAGCAGCCAGCACCCTGGGATTACGGAACCTGCACAGTCCCGCATTCCCCATGCGAGGTTTCATCAGAAACGCTTCAGTAGACCAGTTCTTACACAGGTAGTATGGAGTTAGTATCCTGAATGGCATCTATGCATGAAAAATGCAACACTGAAGATGCATCCACGTGCTTGACTCGCTCAGTCCCAATGACCTTAAAGCAGACAGTGCTCATTTGAATTTAGAAAGCCTATTCTTTGACTGTTTTTCAAGTTTTCACTGTAATTCATGTACTCATTTCAAGAAGAAATGAAATATTATGTATTTTTTAAAAATCATCTTATTTAAAAAGGTACTTGAATGTGATTATGAAGTTGGGAATGGTGGTACACACTTGCAATACCAGCCCATGGGAGGCAAGTGGATTGGGAGTCCATGGATGGCCTCAGTTAAACGGTGAGCTTGAGGCCAAGCTGATTTTCAAAATACTAAACCAAGTCAAAACAGAGCAAAACCTACTTCCTGTATCATTAAGTCGTATTAAAATCTACCTTTCAGACAGTTTATGACTGACTGTTAGGAAATTTGAAAAATTATGCATGTTCTCTGATTCCAACACTATGGCATTCTGGAAGAAACGGAATTATGAAATCCGTAAAAACATGAGTAGTTACCAAGGGTTGGCGTTGGGAGGAGGACTGTGAAATACTCTGCCTGGGCATGCAGGTTAGATGTCTACTACAATGCACAGAACGTACCACACAGGGACCCTAATGTAAGTGATGCCCCTCCCTTGTGACAATGCACCACTTTGGTGGGGGATAACAATAATGGGGGAAACTATGCATGTCTGGGGTTACACGGGCAATCTCTACACCTTCTTAATTTTGCAGTCAACCCAAAACTGCTCTAAAAATAATGTCCTTGATGACCATTTCTAAGCCAATCCAAACACGACACATTGGAACATTCAGTCACTTCACATGTGTTTAGGTGGTGTCTGCCATGTGCCAGGGGCTGTGCTGGGAGATGATCTGCAGCCAGGACCAGTTTTTCCTGAATGGTTCCCAGGTTCCCAATGACTGGAGGTAGATCAATTGTTTTGATTGAACTAGACCCCGGACCCTAGAGGAAGCAGCCAGGCAGGTACTCTTGAGCACTCAGCAGTGTGTCGTTAAGGCCTGACAGTAGAGTCGCATCATCCCATGTAACATGTAAGTGGTGCTGAGGCTGAGAAAAACTCTTTATCATACTAGGAAGGCATCAGTGCGCACCACAAAGCCCATGCCTTCCCAGAGCTACATGCTGGTGGGAAAGAGAAAAAATGGAGGCTGCAGTTCTCACTGTCCTTAGCAGAAATATTCTCACCTGCCTGTCCACCTGTCCACATGTCCACCTGGATCTGGATGGGGAGATTTTCAAGCCCCTGACGTGTTTGATTATGATCAGGTCCTCAGTTCCAGGCTTCACTGTGATCTTCACAAGTGGAAACCTGGCTCGAGCCCATCAGTTTTGACTCCGGCAGCCAACACTTCTGGTGGTGTCACTTCATTGTGTGCTTGGCTTCCAATGAAGATGTTACCCTTGACTTCATCAACTACAAATCTAGTTTTGGGAGTAAAATGAATGAGAACTGGTGAGGCCGAGGAAACGGTTCATTGACTACATTCTATAGGAGGCAACTTCCTGAAATCTCCCAGGGTGGACGGGTCATTCTTGGCAGAGCCCCTGTACTTGAAGTGTAGATGGATATTACAGATATTCATTCTGAAGCAAAGCAAAACAAAAGCTAGATATGTATACTGTGAGATAAGGACAAACTCTAATGATGTAATTGTTTCAGAATTCACCATGAAACCTATTACTTTGCATGCTAATTAAAATACAAAGAGGATTGTGACATATATATATATATATATATATATATATATATATATATATAATGTATAAAAATCTTCTAGTTTAAAAAGCAATTTCTATTTTAGCCTTTGTAAGAAATGTGTTTTAATATTATTCCTATATTTTTGAAGTGAAATTAAAGCACAGGAGAGTCTTGGACTGGATTACTTATCTAGGAAACATAACAGGACTATAGTATAAGGTTATGTATATTTTAATTGTTACTTCTCAGTGGGGCGTCTTTGCTTTAAACTCTGCCGAGGAGTAACAACACAGTAGGGATCAAAACACTGGCAGGAGACAGCAATTTGGGAATGTCTTCCACAATGTATTCCTCTCTTATATAAGAGAATTAAAGGTGATTTAATTAAATTATAAAGGACAAGAATTACAAAGTCAACATGACATTCTCAAGACCCCAAGCAGTGTACACATTTTTTCAGATTTCCAGCTGTCTAGAAGACACTGTCAACCTGATACCATGAACAAGAACTACTGTGAGGAAACCCATCTTATTCTGTAGCTTTCCTCCTTTGAGGAAAATGCTTAAAATGCTCTTGCTGTGGAGCCCTATCTTTTGGAGAGGTCCTGGGGCTGTCTCACAGTTTCCAAGCTTTGATGAGTCTCCCAGAGGAGCTGGGGGCGGGGGGGTCATGTCCTTGGCCAGCCCTCCCTGCACAGCCCTCTGAGCGTGTTCAGCAGGTTGCAGGCCAGCAGCGGAAGCAGATGTTCGAGCATACTGCAGCAGAGCGCCTGCCGCATCAGGAGCCGGGCATCCCTCCTGACATCTGGATATTGCTGGGTCGCTGTGCCAGCCTGAGGCCAGCAGGCTGTGGGTGCCCAGGGGCCAAGAGCAGTCAGTGCACCATGGCAGCGATAAAGCTGAATTGTCGCTTGACTGCTTTCTTCTCAGGAATCTTGGGACAATAGCAGAGCCAGAAGGGGGCATTTACAGTAAAGTCATGTTCAGGGAGACAAGACTAATTATGGAGTATTAAAGAGCTTTATTTTCAGCGACTTAACGTACAAATAGCTCTAGACAGTGCACGAAACTTTAGAACCATTAGCCCAGCAGCTGAGGAGACTTTCCTAATTAAAATGGCTAGCAAAGGAACGTGATCTCAACATGCCTCCATTTTTAGAGTTTGGGCCGGCGGTCCAGAGCGCTGCTGAAGACACGAGTCTGATCACAAGTCATGTTATGTCTGTAGCCCTGGGCAGGGCAGACTTCTCAAACCTGAGGGGTGTGAAGACTATAAGACAAGAGTGGGGCTGGCTTACACATTCGCTTCTGCTGTGGCGCTTAATCATATCAAAAACTGGTCTGAATCACTGCCCTGAGCTTAACCCATCGGCCACAACAATTTCCTCTATCCTGTGTGCTATTGAAGCACAATGAGTGTGGGAATGGCAGTTTACAACGTGGTCTGCGGCAGGCAGACATGTCACATTATGGTGGTGTGACTCTTATGAATTTCTATTAGTGAGACCTCTGTGCTTGAAGAAGCCCCCTTACGTGCAGATTAAGGCCACTGTGCTCACAGAAATATATGGGAGCCACTGTTGCTCCAGATTAACCTCTTGTATTCTGAGGGGTTTGAATCCCCATTAGCACTGGTGAAAGCCTGCCCCAAGAGGGGTAGCTCTCCTGTGGTCATCTGGGAGAGAAATTTAAAAGAAAAAATTAGAAAGTGCTATTTTCTGAAATTCCCTCTAACTAAGCTGTACTTCAAGGGGCCATTTAATGCTCAAATAGACAAAGCTGTGACTTCAATCATTGAATTGTATCAGGCTTGTTCTCAGAGCCCTCCTTTAAAAACTCCATAGGAAAAGAGGTTTAGTGTCACATTCCCAATGGGTTGTTACTTGTACTGCTAGCAAAAAGAAAAAACAAAAAAAGCAAATAAATGAAAATAGAACTTTGAAATAAAGGAGAAACATCCACCACTGCACACTGCACAGCATGGGGCCTCGTCACACACTGTGATGGCCTGCGGCATGTAGAAGAAGACATCCGTCCCGCCCAGTCACCTGCTCAGGACATGTCCCTCACTCCCAGAGTGCTGACTCCATGTCCCAGGCAGCCCCAGGACACCAACACAGGATTGGCCCAGTCAAGAGAGCCAGAGAGCAAGATCCTGAGTGCGAGAGGAAGCTTGATGGACACCCTACAAGCCTACATGTGCCAGATTTGGATGGAAATACCTCACTTTTCCATCCATTTACCAGTGGTTTTGTTAAAGAGGCATTTATGAGTTGCAGAACAAAATAGTCATCTACACAAACAAGTCCTCCCCATTCCTCATCTGCCACAGCTTCCATGTCCTTTGGAGCACTGCCAGCAAGTGCAGACACATCTCATTGTGACACGGGTGGGTCACACCATTTCATCGGGTCATGAACACGTACTAAAGTGATATGTGACCCTGTGGAGCAGCTGGCTTGCTCTTGCCTTAGTTTTGCATCTGTGCTTCAGTTGAGTGGCTTGGAGTTTTCAAGAGAGCAGTGCTTCTTGGTTCTGTAAGACCTTTGCAGCTGAAAGAACCAAGTCACCATGAGCTAAACTCCCCTGAATCTCAGTCCCCCCATCTGTGACATGGGGTTGAAAACATCTCCTGTGGGGTCACTGTTAAATAAGATAATATAATCACCATGTCTGATATATGGTAGATGCTTAGTAAGTACCATTTTCCCTATCCACTTATACATATATCTATCTCTTATTCTTTCATTAATTTTACACATTTTAAAATAATGTCTGATGTCCCTGTAGGTGCTGTGTTAAACCAGCCAGCTAAGCAAATTCTACTCTCTTAGAATCCAGGGAGGAAATCAACTAAATGAGCAGCACTTCCGAGTGACAGAAACAGACCACACAGGGCTGCTTGCTTGGTGTGTGTGAATACAAATATGTCCATTTATTTATTGGCTAACACATTGTATGCAGGCATTGTGAAACACTGTGCCCTCATGTCTGTGTCTGATGACTGCCCCAAATAACAAAATGCACGAGCTCTACAGCGTCGTCTCTAGCAAGACATCATAGCCCCTTGGCAAGATAATACTATACACTGGATTTTCCACTAATCAAGGAAAAAATGCTATAATCTTGGAAGAAAAAGCTTCTCTAGTCAACAGTGACATTATGAAATTCCACGAGTTTCAGAGCTGGAAATGCCTTCAGAGACCTTGAGAGTAACGTCCTAACTCTAGTCCTGTTTCCTTGAGCTTGGACAACTAAGATTTCCTGAAACCCAGGTCTTCTGTTAAGGGGCTGTAGGAATAACACCCCCAGAGGGAAGTGGTGAAGATACATCAGAAAATTCTTGTGAAAAGGGCTTTGCATTTCACCAAGTACTATGCAGACTTTGGGGTTATATTTGAAGAACTTGAGGCCCTGACAGATAAATTGATGTCACCAAATCCACAGACTACTCAGTGGTCTTGATTAAGGTGCAGAAAACTGTGAGACAGCAATGTAAAGAGCTACATTTCACATCTTCTTGTCCACGAATTTTGTCTGATTAGAAGTGAAACAGATGGCTAAGAGGAAAGTGTATCTGTGTTCACCTATCCTATGGAGGAGTGGAGATGAGATGCATTTTCGCATGTGTATGTATGTTGCAATTAAAAGTAGCAGCCTAGTGAGGGCTGGAGAGATGGGTCAGCAATTAAGGTGCATGCCTCCAAAATCTAACAACCTGAGTTTGAATCCCCAATCCCCACATAAAGCCAGATGCACAAGGTGGCACATGCATCTGGAGTTCATTTGCAGTAGCTAGAGTCCCTGGCACATCCAGTCTCTCTCTTTCTGCTGGGTGTGGTGGCACACGCCTTTAAGCCCAGCACTCGGGAGACAGAAGTAGGACTGCTGTGAGCTCGAGATCATCCTGAGACTACACAGTGAATTCCAGGGCAGCCTGGGCTAGAGGGAAACCCTATCTCGGAAAGCAAAACAAACAAAAATGTAGCAACGCAATGCAGTTATTAACATGCTAAACTGACACAGTACTGAAAAGGGAGAGATATAAACTTATATAGCATGATAAAAAGGATTAGTTATTTAATTAACTCACGCATATATTAACTGTTCAAATATTGAATAAATGTTTACTATGTGGGAAACCCCTCTTCTAGCCTGGGGACACTAACATCAGCAAAACTTGACCCTTGCCCTCAGAGACCCTGGGATGTAGGAAGCGATGTGACAATTGCTAAGATAGATGCGTTCCTAGATGAACTTGCTATCAAGGAGGAAGTGCTAAGCTCTGCCTTTGGGAGGAGTGGAGCGGCAGCCTTCTTGAATGGGAGCTGCTCATGTTGAATTCTGGAAGGAGAGTGTGCGCTCACTCAGTTGGTGGGGAAGGTCGCGTGCGGGTAGTGACGCAGAGAAGTGAAATGCTGCACACAGCGAGAGCAGACTGTCCATGGGGGCAGCAACAGCAGACAGCATGGCACCGTCAGAAGCAGTTGGCACAGGAGCAATCACAGGTGAGATTGGAGAGGTCAGCAAGGGGTCGGAGAACGGTGTCTTTGATACCACATGAGGGAATTCCCACCGCCTTTACTCACACCAGAAAGAGTAGAGTAACCCAAGGGATCGTGAACAACTTTATTGTGTGCGACCCCTCTATTAATTTGATCTCTAGTTTACATTGCCATTACTCTCGATTTAATAGTTAGGGAACTATGCTGGGTAAGATGGATGGTCCCTTTAGCACAATGGTGCCCTGTGGCAAGTGAGACTGTACAAACAGAGCAATGACACACGCTGAGTAAACACAACTGTGGAGGGCTGAAGCAGAGCCAAGGTCCAACCATTTCCTGGGGATTTAGGGGAAATCCCGTAATCTGCAGTTTGTACTAAATCCAGTCACATTTAACACACTGCTTCTCAGTGAATAGGCCTGGATATTCTATTTCAAACAAACGATGAAATAAGAAGTTTTAAAAAATCTAGAAAGAAAAGCTATGGGTTTTCTAATTGTTAATGCCTTGTAATTATGCCCCTTTCTGGAATAATAAAATGCTCCTTGGCAGAGGTCAGGATCTCTGCCACTGATTTATTTAACAGATCTCTTAACATCTGTCCCGCAGACTGTGCACTTTATTAGCAGACAAGAGACCCGACTGACTGAGCCTGCTGTGTATCTCGTTCACAGCCACACAGCTGTGGACCAACTCCAACGTTCCAGGAGAGGACCGGCCAGAAGGGACAGTGGCACTATTGGCCAATTCTAAAAAGATGGGAAGAAAAAGCAGAAACAAATGTTGCCGAGTACAATTCAGTGTTTTTAGGGTGACAATTACCAGTCTGTTTGAAAAAGGAATAAAAGCAGCTATTTCACTAAAAAAGGAAAGTCTATTCATATCTGTGTGGGAACCTAATCAGGCTCTTGTTTCCAGTGACGATGACTCCACAGTGGCACCAGGTCTGCGACAAGAATGCTCCTTTTGTGCGCAGATAATGTGGTAACGATAAAATTTCCTTTAAGAGACATATGTGTTTACATCATGAGATGTGCTGTTTGACAAAACGCTTTGTTCTTCTCATATTTTCCATGCAGAGTCTCATGCTGAGTGGTGTGGCTGGAAATCTTTGATTAGCAAGAATTAGTTGCTGAAGTAACATAGACACTTTTGTTTCATGATTCATCTTGCTGAGCTGTGAATTATCGTAAAACATAAGGAACGGCAGGAAGAAGTGCTGATTTGAACCTCTGACCCAAGACAGGCACAAAAACATAAGATTATTCCTTCAAAGAGCTGCATAGAGACGTAAATACTCCATGGTCCGTTGGAATTATGCCCCTTAACCAGCTATAGCTGTGATTGGACATCATGTCGAGAGAGTTTTCTGGGGGTGCTGTAGTAGGCTGGGAAGAGAGTAAGATTCAGGAAAAGCCCTCTTCAGTTAGGACTCTGAGTGTTCACAGATTCAACTGTCCACGAGCACTGAAAACGCACACAAAACACACTTCCAGTTCCTAAAATGAACAGCCAAGGATGCTATTGCTTTTGCCAGAGAAGTGGCACATGTTATAAATCTGAACCCATCTTCAAAGCCGTGTTGGCCCATGGTGTGAGCACACTGCGTCTGTGCTTACATCCCAGGTACCAGTCCAAAGAGGGGCTGGAGGCAGAGACCGTCTTAAAAGCCCGGACACTGCCCAAGTTGCAGAGATTCAGTTTCATTCTGTTCGTATTTTTTAACTTTTAGTTTGCAAAGGGCCTGTTTCCAGGCCTTGGCTGTGAGCTAAGTCTAACCAAGTGCTCTTAGTCAAAACTGTTGCCAGTAATGGTATTTCAGTCAAGTGTAAATGCTTCCAAGATGCCATCAATTATATTCCTGGCTGTTTATTTGTTCATTTTTATTTTCTGGTGCTGAGGTTGAACCCAGGGTCTTGCACAGTAAGACTAGGAAGAGCACGTAACGTGGAGCATCTGCAATGTGCCTGCGTAAGCAGGTCATGCGGGTTGATCTGTTCACAGAGCTCTCTGAAGTAGGTTCATTTACTGTCCCCGTTTTCCAGTTGTGGAAACAAAGCTCAGAGCAATTAAGTAGCCTATGATCATACAGATTTTACCATAGAATGTGCACTTTCAATCATTATACTATCCTGCATCCCAGAGCTACTTATAATATCACATTTTTCTAAATTTCTCTTGCAATCTTTTATCTAATTACTTGTCTCATCTACTGTAGGAAATGTTTAGGGTGAATTACTGAGTTTTGGGACAACATCAGATCTACAACAATGAAGTGGGTTGTAAGTGGGTCTTCTACTCTCTGAATGACGTTTATGATGGCTGCTATGTACAAGGTACCACTCCCTCTTCTAATCAGCAAGCAAGCCCGGGTACTGCAAGAGCACACGCGCAGCGTGCTTCCTTCCATACTGCAGAACACGGCTGTGTTTTCCATTTGGTATTGGTAACAATATGCTGTTTGAAAAGTGCCTGTGTAGTTGGCTCTGAGGTAGAGTCAAACATTTAGTTACATTTAAAAACTATATAGAGGGCTGGAGAGATGGCTTAGTGGTTAAGGTGCCTGCCTCCTAAGCCTAAGAACGCAGGTTCCAATCTCCAGCAGTTCCAATCTCCAGGTCCCACATTTAGCCAGATGCAAAGTGACACAAGGGCGCAATGCCGCACTTGACCACAAGGGGGCGCACACATCTGGATTTCATTCTCAGTGGCTGAGAGACTGCTGGCGTGCCCATCTCTGTCTGTCTTCCTCTCCATCTCTCTCTGTCTCTCTCTGTGTCTCTCTCCAAAAAAAAAAAATCTATATAGATGTTCGCCCCCTCCATACACACTGCAGAGATTCACTGAGGCCTTCCTTTTATGTCCCCACAATGAACACCATTAACCCTTGGCAGAACTGGGGTGGAGAAAGAGGGGGTCTATGAGTACAACCTTTTTATTAAAAAAAAAATCTATAAATTATTTAAAAATACATATAGAAAAAGTATGAGGACATTAGGAAAATATTTTCCATTTTTTCTTTTGTAATTACCTGATGACTTGGATGTGAATTCAAAACATTTCCTTATCTCCTTCAGTATTTATAAAATGCAAATTATAACTAATGTAAATTTGTTTTAATATTAATATAAATTTGTTTTTAATATAAATTTATTTTTAGTAAACCTATGCATTTTTATGACTCTTGTTGGTAGCAGAATACAAGGATCTCCTGAGGAGTTAAAGCCAACTTCAGTATGAAAACAGCAAACCATTGTTTATGACAAGCATTCACTTCCAACTAGCATTTGTTCTGTCTGATGATGTAAAAACTAACACTTAGAAAATACTGTGCTTCCCTCTCATGCAGTTTTATTTTCCCATGTACATTTTACATTGAATACTCTAAGAAAACATGTCCACAGTTGCCCGCATTTGTCTTCACACTGTGCTGTGTTGTAAGCTTTATGATGGATGGAATCTGAGGAGCAGAGAAGCCAGGCAATTGCAGAATATTTCTCAGGCAACAGCATCTGCTTCCCTGGCATCCATCCTGGGCCACAGCATGGCAGCCTGGCCCCTTTCAAGATTCCCATGTGGGTACTGCTGAGGGATATCCAGGCCTACCATGTTGTTTCAGCACAGCATTGCTGGAAACACAGACACCCAGCATGGTTCTGTCGTCCATTTCCTAGGACACACACAGGGCCTACACGACTTGGTCTCCTTGCTACTTTTCTGATGCCTTGGAATATGCCCTTCGCTGAGTCAACTCTGCCCAGGCCACAGTTGGCCAGCCTTGTTTTTTCCTCAGACATTCCAAGAACAAGGACACCTTTGGCAAGGCTTCAACCTACACTCTGTCCCTGCCTGAGTGCTTTCCACAGATGACATTCCTCACACTTCACTCAGGACATCCAAATGCCCCTTCTGAGTTTCCTTATCTCTCTAGACTCAAAGCTCTGACCACACTCCATTCTATGTGTATGGCTGTTTAATAATTCATAGTTCGTGTCACCTGGAGAAACTCATGTGTATGTGCTTGTCTTCTTAACCCTCCCCCAAAGACACCGTGCCCTTTAGTTTATCTAACAGCTAATAGTACCTGGCCCACAGGAGTCACTGAGCAAATAATTGTTTGAAAGAATGGATGAAGGAATGAATGAATTCACTGGTGTTTATAAACTATACTCTCAAATATTGGTAAACTAACATATTACATTCACTCATTTACTAAAAGCAAACAAGCATTCAAAAATATATAACCACTGGAAACTTCCTTATGACTCAACTTATAAGAAATAATGCTTAAGTATAGACTCGTGGGTAACTGTCTATCCTCTTGGTAGAGTGAACATGTATTTGTCTCAGGCTTAGCTGATAAGCTGTGGCATTATGACCAGCACGTCAGAGTTGTATCACTTGCAGGCCAAAGCCCTTGGAGCACATTCAGCAACATGCTCTCTACAGCACTGCCACCCAGCTCTGCTCCCTTCCCATAAGGCCAACCTCTGACTGTCCCCACTGTCAAGGAAGGTGAAAATAAATTTGCTCTTGCCTGAGACAAATTTTTGCCCCGTTATCTATATTTGCATAAGCTTTAATTTTAAAAATCTGGAAACACCTTAAGATGATTATAATTACCTTAACCTAATTACTGTGGTTACATTTTTAAATAGGCACATTTTAAAATAAATATTAAAATAAAAATTCTCCAAAATAAATCATTGTTGGTGCCCAGAGATTACATTCCAATTACTTTTAGGATAAATTTTCTTTTTTGTGTGTGCACATATGTGTGGGTACACGTGTGTTCGAGTGTTGTACATATTATGTGCACATGCAAGTGGAGGCCAGAGAGCAACCTCGGGCATTGTTCCTCAGGTAACCATTCACCATTTGTGAGACAGGGTCCCTCATTGGCCTGAACTCACCAAGAAGACTAAACAAGTAGGCTGAATGTGCCTCCTCCATGCTGGGATGACAAGCATGCACCCACACACTGCTTTCTTTCTTTTTAAGTGTGTTCTGGGTATCAAACTCATGCAAACACTTCACTGACTGAGTATTACCCCAGCCCATAAATTTCTATTTAATACAAGGAGAATTGTGGAAAAGTACCTCTGATAAAATGTGCAGGTTCTATCTGCAGTCGGCTCCGTAAAGAACGTCACACATGGAAAGATAAGTAATGACTAGGGGTGGACAGTGAGGAATCGGGGTTCTAGATTTCACTCTAACTTGTGCTCACCAGCTCATGTTTTTATGCAAATCGCTTTTCTTATCTGTACAGCAGAGAGACTGGATTAGCTGATGTCTACCACTCTTCTGCTGACATAGTGTTATCTGGTGTTTCTTTGCAAGAAAGTAAGTGAATCACACAATGAACTTGCATGCCTCGAACTCTAAGAAGTCAGAAATAAAGACAACCGTTATCTTTGGGCTTCCTTTGGGGGAATGTGTGAGGATGGCTCAACTGAGAAGGGCGTGTGCACAGAACTGTTAGCAATTCCAAGAGGACGGGGCAGGAATAGAAATGCAGGGATTTTGAAGACCACCATTAACAGGACTGCTATTTTTTTTATGAGCATTACACTAGATACTAGGAGGGTAAAGGGAAAAAAGACTTGGCCTTTCCTTGAAGGACTTAGAAGAGAGAAATGGGGGCAGGAAGGAAGTGTGAAAAGCATATAAAGTACATGAAACTGGAGAGTGGAAGATGGTGAGTTCAAGGCCACGCTGAGACTAGAGTGAATTCCAGGTCAGCCCCTCCCTCGAAAAACAAAAAGCAAAACAAAACAAAACAGGAAAGAGTGGCATATGGTGTGAGGTGGTGAGTTACAGTTCATGAAGAGCATGGATTTTTGTGTTGAGAATCAAGAGATGAGTAGACTTGTGACAGTTGGCAAAGAACAAAGACTATCCATCCAGGAGGGCAAGGAGATGGGCAGGGATTGCCCCAGGGGCAGGAATGGAAAGGGTGCGTCCCTGTTACTTCTCTCACCTCCCATCCCCGCAGCAGGCAGTTTGCTCTGCTCTAGCTCCGGGACTGGCTAACAAGTACCTTCTATGCGGAAAGCGGGGCTGTAGTTCCGTCCTTCCATATACCACAGTTCTTCCATTGCTTTGTTGACACTGAAAGGTTATTTGAAGTAAAAGTATCTGTAAGGCTTTCAAACAATTATTTTTAAGCTCTCTCTTGTCGCCTCTCCTTTGCTCTGTAATGACATGTTACCGACACATTTCCTGTTTGTATTAAACAAGATCTAAATCAGGCTTATTGATCACCTCTGGTCTGCCTCCTCACAGCTGACGAGAATCCCCTTTCAGTGGCATACCTTGCTTGCATTGTTTTGCAAAGGTAACAAAACCCAGGAGTTCTCCAGTATTGCTGGAAAACTGAGCTGCATTTGGGCTTGGTGTTAGTACCAGTACCAGTCAAATCACACCTCCACTTCTGTAAGATGCTTCCCTTGCCTACCCAGCTTGTTATGCCAGTGTGGGGAATATAGGCAGAGCAGCTGCTAAGACAGAGAGCTATGAGAGGCAGGGTCTCTGATATTATGTGGCACTGTAACAAATGTAAATAAAGGAGTTGTCGTCTCTGTTAGCCCGTGGACTCTGGCTCGATTAAATAGTATCTGTGCTTATCTTTCTGTTTGTTTATTTATTTATTTATTTTTATTTGAGAGAGAGAGGCAGAGAGAGAATGGGTGCACCAGGGCCTTTTCAGCTGCTGTGAACGAACTCCAGACACGTGTGCCCCCTTGTGTGCATGTACAACATTGTGCACTTGCATCACTTTTGCTTCAGGCTAAACATGGGACCTGGAGATTTGAACAAGCGTTCTTAAGCTTTGCAGGCAGGCACCTTAACCGCTAAGTCATCTCTCCAGCGCCATCCCCCCCCTTTTTTTTATTCTCCATAAAGTGGAGAGGCAAGTTACATTTGAGGGAGCATTTTGTTTTCTCTTTGGCTCAGAGTCTGGCAGACTATTTTAAAGTGCCCTTGCTAATTGAAATGACAAACACAGGTGAATCTACTCCAGAGCGAATTTGGTGTGGAAAGTTGTGCTGTGCCTGTCAATGTTTGTTTTTCACAAAGTGGAGAATCCTTGAGCCGCTGTAGTGCCCGTCTGTCCAGTCCTCCCGAACATTCCCACACATGCTCTGCGTCGCTCTCCTCTGCACCCTGCCACTCTCTCAAGCTCGGATGTTTCAGCTGTCCTCTACTACAGCTCAAAGGTTGGCTGGAGGAAGGAATCATCTAGATCAAAACTGTGACTTTCTTTCACATTTGAGGACTGTGAAACGCTGTTGGAGCTGCTGGGCATGTGGATTTGCACTCTGCTATGTGAGAACCAGAGCAGCAGTCACAGTCACATCTGAGGCTCTCCTTGCATGATAACCCTTGTCTGGTGGTGAGGAGCAGGAAATGGGTTTCCCTGTGATTCACTGGATGGCTTCTTTAAAACGATTTGATTTTAAAAGCAGAAAGAACATGGGCTTAAAGGCGAGATTGACTCTCAAATGGGTAATGATTCCTATCTCACATAAGTATTATGAAGCTTAAGTAGAATAATAAATTCAAATACCTAGCAGAGTGTACAGCTAAGTTTGGTATTCAATTTGTATTTTTTGAATTAAGTTATGAATGAATGGGGGTGATGACTGAATGACTGGAAGGATAGTTAGGTGAAAATCATATGATTTTGAAGAAAGGGCCCTTATACCTTTCTCCATGGCATTTTCACTTTCTTAATGGAGATCTTACATGTGTTTATCATAGAAAGCTATTAAAAGCATGTATTTCACTCTTCATAAATGTAGATGCATGGTGACACAACTCATTATAATTTGGCATTACCTTGGTTTTGGGGGAACAAAGCATGCTTCTTCTCTCAAACAGAATGCTGATGTAATGGGGCTGACCCTGTACCAGCGAGGGAGCCTGCAGGACTCGTGCATTTCACTATGAGGCTGACTTAGCTTGGTAGAGCAGCCACTCTGTGTTGAATCTAAGCCCACTTAGTTATTAAAGTGTCCCTAGGCTATTGATATAAGAAAGCCATCACCCAGGGCAGCATACAGAACTCCCAGAAATGTTAGCAGTCTGTATGTGTACATTTGTGAGACTATCAGAGGATTTTCTTAATCCAGATTATCCTAGAAGGTTAGTCAGTGGTTTAGTAGTAAAGCATGCAAAGGTGTGCTGTGTCCTGGCTTTAGTTCATTGTTCTTGCTAAATTCCTGTCTTATGGGGATAAAGTCTATGGTTATAAACGCGGCCTTGCTATAACCTGAGTATTTATTTATGTCTCTTCCCACCCCCACCAAAGTCTCATGCTGAAGCCTAACTCCCGGGTGAAGGCATTGGGAAGTGAGCATTCTGGAGGTGATAGGTCCTCACAGCCACCAACGAGTAAGCAGACCCTCACCTCACCAAACATGAAATCTTTTGGTACTTTTGGATATTTTAGCCCCCAGATTTGTAAGAAATAAATTCCTCTTGTTTTTTTCACCACCACGTTTATAGTATTTTGTTATAGTAAATGGACCAAGGCATGCCTCTACCCCACCTGATCCCAGCCACCTCTCGTCCATTCCTCCTGGGCTCAGAGTCTTGACATGTTTTTGTCTCTCAAAATTTGCCTGTAGTTTCTGTCTTGAGTCTTGACACTTGATACTTTCTTGCCAACCTTTCCTGCCGTCAGCTCGCACTTCTATCCTCGGAGAAGCTATGCTGACCCAGAGACAGCACCCTCGACCTCTGTTACGGGGTTTCTCCACATTCTGCACTTGTCTCTCTCAGCACTTTCTAACCATAATTCCACAGGTACCTTCTAAGCATTTATTTCATGTCACTTTCTCATATTAGCACCACTTAGCCAGGTGCTATTTCTGAGCTGCTTGTTGGGGCATCTCCAGTATTTAGTACAAGGTTTAATTAATTAGTATTGAATAAAGATTTGTCAATGAGCAAATTAATCAGGACTGGAAATGTGCTTGAAAGGTGCAAAGATTTATCATATAACAATTTCTACTTTAAATGACATTCTGGTAATGTTAGAACGAGAGCTACAAAGTTCCTCTAGCTCCAAAACTAATTGTATTTGAAAGCTCCTGCTTCTGAGACCTCAAGTTTCCAGTAGAATGAGGATGTCAGGCTTGCTTAAAGGACATACAAAGACTCTTTCTACTCTGTGTGCTGTTGCACTGTTCTGCTTTCCAAAGCTGTCCTGACAACTACTGTGTTTAAAAACTAGTGCTGATAATGGTGAGACACTGTTAGCACTAAACCACAAGTGGCATGTCTCAATGCTCTGTAGAATATGTGCGATTTTATAATTTTGAGAAAAGTTCAACAATGCTCATTTATTTATATAATTTTATTTGAGAGAGAGAGAAAGAGGAAGAGAGAGAAAGAGAGTGAGAGAGAGAATGAATATGGGTGTGCCAGGGCCTTCAGCCACTGCAAACAACTTCAGACACATGAACCACCTTGTGCATCTGGCTTACATGGGTTGTGGGAAATGAACCTGGGTCCTTTGGCTTTTCAGGAAAGTGCCTTAACTGTTAAGCCATCTCTCCAGCCCAAGGCTTACTTCTAAGTTGCATGCATTGCATATCTTTTGTATGTATTTTGAATAAAGAAACAATTCAATATCCCAAGCAATCACTGAGCATTTTATAAGATTGAAATGGAAAAATCTATATTTGCAGAATAGTCTTCACCAAATTTAAATGTTTGTGAGACTTTTGCTAAGCCTGGCATACACTTAACTGTACTGTTGATTTCTTAAGCCTCAACTGTGTACAGGAATGAATATTCATTACTATTATGACTGTGAACCATGATCTGAGAATCCTACATAAATAAACATTTTAAACTCTTATGTAATAGTTAATCAGATTTTAACTTTTCTCTTTCCTAACCTTTTAGTCTGCAAAGAGATTTCTTGATTGAAGCCATGTCATGAGAATGACTAGCATCTTTCAAAAAAGTGGAAGGGCTGGGGAGCTGGTTCAGAGGTTAGAAGCACTTACTTATAAAGCCTGCTTCACTTGGTTCAATTCTCCAGCATCCATATGAAGCTGAACACAAAGTGGCACATGAAAACTCTGCATACACACACACACACACACACACACACACGTGCACATGTACACATAAATCAATAATACTTTTTGAAAGATGCAGAATCAGAGAAACATTAGACTTCCTGATAACTATCCTGAGAATACTGACACTGCTCCTGAGTTACTGCTCACACCACAGCTTATATTAGAAAAGCTTAATACAAGTCAGTGAAGCTAATATTTCCTGAGCAACTATCTAGTAAACAACTTATCAATCCCTATAAAAGAACCACTTTGGGGCTGGAGAGATGGCCTAGTGGTTAAGAACTTGCCTGCAAAGCCAAAGGACTAGGGCTCGATTCTCCAGAACCCACGTAAGCCAGATGCACAAGGGGGCACATGCATCTGGAGCTCGTTTGCAGTGGCTGGAGACCCTGACGTGCCCATTCTCTCTCTGTGTCTACCTGCTTATCTCTGTATCTCTCTCTCTCTCAAATAAATAAGTTAATAAATAAAATATTTATTTGTTTGTTTTTTGTTTTTTGAGGTAGGATCTCACTCTGGCCCAGGCTGACCTGGAATTCACTATGTAGTCTCAGGGTGGCCTCAAACTCACGGCAATCCTCCTACCTCTGTCTCCTTAGTGCTGGGATTAAAGGCATGCACCACCATGCCTGGCAATAGATAAAATATTTAAAAAAACACTTTTTGTGAAACACAGTTGTTTTATTTTATTAATTTTTTAGGTGAGCACAAAAAGTGGTAGGTTTCATCATGGCATCTTCACACGTGTTTCATTTCACTCTGCTCTCCTTCAATCCCTTCCCCCACTGCACTCATGAGATAATATAACTTAACTGTGACATAGTCCCTTTGTTTTTAACTCAATATTATAAGATTATCATTACATGCATGATAAATCTGACCATGTGCTACTTGTTGTCTCGTGAAGACACTCTCCTTCCTGTGTCATTGATCTAAACAGTCTTTTAGTTCAGAAAGTATGGCTCAGATATATGTGGTTTGCAAGGGCACTGAGGTTAGTGCTAGTTGAATTGATCATATCTTCAATAACCTGATCGTCTACAAGGGGAAGATGTACATGTACAATAAAATGCAAGGTTGAAAGACGGTGAGCACCCCCAGAAACATGCAGAGTAAGGGATCAGGATCTACACTTCACATTTCCTCCAGGGCTTTGTGCTTGGTCCAAGACTAAATCCTCAGCTCCTAACACTCAGCCTTGTATGTGGAATACACACAATTGAAATGAGTCTTAGAAGCTAAGCTGTGAAATCATCTCGTAAATGTTCAGGGATTGACAGTGTTATTATCCACATCAAATCTGAAATCTTCAACTTGAAAATGAGGCTTGTAGGCTTTTGGAGGTAAAATGTTTTAGGTAGAATACTTTTTACTTTTTGTGGGTGCCATTTTCTAACTTTTATCTCAAGGCTCATTTTTCTACATCTCACATCGTTCCCAGTGCTCTGTTTGCACAGATCTGTCAGCTGCGTGGAATGTGGCCCCGGTGCCTCCTGCCTCTCATGGATGAGGAATCACAACTCACAAGAACCAGTTCTAAGCAGTCTTAGAAGTTGTGGGTCTTATACAAATTACTGGACACAAATAGGAAGTAAATGAGTATCAGAACTTTAGAGAAACAAATTAACATTAGTTTCCAAACTTCAACTCTGTTGTTCAATCAGTCTTGAAGTATTCCTGGATTGAGTCAGCTCTTTAAATAAAATCTTTATTTCCAAAGATTTAATTTTTATATTTGTGATTATTTGAAGTTTCCAAAAAGATTTAAGACTGAGTAAATAAAATGAATTTTCTGTTTATCTTCTGAATTATCAAGGTAAATAAGGCATACAAGGTTTCTAAAGGCTTGTAGCTCTGAGGTTTGATGGCTCTTTAATGCTCAGTAGTAGAATGTATTGGTTATAACTTCAGCAACTCTATGGCCAACTCCTTTTCAAACTGTAACCACCTCTGTCCATTTCAGGAAGCAGTGTACTTCTCCTTGCTGGCTTAATTTAAGCAGAAACTTCATAGGCACTTTGATTCCTGCCCCGCTTTTTCAAGACAAGATCTGATATATCCTAGGCTGTCCCCAAACTTATTTAGCTAAAAATGACTTTGAATTTCTGATCCTTCTGCTTCTACTTCCTGAGTGCTGGGGTGACAGGTGTGCACTGCTGTTCCTTGTGTATGTGCTCTGGGGAGTGAACCCAGGACGTCATGCATGCTAGACAACCGAGCTACACCCCCAGCCTGGCTAAATCTCAAAGGAATAGATATAGCAGAGTAAAAAGAACAAAAAGACAGCCTTTCTTTTGCCTAATTCTAGTAGTTTGGCTCTTGTAGATGTTTCTTGTCACTGAGTCATTGCACATAGAATTATGAAACTTTAATTTCTTTAGAGGCTTGTTATATTAGAAAAATTGTTCCAAAGAAAGCAACAATCATGACATAGGCACATCTGGCTCTTGCAAATTATTCTTTATTAAGCTTTCATTTAATTACATGTGCTGAAAGGTCTGTTTTTGATTACTGTAATTTTTTTATTTGTCCATCTGAATGATAGTAATGCTGGAAATTGCACACAAACCACCTGTTTTTTCTCCCCCTTGAGTATGACAAAGTTTGAGCTATTTTCTCTGCAGTTGATGAACTAAGGAGCTTTCTGTTTATTATGATAGAAATTCGACTATCAAGGTGATGGTTTAATCTTGATTATAAGAGGAAAAGAAAATATTTGAATGAAGTTTTCAAGCATTAAATAGTGTTAAGATTGGGGTATCTCACTTCTGGTTACCCACAGCAGATTAACACACTTATTTATTGCCAGGTTCACACAAATAGTGACAGTTAAGGATTACAGGTATAAGCCTTTGAGTAGAAGTAGAAAGAGAGGTGGCTAAAAGCTTTCAGAATATTAGAACTTGATAGATGAGCTATAACAGTCATCACAAAAGAGAACACTGATCCAAGCTTGAAGGCCTCATGCATCACTGAAGACCACGATAAGAGATTGACTGGAAGACAAGATAAAATTGATCAAAGATGATTCTCTTCAGCCCCAGATGACCTGGTGATTGCTACCACCAGCTCATAGCCCATTATCTTGAGAAGCTGCACTTCTCAGGTTTTACTCTTGGGTTCCGGGCCTCACCAAGGCTTCTGTAATGATGTCACGCAAGTGTATCTCCCATCCAAGGCAAGGATTTGAATACGTCCCTCCAAGAATATAGTCCAGCATAAGAGAAACAACCTGTAGGTATTGCCATTTGGGATTCTTCAAGGAAAACCCCACTTGTTACAACAATATATTGAACATTCAACAACACATTGAGACTTTCCAGCCAGATTTTGATGGTGTCACTCATAAATGAAGAAGTCATCAGTCAGTGATCACTAGAGACTTTGGGAGAAGCTTCTGGTAAGAAAGAAAGAACTTGCAAGAAAAGAGGACAACTGTACAAAGAACAAAAGACAAAAGAAATCCCAAACCTATTAATAATATTGCACACCAGGATAATGATCAAGATGTTATATATAAAAAAGCCTTCAGAGAACAAAAGGCCATCTTTAAAACTATAGAAGTGGAGCCTTTTACAAATTCAGAGGGCTGGAGAGATAGCTTAGTGGTTAAGGTGCCTGCCTGCTAAGCGTAAGAATGCCCCTTCAATTCTCCAAGTCCCACGTTTAGCCAGATGCAGTGATGCAAGGGCTCAATGCCACAGTTTCCCACAAGGGGGCACACACATCTGGAGTTCATTCACAGTGGGTGAGAGGCCACTGGTGTGCCCATTCTCTCTCTCTGACTCTCTCCAAGAAAAAAAAAGTTGAAGAGTGGATGTAAAAGGGAGAAAAAAATAGAGCCAAAGGTCAGTGAAGCATTCCAATACTTTTATGAGTTCATGAACGAATATTAGAGAGAAAATCCCCAGAAAGGTTCCTGGAATCGAAGCACACCATTTTACCAGGAAAGGGCTGTGCTTCCAGAATCACGAATAGAAAAGATGAACACACCTCATAGTTAAATCTCAAAACCCTTGGTATAAGGGAAGAGCCCAAGGCTTTCAGAAGTGGAAACTGATCCTACACAAAGGATCAGAAACTAGAATGACCTCAGACTTCCTTAGCAACAAGAAAGAAGACCATGGATGGTTACTTTGCAATTCTAAGGTAGAATGATTTTCAACTTAGAATTCTGTATCAAGTTCAATCAAGTAAGAAAAATATAATGTTTTCCAGAAACATAAGTCCTAAAAATGTAACATCCCATGCACCTTTCTCAATTATTTGCCGGAGGGTATGCCCAACCAGAAAGAGACAGCTAACTAAAACAAGAAGACATGATGGGCAGAAAATCGAGTCCATTACAGCAAAAGCAAAGGGAATTCCATATTCCACAGACCTAGAGTAGACCGAGAGAATAAACTAGTTCTGACTGCATCAAGAGTGTAGAGAGTTCTAAGAAGGACATCGACAAGGCAGAACAAAACAGATACAAAGATTACCTAGTACTGTAGTGGGCTGTTTTACTGTCCCTTGGAGGGTTTGTGGATAATTAGTGATAGTTACAACAAGCAAAGAACAAAGAAAGAAAGAAAATATAAAATGAAGCAAATATATACATATGAAAACGTTGAGAAAATGGGGAAAAATCAATGCCAGAACTAATTCCTATAATTTCAGCAGTCCGAGAGAGTAAAATCCCATGTTCAAAGCCACCATGGGCAACTTAGTGAAACCGAATCTCAAAATGAAAATAAAAAGAGGTCTGGGGGATATAGCTCTGTGGTAAAGTGTTTTTCTGCATAAGGCCCTGGATTCAATCACCAGTAAAAATAATAAGAGGGAAAGAAAGAAAAAAGTAGAATGTTTAATTTTGTTTTTTTTAATTTTGAGAGAGAGAAAGAGGGAGAGAAAGAAAGAGAGAGAGAGAGAGACAATGGACACACCAGGGCCTCCAGCCACTGCAAATGAACTCCAGACACATGTGTCCCCTTGTGCATCTGGCTTACATGGGTCCTGGAGAACTGAACCTGGATCCTTTGGCTTTGCAGGCAAACGCCTTAACCACTAAGCCATCTCTCCAGTCCCCCAAAGTAGAATTTATTACATACACAAACTATGACAGATGTCTAAGTAGGATGACAATGTGGTCATTAATTTAAAATGGGTAGTGTTAACATTAAGAAATCAGGAAGAGGCAGGACAGCACACATCCCAAGAGTGGTTGGTAATGCGAGAAGGTTTGTCTTTCATCATCGTACTACGGGAGGGCAGCAGAGATGGGCTCAGCAGTCTATAAGCTCCTGTTGATGATAAATATCAGTAGTTAAGATCGATACCGATGGTCTTCAAGAGTAAGGAGTAAAGTCGGGAGGATGGGCGTGGGGGAACCAAGGTCATTGAACACACCTGTGGAAGTGCTCCATTCTGCAAGTGGACCACGTTGTTTTGCTGTTACCTTTTGATGCCCGTATTAAACTGTGTACAACATTACTTTGATGAAAGTTAAAATTATATGAAAGGAGGTAGGATTACCTATTTTGGATCTTTAGTCTAGATTCAGTCAAATGATGGAACTGACGTAGGCCATTTTAATCAGGTTGTCTGCTTAGCACGTGTCAGGAAGGCTGAGCTGAGAGAAGAGTAAGTCCATTGGTTTGCCAAAGAGAACTATACTTCAGGCAAACCCAGGAAACGCCGTGGAATAGTGAGGCTAAACATGCAGTCCCAAGTGATGGGGGGACCCAGGGCAAACCTGCGAGCTGCCTGGGGCTCATGGGAAGTGCTGTGTTATGGTCTTAGCTCCTGGGCAGGCCAAAGATGCTTCACTTTGCTTCTGTGGCTATCAATCTGGCCATATGCTCTTGAAGATTACTTAGTGCCTGGAAATAAGTCCCTATATCATGACAGCCACTGGTTAGCCACTGGTTATACAGAAGGGTCAGAGTGCTCAGAGGAGAATGCTAGATGCTGAGAGAGAGTCACGTCCCCCAGGGAGTCCAGGGTCGCTTCTTGTTAGTTCAGGGATAATGAGATTGCATGAGTGGCCATGCTACATGGACACTTAGTGAACTTTGGACACTGGAAAGAACCACAGAGACTATTCCTTAGTCAAAGTCCTTTGCATATAGCTAAAGAAACTGGGCTCTGGAGACCCAGCCTTGCTCCAGGGCCACATTGTCATTGCCGGAGGAAACAGGCCCCGAGCCAGGCCTCCCCTTCCAGGGAACTTTTCTTTCACTGTTATTTCATTTTTGTATTTTCCTCTTTAAAAAAAAATAAAAAAAAAAAACACCTAGTCAAAGAGAAAGAACAAGGCTATAGTTATCTGACAATATGGTAAGTTTTTTTTTTTTCCTTTTCTGACTCGTTTCGGCTGCATTTAAAGAGATCAATGTTTGCCTTCTCTGTTTTGCAGCAGCTCTACGCCGCCCAGCTGGCCGGCTTGCAGGTGTCACCTGGAGCAAAGATGCCATCAACTCCACAGCCACCAAACACAGCAGGGGCGGTCTCACCTACTGGGATAAAAAATGAAAAGAGAGGGACCAGCCCTGTAACTCAAGTTAAGGTACTGGCTTTGTGGGATGGTGGAGAGAGTTTGGAAAATAGCTGTAGAAGAAAGGTTGTGAAGGAGGCAATGCTGGGCGCAAACGGCAGGACTCCGAGCTACAAAGAGGAAAGCCAGCGCTTGCTCTCCATGGCCAAGTTCACGGTGCAGCACTGAGAACAGGTGTTCCTCTTTGGATAACAATAGTGCTCTATTGTGAGATCTTTACCTCCTCCACAAACTCACCTCTCAAAATATGTTCTCCTCTGGATTCTGGCTTTGAAGTTTTAATGTGCATTGGCACAAACTGCCACGGCTTTATTGCCAGTCTTTGTCCCAGGCTTGGGTCTCTTCTCCCCATGCTCCTCAAACAGGTGGAGAGCAAGTTTACAGTCAGTGTCAGTGGCAGGAGGACCTGGGATTCTTCGTTTATAAAAGCGGGTAGAAGAGAATCTGAAGCTGGCCTTACATGGTTTACTGAAGGTCTCTCCTTCAGACTGGTGACAAATGGAAGTGGCATTCACTGCCCATCATGACTTAGAAGCCATGTGATTACAACAGGATAAAAGGTCTTCCCACTTTATGAATAATATACTAGTGGGTGCTTCCTTTGCCTGATTTTTCTGTGTCCTGAAATGGGGCAATCGGAGGTACTTGTGACAAAGGGAAACTGGTGTTTCCCCACTGCAAATGTGTGCCCCAGCTGGCACCTTTAGGTGGCACAAGCTGGCTTTTATGAATGAGTTTGTTCATATATTGAATTAGCAAATTGAAGTTATTCAGAGAAGCAGTTTTAAGTAATTGATTTACCAACTTGGAAAGGTATGGTATATGCAGACCACTACTGGAATGTGACAAAAGGAATGTATTAGCGCATTTGTGCAATTATTAAATCTTCACATAGAAAATAATTGGGGCCAACCAAACCCAGTGTTGGATGCTGAAACTGGTTTATTTCATAAGAATTTGCAGGTAGGGATGTTGAGATTCTAGGAAGTATGAATAAAGCATTGCCTCCAGTTATGAACGGTCAAAAAGGGAACATCAAGAGAGCTTTGACCTCAAATATCAATGTCAGAGTCTCCAGAAAAATCAGTGAACATTGTGTTTTGTTACTAAACTATTGAGGCATGGCAGTAGCATTGTGCCTCCCCTAAGATGGGAACGGTGAGCTTTCAGAACGGATTTGGACGAAGTGTCGAAGACAAGGAGCTTTATTCTCAGTTGTCAGAGCAGGAGTGCGCCACACGCCACTGACTTGAGCTATTTGACTATTTAATATTTTAACATGAAAAAGTCATTTTGTGAGTAAGTTGGCCAGCTGGAACTGCACCAAACCAAGCCTTTACTGGATGAGTAAAATGTTCCCTGGTTAAATTCAAGTTTATATCAGCTTTAACCATTCCCTCTTTGTGGGCCAACTGAATTTTATTACTCACTTGACCACATGCAAATTCTTAAGGCGTTCTCTCTATAATTTCACTTGACTGTGTTTTATGTTAACAACAAAGGAAAGATTTCTTATACTTAGATCATTTATTGTGTAAGTGGATAAAAATATATAAGCCAAGACATGAAGTGGGTGTTTTTAATTTAATGTTCCTATTATTGAAGGACTTCTGAAAGTAGCCTCAGCTTGCTAATTGAAGGAATTACAGTCACCAAATTCTCTTGTGCTTCTCACTGTGCCCATTGTTCTCCCTCTCTGTAACGTGAAGTATCTTAGAATCAAATAGGACACAGGCAAGGGTCACCCAAAGTGACCAAAGCAAACGTGAATTGTTCTACATACCTTCATAACTCTCAACTTGAAGAGTCAGAAATACTTGTTCTACCAGCTTTACTAGATGTGCCACTTAGGCAAATTGCTTAATTTCTCTTTTAGCCTTAGTTTTCTTCTCTGTGAAATGAACGAGGCTCTTAAATGAGTCTAGTGTGATGCATGCGCACAAGTGCTGTCGGTAGTGAAGATGCTCACGGTGGTGACATGGGAGATGGGTGACTCGGCTGGAGTTGTCGTATCTGGGTAGAATCTTTCACGTGGACAGAGAGCCCAGTCACTGGGCCATGGGCATCTGCTCTAGGCTCCGAGCATAGCAGACACCTTTCCCGCACGGTGAAGCTACTGTTGGTCCTTAGAAAATGTCCTTGCTGACCCGTTGTGCTCACCTAGGGTGGGGACTATGAAAAGCTCTACCAGAAGTGCCACAAACTCCCATTATTCTTACATTGAAGAAACTTGATTATTTTCTCAGATTGTATATTCCAGAGTGCTGACATGGTTGTTTCTGTAAACTCTGTCCAGCCTAGTAGGTACCTTTTAGAGAATAGATTTATCTGCCTCCTAATCTCCTACAATTGCTATTTTTACTATCTTATCTACTAATTCCATCATCTGGGTCATTTTGGAGTTTATTTGAAATTCATTATTTTTTCTCTTCTTTATTCATGTTTTATGATTCTTAGCCTCATAGTTACATAGTGGACACTACATGTTGTGAATTCGATGTTGCTGGTTGCTAGAGTTTGTGTCTCTCTTTATATATCCGTGACTTTATTCTGAGACACAGAACTTTTGATCCTTTCTGGGTATATTTTCATGTTTGTTAGGAATGGTTGGACTAGCCATTATCTGATAATGCAGTCCCACCATGAGACAGTGGCCTTCTGGGGACTTCCTTAGGCCCTACATGTCAAGAATCTTTGCCCTCAGCTGATGGGAATGAAAGCCAATACCAGTTCTTGCCAAACAATGCAGTTGTCTTGCTTACTCCTTTCTCGTAATTTCCCTTAGCCTCAAGTGGCTGCCTCAGGTATATTTACTGGTCAGTGTCAATTAAATACATAGAGCAGTGTTTCTGCTACATTCCCCTGGCCTCAAGTGACTTTCTCAGATACATTCAGCCAGCTAAATTCTTAGGAATCTGTTGAAGACCCTTAGCGTTCTCTCTCTGCGTAGGTCTCTTCTTGGTAACCTACGTCACACTTTCTACCTATATCAACATCCCCAAACACTGCATTGTTTTACTCAGGGAGCCTGCCAAGCTTGGTTTGCAGTTGCCAAATACCCCTTCTAGACAATAAGCTGGGACAAGGCTGGAGCTCATTCTATTGATCTCTCTTCTCACAGGGATCACTGTGCGGGGCTCCTGTTAGAGTTTTCTGAAGACCATTGTCTAAATCAGTGCTTTTCTGTGTCCTGAAGTTGAATTATGTAACCTGGGAAAGTAAGCCTGATCCCCGTCCCTCCTTCATGGTTGATGGATGGAGAACCCCGTAGGTGTTAACTATTGATCTATAGAAAAGCAACGAATGAGAGCACACGCAGAGCTAAAAAGCACAGTGCAGGTGCCCCGTACTGAAGAAGGCAGGGGGAGAACACGGACATGAAGCACAGTGCAGGTGCCCTGTACTGAAGAAGGCAGGGGGAGAACACGGACATGAAGAGCCGAGGCAAAGCAGACCTACCCCGAGTGTCTGCACCTGTTAAGTACAGTACCCTGGGCAGGGCTAGCCACAGCTTAGGAATGGCAGAAGAAAATATTAGTGAAGGTGAAAATAAAGCCACAGAACTATCCAAAATGAAACCCAAGACAAGTTCTTCCACTGCTCCAGGACAACATCAAGTAGGCTAGGCTAGTTAATGCAATTGACTTTCCTGCATGAGGAGAAAAGGAGAGAAATTGAGATTTGAAGAAATAATGGCTGAACATTTCTTGGATGTGATGAAAATGATAAACTCAGAGATTTTGGAAGCCTAGAAAACCCCCAACTAAAAGACATGTGGAGAACACTAACCGAATACTTAGCACATACTTCACTGTCATCGCTCCTAGTTAGTGCACTAAGGAAGAAGTTAGATATCTTTTAAGGCAAAAAGAAGAAAGTTGCGACTTAGCACATCAGATCACTTTGGCATCCATGCTCATAACCTTGTTTCTTCAAAACATGCTCCTATCTAAATATAGATTAAAGTCCATTGTAGCATAGAGGGATCAGCTTGGTTCCCACCAAGACCAAAGCAAACCACAACACAAGAGCAGAAGACAGAAGAGCAAGAGTGCAGGGCAGCACTACATTTATCAACGAAGGGCCTTGTTTCTCTAGTCATTGTGTGGAAAGGCTAGGGGACTAAGATTTGCAGTCTAACTAGTTAGATTCGTGTTTTTATTCTCCATGTATGGCCTTTGAGAAGTGAGTTTTATCATTTTGATGTCCATCTTATTTGTAAATTTAGAGTAATACTGCCCATCCTCATAGAGATATGGATGCCTAATGGGCCAATCTGTGTGGGAATGCCTCATGCACTGTTAGCATATCACCACTTTTGGACATGGTCTTGTTGTCCTTTCTTCCTATCCTTCTCCCTGACTCTCTTTTTGTAGACATTATTTAGTTTAAGGCCCTCTTTTTACCAAGGAAGAAGCAAAGCCCTAGTGCAATCACATGTTGACTAAGGGAGAGAACATTCTGTTACAGAACTCTGTTGTATATTTTAAATAATGTTATTAAAAGCAAGTTCTTGTCACCGTCTCTGAAGCAAAAATATATTTGTTGATGATTTTGTTTCAACCACAATAATGCAGATCTTCAAACTGATCCTTTAAAGGCACATGCTCACATTATAAACATTTCTAGAATGATAGAAGTATTGTTTTCAGGCATTTGATGACACAAATGAGCACAAGGAGCTTAACTTTCAAGTCACTGGCTAACCTAGAGTTACAAGGCAGCGATCTGAACACTGTGCTCAGTGTAGAAGGATCTGTGTCTTAAAATAGACTTTCTGTAAATATATGTAGCAAAGAATATAACAAGACATCACTTTAAACATGAAAAATAAATTGCATATAGCATTGCATGTAAAACATAATTATACTGTATGCTTGCTCTTTGCAAAAATTAATGTTAAACATGACTAGAGACCAGACTATAAACCACAAAGAGCACCCACACCCAGAAAGCCACATAGAAGCCGTGGGGTGGCGTGTGGCGTGCTCTGTGGGCAGAGGCCCGGGACATCAGAAGAAGGCTTCCCATGTTTCCATTTTTAAAGTACTTGCAATTGTTTGATTTAAAATATATATTAAAAAATTAGCTCCCAAGACTATTTATGGTTACAAGAACTTTTCAGAGAGAATAACAGGAAAGCACTACAGAGCTTCTGAAATTTTAAATAATTCTTTGTAAATGCCCTAGGTTAATTTATATCCCTGAAAACACATTAGGAAATTAAGCTGTAATGTGAGCTAATTCAGATTTTAATTTGGCAAAAAGAATGATCCAAGTACACAGTTAATGTAAATAGAAGCATAACACAGGGAAATTAATGAGGTTTCCTCCCATGAATCTTCAAGGAGGTAGATAATTAGCTTCTTTTGTTATTATTGTAGGAGAATGTGGCATTGTCTCGGAGGTGTAAGATAACTGTGGCTTACCAAGTGATAATGTGTTTCATTTGTCTTGTTTTAAATAATCATTTATGTTAAACTCTTGTAGGACGAGGCAGCCGCACAGCCGCTGAATCTCTCGTCCCGACCTAAGACGGCAGAGCCAGTGAAGTCCCCGACGTCTCCCACGCAGAGCCTCTTCCCGGCCAGCAAAACCAGCCCTGTCAGCCTGCCCAACAAGAGCACGGTCCCCAGCCCCATCACGGGCAGCTTGGGCAGAGGATCCTCTTTAGGTAAATGGCCAAGTCAGCCCCTGGAAGAGACTAAGAATTGGATAAAAGAAAGCAAACCTGTTTGGTGACCACCCGACTCTTGTGCGCAGCATGTTCCTTGGTTAAAAGATGATTGTCTTCTGTATACTAAAGTGAAGAGCCTAGTATAGTTTCTTGGGTGATTAGAAGTTTTGGACAATATCATAAACCCTACTAGGAGGTCATTTAGGAAGTTCTGTGTTTGGTCAGTGCTTTGGCCCTAAAGTAACTTTCAAAGAAGTTCCTTGGCTCCAAAGTAACCTGTTAAAAGTATAAAATTTCTTAGAGAAGTTATATTTTCTGGCTGGGGATTTGGCTAAGTAGATAAGGCATTTGCCACTCAAGCTGAAGTGTCTAAGTTTGATCCTCATATCCCCCATAAAAAGGCAGCCAGAAGCCATGGCAGGCTTTTGTAATCTTAGCATGCCAAGAGTGAGATAGGAGGTGGAGATGGGAATTTTCTGGAAATTTGCTGTTGAGTGCAACAAAGAACACCAGTGATATCCAGAGAGATGAGGTGGAAAGGCTAGAACCAACCCGAAAGTTGTCCTCTGACCTCCACATATGCTATGGTACACATGCTCCCAGACTCAATCAACACACCTGTACACACACATACACACACACACACACACACACACACTTTTTCTTAAAATAACAACAATAACATATTTTATTTTACAAATGTACTTTGAAATATGAGTTATACATCTCATCCTGTGTTCGTTTTGCATTAAGACAAAGATGGCACATTTCAGTGACTCCTATGAAACAACAGTGCTCTCCAGGGCACTGGGTCATGAGTCCTCTTCCTTCTTGCACTGCCACACGCATTTTTAAGGTTCTCTGGGATGTTCACACCCCAGTTGGACAAGTGTGGAGGGAAAGCATGGGATTTTAGAAGGAGACACGTTTAAACCAAGAGCCATCACTTACTGGCTTGGTAAAAATTACCATTTTAAAAATTTATTTTTATATTTTTATTTATTTGAGGGGGGGGAGAGAGAGAGGAGAATGGGCATGTAAGGGTCTTTAGCCATTGCAGATGAACTCCAGATGCATGCGCCACCTTGTGCATCTGGCTTACATGGGTCCTGGGAAATAGAACCTGAGTCCTTTGGCTTTGCAGGCAAGTGTCTTAACTGCTAAGTCATCTCTCCAGCCTAAAATGAACATTTTAATGGACCTAACCTCTGACAGAAAAGTGTTGCTCTCCTCACAGGTTGTCACAGAGATTAAAGAACAGTGCAGTGCATGAGACGTGTCTCGCATAACTGCCAGCACCTCAACACGCTCCTTTTGGGAGACAGGGATGGAGCAATACATAAGGGTCCTTATATAGAATGAAATGATAAATACAAAAGCACTTGTCCAGTAGTACTAGCATTATTGTTGCTCTACTTTTCATGTGCATTAATTTCCAAATTAAGACAACTGATTCAGGGGGCTGAGGTTTAAACACAGAATTTCTGCATCATGTTACATTCCTTGCAATGTCAAACCATGGGTATGTTGCTTAATATTATCCTAAAATGTTCATTATGATACATAATATAATGTGTGGGTGTGGCTACCTTTACATTTATAAAGCAGCCTTGCCTGTTTGATTTCACTGGACTTCTCACGGTGGTGTCATGGATTTGGCAGTGTGATTCTTGCAGGTAGAATGACTTGCACACAAAACTAAGATATTAATGAGGAGACTGGTAACTGGACTCCAGGTCCACTTAGACATAATTCAGTGCTCTCTTAGGGAGCTCACAGATGGAAGGCTTGATGCACTGTGCTGACTGCAGGTGAATCTTCTGACAGTGAGATGCACATACACCTCCCTGGAACTCAGGATATTAGGGTCTGTACAGCAGCCTGTCTTACTTTCAGTCTGGATGCCTTTTCAGGAAGCAGAGGTTTGCCCCTGAAGTTAGTAGTGTCCTCATAGGAGAGAGAAGTGACTCACCTCAGTGTGTAAGTGTGAGACTGTCTTTTGGCTGGACGTTTGGAAGTTGTGAAGGTAGATGAAAGAAAGCCATCAAAGCCTGACGCAGTGCTGTTGCTGGTGATGCCTTTCTCTAACCCACGCCTGCGTCTTGTTGGGGAGGCTTTTGTCCTCCATCCTCGGAACTTACACTCTGCAGTGTGTTGGAGGCTGTGAGCTGCACGGGCTGGAGTAATTGCGCCTGCAGTTAAACAGCACTCCTGTCCAGATAGGACTGCACAAAGGTGGGCTTTTTATCAAAAGCTTCAGAACAAAAGATGTGGGTTTTCTGTATCCTGCAGAGTAAATGGCTTTTAAAAAGCGATTTCACAGGTAGTCTTGGGAATTTCTCTCAGCTCACTAGTATATGAGATACATTGCACACACATGACATGTGTAGGCTTGTAGTATTATTTTCTGTGTCCCTTATGTCTCTGTGAGGTATACACACACACATACCCACACATACATGTTCCCCTACATGTGCACAATACAATGAACATGCCAGCCCTCAAAAAAGATCATGTGCCACAGAAGTTGAAATCTATTCATCGTTGCCCTCCTTCTGTCTAAAATGGAAAAGAAACTGATATAAAGTCTTCATTTAAGCTGACTAAAATGCAAGGCATAGAGAAAAATTAGTTTTAGCTTGAATTTTTCCCTCTGGGTAACCTGGAATATAATTGAAGTACATGAAGTTTCCTGCCGTATTTGGGGTTTGGACTCCTGTGAAGCCATCGTGACATGTGCAGCCTCCCTTTCATGAGGATGGGCTGAGAGCAGCGGGAGCCCAGGTTGGGCCGGGAACGGGTGTCGTTCCCCTCGTAAACAACTGAGTCAGCATAATGAGTGGAATGCTTCATTACCCAGCAGCAGTTGGAGGATGGAGAGCTTGTGCGCTCCCTCTAGCCTCTCGTTACCCAAGTGGACACAAACATACATCCAGACATCATGGAAGTGCACACAGTCCTCATAGGCCCCAAGCAGCTTTCCTACATGAACACACCCAATCTAACAGAGAACCTGGATGGATCTCTCAGCCTCCGCTCTGCCAATCCCTTCATTGCCTTCCTTCACCCCACACCACAGAACACAGGACATTGTACACTCAGTCTAGACACAGCAGATATCTCCCCTAGTGGATTCACAGTTTGAATCTAGGAACATTCAACCCAGTTAGCCTGGAGTGCTGGGGTATCCTCCAGAAGTGTCTGCCCATCCCCAACCAGTGCAGTGTAGTTACCCTGGCTCTGTGCTCTGTACCTAGTATTGTGTGGTTTTCTCAATAGGAAATGGACCCTTTCCTTATTCAGAGAATGAAGAGTTGCATTAGGGAGCAGGTTGTAACCCCTTCAATATTGCACCCTGTGAATGCAGATATCCTGTCCAGCCTCAACTCTCCTGCCCTGTTTGGGGATCAGGACACAGTGATGAAAGCCATTCAGGAGGCTCGGAAGATGCGAGAGCAGATCCAGCGGGAGCAGCAGCAGCAGCAGCCACATGGTGTGGATGGGAAACTGTCCTCTGTGAACAGCATGGGGCTCAACAACTGCAGGAGTGAAAAGGTAAAGCTTTTCCCCTCCCTTCCCTGGCTCTTCTCCCTCCTGGCCCTTCCCTCTTCACCTGCTCTGTTAGACTTTTCCAGGCTTCTATGTATCAACATGCTGCCAAAAATTTGGGCTTCCAGCTCCAGGGCTGCCTTGTGTCTTATACAAACAGGCCGTGTGCCACACTACACTTGACAAGCCACCCTGTACTACCTAATGCGATTATCTCCTGCAATTATCTACTGGTGTGTGTCTGTCACATTCTGGAATATTTAAGAGTGTCTTCTAATAAACGGTATGAATGATGCTGTTAGAACGAGAAAGTAGAAGCGAATCAAGGGCTCGGGCAGTTCTAGGGTGGTTATAGCTGAGGGCTGTCTATGACCATATCACTGAAAAGAGTCAGGGATGGAGCAGTAGTACGGCCACGTGAGGAGATGAGTGCAGGCAGTCCAGGGAGCAGGAGCCATATGTGTAGGGCCAGCATGGCCAGGTGATGCAACAGAGGGAACAGCAGGGTGTGGCTGTGAGCTGGTGGTGTTAAGAAGACTGTTCTGCCTCCTATAGGAGAATAGAAACCAGGAGACTGTAGGAGACAGTGTGAAAAATTGATCTTGCCTGATGGAACTAAACATTCCTTTGATACATAGGAATACTTTAGTTTTGAAATGTATATATTAATTTGATTCATTCATTCATTTATAAGTATGGGGCTACTATACCAGGGACAAATGAGTGCCATAAGGGAAAATGGTGACCGTTTTAAAGTAAAGTTTAAAAATATTTTATCTAAGTATTTATTCAGTAAATGAAGATGAAACTTACTGAGGTCAGGACCAAAAGCCTCCTCTTTGCTTTGCCCTTGGTAATTGTCATGGAGATGGTGTGGCAGGGATCCCATGCAGAAAGACAAGCCTGTAGCCCTCCCAGCTCCTAGATGGAACTCTCTTCAGCATGTGGAAGACGTGGGATGTGGGGGTGCATTTGTTTACCTTGCTTTCTTCTCAGAGGCTTGGAGACAGAGCAGTGTGGAAATGTGGGCGTGTTCTCTTCCTAAGGCTGCGATAAGGTTGCTTAAAATAGCAGGTCTTGGGTTCTGGGGAGATGGCTCCATGGTTTAAGGGGTCGTAGAGCACGCCTGACTAGAGTTCTGGTGCCCTGAACTCACTCACGTGAAACAGGTAGCTCATGCATCTGTACTCCCAGTGTGCAGTGGGCAGCAGTCAGGAGAATCTTGAAGACCACAGCATATACAAGAGAGAGTCTGCCTCAAACACAGTAGAAAGTAAGCACATAGACTCCGGAGGTTATCTTCTGACCTCCACCTACATGTTGAGCAGAGAGAGAGAACAAGAGAGAGAATATGCAGGACTTTGTGCTGTCATGCTTTTGGCTCTGGAGGCCAGCCCTCAGTCAAGGTGGAGCGCAGGGTGGAGCTCTCTGGGCTGTTCAAGAACATCCTGCCTCTTTCTACCTTCTGACTCCCAGCCCTGGCCACTCCTTGACTTGCAGCTGCTCCGGTTTCTACTTGACTTCATGCTCACCTTCTCTGTGTGTGTCTGCATTTTAGGGCCCGTCTAATCACAGTGACCTTACTTTAACTTAATCACACACACCTCTAGTTCAAAATAAGGTCCCACATATAAGTACAGAAGGTTAAGACTTGAATGCAGTGCCAGGCGTGGTGGCTCATGCCTTTAATCCCAGCACTCCGGAGGCAGAGGTAGGAGGATCGCCATGAGTTCGAGGCCACCCTGAGAATACAGAGTGAATTCCGGTCAGCCTGGGCTAGAGTGAGACCCTACCTCAAAAAACCAAAAAAAAAAAAAAGACTTGAATGCATCTGTTGAGGCCACAGTCCACCCCAGTTCAGGAGGGTACAGAGCACAGCGCAGCCAGAATCAACCTCTTCACCCCATTGCTGTGCTCTGGGCATGGGATTGAGGGCTGGGGAGGGGTCTTTGGGAATGGGAGGATGGCGGGACTCTCCAAGGGTGAATGTGATCAAAGCCCTCACATGGGCTAGGAGACTTCTGGAAGCTTAGTGAAGACTGGTTTTTACCCTTTGTTCTCACCTCACCATTAGCTCACATGTCTGTCCTCATGTACCCTCTTAGCATATACATACATACATACACACACACACACACACATATATGTCCCCACTTTTTCTTATTATACCTGAGGTCCTGTTAGCTCTTGGGGACCTTGCCTGTTCAACAAATGGGTGTCCTCTTCCTCTCTGAGTGCGCCATCCCACTCTGGAACCTTACAGCAACTTGCAGGCCGCCCGCACTCTAAGAGCTGCCTGAATAGGTAGCTATATATAATACAATGTGGTTTTGGAACCAAAAAAACAACAAAAGCATTGACTCCCCCCCTAAATCTTCTGACACTAATATTAGAGAGCAACATAAAGTCCTCCTTTGATCTATGGTCATCCACTCAGAGGAAAAAGCTGAGCATTCTCTTTGCCCCATTAGCTGCAGTTAATTGTTCAGAATTGTTATTTGAGCAAGATAGTCACTAGTGATCCAGAGGGTCTCTTGTATGGACAAGAGCATCAACGAGTCGAAAAGCATAGATTTCCCACCTGGAACAGCAGTCACTGGGCTGTTCTTATGAGTCATGTGATAGTTGGCAAACTGAGCGAGGTGATCATTTCAGTCACTGTGAGACAAGGTACATGTGATTGCATGAAGCTCAGTTGCTGATACAAAGTAGGCACCGCTGATCTTATGTTCCCATCCTGTTCAACTCAATCACAAGTGACAAACACAGTCACACACCCCCCCATACACAGGGGACACATTTTAAGTCTCCACTGCATGCCCAAAACTGTAACCAATACCAAACTCAACATATGTACTGTGATTTTCATTTCCACAGATAGATCTCTGATAAAGATTAATTCAGGGGCTGAGGAAATGGCTTAACGGCTAAGGCATTTACCTGCAAAACCTAAGGATCTCAGTTCAATTCCCCAGGACCCACTTAAGCCAGATGCACAAGGAGGCACATCTGTCTGGAGTTCATTTGCAGTGGCTGGAGGCCCTGGCATGCCCATTCTCTCTTTCTCTCTATCTGCCTCTTTTTCTCTCTCTCTCTCTCTCAAATAAATAAATAAAATATTTTAAGATAAAAAAGATTAATTCAGAAATCAGACATAGTAAAATTAACAGAAGTAACTAAGAAATAGAACAATTATTACAAATAGTAATGAAAGTTCTATGAAGGTGGTTTTTCCTGAAATACCTTACTGTGCTCATCCTTATGCTGACGTGCGATAATACAGTGCCTATGTGATAACGTGAAGGAAAGCATGGGGGCATAATGGCAGCTTCAGGCTACTTTGCAAGGCCCACATGAATGCAAGCACTGTATACTCAGAGCACTGAGGCGAGAATGGAGGCTGCTACTGAGGATAATGGTGAGTGTGGACACAGGAAAGACTGGCCAGGAGAAGGATGTGATGTTTCATCATGCTGCCCATCACTTTGCAGGCAAGTGTCTTTTTAGACTATAGCATGCTGAAAGTATGCAACTCATACTTACAAATTGTTTTCAGGGCCTGAAACGATGGCTCAGTGGTCAACGGTGATTGTTTGGCAGATTGCTTATTTCTTTATTTTTATTCTTTTTTTTAGAGAGAGAGAGAGAATTGACACACCAGGGCCTCAGCCAGTACAATTCAACTCCAGACACTTACACCACCTAGTGGGCATGTGCAACCTTGCACTTGCCTCACCATTGTGCATATGGCTAACGTAGGATCTGGAGAGTCGAACGTGGGTTCTTAGGCTTTGCAGGCAAGTGTCTTAACTGCTAAGCCATCTCTCTAGCCCCAGATTGCTTATTTCAGGATGTTTTTACTTAGCGCTTTAGACTATAGCTGAAAACTTAGAAAGTGAAATCATAGCTAATGTCTTTTGGTGGGTTTTGTTTATGAATTTTTCCATAAAGGTCTTATTATCCCCAAAGGGAGGAAGATATTCAAATACTTCTATCTGACAGCTGTTGTCATAGTGGCCAGGACATTGATCAGTAGCTCTTGTGTCCTCTTAGCATGGACATGTGTCTCCACTCTTTTCTTGATGACTTGAGGACCTGCTTAGCTGGAGACTGTGAGTAGCTCCACTTGTCTGGGTCTAAGGCACATGCTCTTTGAATCCCGTCCTTCCACCACTAGGACAGTGCTTGGTGAGGCTGCTGTGTCAAATACCATGAACTGGGTGAAATAACAGTGTCAGAAGTCCAGACCAGGCTGCCAGCAGGTCAGCTTCTGGAACTTGTAGATGGCCACCTTCTTGCTATATCCATGGAGTAGAGCCAGAGTTCTGACCTCTTCCTCTTCTTAGAAAGCCACTGATCATCACATGGGGGATCCACTTCCATGATTTTGTCTAATCTTAATCTCCACAAGGCCCTCAAATTACCACAACACTGGGGATTCGGGTTCAACATGGTTAATTTGAGGGGAAACAAACTTCAGCCGATTATACCATACATGTTGGGTTCATTCTCAGATGAAGCTGAAATTTGAATGTGGATGCTCTTAACTTCAAATCCCACAGATTAAGTATTTCTCATTGACTTTTTAAAATTCATTTTGAAGGAAGACATTTGAACTTTAAAAATGACTAAATTATTTTTTCCTTGAAAGACATGGAAAAAAGAGAGATGAGGTTAACTTTGAACACGCTAGTAAATTACAACCTTAAATATGTCATGCTGAATAGACTGAGTTCCCCAAGGGTAAGCTGCAAAGGGTTTCCAGAGAATGAGGAAACAGTGGTTTCCTAGTTGAAGGAAGTCACGGTCTCCGAAGATAACTTTGCTGGGGTTGACTTGGGGCACTGGACAAGTCCATTCTGCTTAGGGGTGCTGTGTCCATGTGCTCTTCTTAATGTGATCTCCCCCAGGACAGTGTCCATGGTGACATGCACATCTGCGTGCCCATAGGTGTTTTGTGGAGTCTAGAAAGCTTTTGAGGTGACTTTCTGTCAGAGGAACAAACCCTGCTACTGACCTCTTGCCCTGGTGCTTTAGCTCTCTTAGGACTGAAATATCCATCTTAATTTCATGTTTCCTGAGGGGTGTTACTTTTTCTTCTGCAGATCAGATTTTCTTCTGACAGAAAGGTAACTAGATAATGTGCAATGAGACTGGGAAATGGATCGTGACAAATCCAGTTCACCTGTCTTTAAAATGTGTGCCTTGGAATTTCTATCCCAGGTTTCTTTAAATATGAAGACCCATTAGTTAGATTTATGAATTTGCTCTTTGTAAGCCATGGTGTAATTTTAGATAGCTGTTCATAGTGTTGCTGTCATAAAACCTTGTAATTTATTTAGCACATGTCTTCTCTCTCACTGAGGCAGGCATTCTTTATGCAACGTGTGGCAGCATCTGGGTTCCCTGAAAAGAGGAGCGCTATCTGGAAGGTAGCAACAGGGCTTCAGAGTAGCGCTCCCCTGGGGCCGCCACCTGTGGGAGGAGAGGGTGAAATTGGGCAGACAGATAAAGAGGTTGCGCTGGGTCGCAGCCTCAACTCAGGCCTCTGGTAACACCCTGCAAAGCTTCAAGGGTGCTATGCCATTCAGCAGTGGCCCAAGTTGGGGAAGGGAGCAAGCTTTTGTATCCTTGTATCAACCCATCCTTGGATGAGGGCCACCCTGGGAAGAGAACTTGATCTTGGGTAGGATAACTGTCTTCAGCTGAGGCAATGCCAAATAGGACCGAAAGAATCTTCCCGTGCTGGAAGGGGACATGGTCAGTGTATCATAGTGATGCTGTTGCCTGCTATGTTTAGTCATATTAAATCCACATAGCACAGACTCTGGGCCACCAGGGTGGGCTAACATACACAGCATGAGCACAGGGACACTTGTGTTTGTATGCCACATCAGGCTCTTGTGTGTCCCTATAAATACATGCCCATGGTGTGTTTCACTTTACTGAGCAAATCCCTCTTTTTCCACTTTAAAATGAATGCTGTTGACTTGACCAACTGGAACGGCCCCAGTGGAGTTGTTCTGGGTGGTGTGCCCCTGTTTGCTTAGGTTTGTTAAATATGTAGATTGTAGGGACACTAGACTGTAGCAGCGCCTCAGGAATTGTTCTGCTCCATCATCTCAATGTAGCCTCTGCGTGTGGACAGAGCATCCTGCTGGCAGAAGTCTGAGCTGCTGCCCTGGACTTTAGCTGTCGACACCAAGACCACCAGCCAGCCTCATTCAGTACCAGTGCAAACAGGTTGTGTGAGAGGCAAATTCCTTACCAGGTTTTGTTGTTCTGGCATCTCCATGATAGTCTTTTCATGATGATGATGATGCACAGCAGAATTTCAATCACGCTGCTTATTAATGTCCTCAGGGTGAGCTCAGGGAACATGGAGAACAAGAGAGGTGGGGTGATTGTTAGGGAACAGTCTGAGGTAGCATGCTATTAATTCCCTGACCCAGATGTGTGAATGCTGATTCCATATTGGGGGTAGAGCACTTTCTTCTTGTAGGGATTGTCCCACCCTAGCTTTCAGACATGGGTACTGCATGCGTGAGTACACACGTGACCTGAGCTGCTGCTCCCTTGCCTTCTGGAAATCTCTTGAGAAAGATCTCTGACCTCGTGAGATGCCAGAATGAGCTGCAGTGGACTCGGTTACCACTCCCTACCCTCATCTGAAGTGTATTGGTGAGACTGGAACTGCACTGTGGACTGGGGCTGTAGCTCAGTGGTAGAGTGCTTATCTAGTATCTTCAAGGTCCAGAGTTCAATTCCAACACTATCCAAACCAAAAGAAACCAGACCAACAAACCAACAAACAACAGTAACCGCAGAATTACTGAAGTGTGAAAGTACGGGAGGAAACATTGCATTTGACTTGGTGCAATCACTTCCGCTACAGATGGGAAAATAGTCAGAGGAAAGGACTTGTCAGCAGCCACCGTGGACTTGCAGCAGAAAAGAATGAAATCTCACCAGTCCTAATTCCAGTTACTGATATTTCCACATGGAAATAGCACTGCATTCATCTATTAATCTTCTGGATCTTTAAATGTTGAACATGCAAAAATAATTTTTACACTGGCAATCTTAACCTTTGAGACAAAGGAAAACATTATGAAGCAGAAAAGCACTGTGCCTTCAGCTTTCTTTAAACATGTCACCTTCTGCCTTGATGTCCTTTGACTCGAGAGCTGGAAACAGACTGAAGGGTACCAGTATAGACGAAGAAACACAGGAGGCATCTACGTGCACACAGCAGCCCACTCAGAGGCCAAACAGTAGATCGCAGAGACCATAGATTTGGCCTGATTCACTCTAGCTTTCTGTTCTCCCTGTGTTGTTTTCTGACCTGTTACTTAAGGAAAGTACTTACCCTTTCTGGTTTTCAGTAGCTATACCTACAAAATGCAGGTAACCCCCCTTTCTTTGAAGGGTTGTTTTGAGGCACACATCTTGCACAGGAAGTATTCAGTTATATCAGCTTCTAGTGCTTACCACTGAGGGCAAGTGTGGTGTCTGCTCCATCAGTTTTATGTCATCTTCTTTCTCACTTTAAGATCTTAGTTTGTCCAATATATTTCTAATTTTATTAATTTCTTTTACTTGATACTCTCTAGTGATAATGGATCAACCTATTGCTCCTTGGACCACAGTATCTTTTTAAGAATACATGGAAATCTAGGAAGCTCTCAGCAGGCAGCTTTACAAAGTAATGCTGTACATTTCCCTGTCTTGTTCTTGGGGAACTTGTATACATGAGCTACCTGTGAGAATCTGGGCATAGCCAACATGATGATAAGATTCAAATATGATTATGTTATTGCTTTTGAACCCTACTAATTTAATATATTATTTAATATTTCTTCAAAAGAAAAATTAAGTTTAAGGTTTTAAAAAATATTTATGCTTCATAGTGTCATGCATTTTTATTGTCAAAATGGTATGTATTTTCAGTCGAATAAAATAGAAAACAATAATCCCATCATTGGGGCCCATTGGAATAAATTTGGTCCTAGCTGCAGCTGTATCTCTACACGAGCAGACGTTTGCTGCTCACCCACACTTTGCCTCATATCAGCATGGCCCATCAGATGCATGCCGATATGAGGCTTCCACCTCTTTACCAGAAAGGAAAGCGTGCTAAGAGATCTTCTGTTTCACACAGGCAATGGCACAGAGCTCCTGGTTATTGATACTGATTCAGACGTGCACTGGTGCATGCCCGGCTAAGTGTAGACAGAAGATCAATACAGCCACACAACAAGAAGTGAAACAGGACTGTGAGGCAATTGATTGGCAAAGTGTGTTAGGAATGAAAGGGCTGCTTGTACAGATCAGTGAGATCTTACTGTTTTTAAATTAATTGTACACAGATCTAGTTAATAGGGGGTTATTGTTTGTGCAAGAATTTGACCAGCATGTTTAATTGTACTCTCTGCTACATCAGTATGATCCACCCAGAACTGTGCTTTGAGGAATGTGGAATACATTCAAGATTTTACAATAAAGGTACAAATTCTAATTTAGTTATCCTTATTTACAAAGCACAGCAGTAGTTAGCTTTTGACAAAAGCATTGTATACTACTTTTTATAGCAAGCCAGGAGATATTTTATTGGACTTTATGCTTCACAAATAGCATTCCACCTAGCAGCTCTCATGTACCGTTCCTGATTCAAGGATGTGGGGATTGCCAATCCCTTTTCACAGATGTGGAAACTAAGAGACGTTTGGATCACTTGACTCCAGCATTGCTTCTATCATCCCGCTTGTTCCCTGCGTCCCAGTGAGCTCAATAGGGCAGTTTTACTTAGAATCTAAACCAAGACCCATTTCCAAGTTTTAAACATCCATCTTCATGAAGTAAATGCTAAGGTGGTGTGCTAAGGAAGCCTGCCTAGACACATGTGCTCCCTGCATAACTCTGTGCGACGCAGAACCATGTGGGACATATGATAGTGTCTCTAAAAGAATGTACATGGGTTAAAAAGGCTATGAGTTGAGAAGAAAGCAATTCAGGTTTTGCATTTGAACTGGTGGTGCTGGGCAGCTGTGTCATACAGTAGGAGGCTCCAGGCTGAGAGTGTCACTGGGTGTTCTTTATTCCCTGTTGTCAGGGCTACGTCAGTGGTTGCCTAGCTACTAGTTTAAGGCCTAATTCATAGAAAATAACAACAAACTTCCATGGTTCTTTTCTCCTCTGCACTTTAAATGGAAAGAATGGTGAGAGTTTATTTGGGTTGACAACATTCAGGATACTTTTGAAGGACAGAGGCAGGGCAGGAGCGAGAATGAGGCTCTTAGTTTTGTTTACAGGTACCTTAAGTCAGGATGTCACACCCGCTAACGTCTCTTTTAGAAGAAGGACTAAAACCACCATAATGTGATGAGAATTTTGTCTACTTCTAGAAGAACCTTGGTATGGGCATACCTGAGGTCTATTTACTATGCACACCCTGGGACACGTGCTTTCTACAACATTATGCTTCTAAACAGGCTGCCCTCAACAGTTTTGGTCTCAGGGCCCTTGTACAATTTTTCAAAGTATTTAAGACCTCCAAAAGTTTTGATTTATTTGGGGCACATCTATTAATAATAAAAATGAAATATTAAAATATTTATTTTAAGTTAACCATAACAGATAAATTAGTATTAAAAATAACATTTGACCATTAGCTATATTCTTCAAGGTCAAAAATAATAGAAAGAAGGTCTTGTTCTTTGTCCTTACCCACCTCCTTAGTGTCTGATTGTTAGAAGATAGCCAGCCTCCCGGATCTGCTCTGTCATTAAAATTCTGTTCCTGCTGTGAGACCTCTCTGAGTGCCATTGTGTTAATAAGAGAAAGGGAATGCAAAAAGGCAAATAATGTCATAGCATCATTGTGAAAATAGTTTTGATCTAGTAGCCCTGGTAAAGGGGTCTTTGGGATTGTTAGGGAGGGGCTATACTTTAAGTAACTGTTAATAGAAGTATAGTGCTTGTATTTTCACCTTGCCTTTTATACGGGGACTGACTCACTGTTATACACATAGTAAAACAAACAAAAACTATATAGGAAGGAAATAGTGAAAAGAAAAATTACTAGTACAAAAATATGGTAGATGAGGTAAAGTGAGACAATGTAAGTGACAAAAATTCTTCTCATTCAGGTTTGCTTAATTGATAATGGGGTCAGAAACATACTGTGTGCTTCTTGGTAAATAGGCAGAGAGAGAGAGTATGTTGGAAGATCCCCAATATTTCTGTATATGTGTAAAATATCTCTTCTAAGGAAATGACAAATCATATTTTTTAAAACTTAGTAATACCAGAACTTTTAAAGTTAAATTCCATTTAAAGCCCAACTTTCGGAGGCCTGAGTAGACTCTACTCTATTTTCACTTGCCTCCTTGAGATAATACAAAGTCCTTCTCAAGTCCACCAAAGAACCAAAATTCTGTGGATTCCACTTCCCTGAGAAGCACAGGCTGCCTTTGGACACCCTCTGTGTTGTCCCACTGTCTGCATGCCTCGGGGTACTGGGCCTGCCTGCATTCCTAGCAGCAGAGGAAGGTGCTCTGTTTCTAGGCTGTGGAAAGTTCCTCAATGCCCAGTGTCACATTTCATGACATTGGCGTTGGCTTCCTCAGGAATCTTTGCCCTGAGAATTGAGGACCTCATGTCTGCTCTGTCCTAAGAGACTCTACAAAAATGTCTTAATCAATTTCCACCCTTACACAATCATAAGTTAACCACGTTTTCTCCACTCCAGTGATGACAGATCTTTTCCCCTCAGAGGTATAAATCAGGAACCTTTTCATTTTTATAGGAGTAAAGAGTCATATATTCAGCATTTTCTGTATAGAAACACCAGTGCCCAGCACTTCTGTAACCCGCCACACCATCAAAACAGTTGAATCAGAGCTAAAGGGGCCTTGACAGACGGTTTAGTGCAGCCTCTCATTTTATAGATGAGGAGACTGGAGCCCAGAGAAGTGGAGCAATTGCCTGCATCCAACTACACGGTGCCAGTGAGATAGGGTCAGATGCCCACCTCCTGGCACCCAGGCCTGTGTGCTTTCCAGATGCCAGGCTAACGTCCAAGTTTACCTAGGGTCATTATGGTAACAGCTCCCAGTCTCACAACCTGCTGCTCACGTAGTGCTGCTTATACTGTGATGACCCAGTGCCTGGGATAGCCATGCCGTAGTGGTGTCTGGTGCATATGACCAATCCGAGAATTAGTTAGCCACGGCGTCCCTTTTCAGTCATGCTTTGTACACAGTGAGCGCTCAGTTTAATTGCTGATTTGAGTTGACCCCAGTAACTTAATTTTCTGTACTTATATTTTATATGAAGTTTGGGTTTCTGCTAATTCAGAATTGTTAAACATTTATGTGACAGGCTGGGGAGATGTTCAGCCAGTACAGATGCTTGCCTGTAAAGCCTGCTGGTCCAGGTTTGATGCCCCAGGACCCACATAAAGCCAGATGCACAAAGTGGCACATGCATCTGGAGTTCATTTTCAGCAGTAAGAGGCCCTAGGAATATTTATCTATCTATCTATCATCTATCTATCTATCTATCTATCTATCTATCTATCTATCTATCTATCTATCTATCTCTCTGTCTGCTTGCCAATAAATAAAAATATCTTATATTTCATGTTCTTTTCCTAAGAACCTTTGACAGCTGCAGCATTAAGGACATGGATATACTGGGGTTGGGGGCAGTTACTTGTTTGCAAAGTTTTTTTTTCTTATTCAGCAATTACAGTCAGCCTTCCTCACAGCCTTGTTCACCGCAGGATTTCTGTTCCCCACCTTTGACAGTGAGGGTGGGGTTCCAAGGGCTCAAATCGTTTGCCGATACAGATATAGATAGCGTTAGTTTGCAACTCGGCTTCAAACCCCACAGTCTCTCTACAGTAGCAGCCACACTCCACCTTCTTCCCCAGTGTTGGTCTCTGCGCCTGTGCCTGTTCTGGTGAGCCCCACACGTGTCTGTACATGGCGGGGGGGGTGTCTCTGTGTATGTGCACCTTTATGAGTATGTGTGTAAGGCAGGGAAGGGTCTGTTCCATGTGAATAAGTGTGTGTGTATGTGTCTGCCCATGTGCCTCTCTATATCTGTGGGAATGGGTGCCTACTGTGTCTGACTGTGCCCTGTATATGTGGCAGTGTTTCTTTGTGTGTATGTATTAGTCTGAACATGGGTCTGTCTGGGTTTGCATATCTGCAGGTATGTCTGCACAATTGTGTTTATGTCCGTTGTGGTGAGACTATCTTATAGTGTGCATCTGTGTGCTGGTGTGTATCAGTGTAAGGATGTCTGTGTGACTGTGTGTGTCTGTGATGGTGTATGTGCATCTGTCTGTGTAGCAGTATATGTGCATCTGTATGTCTGCCTGGTGGCGTGTGTCTGTGTGGTGGTGTGTCTGTGAGACAGTATGTGCGTGTCTCTGGTCTTGCTCTGCTCTCTTCGGAGTGGGCAGTGTGTGTCTGTGGTGGCGTGTGTCTGTGTGGTGGTGTGTGACTGTGGGACAGTGTATGCGTGTCTCTGGGTCTTGCTCTGCTCTCTTCAGGGTGGTGTGTGCACTTGGCGGTGTGTGTCTGGCGGCATGTGTCTGTGTGTGTCTGTGGGACGGTATATGCGCGTCTCTGGTCTTGCTCTGCTCTCTTCGGGTGGGCGGTGTGTGTCTGTGTGGTGTGTGTCTGTGGGACAGTGTGTGCGCGTCTCTGGACAGTGTGTGTCTGTGTGGTGTGTGTCTGTGGGACAGTGTATGCGTGTCTCTGGTCTTGCTCTGCTCTCTTCGGGGTGGGCGGTGCTTGGTTATTTTCACCTTGAGTGGACAGACCTGGTTCTGCCTCTCTAGAGTACACATGAGACTGAGTCCTGCACCTGGATGCACTGTGGACATTCTTGTCCACCTGCATCCAGCTCAACACCGTCTCCAGTTTGGCCGTCCACAGCGTGCTGTCAGGAGCACTGTGACGGAGGCTCACTCGCAGCTGAGATCCAGTGTGTGATCTTGACATTTGCAACCAAGATTAGAATTTCCCAAAGCACTGTCCTCTGCTGTGGAATGAAATGCTTGCTTTTATTTTGGTACAACCCTGATTTACCCTTCGTGTCTTTTTCTAAAGGCGTCAGCAACACCGGCTTGGCAGAAACACAAAGGGTGTCTTGACGTGCCTAGCAGCATGGCGCTCTTACGTCTCGCATCCTCTAGGCTGCACGCGTCCCCCATAGTTCTCATCAGAGCTCACTCCAGGTTGCTCTGCTCTGAAGAACTAGTGTAACTTTTGTGGACAGGGAAGCGATGAGTGTGGGATCCTCTTGCACATGTCAGTGGCATTCTAGCGGTGCCATCTGTATCCTGTTACTGACTGGAGAGTGCCTTTGTTTTCTCACTGCAAAGGCAGAACTGGTAAATAGATAAGGTCCAGGGCAAGATTGAATAAAACTATATGTGTGAACTAAAACAGAAGAAATCAATACTTTTCATGTTTCCTTGTGGACTGTAGCTGTGGGGTGTCATGGAGTTAGGTAGGCGGTGCCATCTGGTGTGCAAGGCTTGGCGTTCAGTTGTGTGTTCACTAGTCCCCTTCCACCTTCATGGGGTGTACGGTCTGACTTAGGAGACAGATTCAATGCATAAAAGGTGAGAGGTAACGTCCAAGCACGGGATGTGGGAAGCCAGGAGCAGAGGTGCTGGGCGCTGGAGATACACGTGCTTCTTTTCCCCACGGCAGAGTGGAAAGGAAAGAGAGGCCTGGGGTCAGGAAGGGTGGGCTTGCAGTGAGCTCAGAAAGAAAAAGAGCAGAGGAGAGGTGTTAAGGCTGGGACCCAGCACAGACACAGCTGCTCTGTGGGGGGGTGGCGGGGGGGAACGAGGGCACTGCTGAAGTCAGCAAAGTGTTTCTCCAGATAAGCTCAAAGTCAGTCCACTCATTACATAGCAACTAAGAAGTAGTTCTCTTCCTCAGGGTTGTAGGACTGTAAACACAAATGAGTATTTGACACAATAAACGTAGTTCATTGATCGGCAGTTATGACTGACAAAGACCTTTATGCAAAAATCTTATTCAGTTTTCACAGAAATCCTGTAAGAGTGGATAATTCATTCATTTCTGTTATTCTTTCTTATTACAGAAACACAGGGATGTTTTAGTATAGGTTCCCACACAGCACTTCCCGTTGCAGTTTGTACTTTGTGTGCACTGCACTGGTCATTCCTGTTCCTAGGAGCTTGAAGGAAGAGCCTGGGTCTGAGTTCCCTGTCCTTCTCTGACGGTGACTCTGAAGGCATCATTCACTGGCTGTGTGCTTATGACTGGGGACCAGATTTGTGAAGTCATACTTTCTCTTACTGGGTGAAAACGATTTTCATTTGCATCTGCCTCCACTCTCGAGCGCATCCAGCGTTCCTCAGCAGAGGCACTCGCATGCTAGAAGGATCTCTTCCTGCAGTCTCTGGTAGCCATCCCCAGTGGCTTCGCTTGCAGCCTCCTTCTGCTCTGCCTTCTACCCTGGACATTGTGCGCCCTCACTCGTGCTCTGCACTCATCTGTCTGTCTCCTTGTTGTGTGAGGGTGCACTGCTCAGTCTTTGACCTCCTCCTTGCCCTCCCTGCTCCTCTCTTTGTCCCCTTTCTTCCTGCTGTTTCTCTTTCCTCCCTTCACTTCTCACCGCACTCTTACAGCCTGCTGCAGTTAGGGTGCAGTCTCTGACCACTGATGATTTTTCTCCAGACTTACAATTGCAAGAGACAGCTGCTGTGTCTAGATTCTTCTGTGGCAAGGCTGTAGCATGTAATACCCAGGCCTCCCTGCCCTGCTCTGTGCCCTGCATGGTAGCTGCATAAGGTGTGCATCTTCAGTGACGAGACCCCCAAAACTGCAAATGAATAAAATGGGGACTAGCACAGTATGAAGGGGTTGAGTGACAACCAGCACAAAATCAAAGTGGAATCTACTGTGGATTTTTTATTTAAATGATATGGGTATAAAATCTTAGTCTTGAGTAGCTTCAGAATGTTCCATTATAGAATCAATCAATACTGACTTGCAAACTTTGTGACCTGGCTGGGATATCGACCTTCGTGATGGCATTACCTGTGCCTAAAACATCCATCGTGAAGCCTAGTGAACTGGGCAGTACAAAATGGCCTAATTCCAATGGAAGGAATTCAGCCTGGACCTTAAGGCTGGAGACTAGTTTTCTAGGCTGCTTCTGTCTGTGGGGTCTCCGGAAGTCTCTGATCTCACTGAGCTTCGGCATGTTCTGAAGAGCGGTCGATTATGGCTGCTGCCGAGATAATAAGTGGCAAGAGTTTCACAGCCGATTTGATGTCCCCATGGCTGAGCAGGGGCTGTGCTCCGTGGGAAGCTGGGGAACTGAGGCCCTGGTTTCTTAGAAGGGAAGTGTAGCTGTGCTGTGAGCCTCCTGCCTGGAGCATCCTTGGAATGGATGGGCTCAGAGCAGCCTCAGGCTGCCAGCATAAATAGGTTGTGTGTCCTCACTGTAGTTCTGTAAATAAGGCAAGTTTTTGTTTATCATCTTTGTGGGTGGTGATGGAACAGCGAGGTCATAGAAAGGAAGTGAAATCTATAGTGCATCAGGTCTGTTACACTCATGACTCTGGAATTTATAGGAAATGGGTTTTGGGTTTTTTTTTTGTTGTTGTTGTTTGTTTGTTTTCTCTCACAAAATTAGCTGAGGACTGAGAGCAGCTGAATGTGGATAGATTGCTGGTCAGCGCAATACAAGGCACTCTGCACTCTGTGAGCTGATAAACTTCACATGGCTCTGTTTTCCTCAAACATGTATAACAGCAAAAGATAACATAATGAGATCAAGCACAGAGCCGGAGGTGATGTTTGAGGAGATATTCAGCATTGATTACTATCACGTGGAGGCCATGCCAGAGGGCCATGGGCAGTTCCATCCCTTACCCCCAAGCACAGACTGTTCAGAATAATGGCACACACAGTGTGAGCCACAGATAGCTTGGCTGGGCTCTGAGCTAAGGCTGGGCTTTCAAACCAGTTTCTAAGTAGAGCACAGTGTCTCAAGATCATTAGCTTTGGTCTGAGGTTCTAATCACCCAGGCCAGTACCAATGACAGCACAGTCCCAAACAAAGCCTTACTTAAATGGCAGGCTCTATAGGGACAGACCAGTTTGTTTGTTTTTAATTTGTTTTTGGGTTTTTTTTTTTTTTTTTAGTATTCTTTTGGACAATAATTAGCTATGGAGAGCTACAATTTTGATAATATTGTAAATTTAAAAAATTAGTCTTTACATCAAATACTGCAGTGGGTTTACAGAGAACTATACTCTTGCTGGGCATAGTGGCAGACCTCTGTATTCCCAGCACTTGGGAGGCAGAAGCAGAAGGTTTGCTGCCAGCTACTGGCCAGCCTAAGCTATATAGCAAGTTCCGGGCCAGCCAAGGCTACACAGTGACATCACATCTCAAAAAAAAAAAAAAAAAAAAGGAACCATTTTCTTAAAACTTTTGTCATTGCACAATTGTCATTCTCATGGTCTTCTTGCGCCATTAATTGCTCTGAAATTATTAAAAATTCTATGAAAAAATTGAAACCTCTGCTAACATTCACATGGGGAATTGTTTGTTGTATGAAGAGCTGTGTTTGTCCCTCAAGACTGCACAACTCTATTTTAAGTAATTCCTTAGACAATCCTTTAGAGTGGGGAAAGCTCTCTGCCTTAATGTGCTTTTTGGGCTAATCCAAGTTTCTGCTGGCCCAGCAGCTGCTGTTTGTGCTTCCTATGCTTGTCTGTTGATGGCACATTTCTATGGTCTTTAGAAGTGGTTGTATGTGTGCATGTTTGAAGGGCATACGTGTGCATGTGTGTGGGCGCATGTTTGTGTAGTGGAGGCCAGAGGCCGATAGTGGGGGTCTTCCTTAATTGCTCTCCACTTTAATTACTGAGATCTCTCACTAGTACCCAGAGCTTGCTGATTCAGCTAGTCTGGCTGGCCAGCTTGCCCTAGGGATCCCTCTCACCTCCTGAGAGCCGAGATGACAGAGGGCCTGCCACGCCCTCCCAGCACTAATGCATTTCTGCTTCTTACAGTCTGACCTGCAGTCTTCCGGCTTGCATACTAGTGCTTTGTCCACTAGGCCAGCCTCCCAGTCCAGTGTAACCTGTGGTCTAAGCACCATCTGTGACTTTGTAGGGATGATTGTCCAAACAGATGGAAGCAGTTGCTATTAGACCAGGAATTGGGAGTTTACTTTTTCTTTTTGCTAGCCCAGGCTGACCTGGAATTCACTATGTAGTCTCTGGGTGGCCTCGAACTCACGGTGATCTTCCTCCCGAGTGCTGGGATTAAAGTCGTGTGTGCCACCACGCCTGGCGGGAGTCTACATTTTAAAGTGGTGATTTAATCCCTAAACTTGAACTATCAGCCCAAGCTCAGATTTATGGGCTAAATCATAAATTCAGGAGTGATGCTATTTTCATCTTGATATTTAAGTTGTAGAAACATAAAGCTGAGAAATAAAATGGATGCGTCCTTTGCCCTCCCTGTCCTCACTAGTAATATAATCGCTGATCTCTGAGGGTAGAGATGACAACTTTTTACCCTGACGTAACGGTATTTTACCAGGAACATGCTTTGAATTAAAAATACTTGGAGTTTGTGTCAATTCAAGTCCATTGTGAAGATCAGGTGACTTGACTTTTATTAATCACTTTTGCCATTGTCCACGCAGGGAAGGGACTCGGGCTCTTGAGCCCATCTTGGTAGCTCTCCCATGACATCCAGCAGATGTGAGAGAATCCATAGCTCGCTCACCTCCCATGAATGACGTTCGCTAGCCGGGACGTTAGCTTCTCGGAGCTGACAGTGTCCTGTCGCCCAGTACAGGGTGGTGAGCACATTTCTTGAGTAAGCAGAGGAATGTAGCGGTGGAGGAGGTAGCTGTGTGATCACGCGGCCATCATTGTTGTCTGTGCCCCTCCCACTCGGTGGTTGCCCTGAAATCTAACAAATGCTCAGCTCTTGAGTTCATCAGAGCAAAACTTCGAAGCTGGCACGTCAGTCAGTGGCTGTGATGAGCTCCCCATGCAGTGGAGAAAGGGAGTTCACAGGGTAAAAACATGGTTTTCAAAAAAATGTGCGGCCTTTCAAAGTAGGTCTAGCCCTTTTAATCTTTATTAAGTGTTTAGATATTACAAGGAAAAAGAAACAGAAAAGTCAGGTATAGAAAAGAAGCTGTCTTCAAAAGTGTGCAAATATAAATTCCTAAGAAAATATTTGTTATCTGCTACACTAATTAGCGTGCTATTTAAAAGGCTTTTTCTTGGCATGCTACCATCTTCCTGGTTGTTACACATTTACTAGAAGATAATAATCTCAAAGAAGTCTTCACTTATGTCATTTAAGACTCCAGCAAGTGTTCATCCCTGGCAGTATTTTATAAAGCAGTTAGCGTGTTCCTTGTTCTGTAGCCACTTGCAGTATTCCCAGAGAGCTCTGAGGAGTTCAGGGAGTAACTGGAAACCCAGGTGCTAAGCGGATGTGCCCGATACAGGGCTGTTTCACACACAGCCCTTTCTCTCTGTCAGCTCGTGGGCATGCTGCACCTCGCCCTGCTGGTCTTCCAGCTACACTACAAGTGTGTTTTTCATGGTTGTGTTCCCACATGTGCCCTTTTATCACATGAAGCAACCTGTGTTGTCATGAGACCAAGGCGTTTTACTTCTGAACCGTGGCATGCTTTGTCCCTTCCGGTCACCTTCTGATGAAGAAGTGGCTTGCCCAGAGGCACATTTCACTCTTCACGTGGCAGATAGCTGTGGCCGAGCAAACTTCTCCCCGACCACTGCACGTACCCACGTCTGTCCTCCAGTGCACACTGCCGCAGCCACTGTCCTGTGCTTACTAAGTAAAGCAAAGAGCAGGGGTATTCATCAGGCGGACAGCCTCCCTGGATGTGGTTTTAAATTAGCTCTGTCCCATTTTCAGGAACTGAAAGACGTATGTGATGAAAATTCTAATTTTATTTACAATGATTTTCAACTTAATAAATTTACATTTCTGTTAATATAGACAGCTCCCTCCCTATGGAGTACTTCATCTTACATCTGAAAATCATGCATTCCATGTTATAGCTCTTAGATTTATTCCTCTTCAAAATAATTATGTGAAAAGGCTGTGTATAAAATTATCAGAGAAAACGTGTTTTATTTTACTTTTTAGGAGATAGAAGAATATTGTGGCTGCACTTGGGATTTTTAATTTGTGTCTTATTTAGTCTGGTGTTCAGTGTGACACCAGTTAATTGTATGTTATTTTGTAGTAACTACATGTTAACTCTGTTGGAAGTAATGGTAATTATACTGTAATTGATATCAGTTCTCCCACATCTTTGGAAAACCATACAATTAACACATATCACCACAGTTGGACACAATCTTTTGTCATTTGTAGTGTTGCCATCTTGGTGTACTACTTTGAATAGGGTTCCTAAATATCCCCTTCTTTTAAACTCAAACTCAAACTTTTAAATTTCAGATTATTTCTTAATATTTTTATGAAGTGAGAAGTTTCTAAATTTTAATTTTACTTAATCTTCAAAATGGTCTTTTTCTAGCCTCAGACTTAATTGTTGTGTCCTGTTTTGTTATTATTGCGTTCCCTTTTCCTAGATGAAAGATATAGTGAAATACACAACACCTAGACAACAAAGAACAGCTTTGCTCAGGAGATAGGGCCTCCTCTCTGCAGTGACCAGAGCATTTATGTTTTTTTGCTTGCCAGTGGACACAGACATACTGTGTACCAGCACTACCACAAGGATGTACTGTGTACTAGCACTACCACAGGGACGTACCATGTACCAGCACTACCACAGGGACGTACCGTGTACTACTGCTCTCACAGGGACATACTGTGTACCAGCACTAATACAGGGACATACTGTGTACCAGCACTACCACAGGGACATACCGTGTACCAGCACTAACACAGGGACATACCGTGTACCAGCACTACCCCAGGGACGTACTGTGTACTACTGCTCCCACAGGGATGTATTGTGTGCTAGTACTACCACAGGAACATATCGTATACTAGCACTACCACAGGAACATATCATATACTAGCACTGCCACAGGGGTGTACTGTGTACTAGTGCTACCATAGTAAATGTCAACATAGAGACAGAGAGGCATACTTATGACAGTGCAAATGAAAATAGTTCCCTCTGGTTTTCCTAGCCCCCTTCCCTTGCCTCCCTGTCATCAAGTCCCTGCCCTTCTATTGCCTGTGATGACAACATGATTCAGAAGCATCAAGCAGCAAGCAGGAGCTTAGGGCCAAGTGTAAACATAGTTTTGTAGGTTGGTTTGACAAATAATTCATTTTGAGTGCTTTCCTTGAGAATATAAATAATTGCTAGAATGTTCTCTGACACAGGGAAGTGATTTTTACTAGTGAGTTCTGTAGAGGAGATCTCATAGAGCACAAACATCAGCTCTCACAGGATCCTAGAGCTCTGAGCTGGATGAAGCCGTGAGACAAGCTAACTCCTGCCTTCATAGTAAGCAGGGACTCCCACACTCAGTACTGTGATGCTGAGGGAGAGGAGCTGAGAGTGGCAGGCTGGGCACATTCAGGATGAGTGTGTCAGGGGCTACATGGTTTCTCTCAAGCATCCTAGCCTCTCTGGTCTCAGCATTCTCAGAGTGAAGACGCCTGTATTTCCTTCTTGTGTGAAAGTTTCCTCATAATCCTTTGTCTCTTAACATGTGTGACTTTTGGAGCAAACATATTTCTTTGAATTGTAAGAAAAACTCTTAAGGGAGAAGAGATATTTATACATCTCATGAATGAAAACAAATGTATTGTGATAATAAGTATGCTTTTCTACTTTTGTATTTATATTTCTGTAGGAAAAGGTCTTTAAAATTATTAGTTTTCCAGTTAAAATTGAAGTAGAAGGCATATTTTTACAAAAGATACTCATTCTTGGTTTATATGATTTTGATGCTTTCAAATTGAATAAATGGAAATGGTGTCTACACAGAGTTGACAAATACATGCTGCACGTGATGGACGTAGGCATCTGACATCAGATGCTTAGGTTCTGAACCAATAGTCTCCCCAAAATGCTTTCTCAGAAAAAGTCATTTGCCTAGCTGATCACTAATTTTGTTATGATACCTTTGTCCATATAGTAAATGTCAGAATAACAGTCTTGTTGCTGCTTTAAGTGAACAGAATTCTCCAGGTTTTTAAGACATGTGTTAATTTTAAGAGGAGTTTGTAATTTTTACAATGGAACTTTTTGTGAACTTGTTACAAAAAAATTTATCAGAGAACATTCAGGGACAAATCTGCCTCATGCCCCTTACATGAATCAAACACTGAAACCACATATGAGCAGGACTCGGGCTGCCACACAACTGGATTTGTTTAAATCTGGATGCTTTATGACTCTACTTGGGAGTTGCAAACTTATAAATAACCTCACAATTGGTTAAAACCATATTAAAACCATATGAATGAGACAGAAAGCATTTGGTTAAGGGTTGAGTGGGCACGATAATCCTGATGAAACTAATTTAATTCAGTGGCTCCCAAGGCTGAGAGAGCCTCATATCTTTGGCGTTAATGCTACCATGTCATTTCTCATGTGATGGTCAGGAACATGAGTTTGAGGAGATGTTCAGGGTGCTGACACCATTGGCTAGCAGAAACACAACTTGCTTGGTTTGGTGGGCTCTTCAAATCCTGAGGGAAACTTGTCATACATCATTTCAGAATGTTTTTGAAAGCCCCATAAAACATATCTACAAGAAGTGCTACAGACATGAGTTCATTTCAGCAGGCTTTGGCTGCAGGCTTTTCCTCAGCTTATCAGGCACAGTGCTAGCTGGAGACAGAGAGTCATGGAGCACTTTCCCTTCCTAAGGTGACCAGCATCCTGAGAGACCTGAACAGCATGTGTCGATCTTTACTGATTCTGTCTTTCCCTAAGTATAAATCATCAGCTTTTGCAAACATTTGCTAAGCCTTTGCAAGTTTTCTTTCCTTCTAAGGGGAAGCATTCTCATTTGAAGTATTATGGAGAGATGATAGGTAAGGAGATGGATGATAGTAGAAGACAGAGAATGAATAGAAAGATGATCAATGCAGCCGGGCATGGTGGCGCACACCTTTAATCCCAGCACTCGGGAGGCAGAGGTAGGAGGATCACCATGAGTTCGAGTCCATCCTTAGACTGCTTAGTGAATTCCAGGTCAGGCTGGGCTAGAGTGAGACCCTACCTTGAAAAAGAAAAGAAAAGAAAAGAAATAAAGAAATAAAGAAAGATGATCAATGGATAGATAGATTAGATTGTAGGTAGGGAAATAAATAGTTGATAGGGGGCTGGAGAGATGGCTTAGGGTTAAGTGCTTGCCTATGAAGCCTAAGGACCCCAGTTCGAGGCTTGATTCCCCAGTACCCACTTAAGCCAGATACACAAGGTGGCGCATGCATCTGGAGTTCATTTGCAATGGCTGGATGCCCTGATGTGCCCATTCTCTCTCTCTCTCTCTCTCTCTCTCTCTCTCTCTCTGCCTCTTTCTCCCTGTCTGTTGTTCTTAAATAAATAAATAAATAAAATAGTTGATAGGGAGGTAAGTGGATAGATAGATGATAGAGAATAGCTAGCTAGCTAGATAGATACACACACACACACACACACACACACACATACCTGCTACTCAGTCCTAATTGCACAACTTCTGCAGAGTTGGTCCTGGGGCTAACAGGATATCTTCTCAAAAATTTCTGTTTAATCATGTGACATATTTTGACCAGCAACAAGAAACTTCTGTGGCATAAGAAGCAGAAGGTGTCATTATATAATAGTTTCCTGTGCCATAACAAATCACCACAGACCATGTGGCTTAAACACAAGAAATGTATGTTCTCGGTTCTGGAAGCTAGAAGTACAAGGTCAAGGTGTCGGAGGGTTGGTTTCTTCTGAGACTCTGTCTTGTCTGGCCTTCTTATATAACCTCACATGATTTTGTCCTGGGTGGGCACACCTCCCTCATTTCTCTCTGTGTTCTCATATAAATACACCAGTCAGATTGCATTTGTGCTCACCCTCAGAGCCCCTTTGAACTTGGCCACTGTCTCCAAATATAATCAACCTAGGAATCAAGGAGACAGGATTCAACTCACAGAAGCCATCATTGCTGAACCTCTGTGCTCTCAAGCTCTGTGAAAGGATTCCCCGGTACTCAGCTAAGTACTCGATGTCTCTGTTCATGTGCTTTCACCTGGATTATTTTCCCTCTCTCTTTTCCAAAAGAATTACTTGGATTACCAGTTTATCCTATTACCTTTCAGGAGAACTTGGCATTTGTGTTGCTAATGGTGGATTGTTGAGAGTTTATCTGGGGTGTGAGAGTGCAAGGATTATTCTTCTTGCAGAGCACTGTCATATAAGGAGGCCAGCCCTCGGATAGAATAGTACATGGAAATACATGGGGCTGTGAAAAGCATGTTCAGGAGGCTCTAAGAGGTTCTATTGTATTGAAAGGGAAATCCTCATGATGCAGGTAATGAGGCCTTGAGCACTCACAAGAAGACCCTAACAAGACCCAGCTAGTGGGCTGGAGAGATGGCTTAGCAGTTAAGGCATTTGTCTGCTAAGCCAAAGGATCCAGATTCGATTCCCCAGGACCCACATAAGCCAGATGCACAAGGGGTACATGCATCTGGAGGGTTTTTTTTTTTTTTTTTTTTTTTTTGCAGTGGCTAGAGGCCCTGGCATGTCCATTCTCTCTGTCTGTCTCTCTTCTCTCTCTCTCTCTCTCTCTATGCTTGCAAATAAATAAATTTTTTTTTTTGTTTTTTAAAGAAAAGACCCAGCTAGCACATGGCTACCAGAGCTGGACCTAAATTAGTCTCTGAGATACTGGCTCTTTAGCTGGATAGAGCTGTTGTTGATGCAGGAAAACAGATGTCATTAGATCAGGACACTACTAATTTTTAAAACATGTAGCAAATACTAAGAGATGTTTTTAACAGAAGTGGACATTTGATGAATTGTTTTATCCATTATTTTTTCAAACCACTCACTATGGTTTCTCTCATTGTGACCTTGTGGTGTGAGTATTTCCTCACATTGTACAGGTGAGGGAGCAGGCTCACAGAGATCACATGCAATCAAATTATACAGGTATGATTTTAAATTCTCTTTGGCAGAAGTACCTAGCCAAATTTTTGTTATGACTTAGAATAGAAAACCCCTTCTGTGTGGCACCGTTTCGTCTAATAAAAATGATGTCTACAATAGTAGCCTGGTGTGAGGCCCCACTGGCAGTTCTCACTGCAAAGATCTCTGTTCCATCAAGCTGACTGCCCAGTGGCCCTGTTCCCTACTTCTCCCATAGCTATATGTGCTTCGGTGCAAACTCAGTTGGAAAGGATGGGCCTTAGCACCGTCCTGAGTTTTAGCCCATTTTTGGTGTTAAAGATGCATGAGAAGCTTTATTTGACAGTGACATTCAACAATCAGGTTCCACAATGAACTTCATTTCTCTAAGCCAGAGTCTTTATCAGAACCATTAAAATGTCCATAAGAAAGCAAAGCCCACACCTTCCAAGATAACTTCCTCCAAAACAATCACTTTTTACAGAGTGTATGTAGCTGCTTTTCATTGTAAACCCTACATGTTTTGATCCTTTGTTAAATTATTATTTATTATTATTTTTTTATTTATTTTTATTTATTTATTTTTTAGGAGGGGTACAAGGTAGGGTTTCATTCTAGCTCAGGCTGACCTGGAATTCACTATGTAGTCTCAGGGTGGCATCGAACTCATGGTGATCCTCCTACCTCTGCCTCCCCAGTGCTGGGAGTAAAGGCATGCACTACCATGCCTGGCTGTTTTTTTTTTTTTTTTTAATTTTTTTATTTATTTATTTATTTATTTATTTGAGAGAAGGAAAGAGGCAGAGAGAGAGAGAGAGAGAATGAGCATGGGTGCACCAGGGCTTCCAGCCACTGCAAATGAAATCCACATGCATGTGCTACCTTATGCATCTGGCTTTCATGGTCCTGGGGAATTGAACTGAGGTCCTATGGCTTTGCAGGAAAGCGCCTTAACTGCTAAGCCATCCCTCTAGCCCCCTTTGTTAAATTATTAAATGTAAAGTAAGTGACATAAAAAGAGGGGCAGGATTTGCTTAGTAATAAGAAGGAAACCCCGTGTCTGGGTTAAGTAACAGTGTTGAGAGTTGTTGAACACGATATGTCCAGACATGGACTAGAGCAGGTCACCCACAGGGAGAGCCAGGGGACTGCTCCACACTACGTCTGATATTGTCCTGCTTCCAAAGGAAACATATAATATAAAATAAAACTGTTCCTTGTAAACTGTGTAGTGGTGTAGAAACCAAGCATTTATGGTCAATAATATCTTCTGTTGCCAGTGTTTTACAAAAACTTTGCAAAGATGCAAGTATTATTTATCATTGGAAATGCCATGGTAGAATGTACATTAAGATCTAGAATCAAATGCATTTTTCCTATATGTTCTTTTTATTGAGAGAGAGACAGAGAGAGAGAGAAAGAGACAGGGAGAGAATGGGCACACCAGGGCCTTTTCAGGTGCTGTGAATGGACTCTAGACGCGTGCGCCCCCTTGTGCTTTTGTGTCTGGCTAATATATATGTGGGACCTAGAGATTCAAACAAACGTTCTTAGGCTTGGCAGGCAGGTGCCTTAACTGCTAAGCCATGTCTTCAGCCCTCATATGTGTTCTTTAACATAGCTTATTTCCCACCCTTAGGAAATATTTAGGGCATACACCAACAGTTGCTTGTTTGGGTTTTTGTTACTCAAAGAGATATCCAAAATACTGTGAGGAGTATTAAGTCTAAATGGCTTTTCCACAGACTTAAAATATTGGGAAGCTGGAAGTTCTTTCTCCTTCTGGACACACCTTCAGGCATATTTTACATATGTAGGGAAAGACATCCTGTGACATGATGACACCTGCAGGCTCAAGTACCAGGATGCTGTGGCAGAGCTACAGGAGAAGCCTAAGATCCAAGCCCTGGCTTATAAAATCTCATCTTGCCAACAGAGATGTGGCTGTGTGCATGATCCAAACATGACTCTACCATGGTACAATAAAATCTGGGAGCTAATTATTCGGGGGAGATTTAGAATCTTGATAAACGAGAGAGCATGTTAATTAGAGCAGACAGGGTTCATAGAAAACTTGAGTTTTTCAGTGTGAATGGGGCTTGGGCAAGAAGAGATAGAAAAAAGTGTACCCCAGCAGACACGAGGAAACAGGATCAAGGTGTAAATTAGTATTAGACGTCAAGTCATTGCCCACCCAAGCAGAGGATGAATGATGGGAGAATTGTACAAAATCAGGTTTGAAGAGGCCTGTGGGCAGGAGTGGATGAAGGACCTAAGAAATAGGGGGAGGGATTGGCTGGCATACACTAGAAAATAGAAATCCATGGGAGTTTCTGAACGGAGACTGAAATGGTACTCTATACACAAGCAGCCTGGGAGATGGCCTGGAAGCCACAGCCCAGCTCGGAGGCCGCAGCAGTCAGAGTGGTGTGGCCATAAGGTTTGTACTGGGATGCTGGTTGATGGCAGGAGGTCCCTCAGGGACTTTAAGAGTCAGTGCAAAAGACTATGGAAGGAAAATCAGCCACCCCAATGATTAAGTTGACAATGAGGGAAAGGACCAAAGAGAGACGTGGCCTTTTGGTCAGTTGCCCTTGATAAGAGAAGAGTCAGGAGGGCACTGGGTAAGGGAGGCTGCTCTGGTGGGGAAGTCATTAGCTTTAGATTAGGAAAGGATCTTTCCAGAGTAAATCCAGTACATATGTGGAGAAATTAAATGTTCAGTAAAGATTGAAGCTTGGAGCTGTGATAAAAGCAAGACTCCATTCAGCAAGCACTGGGTAGCTTAGACTATGCAGAAATTTTGAGGGCTGACCGTATCTCAGGATATCATAATAGCCTTACAAGGATTCTGTGTCCAATGCAATGTACAAAAACAGGACTGATGGACTGCAGTATTAATTTTTCATGCAAAATTCCATATTACAAATCCGAAAGGTTTTTAAAAGATTTTAATATTTAAATGTTTATTTGGGTATGTAATAACAAAATTTTTATTTACATAAAAAAGAATCATACCACATTCCCCATGTAAAAGATAGGTGCTACTAAATCCACAATTATATGAGCACAGAATATTCTCTTTACTGTCATATATATATCTATATATATATCTATATATAGATAGATATAGATATTTGGCAATTAGTTAATAACACACATTTAAGTTTATTTAAGAGAGTCAGTGTGGAGCGCATCCTAATTGTAATGTATTTTACATATGAAAATAACCCAAGATGATTTTTTTTTTACTTGTTTTAATTACGATAAAGGTAGCAGCCACCTCGGTATATGCTATGTGGCTGCTATAAATGACCCCACATTCCAGCAATCTGTAGAAAGGGGCTGTGGAATAGAGGTTAGTAAAGTGCCTCTTATTGGACCACCCAAATAAAATCTGTCCCCCCATTGTCCAGACAAGTCTCCTTGAATGGAATATAACCAACTGTAAAGCAACCAACAAAAGGCTTCTCTTAGCTCCTGCCACCCCCTCAGACTGCTGGACCGGGAGCTCACCGAAGGCTCAAGGTGGCACAGCGCGGGCTGGCCAGCTTGGGAAGGTGAGGGTGCGGCATTCCATTTCCCGTGTTGTTCTTGGGAGACGGCTGCCATCAGTCATCTCGCATATGGTTTGAAAAAGGCTTGTCTCACTGGCCAGCAAACTGTTATTTAAGTATACCATCCACTCTACTACTGAAACAGTTTTGCCAAACTTATCCAAGTAGTCTCCCATGCTTAGAGATGGTATAAATATCATTTATTGCTAGCAGTTTTCTTCAGACTCTATGGAATGTCTTCCCGCTGCCTGATCTAAGTGTCCCAGTTTACATTATGGTCTTTACTGCCTCTGTTTGATGGAGTGATCAGTAAAAATTTAATGACACTATAAAATAATAAAAATGTCATTAATTTACCACGGATCTTGGATGCAGTGGTTGTAAAGTTACATTAATAAACAGAATATTTTTTACAACAAAAAGCATTGTTACGTGGGAACGTATAAATAACCCACATAAATTTAAGAGCAATTTTACTGTTAGCACACACATTATTATGGAATAGCCAATAAGTGTATAAAACATAGTATATAAAATTTTATTAAAATATACTGTGCACATCAAAAATTCAGCTTTTATCTAAGTGCAAAGAAAAGCCATTATTGTGTGCTTACTGTTTCATTGCTGTTCTCTCCCCAGATCACAATTTTACATTTGTTGCCAGTAAGAGGAAGTTCTTTTCCTAGATGAAAACAAACCTCTGGTCTTGTAGTTACCCCAAATTCATTCTTGCTCTCCACTGATGCAAAGATGTAATCGATCAGTCTTGCCATGGTAGGGAGGGGAGAGTTGCTAATTTAATGCAAAGTTAAAAATAATGCCTGAGGAGCTGAGTGGTTTGTTCAGTGACTCCAGAAATAAGGGACAATAACGCAGAGTCTGTCACCAGAGAGGCTGCCCCATCATTGACTCTGATAATACGTGAAGATGATGGATGCTACCATCTTGTGGCTTGTAGCATTTAACATTCATCAGCTCTCACTAAAGGGGGCTTTATCATTTAAATATCTTTATTTAATATGCAACATCTACCTCATACATCATCATTTCAAAGCACTTAGAGAGTCAACAGTCCCTACAACACAGCAGAGCTGACTTTAATTTTTTTTAGTAATTTTTATGTTGCTGCATGTTTGTGACTGACAGAGCATAAGTAAGTGTCTGGTCATATTGCTGCACGTAAAATGTGCATTTCTCTGTCCACAGGAACACTGGGGGAAATAACAGAGGGTAGGGTTAAATTAGCAATGAAGAATTTGGCTCATATCTCTGAAATATCCTACTTGAGAGCTGTGTATACTGTGAAGGCTAGTCCAAGAAGGGGTGAGTTGGGGTCTGATGACTTGTCATCCACTGACTGTCTTTGTTCCATGTAGGGACAGACCCACTGGCACTTAATGGAACTGCAGGATCTTTGTGCTTCCCTCTGTGCGCATGTTCACATCCTGTGTTTTTGAGCCTTGTGTTCAACCTCACTGGGAAAATCTTTGCTTAGCTCAGCTGCCCTGACCTAACTGGAAGACATCAGGCCTTCTTATCTTATAGTTCTGTGCCTGGCAAATAAATATTCTGAGCTATTCTTTGAAGAAAAGAAGGAAATCTTCTGGGAGACTAGGTGGAAATTTATATGAAAGGGCATGGCTTTGCAGGGCCCTGCTTTAATCTCAAACACAGTGCTTAATATTATCAAATTTAATATGCAACCTACTGCCCAAAACAATTTTTATCACTGATTTATTTTCTGCCTGTTTAACAAGTATTTCATGGGATATACCTCCTTGTCTTCTCCTCTGTCAAAATATTGATATTTTATAGGGAAAGGATCATTGCAGAAGAATTTTTTTTTTTCAATGAAGTCAAGAAAAAAAAGTATGACTTCAAAGACGCTGTGAATGTGCTGTTGAGGGTTCTGAATGTTTTTGTTATGATTAAAAGCAGGCTGATAGTACTGGGTTGGAAGTGCACTTCATTTTTATAAAAGAAAAGATATTATCATCATGTAAGCTTTGTTGTCTTAGGATTTTACAAACCATGGCATGTAATTTTCCCTCTTCTCCTTCCTTGTCAAAATATTGATATTCTTTCAGGAACTTTATTTTTTTTTAACTGAGAATATTTTCCAGTAAAATCAAAGAGAATGAATGACTAGAAAGATACTTGAGATATGCATATTGATAGGTAGCTTGGTCTGTTGATTTGCAGAGTAAGTTGTTCCCCCCCCCCATGAAAATACTGCTAAAGGTTGTTCTTTTGGGGAAGATTGCAGGTGTCAGATCAGAGCTCCTTCTGTGGGAACAAAGGGAGCATTCACATGCAAATGCAGGAGAGGCGAAACAATGTGAAGAAACCGAGGTTGAATATTTTACTTTCGCTGGTACTACCCCTCTTTGCTTGAATTCCTTTTCTTCACATCATGACAACCCGAAAGTGCTGCTCAGAACAGAAAGTGCTGATGAAAGGCAGCTGTCCCCCCACGACGTGAGAACCTCCCGTGGCTGTGGTCGCTTTCTGTAGTGTCCTGTTTCTGGGCTCATTTGCTCCTGCCCAGTAGTGATTGGTCATAAGGAGATAGTAGGAAAAACCCACACTCGGTTTGGTCCTCATTTCTAACCTGTCCTGTACAAAGGTCACATTTCAGGTTCCTCCACGCACTGCTATACAGGCTAGTAAGCCTCTCTCACTTGGAGAAGCCCATGGGTAGCTATCATGTGTGTAGCAAATCCTTACTGTGAGATTAGAGCAAGGATTGTGCTGTATTTTCTTCCAGCATATTCTATGATGAAGAGGAACTAGAAGACTTCCTGTGAAATTTGACTGATGGAAATTAATTATAGAAATATAATGATATTCAAAAACAATCCACTTAGAAAGCACAAATGTACTGAGACTGTACAAATAAGCTACAGCCTGGATCAAGTAATTGTATGTTTGCTCTTTAAGAATATTTCCAAGTTTCTCATCATCATCGGGAGGAGAATACTCAGTGTTTCCTTCCACTGTCAAACACGCTCGGTAAGGAACTAGGTCATTGAACAATAGACTGCAGCCATCAGCCCTCGCTGCTGCATAATGCATTAGTACAACATGCAGAAACCGTCCCCGGAGCTGGGAGCTGCTATTTCATGTCTGTAAATTCAAGCTGACATGACATTTAATACTGTTGCGTAGTAATGAACAACAAGGTTTCATTCATTCATAAGCATAACGCAGGGCCAGGCTTGATCAGCAGAGTAGCAGTGAGGTGAGAGGGGCGTTCATGCTGCCTTCTTCAGACTGGAGCCCACATTCATGATGGGCAGTGAGTCCTTGGCTCCTGATCTGGAGAGCTGCTGAGCTCATTCACTGGGGCCCACACTCCTGCTCTTAGAAGAGCTGGTGACAGGCCAGGTTTGCTGGGTTTCCCTTGGAAAGCAGCAGGGGCTTCAGACTCTCATGGCTTCATGACTGTCAAAGAGTGGTGTCCTCTTCTCACTTCCCAGAAAGTCACAGTTAAAAGCTGTTCTCAGACTGGAGCGACGGCTTAGCGCTTCTTGCCTGGGAAGCCGAATGACCCATGTTCAACTACCCTGATCCCATGTAAGCAACACATACAAAGTGATGTATATGCAAGGTTGCACATGCACACAAGGTGGTGCACACGTCTGGAGTTTGGCTATAGTGTTTAAAGGTCCTGGTGTGCCAATTCTCTCTCTATCTTATTAAAAAGGTCAGTGTGCCAGGCTTGCCTCAAAAAAAAAAAAAGAAAAAAAAGAAAAAGTTGTTCTCCAGGCTGCAAAGATTGTTCAGTAGCTAAAGACATTTGTTTGCAAAGCCTGCCTGAACAGGTTCAAATCCCAAGTCACCTATATAAGTGTAGTATGAGCATCTGGCATTCATTTGCAGTGGTACCCCCAAACATATCCACACAAGTAAATAAATAAATAAATAAATATTTTAAAAAGTCATTCTCAAAACAGTAGTAGCAATTTCAATATCTAGTTGATCTCCTTTGAAATAGTTGTTTTTGAAATCTTGGTACATAAAATTCTAACTTGTACTTCCAGGAACACTGATTGATACAAAGTCTTCTCTAACTGAGAAAATCCCAGCCCACTAAACTTAGTAGTATATTTTAATCAGAACTATCTTTCGAGTGCTTGCACATTTGGCTCAACTCTCTCTGTTGCATTCCTTTTAGATGAATAGAGCAAATCCAGCAGAGATGTGTGAGTGGCTGTGGCAGGTCCCTGTCACAGGTTCCCTTTCCATACAGGTCTATGATCTAGAAGGCTGTCTGCCATATCAGTCCGTGGTCAGCCCTCTGCACAGTCATCCTGGGACATCTTCAGAGCCCAGATGCATCAGAAATGATGTCTGCAAACCCAAGTTTGCCCATTAAGCAAAAGAGACCTGGGAAGGAAAGAGTGGCTGCTGTGGAAACTGGGATAAGCCTCTGATTATTCTCTCCTCTAGGAAAGAGCACGCTTTGAGAACTTGGGGCCCCCGTTAACAGGAAAGTCCAGTGAAGATGGAAAGCTGGGCCCAGGCGTCATCGACCTCACTCGGCCCGAAGACGCGGAGGGTGAGTGGTTGTCGCGTGCTCGCGCTCCTGGCTGCTGGGCTGGCTCTGCAGGCCTGTCTGACTTAGATGTAGACCCTTAAGGCCTTGCTAGGAATCGCCATCGGGAGTTCTGGAGCAAGTACAGGGCACGTTTCCCCTTGATCATTCCTAGTAGTTGAGGACTCTGGATGCTGACAGATCCCATCTCACTGAGCACATAGACATCCAGTACCCTTAAGGTGTCATTTTAAAGCTTGGGAGACAAGGACCATGCATCCCAGTGAGTGACAGAGTTCTGTGTTCCATCTGCCTCACTAGATTCTTGTTAAGGGAAAGAAAACATACAAGGTAGGAGATTTTGTGTTCTAAATTCCAAAGTGGTTCCTAGGTGCACTGAAACCCTTTTGGGAAGCAAGTAATAGTTTGTGCCCAGTTCAGCAGCAGAAGCTCGTTGCTTGCTTGGGGTCTGTGCAACCTTGCCCGCACACTAACCGCTCCCTTGCAAGTCAGGCAGAAAGCACACTCTCACTCTGTAGGTGTGGACCTGCAGCCGCGTCCCTGCCTGTCCTCCTCGCCTCCCTTGGCGTTTGTCTTAAATACACAGAGGCACATCAGCAGAACTCGCTCCCCGGAGGCCGGGTACACTTTATGGGTTAGGTCAGCACTCTGCCAGTCATGTTGCTGCTTATTTACTGTGTCATCACAGAGTGGGGACTGGTTTTCCTGTTAGCTGCTGCTTTGGCAGAATCTGTCCCACCAGTCAAGAAAGATTAATTTGTTCTCTTAAGAGTAACGTGATCCTTTCCCCATCTCGGATCCCCACTAAAGTCCCCTTTTAGCTTGAAGGAAAGAGGCCCACTAGTATCCTTTTAACGAGTAGGATTTCTTCCAGGGCCTCATCCCCTAAAACACACAAAGACTCTGAGCTGAGCCCTCCTCAGCAGCAGAGTGCCCTGAGGAGCACTGTGTTTGTAGGTGTGGGTGTGGTGGTGTGGGGGGTGGGGTGGGGTGAGGGGAGTGTCATATCACACACAGGCCAGGCTTCTGGGTTCCAGAACATAGGTCTCCATGCTAGCAGGAGATACTAGTCCTGGCAACACAGTGTTAAAGTAAATTGTGAGTGTCATATGCATGCACCTACGTATGTTTGCATGTATGTGTGCATGTTCTGTGTGAGAGAAAGAGCAACAGACAGAGGAAAGAAAGGGAAAAGAGAAGAGAGGGGTAGAGGAAAGGGAAAAGAAGGAAGTGAAAACTGGAATTGTACATGCTCTCTTTCTTGAAGAACGTGAACCAAGAGCACACGGACATTGTCCCATTGTCATAGAAGAGCAGGCTGTCCACGGGCAGTGAGACTCCTGTGGACACTCTTGGTGTCCAGATGATGGATGGCCACCGTGGCAACACAGACATGGCGGCCAGCCCCCAAGTCTGTGGGGAGGTTTCTCAGACCTGGCCCATCTCAGCTCTGTTGGAAGGTGGAATATCTAAACCTTTGGCCATATATAACCAAATATATAGTTTTCATCATTTGGGTACTTGGTGTGTGTGACAATAGGTGAGGGATTATATAGGGCTCCGTCATCTGATTGTCTGATACACTTTTTAAAAAATATTTTCTCTCTTTCTCCTTTTCTCTCTTTCTCTCTTTCTCTCTTTCTCTCTCTCTCTCTCTTTCTTTCTTTCTTTCTTTCTTTCTTTCTTTCTTTCTTTCTTTCTTTCTTTTTGGTTTTTCGAGGTAGGGTCTCACTCTGGCTCAGGCTGACCTGGAATTCACTATGTAGTCTCAGGGTGGCCTCGAACTCTCAGCAATCCTCCTACCTCTGCCTCCCGAGTGCTGGGATTAAAGGCGTGTGCCACCATGCCCAGCTATTTCTTTATTTATTTGAGGGAGAGAGAGAAGAAGAGGCAGAGAGAACAAGAGAATGGGCATGCCAGGGCCTCCAGCCACTGAAAACAAACTCCAGATGTGTGCGCCCCCTTGTGCATCTGGTTTACGTGGGTCCTGGGGAATCGAACTGGGGTCCTTAGGCTTCGCAGGCAAAGGCCGTAACTGCTAAGCCATTTCCCCAGCCTGATATAATGTTTTTATTTTAACTATATATTAGCTATAAATATAGCCAATTGCCTCTCAACAATGCCTATGTTATGTGCATTGAGTTATTAACTACTATAAAAGGAAAAAGATATTAAACCTTGACTTTAGGGAAGTATTTTGCAGAATTATCTTTGGAAATTTCATTTAATACCTAGATGTCTAAATTCAAGTGTATTTTCATGGTTAACTTTTTTTCCCACAAATATTTGTCAAATGCTCAAATGCCCAGAGGATAGGTTGATTTTTTTTCTTTTTATTTCTTTTTATTTATTTATTTATTAGAGACAGAGAGAGGGAGAGAGGAAGAATGAGAATGGTCATGCCAGGGCCTCTAGCCACTGCAAACAAACTCCAGACGCATTTGCCACCTTGTGCATCTGGCTTACATGAGACCTGGAGGATTGAACTGGGATCCTTAGGCTTCCCAGGCATGCACCTTAACCACTAAGGCATCTCTCCAGCCCCTAAATTGAATGTTTTACACCTATTTTATCATGCTGTAATCCTTACACACATTGCAGATAAGGCGGTTGTTATTATTATTTTCTTATTGTTATCATTATAGGGTCTCACTATGTATCCCACCTCACACACATTGTAGACAAGGTGATTGTTATTGTTATTTTCTTCTTATTATCATTAGAGGGTCTCATTACGTATCCCAGACTACCTTGAGCTCATGATCTTGCTGCTGCAGCCTCCTAAGTGCTAGGATAATGGGTTTATTCCACTATACTTGCATAGTAGGCTAGTATCATTATTCTTTTCATTTTATATGTTAGAAATCAAGGCTGAGAAAAATTAAATAACAGTATAGCTATATAACTAATAAGGACAGAGCTAAGATTGGATGTGAGGCCCAAATCTCAGTTGCCATTTACATTACTACGTACACCGCCGATTGCACGGTGCCTTCCTTTCCGTGAGCAAACTCCCTGTGACCTCCCTCAGTATGCCCCATTTCCTCTCCCCTAATAGAGCAGCCATGCCATACATCAGTTCTCGTGCTCCTCGGTTGCATGGGGCAGCTTGCTGATGAGTGTAACAGTAGAAGGGCTGTTGTCAAGTTTCCTGCTCTAATGCGGACAGCAGAGCAGCACCTGTATGAGAAGCGCAGGGATGGGCAGTAGCCCGCTGTTGGCTTCCAGTTATTTGCTGGTCTCTGGTCAAGGGTGACTTGAGCACAAAGCCTGCTGGAGTTATGGTTCATGTTAAAATCAGAGTAGACAGCAGGTCGTTAGAATACTTTCTCTACTTTGGTCCTTCTTATTCCCCTCAGCACAAAGATTTTAAAAGAGCTGAAGTAGCGGAGAACAGCAACAGAAGAATTTGCTCCCTTATGAAGGCCCACAGTCCCACAAAGCGACCAACCACCCAGTCAACATTTTTAGGTGCCTGCAGTGTGCCAGCACCAGAACTAGATGCTGGGTACACAACAGAAGTGAGAGTGGTGCCTCTGAGCTCCTAGAGCTTCTGCTGTGATTGACAGGGGAGGCTGGGAGTACATAAGTACTTCATGTCATGTGAACTCTAAGAACAGGACGTAGCAGTCCTCTCCGGAGAACTCAGAAGGGAGGGCGCTTTAGGGAAGCTGAGTTATAGGTGACTTCCTGCCTTTGGCTAGGGAGGTCTTTTCCCTCCATCCACAAATAATTATTTCCATATTCTATGATTTTAAGAGGCTGTGTTCTCCTCATGCTTATTCTCAACCCTTGTGACAAAAGTTAGCCTGAAGACGAGGCTATGTTCCACCAGACTTCCCAGGAGAACGTCTGCCAGCCGTAAACATGACAGTATCACTTAGTAAGCAACTTGCAGACCTGCTCTGAGGCCCTGGGCATGGAGGCCGTAAAGGAAAGGTCACCCACAGAGGCAGCTGTGCATGTGTATTAACCACTCATCAAAATCAAATGACAAAACCATAAGCAAGGAAAACAGAAATTAAAAATATAAAAGGCAAATGCCTTCACAATTTTATTTTTAAAGTCCAGCTGTTATTCGGCTTGAATGTGACAAGACAGCGTTTCTTGCTCACCATGATATTTTTAAAGCTACGCATTCACTGGTGCGGGGCTTAGGAAGCATGGGTAAGGCCTTGTTGCGCTTCAGAGCTGACGAAGGCTGAGCATGTATTGAGTGTGCACAGTGTTTTTAGCTTCCCCACAGGACATGTAAGAAAGAAAGGACTTGATTAGTTGGTTCTGCCACCTCCTATTAAGAATGATGAGCAGCTGTTGAACTTTCTCTGTGGATTTCCCCTCTCCTTGTGGTGCTTAGCAAGAGTTCACTTCTTACACCAGCCCTCCCACTTCCAAAGTTGCATGGTGCAGTTGAAGGTTCTGAGATATCCGGATGGGAGTTCCCTTGCTAAGTGACTGCAAACAAGGAACTCATGTCTTTGAGCCTAAGTGTGAAAGAGGCATGGTGGGTCTGATTATCTGTTATGATCTTTTCTAACCCCATGGTTGATATTAGGGTCTTCATAAAACACTGTGTGCCTTTTTTATGAGAAAGATGACATAGCCACAATAAGTTCCAATTAATTTTCCAGATAAACAAAAGAATACAATAATACCTTAGAGAATATTCATTAAGCTTACCTGTTTAATAATGAGAATGGTAGTATTTTCCAGTTATCTTTCACAGATGAGCCTCTCTCCCCAGTTGTCCCCTTCTCTGCTCCAGCACTATTACAGCAATGACTTGGGTTTTCAAACTGTGTTCTTTCTATCCTTCCATTCTCCCTCCTCCTTCTCTCTCACTTTCTCTCTTAAGCTGAGCTTTATTGTTTTTGTAGTATAGTTTGAGTAAGACAGCATTCTTCCAATTTTTTAAAAAATATTTTATTTATTTATTTGAGAGAGAGAAAGCAAGAGGGAGAATGGATGCATCAGGGTCCCTAGCCACTGTAAATGAACTCCAGATGCATGCACCACCATGTGCATCTGGCTTACGTGGGTCCTAGGGAATTGAATCTGGGTCCTTTGGCTTTGCAGGCAAGCTTAACCGCTAAGCTGTCTCTCCAGCCCTTCCAAAATCTTTTTAAGTTTTCACCTTCAATCATTGTGTCCTAGCCTCAAAGGGAGCTACACTTCATTTGGATGTGGGGGATAGTGGAATATGAGCCTATTATTTAGGGATGAGCTCTGAAAGTGATTATCCGTGGCCAACTTTCTGGAAATGGACTTGTTCTTGAGACACTAACTATAATTCTCTTAGCTCTTTGTCAATAATTTATAGCCAAGTGTGTGTGTGTTCTTTTAACTTTTATCCACTGGGTTTAGTCCAACTTCTGGGCTCTGGCAGAATAAAGCATCCGATTTCTCTAGATGCCACCACATCATATGTTTGTGCAAGGAATAGGAGACAAGCTCTCAGTTGTGCCAATACTACAAGGCAAGTCTTCTCTTTCCCTGAGTTTTTTCACCTAAGCGTGAGGAGGTCGATCTTGATCAAGGCTTCTCATGATCCCTTTTTACCTGAGAAATTGCTACAGTTCCCAGACATACAGCTATAGAAAAGAGATACATTAGTCAAATATTTCTTGATAGTAATTTATAAATAAATTTACCTTAAGACAATTTTTTGGTATATATATATATAATTTTATCATTCATTAAAAACAAAAGAAAATTTGCATACTAATGAGTTTGCTGTGTTTGCTTAACTTTTACACAAAGAAATAAATGTTGACTAAACTATTTGATATTCTAGGATGTAGAGCATTTTTAGCAATTTTCAGAGTAGAGTGGTCAATATTTTGATAACATAAACATTCAATGCTGCGAATACCGCTTCACATCAATATGTAGTACAACATGGCAGAAGTAGGTTTTGGGGCCATTTCAGAAACTGTTGAAAATTGTCCCAATCCCAAGCCAAAATTCACTGAGTAATTTTTTTCTAATAAAACTGAAGGTAGCAATTCAAATACAATTTTTAAAATCAAGCATTCTAACACAATGAAAGCCAAAGATACATGTTCAGGAATGATGGTAGGCAAATATGAGTCTTTGTTGTCCATAATTAACATTTCAATAAGAGTAGGAAACTTTGTCTATTCAGTAAAACACTGGGATTCTTAACATACGCCAGGTTATTCCAAACAGTGTCTATCAGTGCCATTTGGCATGCTGGCATGCACAATGCGACGTGCACATGCTGTGTGTTCAGAACTAAGGCTTCAGTGATGTCATGTGATACAACACAGGTGAGCACTGCCAGAAACACCTTGGCTCATTACACGTTTGATTGTGGAACGTTCCACTGCTGCCTGAATTTTCACAACCCTTTATTGTACTGTGTTATGAAATCCCACATGAGGCAGATGCTGTGATCTGATTGAGATGGCTTCTAAAACTGCCTATAATTGAACTCATTCACCTTTAAGGCAATTACCAAGTATCACTTAAGGACTATATAACCTTTTTCCCCCCCTCAAAATGATGGGAATTAAACCTAGGACCTCATGCTCATGCATGTCAGATAAGTGCTGTATCACAAAGCTACATGCACAACCCAATATAATACTTTCTTTTTAAAATTAATTTATTGATTTATGAGAGAGAGAGAAAATGGTGTACCAGGCCCTCTAGCCACTGCAAACGAACTCCAGATGCGTGCACTACCTTGTGCATCTGGCTTATGTGAGTACTGGAGAATCGAACCTGGCAAGTGCCTTAACTGCTAAGCCATCTCTCCAGCCCCAGTGTAATCTCTATGATAAATAACATTACTGTAGAATTATAGCCTGCCTTTGCTCAGGAAGGTATCATGCTGCTGGAACAGCAGTCAGAAGAGAAGGTAAGGAATACCCAGAAACAGAAAAGACCTGAGAAACTGGAGGGAGTATTGGCAGGGTGGTGCTGGAGGCCTGCGTGGCTGCTTGAAATAGTGGGTCCAGGCAGCTCAGAGAAGCCTTTACGGAGTCAGCAGGCCAGGATATGAGACCCAGCTGTGCGGCAAGAGAGGCCCAAGATGTGGCAAAGATAAGGCCCGGTTGCACAGGCTGGGAGATAACAGAGTTCATGAAGCCTTAGCTCTGGACTCACTTTGTTGTGTGAGCATCACAAAAATGTATTTTACTGTGGATATAAACAGTTTTAGAGGATCCTGTGCACCAGTTTATATCAGTGCTATACATAAAGTGCAGCGCTCTTAAACAAGCAAATAAACTTCTCTCAAAGAAATATATTTGCTGTGTCTTAAAAGCTCCCAAATAACCTTTAATGTTGGTAGAAAACAATTTCCATTGAACTCTTCAAGTGATAGATAGTCCTGATGGGGCAGAAGAGAGAAATGTCAAGATTCCCGTAGAACTCCATCTCCCGAATACGGCACAAAGGGAACTCACCTCTTGCCTTAGTTGCTGAATCTTGAAAGCCCAGTCAAAGACCCTGGCTGCCTGAGACAGGAACCCAGCCCTGCCCTGTGCCTGGCTTCTCCTTGACTATAAACACTCACCACAAAGAACAATACTCCAGGGCTGGAGAGATGGCTTAGCAGTTAAGGCATTTGCCTGCAAAGCCAAAGGATCCCGGTTCGATTCTCCAGGATCCACATAAGCCAGATGCACAAGAGGCACATGCATCTGGAGTTTGTTTGCAGTGGCTGGAGGCCCTGGCGTGCCCATTTTCCCTCCCCCCCTTCTCTCTCGCAAGCAAATAAATAAAATATGTTAAAAAAGAAGAACAACAACATTCCACTTTTCTGACAGGATACTTCTACCTGGGAGGAATGTCTGTCTATATTCTTTCTGAGTCACATAGCCACAGGGTGACAAGGATTCGTACCATCGACTATGACAATTAGAGTCAAGGCGAGAATACTAGCATGTGTTCCATCTGCCCTGTCTGTATCTCCCCGGTTGTGTTGTTGACCACAGGCTGGTGGGATTTGAAGAGCATGAGACCAGTTCTAAGGGCTCTTTAAATTGTCTTTACTTAAGGCCAGGATGGTATTTGAAACCAACCTTTCTGTCTAATTGCCGTTTACCTTCCCTTTAAGCTTAGAAACTATTTTTAACTTGTTTCAAAGACCCAGAACCCACATCAGCTTCTGCTGTTCCCCTTCCTGACTGCCTATATGTTTTTCTTTAGCCAGAATCTCCTTGAATCTGAGTACCTCCTCCTTCTAGATACTTCTGTCGTTTATTCTTTTTGTCTTTTGTGGTTTGCCCTTACCACTGTCTGCCGTTCAGCTCCACACTCTGGAGATGGTTCTCAAGTTCCAGGAGCCAGCTCTTTCCAACCAGAATCTGTCCCCATGTAGGACGTCATCATTTCCAGTTCTACTCACAGTATCAACCAGCTTAGGGTTTGCTGAGCTGTACACAGTTCTGTCATGGGCAGGCGAGAGGAGTCCTTTGAATATATAGACCACAGTGTACACTGTTAGGGCTGGTGATGGACAAGGCTAGCACACATTGAAAGCAAAGCCATGTAAGATATGAGGCATCCAAGTCCATCGTTGGAGAAACAGGACTTAAGTGCTTGGTGGGCAGTAGCGATTCCGGAACAGTCCTCTCTCGCCTTCATGTTCTCCATCAGGCCGGACACAAAGCCCCGCCCACACTTACACTCAGTTACTGCTTAGAGACCTGAATATGTTCTAGACATATCTGGGTGCTGGGCTGCAGAAGGCCTTGGATGTCAGGGTGACGTACTTGTCACCAAATAGACAAGTATTACCCTTAAACTGTTAAATGTTGACTCGGATCGCAAGGTGAAGAATAAGGGGAAAGATTACGACTGGCCTTGGGGCTGCTTTCGTCTTTTCATCTCTGGGCTCTGTGACCTCTTGGCTGAGTGTCTTCCCATGTTACTTTCAAGATAAAGCTGAGCACGGGTTATGTGGGGTGTTCATTCAAATCATATTTAAAACAGCTCCTGTTCCCCTGTCCTCCTGGACACGGTGTCCATGGTGACTGACCAGTGCCTAGCAGGTCAGCCCTGGACTTGCCTCTGTCACTTACAAGTGTAATCTTCCAGATGGCTTTTGCTCAGTCAAGTTAGGTGATGGTGCCAGAGGGAAGAGACTGGTGAGAATGTGCAAGCGCTTGCATTGCAGCTAAACTGTGACATTTAGGAATAAGCCATTCAAAGAAACTCTGCAGAGAGAAATTTCATTTGAAATTGTTACTAAAAATACCCGTTGATGCTTACTGCTTTCGATGTATGTCTATGCATATGTAGTTCATAGACTTCTTTCATGGAAGTCAGTCCATCCGTGCTGCTTCCTAGCAGCTCAGTGTTCTGCGGGGAGGCCAGTCCAGCTTGAAGACAAAGTACACAGGTCAACAGCTGACAAGTCCCCGAAACTTTCATCTTCCACTTATAGTTTCTTAGTGATCCTTTATAAAGAAGCTGGTCTGCCAGTTCACACGATCAGAATCTCTTCCTTTTCCTGGCTGTGGCCCCACAGTCTGGTTTTGTGACACATGGGAGCTAGGGAGTTAAGAGATGACCGTGGGCTCGTGCACATCCACTGTATTTTAGTGTGTGTTGTACAGATCCTTTGGAAACAGAGACTGGCTCTTAAGAAGTCACTTAATACCCACTCCTCCAGCTAACTTGTGAGTCTGTTAACTACCTGAAGAGCAGAGAGTGAGGCAGAAGAAACATCACCAGGCGCGAGGAGACTCTCAAGAAGCTGCGTGCCAGTCACTCACCCGCTGTGTTCTTGGTACTGGAACAAACATTCTGCTGCCCCGTTGCCATCACTGCAGCTGCTGTTTCTAAAGGGACACTGGTTTAGTGTGCACTCCGGGCTGGGAATTTGCACGTATTCAGTTCACTCCTGAGAAAGGTGCTAGAAAGTAGACATTCTAAGTCCTCTCGTATGGGGAGACGTAGCTGTAGTTTAGATGAGTGAAATCCACTGTGCCAGGCAAGATGAAATTGCTCATTCAACTCGGAGCTCTCTCTCTCGACATATGGACATCCACATCCAGACCATGCTGCCTCTCGGGTTTCCCCAAGAAGAGCTGCTAAACTGCTTCCGTTTGCTGGAATAGCCTTTGTCCATCGCACAGGTTAATGAGAAGTTTTGTTTTTCAATCTTGCACATCCCACATCATTCAAGCACTCTGTCCAACCTGTAGGAGGAGACATGCTGGTGGCCCATGTGCTCAGGTTTGTTTCCCCAGATCCTTGGAATACCCTGCACTGAAAAACAAGTTTCTTTTCCTGGACCCATACAGTGTATCTCCCATTCTAATAAAAGACATATTCCCTGGAAAAAATACAATGAAATGAAACACAGAAGAGAGGCCATTCAGTGGATTCTTTGAGTTTGGAGATCTAAGTCTGGCAAACACTAAACAAGTCTGCCACCACCTCAGGGATTCCTGCCGATGGCCATGTGCAGTGCTGGGACAGCAGGGAGCTCTTGCCAGTTACTAACAGAGAGATTTGGGAGCAGTTGAGCTTCTCATTTTTCCTCATGTGGAATGAGAAGTGTGGATTATGTGGTCTTTATTATTGCTTTCATGTAAAAGTTCTCTAATTTTATGAGCTTCTTTTTTCCTAGTTTTATACTATTCAAGGAAGGTTTGCATGCTGCTTTGAATTCATTCATATATTTACAAATACCCAAGAGCAATACAATAGTATTAAGATTTAATATCCCTAAAAGGTCAGACTTCTCTTCCTACCCTTCCAAGGATTTCCTGGAAGCAAGGAGGCTAGCAGATCAGAAGTGTGCCGTGTGGCAAGTCAATAAAAAGAAGCACAATGAGTCAGGTGCAGTGTCAGACTCCGAAATCCCAGCACTCAGAAGGCAGAGCTAGGAGGAACATCCTGAGTTCAAGGCCAGCCTGAGACTGTGAATTCCAGGTCAGCCTGGGCTGGGATGAGACCCTACCCCCCCACACACAAAAAAGAAGTAAAATGAGAACCCAAACTCTCTGCATCTTAAATAATTCTAGGCACCTTTTCCCCAGTCTGAGCAATTCTTGCAAGGTACTTATCAGACTATAAAAAATAAAATGGGGATTTATACAAGCTCATGATAGAAACTCCCAGATACTAATGAAAAAGGCAGACAGGTGAGTCTCTAAAATCCTCATTGTCGAAGATACCTGATGTTTTCTGTTGTCCACTGTCTTGATAAGCATTTTCATATATAGCTCATGCCAGCCTCTGGTATGGGACCAAGGAGGTACAGCAATAGACTAGATCCTTCGAGCCATTTGTACTTTGGGGTGTGTAGTCTAGTGAAGAAGGTGCTAGTTTGGATGAAGTATGGTAAACATCAAGCTGGCGGTAAGCAAAATGGCACAGGGTGTCTTCTGTAAGATCTATGAGTGTTTAGTCTAACCTAGAAACCACGTTAGACTTCCATGGAAAAAACAGTCCCTACATGCGTCTTCAAGGAATAGATTGCAAGATGGGCAGGCAATGGCAGAAAAAGAGAAAGCTGAGATTCAGAGGGTAAAAACAACGTAGAGAACTAGAACTGGAACAGTGTTATTAAGCAAAATGCCTTGTGTAGAGTAGCCAGGGATGGTACTGGAGCCATAGGTAGAGGGCTAGGTTCTGGAGAGACCTGTCTATTACTCTGGGAATTTGGACTCATCTATGGGCTCTGGGGAGTTTTAAATAGAGGGGTGGTCTGATGGGAACTGAAGTTTGATGAATTCAAATATGGGAAGTAAGAACACTAACCAGAAAACTAGGGCTTATGATAGTCCAGCAGAAATGGTAAGGCTCAGGCAGTTGTTAAGAGGAGAATAGGGAGAAATGGTGAGGCTCAGGCAGTTGTTAAGAGGAGAAACAAATGGGAGGCGGGATTTGCTAGTGCTTGGAGAATGGAGATTTTCTCCGTCTTGGTTTGTGCTTCTTCAGTTCGTGCAGTCTGTGATAGGAGCTGTGGTGGATTATTCCAAACACAGCTGAGCAGCATGATTATTCAGAGGACTCTCTTTCTGTCTGACTATGCCCACCAAAAGCGGCTTCCCTGAAACCTTAGGAAGCTAGACAGAACCTGTTATTGTCTTTTTTTTTTTTTTTTTCCATACCCAGTGGTCTGAGTTTCAAACTGAAATGTTGCTTTTTGCCTGGGCTCAACAGCCTGCGCGCTTGCCTGCACATGAGCACACAGAACGTGGCTAGTAAGTGAAACATCGGATGCTCAGTGCTACTTTCAGGTCATGAGAATAAAGAAGTGTGTGAGGTATCCCAGCTGCCTTGGGATTCTATCGTTGAAACAAGATAAAGGACTCTGTTTAGCTATCTGTGTAAGTCAAATATAACTTGAGAATTTAAAAAAAGTAAATATAGGCACCAGAGCGTCAAGCAGGAGTCTTACAGACACAGCCTGGTGTATCACTGGTTAGAATTTCCTTCATTTTGCAAAGCCACAGGCCACATGCATCAGCTCACCACAAAGTCATTAAGCCTTTTTAAGCTCAGATGAAAAACATTAGCAAATACCACAAAAGGCTTTAGTGTAGCCCCTTTGTTCATTCACATATGGCACGTTATAACTCCTGCGCCACTCTGGCCGTGTGTTTGTTTAAGCTGCCTCCATCAAGCTGGTCCTGGAAGAACAAAAGACATCTTGAGCAATCCTGAGCAGGAAATGGGCTAATCTAAACATGGTTTGTGACACTTTAAGTAGAATAGAAAGCGAAGGGATTGATTAGTCATTAATGTCCAATTGGGTCCATATGGATGCTACAATAATAAAGCCTTTTTCCGAGCAGTAGCAGAGTTATTGAATTAGAGGTTTATGTTTCCTCAGAGTGACCTTAGGGAATTCCCTTTTGGTTCTTCTTGTTGATCTTTTAAAGAGAATGGATTTGCTAATAGAACAATATAGGGGCCTTGCCCACAAGAACACTCGCTCATAATCCTTCAACTGAGGAATGCCTTACTTCCTCCTCATTCTACTCCCTGCCGTAATTCTAGTCACTGGCGCTTTCTGCGAATGCCCTGGCATCTTCCTTGGTGTAGCATTTCAGACACCAATCAAGCAGTGGCTTGAACTTCCTAACAGGTAACCAGCTCCTCTAACATGCTGAGCAATAGGGGGCCACTCATGTTCCAGTCCTGGAATGGCAGACTGAAATTTCAGTGATTTCAGATCACCAAATGGTGCCTGGGAGAGCTCTGACCTGGAGGAAGTGTGCTAGACTGAAAGTCAGGAGAGTGAGGTTCTAGATTCTACTCTGGTTACCACAGGGAGAGATCACATGAGCCTGGTCCCACCCCTGCAGAGGATTATAAAGTGCTTAATGACAGCACTTGATGTATCTGGTTTGTTCGAGATGCTTTCCCAGAGCCTGATCTATGGTCTAGTCGGCCGGAAAGGGAAAGTGCTTCCTACACTGCCCTGGGGCTGTGACTGGGGACATGTGCGTTTCCCAAGCGTCCAGGGCACTTCTCCTTTATTTGTACAGGACATGTGACTGACGGTCTGCTCACCAGTGTCTTCAGTTGATTCATGGCCTTTCTTGGTGTCGAGGTCAATGGCTGACATATAACTAGAAGACACTTGGTTTGGATGGGGTTAATGAATGTTAGGATGCAAGCAGGGAAATAAAATTTTATCTATGGTATTCCCCCACATTGGACAACTGAAGAATTAATACCTCAGTCAAAACTCAACAGGTGATTCATCTTTTCTTCCTGCACCATCGGTTCTGAGGCTGGCACCAGTCGCTAACTCAGAAGAACCATGGATCGACATTTTGTGTTTGCCATCAAGTCATGCCACACACCAGTAGGCCACTCCTGCTAACCTATGCAGCCTTGTGGCTCAGCAGTAGGGTACTTCTTAAGCAGGTTTGATCTCCGATAGCCACGAAACAAACTAACTAACCTATCTAGCTAATATTCTATTAAAGGACATGAGGAACAAGTCATATTTGGCACTCCTGGCAATCTTTTTTTTCTCAGATGTGATAGACACATTACTTCTCTTTCTTAGCTATAGATTGCATTTTTCCATTCAAACCACTAGGATAGTCCACTCCATTTCCATTTACTTCCTTCTTTTTTATAGGAAGAAATAAAATTTGAATTTTAAGCTTCCTTCTTATAATGAAAATAAGTTAACATTTTGGCAGTGAACACAAACAAGAACTTAGGGCTGTCATATTTGTAGCTGTCAGCCACTGTTAGACATAGTGCATTGGGCTTCTACCATAGTAAGTTGGGTTTGGTGGGTAGTATCCCGTTGTATGCATAATTTGTCCATTTTCCAATTATTTCTAGTTTTTGTCTACTATCAATAAGACTGCTGAATTTTTTTATATGAGTCTATTTCTAGACAGAAGTTTCCATTTGTTTTGGCTAAATACTCAGGAGTAAAACTGTTCGAACCTGGAAGAACCTGCCAACAGCTATGCTATTTCACACTTGTACCACCAGAATATTAGCTCTCCAGTTGTAACCTATCCTTGTCAACACTGAATTTTGAAGCCATTGCAGCACATGTGGACCAAAATCTCATGGATTGTAGTTTTAATTTGCATTTTTCTCATAGTTAATGATGTGCCTTTTGTGTGTCCATTGACTTTGTTTATCCTTTGCCCACTTGAAAAGTCGATGTTTATTTTTATTATTTTTGGAGAAGTTCTTTCTATAATCTGGAGTGAAACTCTTGTCAGATGTGTATATTATGAATAATTTTCACCAACCTATTGTTCAACATTGGGTTTATGTCTTCTCAAATGAGGCCTCACTCTGCAGAACCACGCTGGCCTGAAACTCACTCTGTCCACTAGGTAGGCCTCAAATTCATGAACCTCCTACTGCAACCTTCCAAGTAGAATATTGGGACTGTAGGCATGCATCACCACCCTGGCTTCATTTCTTAATAGTGACCTAATGAAAGAGTTTTAATGTTAGTGCTTTCAATTTATCATTTTTCTCATAAGCTTAGTGCTTTTTACTCCAAGATCACTCTAGAATATCTTTTATATTTTGTGGAGTGTTTTGCTTTTAGTTTCATTCATGAATCACCTCAAATTATTTGTTAGGATAAGACATCAAGGTTTCCTTTCACGCATATATTCATTAGCTGGCTCTCCTTCTACTTGTTGGAAGACTACAGTTCCCATGGTAACAGGCTGGCTCTTTGTTACTGTGAGATCTAAGCTGTCTTCATGTCTTATCTGACTGCTCTATTTTTATATAAATTTTAAAATTACTTGTCAATATCTTAAAAAATTTCTGGAGAATAAATAAATAATGGTAAGAACTGAGTTGATACTGTAACATTGGGTTTTCTGATTCATGAACATGGTATATTCTTCCACTTATTCAGGCCTCTGAAAGTCGCAAATGCATCGTTTTCAGTATAGATGTCTTGAATACTTCTTTTTCGTTAAAGTTATTCCTAAATATTTTATTTTTCTGATGATATTATTCATTTAAATTAAAAAATTGTTTAGTGTATGAAATATCATTGATTTCCTTGTTTATATTTTATATTGCCATACTTACTAATTTTACTTATTCTAGCAATTATTTTGTAGACGCCCTAGAATTTTTTTGTGAACAATTATAGTACCTGTGAACAGATAATATGATGCAATCTTCCAATTTGAATACTTTTTTGCTCCATTGTTGATTAATGCTGGTGGGGAGCGGACATCTTTGCCTTCCTCCTTGTTTCAGGGGCAGCTTCACACAGGCTGGCGATAGGTTCCTTAAAATGCCATTGAATGGAATGAGAAACTTCTCCACCACTACTCTCTTAAGTATTTATCATGAAAAAGGATTAAATCTATTGTAATGGTCATATTTTCCGTCTTTGTTTTGTTAACATAGTGAGGGAATTATAATGCATGACTCTCTAATCTGAACCTAATCTTAAATTCCCAAAATACATTCTGCTTGGTCATGATGCACTGTCTATATCACTAGCACGTGTTAAGGCTGCGGCTTGCTGACATTTTAGTAACTATCTTGATACCTGGGTTCAAATGTCATGGAGGGCATGTTGCCTCCTTAGGTGGTCAGTGTCCCTTCTTCCTCTACTTCCTGCATATGTGTAAGGTTGTTATTACTCACGTTCTTGTAAAGGTCTCAGACTTACCACTGTGAACATTTGGACTGCAGTTTTCTTGGTAGCAAGGTTCCTGTTTGTAAATTCAGACTCTGTCTTAACTGTCAGAGTTTTCATGTGTCCTATTTCTTGACTTAATTTTAGTAGTTGTGCCTGTCAGAGAATTTGTTTATTTTGTCCAAGTTATCATATTTATTGAAGCTAAGTCATTCATATCATTCCTATTGCTCTTTTCATGTAGGTGCGGCCCATTCCCTCTTTCAGTACAAACACTGAGGTGCTTGTCCTCTGTCTTTGCCATTGATTAGTCCTGAATGGGTATGCCGGTTTTACTGATCTTGTCAGATTACTAACCCTTGGCTTTTAAAATTGTCTTTATTGTGTCTGTCTTCTATTTTATTAGTATGCACTCTTTATGCATTCTGAAAATCTGACTTTAAGTTTAATTATTGAATTCATTTCTGTTTAATGTAATTATTGAATTCGATGGCCTTAGGTCATATAATTTGCAATTTGTTTTTTTATTTTCTTTCTCATGTTTTTCACTTTCTGTTTCTCTATTTCTGCATTCATTTGGGTTAATTCAATTATTGAACTCTTTTGAAGTCTGCTATTTCAATTATTCTGACTTTTTAGTTATACCTCTATGCATTTTAAATGGTTTTCTAAGAATTGGTGCCTCCTAGATTATTCTTGCAGTCAAACATTTTCCATCTTACATAAGAGAAGCTTTAACAATTTGATTTCATTTACTGCCCTTGTCTCCTGAGTTCATGTTGTTGATGCCCCATGTTCAATATCGTCATATGTTGAGAGAACTAACTAAGTAACTGCTGTTGTTTCGTAGAAACAGCCCCTTATCTAGCTCCTTTCTCCCTTCCCTCCTCCACCATCTCTTTTTGTGGTATTGGGAATTGAACCTAGGGCCTTATCCATGCTAGGCAAGTGCTCTACCACTGAACTATACAAACATTCCTCTTTATTTTTATGCCACCTGGGGAGGGTCTTCATGGGAAAACCATGAAGACAGAACTTCATCTTTTCTAGGATGGAGTCTTCCAGGGACTCTGCTCCGCTGTGACTGTTCCTGGGAGTCTGCTTATGGTGCTCCAGGTTTTAACTATTAATCTGTTGTAGATCTGGCTGATCTGATCTACTCTAGTACAGAATTAGGTCTCAAGACAGAATCTTCTGTGCCACTCAATACTCTTCATTCTTTCATTCTAAGCTTCAAGAAGGTGTTAGTAGCCTTCTCTGCTTGTATTCCACAGCATCACTCACTCTGATCCCTGAGATGGCTTGGTGGTCTCTAAACACACTTGTTCCCTCTGCGTCAAGGCCTACTGGCTTCTTAGGCTGGCATTCAAAGTGCCTCACTGCAGTTTCCTTTCTAGTTTCATCTCCTGGTACCCCCTCCATTTGCCATAAGCTTCATTTTAGCCCCCTAACCCAAGCCTTCTGTGCATTAATTCACACTGAGTCCTTAGCTTGAAGCATCCTTCCACCATACCTGCTCAATCTTGCTTTTCCTCTGAGATGGTGCTCACACGGCACTTTCTTTTTCTCCAAATCCATCCTAATATTCACCTCTATGCGCCCAAATAATGTTGATCATTCTTCCTTACTTTCATAGCATTCTAAAATTACCATTGTTAGAACTGCTTCATGAGTTTTCACTGATGTGTTTCCCCCACCTCTGGAACAGCTTGCTTAACAACAAATATGGTACGTGTGTCTTTTATCCTTGTATGCCACATCACAAGCTTGGTACATCTGAAATTTGTCAGGACTTTTTTTTTAATTAATGCATAAATAAATGACTAGTGGGCATATACATGAGCCCACACTAAACACTTGTTCACCCTGATAGCCCTTGTGATTTTCCCAGGAAGGGAGCTCTGCAGGATTAGTTCAGGGCCATTGCCATCAGCCAAGGTGGGGAGACAGGCCTCTTTAACAACCACCTTAAAAAACCCACTGTCCTGTCTTCTCTCAATCATTCAAATCTCAGCTTCCTATGGAGGTCTTTTTCCTGGCAATTTTTTTTTTCTCCCTACAGACCAGCTTTCTTTGTTTAACTGAAAGTTTGAATTTACATAGCCTGTGGTTTAGGAGGTGAAGGCTGGATTAACCAGTCTAAACCTCCTGGGGGAAGCTATACAGAATGGAGCACAAGGAGCCCTTTCCATTGCTGCCTAGCATGGTGCCACTGTCCTCCCTGCCTTCCTTAACTGTCATTTGGGGCTGCTGTTGCAGGACAGGACTGTAGTGGTCTCCCCAGGTACATAGATGAGAGTCTACCTTCCCACTGCTTCTGTAGGAAACCCTATCTAGGATTCATGAATATTTCCACTGCTATTAAAGGGAAAAGAAGGCTAGGAAGATTGCTTAGTGGTTAAAACATTTTCTATACAAGCACGAGGACCCGAGTTTGGATCTCCAGAATCCACAAAAATGATGGGCATGGCAGTGCACCCCTGTGATCTTAAATCTGGGTAGGCAGAGACAGGTAATCAGCGGGTCTCACTGGCTAACTGGTCCAGCCAAGTCTGTGAGCTCCAGGGTCAGTGTCCAAGAATGAGGTGGACAACGCTTGACGAAGACCTGGTTAGCGGTCACCTTCCCTTTGCTGGGATGAACATCTGACCAGAGCAGCTGATGGGAAGATGGGGTTTATTTCAGTTTACAGTCTCTAGGGGAAGTGTCATCATGGCAGGGAATGCATGATGCCAGCAGGAAGCTGGTACACACATCAGGAGTAGTCTGAATTAGCTAGCCAGTACCCGTTGAGATGGACTGGTAAAACCCCAAGATCTGCTCCCAGTGACACATTTTCCAGCAAGGTTCCACCTCCCAAAAGCCTCACAACTTTCCCAAAGTGCCACCAGCTGACAACCAAGTGTTTAGAACACATAGTTTATGGGGGACATTATACGTTCAATCCACCACACTCAATGTCAGCTGACCTTGAGCCTCTACATGCGTGCATACACCTGTGTGTATGTGCCTGCATACACATGTGCACTTACAAAATCCAAATAGACACATGTATGTATACACACACACACACACACACACACACACACACACACACGGAAAAGAAATTCACTCATAAAATAGTGAGCCACTTCCTGAGGCAATTTGATCCTGGATTCTAACAGAGTATTGATTATTTAAGAATGAAATACTTTAACTTAATGAAGTTATTTTTAAAAAGAATGCAATACTACAATATTTGGTACATTGATTTTTAAAGTTAGTTAAAACAAAAGTGAATTTTTGACTTTCAACATATAAATTAATAGCATTTCTTTTGAAAACAATTTAGTGCTGTATAGATATTTTCATACCTATTTAAGAGGGTTTTAATTTCCATTTTTGAATTTCTGAATTTATATACATATGTATAGCTATATGAATTTCTACTGCTGCTATATTTCTCTAAACATTTTGTTTCATAAAGGAAACTTCAAGGAAGTTTAGAGACTCTTTTTAAATGTCCTTTTGACTTTTGTGGCTTCATACCTTTGTAAAATTCTTACTCTAGTTTAATTCAAACTAGTTTGGGAGCTGAAGTAATTAATGACTTGTCATCTTTTAATAAAAAAGAAAGTAATATTGAGAGATGTTCTCTATCAAAAGATTAATCTCAAGAAATATTTGTTGAAAAACCATCCTTCTGCATAGTGCTCATGTGGAAGTTGTGGAAGGTACAGTCACTGCAAACTGAGCAAACAGAAGAAGCCCTCAGCATGTCTCCACAGGGCATCTGTAATTTACAATATTGTACTTTTGGTTCCAACCCACGTGTGAATCCAGGTATTGTAAGTCTTGGGAAGGATGGATCCCATTTCCAGGGTGTTGGTGACTGTTCCCGAGGCTGATTTGCATGTGCTCTGCAGGTTTGCTGCTCGCACTGACTGCCTGGCTGAGAAGGAGGCACCACTCTATCTCCCCTGTAGTCATGAGGTTGCCTTCGAGCACTTCCTCTGTAGACAGAGGAAAGAAGAGGACGAGGAGGGAGGGAAAGTAGGAAGAACATGTGTCCAGGTTCTGCTTTTTCAATGACACCTGGGCACAGCGACTTTGTGGCATAGTCAAAGTCACTGTTGTAGTTAATGACATGAGCCATCAGGTCTAGTTCAACATTTCAAATCTTGGTCTCCCTGAATAAGTCTCCTCTTCCAAAGTCCTAGTTTATCTGATACACTATTGGTAGTTCAGTTGTCCCCTGCATTTTCCAGTTTATTCCTAGTGGAAAAGGAAAGAGGTGACAGGGAAAAAATGAAAAAGCTGTGTGTTACCCTGATTACTTTACATTTTATAGAATGCACTGGGCTTGAATTTCTCCATTTCTGGAGGCATTCCTTGAGCCCTGACTCTCTTCTATGTTTTGATTCAGCGTGGTGTACATAAAATGTGTTGGGAGAGGGGGGAGAAGTGCAGGGAAGCTGGTGGAGGTGAGACCTGAACTCTTTTCCCTGGATAAAGGTGGAATTTTGTAAAGCAGAAGACTTCAAGAAGGACTCACTTGGGTGAGGCAGAGTATGAGTGGAGAGAGATCGGGCGCCTCTGACAAAGTCAAGTACGGTAAATAGTATGTAGGCTCTACAAGCAGCATCAAAACAGCCACTATGTTTCCATCAGTCTGTAGATTAGAACTCCCTCTTCACCACGAAACACATATTTCAAGTGAAGAAACTAGAAGCTGAATCTGGTTTTTTTAGAAGTGGAAAGAAAGCTACAACCATTGGGCTAGAGCAGGCCTTAGTGGTTAAGGCACTTGTCTACGAAGCCTACGGACCCAGGTTCAATTACCCGATACACACGTAAGCCAGATGCATAAGGTGGCCCATACATCTGGAGTTTGTCTGTAGTGGCTAGAGACCCTGACACGCCCATCCTCTCTCTCTCTCTCTCTTTCTCTCTCTAAAAAATAAAAATAAAATATATTCAAAAAGAAAGCTACAAGCATGAAAGCAGATGTCACATGTTAATCACCTGTGGCAGAGTAGTTAACTTAGAATAATATTGAAATGTTTCTGCATCTGACATGCTTTCCCAAACCTGTCTCCTTTTATGGGTCTGCATGGCAGTATATAAATTGCTGAATCCATGTCAGTTGTAAAGTAATGGCACCGAGGGCCTCATAGATTACCATGGTGATCCTCAAGAGAAGACACTGTCGTGTCTGAATGAGTGTTTCCCTTCCAGAGTAATGCATGCCTTCATCTGGCCCAGCAGTCAGCACATTGCCCCGTGCTGATGGATATTGTCAGCTGGAAGCTACTCTACATTTCACTGCACAATAAACGTGGCTGTCAAACTCATATAGAGCAAAATCAATTTATCCTGTATGGTCAGTGCATTTTAAATGAAATTAATGTGCTGTGGGTACAGTGGCAAAAAGGTAGCATATTAGTTATGCATCTTGGGATCTGAGACTTTTCATGTAAGGCATCATTCTGTCTAGTAGGACTAAAAGAAGGGCTGTTTATAAAATATGATATTTTTGCATGATCTTCAGAAAGTGGCCTCACTGCCCTCTTTTATGTTGAAGGGGAAAAAAAATCACATTATTAGCCAATCCCATCCTGTTATCCTATCTTTTGTTTGTGGTAAATGATGAACATATTTTCCAAATAATAGCACTTCTAATGTTCTAATTTATTACTGGCTGTGACACAAACAAATTTCTCCTTAAGCAAGGTATGTGGAGATACAAAGGCAGAGATTTATTGGGCCTTGTTGTTCCTGCATAACTTTACCGAGCTGAGCAGTTTAGCTTGTTCTAGAAAAATGGAAATATTAGTTTTAATGTGTATTTTGCTTCTAAACTTTTGGGGGCAGGTTTTTCTGTTTATGCCACAGGAGTATTGCTTGAGGCCATCAAGGAGACCATATCATACTTACAGTGAAGTTCTCAGTCTGTCCTCAGATATTCAGAAGCTGCCACACTGGAAAGCATACATCAGTATGTCACACTAGCAGAGGGGGGACACAAAAACAAGCAAGCACTCCACTCATTCATTAATGGAAGACCTCTTATTAACTGAAATACCTGTATCAAAGCCCATCAGTAAACATACCTGGTCTTTGGCCTGTCCTTGATAAACGAGTGTGATGAGGCTCATCATTATGTTACTAAGTTAGCCCTTCCAGAAATCACCAACTTACCAGAATTTAGAAATAGTTTAATAGATGTGAAATAAATTCCTTTAAACAACCGAAAAATGTATTGGGACCCTTGAAACAAATACCACTTTAGTTCTCTTCTTTTGCATATGCGTTAGAAACCAAATCACCTTTTATATAATGCATCGTTATTATCTGTATGTGGGAATGCCTTGGTAGACTAGGGGGAGAGCAAGAGAACCTGTAACTTTAGGGAATCAGTGTTGCTGGGGATGGAGTGGAAAGACCACGGGAAACTGTCCTGTAAACAGTAATCCCCTTGGGACATGGAGCCCGAAGGCGAGAGGAATGAGTGCAACCCACGAGAGAGCTTAGGGCAGCTGCCGACTGTGAACCTGAACACCCTGCCCCACTCACCTGCTAACTGTGGCTTGCCCTCAGAGAGTGGAAGAGACATTACCCCTCCCAGGAGGACTTGTTGGTGTTCTGGGCACCCTGCCAACTCCAGCATCCACCACACACCCTGCTCTGACTGTCGGTCTCGGCCCGTGAACTCTGAGCACCTTTCCAGACAGCTTTAGCTACATCGTGCTGTCCCTCGCATGGAGAGCCCAGCTCGTAGGAAGTGCTCGGTTTCATGGACTCACTGAAGGGGACTGAGGGGCTTGGTGGGAACCTGAGGAGGAGACGAGAAGACCACAGACCAAAGCAAGCCCTGGGAAACACTGTTGTTAAAGGACACTGTTTGGGGGAAACATGCTTGCAGTAACTGAGGTTTTCGGCAAGGGGGGCTGACATGACTGGCAAGAGCCTGCTCTGGAAGGGAGGACCGCTGTGGGAAAGTTGACCAGAGAGATAGCACCAGGCCTTCCTTCACTTTCACCTAGAACTGACTGCAGTGAGCGAGGTAGATCCATAAAATCACGCAGTTCTGCACACAGTCTCTGACAGTGTTGTCAGAAAGGCCTGTGGACTTGTCACTTGGCACGGTCCTCTGCTTCCAAGAGGTCACTTAGAACAGGAGAGGTGCCAGCGGTGGGGCAGCAAGCCAAGCCAGGCAGCAAAGTGTTACTTCTGCACATATTAATCCTTTGCCCCATCTTGTTCCCCACCCTGACATTACAGGAAGTAAAGCAATGAATGGCTCTGCAGCCAAACTACAGCAGTATTATTGTTGGCCAACAGGAGGCGCCACTGTGGCGGAAGCCCGCGTCTACAGGGATGCCCGCGGGCGCGCCAGCAGCGAGCCACACATCAAGCGACCAATGAATGCGTTCATGGTTTGGGCGAAGGACGAGAGGAGGAAAATCCTTCAGGCCTTCCCCGACATGCATAACTCCAACATTAGCAAAATCTTAGGTGAGTGAGGCTGCAGGCTGATGTCCATGTGAGAGTGGAAATGGGGGGGGGGGGGTTGTGGCAGCCTTTCTCCTCCCACTGTGGTGCACTTTAGATTAAAGAGTTGTTGCCCCCACCAGCTCAGGTGGATAAAGACTTAATTTAGGGACTGAATTATTGTCAGGGCAAACTTGGGTAAAAACTTTAGAGACCAGCTCTTTATAGTACTGTGCTGATATTGTGAACTTAGCAGCTCTGGAGAGAGGTCACTGCTCAACAGGATTTATGGGGCAAGCTTATCCTTCTTGTTCAGACCTTGAAAACCTCACCGTTTTCTGCTGTGACTTTCTTGGGTTCATTTGGCCCACTGCAGGAACTCACCAGGGACTGGGGGTGAACCCCAAAATGGTGTGAAATTCATAGAGTACAGAACAATGCCTCTAATGATAGCTTGAAGACTTGTAAAAATAAAGCAGCATTTACTCTAATACGATATGACTAGTTCAAATTTCATAGCAGTGAGTCGAGGGCAGAGCCCACAAGGCAGGGCCTGTTTTGTGGTGAGCTGCTGAAGCGATCCTCCCAGTGCTCGGATTAAACTCAAGCCTGGTCCTATTAGTGTACAGCTGGCCGCGCTCGGATTATACAGTTTGGAATTACTGCCTTCAACATATTGAACACGTTTTATTCAACAGGCAGCATTACAGCCAACATGTTTCCTCTTCAGAAAGAGAAAACACAGCCGGTTCTGCTGTGTCGAAGCTGTCATGGGACAAGCTTGAAGGGAGCCGTTTAAGAAGCTGAAAACATTAGAGACTTAAACTGTGGTTTTAATTTCTTAAATGTTTTGTTCAAAAGCAATAAATATTTAACCCAAGTAAATATCAGTGATCTGGACATTTACAAATACATGTGTTTTGTCACAATGTAAATAATTTGACTTGGTTCTGTGGCATTTTGAGGCAGTAACCACTAAGAAAATTTAAAACATACATGGTATCAAATGTGGTGAAACATTCAAATACAGTGTTCTCTCTATTTTTTTACACCTTCACTTTTGAATTTTAAGATGGGTACTAAATGTCACCCCAATTAAGTGGGGTTTCAGAGATACACATAGATGTGTGTTATTCTTTTCAACTTAAATACCTTTCAAGTTAAAAATGTTCTTAACAGATTGTATATTTTTCAAATTAAAAGAGATTCTAAAAGAAGTTAGTGTTTCTCCAGCCTTATAGTTTGATACCTAACTTTAAGGAATTCATGTTTGTTTCCTGCCATTTTGGTAGCAGTGTCGGTAAGCTTTCAGCTGAGCACAAGCCCTCTCTGTTTCCATTTTGGCAGCCGTGAAGAATCGCTATTATTGATATACATTCTGGGAAAAAAATTATTAGGACTATAGTAAGCATATTCATTAGACTGTAAACCTCCAGGCACAGGCACTTGTAGCGTGCCAAGAACCCTTAGCTGGGGCCATGAGCTGCCGGCAGCCCACAGAATGCCCAGAAGCCGGTCCACACAGCAGGTCCACACAGCTTCCGTATACCACTCAGGAGAGAGCAAGGATGGGCACATCGTCAGAGCAGGCCAGGACATTGCTGGCCTGGCCACAGAATATTTGTACAACTTTTCCATTTGTTTACGTATGAAAACCTCCTCTGAGGAGCTGCTGACCTCCAGCCTGCACAGCTGCCACCGCTTTACTCACCAGCGAGACACAAAAATGCAATGTGATACGTGTAAAAAAACACATCCTTTCCTCGCCAAGGGTTTAGATAATTCTTTATAAACAATATTAGAGAAGGGAATACTTTTCCTTCTTCCTGTATAAACCATATTAATTTTTTTTTGTACTTTTATTGGTACAACTTTGAATGGTCATTTATAGTACTTGAAAGCGGTGTGTTTAATTCCAGCGGCTCCTTCTAGTTCTAAAGCTATAACTTCTTCCATGGTGCTGAGGCCCTGTGTTTTGTTTTTAAATAACCCTAGGCCAGGAGAGACAGTGCCCACAGTAGACTTATTATCTGGAAGAGGGCCAGTATCTGCGGCCATCTCATCAAGGCTCAGCTCTAAAGATGCTTGGAGCGTGAGAGGCATTCGGGTTTCTGGTATCAAGAGAGCTTTCCTGAGAATCTTGCCATTCTCAAAAACATGCTTAGGCTCTTGACCCTTTGAGGGAGAGAGGGAAGGAGAGATGGAGGGAGGGAGGGAGGGAGGGAGGGAGGGAGGGAGGGAGGGAGGAGGGAGGGAGGGAGGGAGGGACAGAGACCCGGAGGCCGATGAATTGGAAAGACCTTGGTTGCAACATGTGGTCTTAAAACAGCAAAGATATATTTTAACATAACATCATATCAGCAGCCATAAAGTGTTGAGAAAAACCCCGCTAACTGCCTTCTACACCATGGCCTTGCTTCACAGTCTCTCGGGAGGGGTGGTGTGGGGGACCTGGCGGCATGGCCGGCAGGGAGCCGTATTTAGCTGCTGTGGTTGCCTCGACTACTTGAGCACTTACAGCCATTTTCATGTGTAGGATCTCGCTGGAAATCCATGTCCAACCAGGAGAAGCAACCTTACTATGAAGAGCAGGCCCGGCTCAGCAAGATCCACCTCGAAAAATACCCCAACTATAAATACAAACCCCGACCGAAACGCACATGCATCGTGGACGGCAAAAAGCTCCGGATCGGGGAGTACAAGCAGCTGATGAGGTCTCGGCGGCAGGAGATGAGGCAGTTCTTCACTGTGGGGTACGTGCTCGCTCCTGCCTAGCAAGAACCCACCAGGGCAGTGTTTGGGAAAGAGATTAACGAAGGGAGTGGGTGTGACTGACACCCCAGGCCTTGCCGTGGGACTCCGTGTGTGTGTGTGTGTGTGTGTGTGTGTGTGTGTGTGTGTATGTGTGTGTGTGTGACATAGGTGTACAACCTTGCAGCATGGCTCTTGTCAATTCTAAAGGAAGCCTCAGCAGCTCATTCCCAGAGGAGCGCCCTGCCCTTGTCGTTGTTCCTCCAAGATCCCCAGTGCCCACACACGGAGTTTCTGGTAGTTTATTTAGATAGACTCACAGGGAGAAAAAAAATCAAAAGTAGCTCTAAGAAAGCCCCAGAAGCTCCCCACTTCTCGGGTGGTGCTTCTGACTGTAATCACAATGGTCTGCTTTTGTTGTGGGATCCACCACAGGATAATTGGCCTTGACATTGGTTAGAAGACCTCATTTTTGGCACAAGATCCAGAACTCCCGTTGCAGTAAATTACTCTGTGGTGGAAGCAGGAACAATGTGGATTTTCTTGCTTAAATCAGAAACTAGGCATGTTTTTGATATCTTCAAGTCTGATTTCATGTCATTTTGTTTAAAAATTAGGTAATAGATTTCTGGTATAAATTTCGATTTGGCTGACGGGCTGTCTGCCTTTGAAAGAGGCCCCTCATAACCGCAGTAGTCGGGATAAGTGGGGCAGATGCCTGGAGATAGCAGCACACCAGACCCGGCAGCTCTGGCTGTGGGAGAGGGCTGAAGCATCTGGAATGGGAGAGGGCTTGAGTGGGAGAAATGGAAAACGCAGAAGGGAATCTGTGTTTACTGGACTGTGGAGATGCAAGGACCTCTATTGGGCCTAGGAAGAAAGCTTCATGGAAAGAAAAAGACCTGGAGACCTTAAAAGGGAGTGAGCCAGCTTTGCAGTTTAGGGTGCTCAAAGAGAAACCCACAGAGCAAAGCACTGGCTTAACAAGCATGCGTCAAAAGGATGAAATTAGTTCAAAATAATAGATAGAGTACAACATGCAGTAAGTCAGGGACGTTCATCTGAATTCTGAGTCTCTGCAGGGGACGGTGGGAGCTCTGGAGTTCGGCTTCTAAGAGTCAAACACTGACCCACTCACCTACGTGGGTGGGCTATGTCCCTTCTCTAAGTTTCCATTTCCACCTGTATGGAAGGAAAGGAGTGAGGGTGTGTGCCCTGTTCAGTTGTTGAAAGCACTCAGTCAGGCAGTACCTTCAGAAGTACTTCCGCTAATACTTAGTACAGTATCACAAAGGGAGACATCAACATCCCACCTTCTATTTCATGTGTGTCCACTTTCCAGGAAAGCTGTATTTGCCTCACCCTAGTTTACTTCCTCTAAGGAGCGCTAAACCACTTCATGATTGGAGATTCTAGTATGTGGGTAAATGAGGACATGACAACGTGGTCTTCTCAAACACCTCTGCATTGTGGATGTCCACATCTTTAAAATAATGCTTTTAGCACAAAAAGTAAATGTGATATAATTGGACTATTCACATAATAATTAGAGGTTTTGTGAAAAAGTTGATTCCTTGTTCCCTTTAAGAAGTACAGTCATAGTAACAAAATACATATTTAAGGCTGTGTGGTAAACATCCTTTAATCCTGTCCGTGTAACCCTGAGGCTGTGTTCATCACTTTTGAAGAGAGAGTAAGAACTGAGACCTTCTATGACTGCCATGGCCCTGTGTGTTCAGAGAAATGCAGCGGCTTCTTTCACCGAAGTCTACAGGCTGTCAGAAGTGCCATTTTATTTCCTTGTCAGGAAACTTGAAAACACGAGTGGGAGCACTAGTACTCACCTTAGAGTCCCCTTTCCTGGCTCAGGATTAACATACCTCAGCACATACCAGTGCAGACAATCTAAAACCTGGATGAGTTAGTATCATGTGCCACTTGTTGAGTGCTTACTCTGGGTTGTCACATGACCCTCTACAGAAAATAAAGGAAGGTGAGGTTCCTCAAAGGTGAGAGAGATCAAGAGCTCAGCTCAGGTCTGTGCCTGTGTCATGCCACACAACAAAGGCCCTCTTCTCGCCCTGTTCACTCAGTGTGTGCCCTGCCGCCTGTTCTGGCTCTCCCATTTGAGCAAGAGCTCTTAGAACCTGGGAAAGACTCAGGGTGTGGCTATGGTATGCGGTACACAAAGGGAGTTTTGATGCACACAGAACAGGGTTCTGTTCTGGAAAGAACAGGAGAGCCTGTCTAGAAGGATCATTTTAGACTAAAGAATGAAGGGTGCTAGGACTGGAATGTTCCACCCCTTCATCCCCATTGCCGACCACTTCCCTCTTCCTGGCTCTGGCAAGATCTGCTGCAGAAGCTGGGTGTAATTCCCATTCAAGATTTGTGTCTTCTTTATACAGTTAAATTTGATAGATTATTAACTCGCTGAGGTTCATCTTTGGAAATTGATCTTCACTAGATAAAAGGTCATGAGAAAAGGAACACGGAGAAAAACAAACAAAAATTCAAAGATTGCTATTGACTTCTTGATGGAAGGGGAACAAGATCAATTTTTACAGCTCATTTTGAAAAGACGCATAACTTTCATGCCAATAACTGTATATATTAGTCAACATTTTTGTGCATTTTACTGACTATACAACTGTAACTGATGAGTTAGATCTTTTTACTTAGTTATTATACAATGGATTTGTCAATAATATGGAATAAAGTTAGCTCTTACCTGAGACTTAACCCCTTATATCGGCAGACTAAGTACTGGCCTTTGTGGTAATTCTGGTAGAAGTGCTATGGATGTAGAAATTCTGTTTATTGATATCTATGTGGCCAGAATGATGTTGCTTCCTAAAGAATTATGACTAAATATACTTCTCATTTGGAAGCATACTTAGTAATTTACTCATGAACTAGCAGGCAATTATATAGATACTATAAAATATTAAAATTGAGACTACTTTTTAAGCAATAATAATAGTAAATTATTGAATACTCACTGCATGCAATATGTGCGCTGAGTGAGTTATATGGATTATTGAAAATATATCAATTTTAAAAATAGACAACATCATACCCATTAGAGGGATGAAGAACACAGTGTTTGGAAATATTAAATAATTTGTCCTCAGCCACACAGCTAATAAATGGCAGAGCTGAGATTTAAGCAGACTGATATTTATATAAAACACATGTCCTTTTTACCATTATGCAAATGTCTTGATTAAAGCCTACAAATTGTTCAGAGCCTGTAGAATAGTGATGAAAACATTGAATCCAGAGCCACTGTTTTTGGCTCAAGTGCCAGATTTACCTTCTCCTTGCTGTGAGAACTAACATGTATGACCTTTAGTCTCTGAGCCTGCACTTACCCTTAGGAAATTTATTTAAACTCTTGGCGTTCCAGTTTTCTCATATGTAGACTAAGAATAATAGTGATCCCAATAATACCGACCCTTCTGAAGACCAAATGGCTTAGTGTATGGGAAATGTTTAGAACAGTGTCTGATAAATGTAAGCCCAAAATTAGAATAAATATTATTGTTCAAGAAGAATAATGCATGTGCCTGGTGTATATTTCATATTATATTAGAAAAATTCTCTGCCTAGTGCTTTATTTAAGTGACGTGAACATCCACCAGATTGGTCTCAGTTCTGAAGACATTGACTCAAGCTCATCAGACACTTACAAATGTATTGAGTTATATGGCTAGCTTCCGCTTGAAGCACTGTTCTCCAATAGAGAAGCCAGCGTTGAACTGGCAACAGGCAGAGCAAGAGGATGGCTGGTATTTTCATTCTCTCTTCAGTATCAACTACAGAGACGTGTAACCATAGCCTTATCTTCTCATCAAACAAAACTTGTGGCCTTAATTTATTGACCTTGTAAGGGTCTGAGGAGTAGCAAGCAATGGGGCTTTGCCAACATAAATATTAGTCCTTTCGGAACTGGCAAAGCCAGAATCCACACGGAGATTCCTGTGACTTGAAAACCATGCAGCAGTGCTGAGCTCTGTCCAGACAAGCTCATGCTCCCTTCCTGGCCACCTCTGTTCCTGTCAGCGGCATGTGTACACTTACACAGACATCTACAACTCTTGTTTGGATGGACACATTTGTCATATGTAAAGCCCAATACCTGCCAGCTACTCCTATTTGTGAAATCTGCAGTGTTTGAATTTTGACTTTGAAATTGATCTGTAAAGGGAGGGAAATGCTTTTTAGGAAAGTAATTCCTGATGGACAAGGCTTGAGCCTACTGGATGGTCTTTTTTGTTGTTATTGTTCATTGATTGGCCAGTCATTTGGTAAGGGACCACTTGAAACTACCTAGATTTGTGCTCAGTTATATCAAATAAGGCACTGTTTGCATAGACATGAACTTCCAGAGCATGCTATAGGTTGAAAAATGAAGCGAGGAAATACTAGTTTATTGGCCCCACCCAGGACACCTAAAATAGTGTGTGCACATGCCCTGTTTTGAAGTGCTCATCCTTAGGTTGTAGATAAGAGCAAGCAGAGACCAGAGAAACGGAATTTGCTATTGTTTAATAAGGCCCGCCAACCTGGAGGGCATCCTGGAGGAAGAGGCTTGAGGGTTGGACAGGTCAGGCCATGGAAGGTGGGTCTGTGTTTCAGTGTAGAGGAGAGGAGAGCATAAATACGTGGGGGGAGAGATTGATGTTCAGTAACAGCAAGGAGGCCAGGCTAGAAATTGTCTCTGGCAGCAAAGAAAATGCAAGACGGAACCTCTTGAAAACTAGGATTCTTCAATCGCAGCTAGATATGTTCACTTATATTCTTATTTAGTTTCTAAGTAAGACTACATAGTAAGGTCACTAGGTCTGTGTGACAGTCAGCTTGCTATTTCTAAATAAGACTAGATAATCAGGTCACTCAATCAATGTGACAGTCAGCTTGTGATTCTGCATCCGCAGAATCAGGCGAATGTCGAAGGGGCCTTAGAAATGGCAGGCCACAGTGCGTTCTGCTCAGTCCCCTAGAGGGCAGGAGCACTTAGCACCTTTCGTAGGAACCTGTCCTAAAGCCAAGGTTCTTTTCTCTTAACGGAGCCAAACTTGCCTCTCCCTGGCTTGAGTTGGCTCTGGTCCTCTTGTCTGATCTGTCCTAGGACAGTCATGTAAGCCTCTGAGGACAGTTGTATCCATGTCCTTGCTTTCCTCCCTCCCTCCCATACCTCGGGTCTCATCACGCTTCTTGTCTGAAGTAGGTTCCCAGAGTTTTCACTGGTCTTGCCTCCTCTCACTGGAGTCAGCCATCCACTCATTCCATCAAGTCGGTAGGTTTGTTGAGCACTTGCGTACCACTGTGTAGGCCCCGAGCCATGGAGTGCAGATCCCTGTCCTCACAAGCTGACCTAGTGGTGGAAGACAGATGAATGAATGGATATATGAGTAAAGTGAAAGGTGGGTTAGGGTAGAAGAGGGGAAAGAAGAGAGGGCTTCCAAGGATGGGGAAAGGGTAGAGAGGCTCCAGGAACCCTCCCTGAGAAGGGGAGAGCACAGACCCACGCGGAAGGGCAGCAAGCTGTGCAGGAATCAGAACAGAAGAAGAGTGAGCGTGAGGCAGGATCGTGGTGGTGTGTTCAAGAAGACAAAGAAGCCAGAAGGGCAGAGTACAGTGAAGCCACGAGGAGCACCATGAATACTGGAGAGGCGGCAGGGAGTGTAGTTGTGAAGGGTCCCCTAGGCTACGGTGAAGATGTGGTGTCCAGCCGCTGAGTGAAGAGGAAGGAAAAGGACTGCAGGATTTCAGCAGAAAAGAGCAGTGTGCTGACCCAGGTTCTGAGCGGGCGACTCCATCCCCGGCCCGAGACTTGTCCGAGGGGCCTCATCGCCCCCAAGTACACTCGACTCTTTGCCTAAACTGTTATGCAGTTAATAGTAGCACCGACCAGGTGTGTGGGCTTGGACCTATCAAAAAGTGGGTGGATTCTGGAGATTTTCCTGAGGGTGAACCAACAGAATTGAGTAGTTATAAGGTTTGAGAGAAATACTGTTACTAACGATTGGCCCGAACAGTGATCACTAGCCAAGATCAGGTGGCCTTGTGAAGAGTAGCTGACTGGGAGAATGATCAGGGGTTCAGTTTGGCGCCTATAAGATTGAGGTTGTGTTTAGGCACCCCAATCAAACAAGGAGTTGATATATCAAGTCTGAAGTTTTGAGTAAGGTGCTTACTGGAGGAGCATTGTGGAAGTGGCCAGCACACAGATAATATTTAAACCACAGCACTGGACAGAATTGCCAAGGAAGTAAGCTGAGAGAGATAGACAAGAAGTGCCAGACCCAAGGCCTCGGGGCTTCTGTGCAGAGACATCAGGGCATGGGGCTGGAGGCGGCCAAGGGACTTGGAAGGAACAGCTGGTGAGAGAGGAGGACCGTGAGGTGCTGTGGTCACAAAGAGGATGTGACAACAAGGAAAACAGTGATCCACTACACCAGAGGCCACGCCCCATGCAAGTCAAGTGACGTGTCAGTGTGGAGAGTGTTAGTGGTCTCTCATAAGCTGTGTTCCTTGTAGTGTGGGGGACCGCTGGCCTGGGCCTCAGGAAGCTGAGGAGCCTCGGAGTTTTGCTGAAGGAGATCAGAGCAGCCCAGCAATAGCGAGATGGGAGGGGGATGAGGGGTGAGCCGAGAGAGAGGTGTCGTTATTTTCTGTAGGCATGATTAGATGCCATCCTTCTTGGTAGGAACATTCCTGGGGAGAGAGGGAAGTGAAGATGCAGGGGAAGAGGTGAGCTGGCTAGAGAGAATCCTGAGCAAGGACAGAAGGGCTTTCTGTTGGTGATGAGCTGATCAAAATACATGACGGCCTGGAAAGGATGGGGGCTCGCACGAGGCAGCGGTGAGTCAGAGTGATGGTAGGAGCTTGTGAGAAGTTTTTCTTTTTTTTTTTCTTTTTATTTATTTATGAGAGAGAGAGAGAGGGGGGGGGAGGGAGAGAGAATGGGCACACCAGGGCCTATAGCTGCTGCAAACAAACTCCAGATGAATGCTACCTTGTGCATCTGGCTTACATGGGTCATGGGGAATTGAGCCTAGGTCCTTTGGCTTTTCAGGCAAGCACCTCAACCACTAAACCATCTCTGCAGCCTGAGGAGGTTTTTTTGATGGCTTCCAATTTTCCCATGAAATGAAAAGGCAGCTTAGAGTGATGGGGGAGAAATTAGTTATTTGAGCAGACTTGAGAAAAGATGGCTAGATGAACAGATTGTCCAGGAGAGAAGGAGTGGGCCGGCAAAAGGCACAGTGTGATGGCTAGACAGCACCAGAGACTGTTAGGAAACTCGGGCTTATAAGCATGGAGAGACATAGGCAGGTGGGGTGTTTACTCCAGCCAAGACCATCTGTGTGACTTACCAGAGTAGGTGCAACTGAGTTTGGAGTGTCTTATGGGCAAAAGAGTGTGGAGAGTGGGAGAGGGAGCGAGAAACCGTGGAAGATAGACTGATCGATGCTCGCCATCAAACCCAGGGTCTCGCCTCGCCCTTCTCTTTGGCGCCCCCTTACCTTGTGTGAATTCTGTGATTCCTTTGCTGGGAACATGGTCAAACAAGGTGAGGAGGGAGCCAGAGAGAAGGGCACAAGTTAGGGATGTTGGATTATTAAGAAAGTGTCGGTCCTCATGGGTGGGAGAGTCACTGAGGGCGAAGACTAGAAAGAGGATGTCACCCAAGGTCACACACTGTGAGCCTGTAATTTAAACCCTGAGCTCTTTGCATTAAATCACACAATCTTCCTAGAAGGTTTTTCAGCAGCAAAACCATCTCTTCAGCTGGAGAGATTGCCCAGTGGTCAAAGCCTGCTAGCCCTGGCCCATGTCTGATTCCCAAGGGCCCACATAAAGCCAGACACACAACGTGACACATGTGTCTCATGTTTGTTGGTAGAAGCAAGAGGCCTTGTGCGAGTGCTCTCTCTCTCATAAATAAAATTATCATAAACTATCTCTTAGAGTATAAATTCCCGCTCTAACAGTAACATACATTCCAAAGCATTGTGAGTGTGGGGCCCTGACTGGGGCCCTTCGGTTCCGCAAGGTAGAGGGCAGCTCCTGGGTTTTCACCATCATCCTTCCAGCCTTCAGCTTTGGCTGGGGGCTTGCATAGCTGTGCCATGGCTGGGGTGTCGGGTTTTGGAATATCATGTGTCTCACTCCAGGGCGCAGTGTGGATTCTCTTTTTGCAGTTCACGATCAACTTACTGTCCAAACACACTGCAGATAGGGAGCCCAGCTTAGACATTTCCGATTCCGTTTCAGGTTGCTGGGTATTTCTCTGATGCTGTGAGTTTGCCTTTCTCGCCCCAGCCTTGGTGTCTGCAAAAGGATTTGTGGCATCAGAAAGGCTTCAGCTCCTGGCTGCAGGGCTCTCAATGGTCCGCCTCAGACAGCTCAAACTCTCTGAGCCTTCATCAGCCACTTCACCTGCAAAAGAGGAGCAGCAGCACCCACAGGCTTATTATGAGGATTAAGCAAGATAACATGACACATCTGAGTATGGTCACCATGCATATTAGGAGCTCAGTGGTTAAAGGCACTTGATTGCAAAGGCTTACAGCCCAGGCTTGATTCCCTAGTACCCACATAAAGCCAGATGCACAGTGGTGCATGCATCTGGAGTTCACTTGCAATAGCAGGAGGTCCTGACACAGCCCATACCAACTCTCTTTCTATCTACCCCTTTCTTTCTGTCTCTGTCTTAAATAAATAAAAATATTAAAAATTTAGATACAGGTACTTTGATTTAAAATGCTTCAAAACGTGTCACCTGTTCTTTCAACAACTTGGAAGTTTGTTTAGGCCTGTATAAGTTAGATTAGCTGCTAAATTGGGAAATCTGCAAAATGAGCTCATTGTAGTAAAAGTTTTCTCTCTAAGCTTGTAATGTGATCACAGAAAAAATATTTCTATTGTCATTATCAAAAATTAGTTACCATTTAATGTGGCATTCACTGCCACAATTTGTGTTAATTTACTCAAAACTTAGGAAGCAAGAAGTATATTGTGTTTAGACTTTGATTTAATGACTTAGAAAGCAGTATTTTATATTCTCTCATTGCATACTTCCTTTAGGTAGTCAAACTTCAACATAAAATCAAAGGAAGTGGATTGATTTCAAGGCAGCAATGTCAACACCAGGGCAGCTGGGTGCTAACAGGCTCTGTTCTGAGTCAGCTTTAAGCCACTGTAGCAAAATGCCTGAGAAAGTTATTCGAAGAAAGTTAGGCTCACAGTTTCAGAGGCGTCAGGCCATGGGCAGTGGTGAGGCCAACTGTCACGACTGAGAACACACAGGGAAGCACATCTATGTACCTCATGGAGGCCAGGAAGGGCCAGGGCCCCTTCTGTCCTTTAGGGCACATTGCTCATGACTGCCTCCCTTCCATCCAGCCCCAGCTCCTGTTCCCACCACCAGCTGGGGACCAAGCCTTTACCACACGAGACTGTAGGTACATCCCTGACCTAAGCTGTCACTCTACAGAAGTCAGGAAATGTTTTGCGGAACAAGCAGCTTAGTCAATGTGCATACTGCAGACCTTAGGCAGGAAGGGATGATGAAGTTAAAGTTAGATGACAGCCTAGGCTCATGCTCTGGCTGTGCTAGTGTTGAATACAAGGCCTAAGCAGACTTTATTTTCTTCATCTGAAAAAAGAGAATAATAAGAGCCCACGGGGTGGTCACATTAGTGATGAAGTTATACATAGATACACGCTCACATGCGGAGCCCAGCTTAGGGTGTGGGATTTTGATTCAGAATGCCATGCATCTTTCTGATGGTGTGAGTTTGCCATAATGTGTTTTACACATTGTGATCGTGAGAGGCTAAAGAATGTGGTTGAGGGTCTTCAAGAGCAGTGTGAGCACACATCTCTCACAGTGTCTCCAAGCATCTCCACCCTTTCTCCTTCTGCCAGGCTGTGGAGGGTTGTGGTCTCTGCAAGAATGTGTGGTGATGTCACGGGATAGCTGGTACCAAGGATACTCTGTAGATCTGGATTTCTCACTGTGCACATGAGGTTGATAGACAGCCTCCATGTTAATCTGACTCAGTAAGAATTGTTCAGATGATGATTGACCTGAAGCCCTGTGTGCAGCAGGTGGGAGGACCTTCTAGAACTCCCTTGACCCCATTCTTTTCAGATACATAGCAATCCAGGCTCAGAAAGAATATTTGCATGACAGTGAAATGTATGCCAACTGCCCACAAACACCAAAGACCGCTCAGAGAGTATTATACCCTTGAAAACATTATTTCAGGTACAATCTTAGAGCTTTAATTCTTGCGTGTCCGGTGAAACCAAGAGCCAGAGTAACCACCTCTCTCTGCAGAGGCAGGGCCTGACCTTCATGAGGCTCTGTCAAGTTTATTGGAACTGGGGACACAGTATGAAGGAAGGATCTGGTGTGTCCTGGCCTTGGCAGCTGCCAGGATGCAATAGATAGCAAATCTTACTGCTCTGTGCTCCTGAGTCCTCCAGCCCCAAGCCTCAGACGTGATGCTACCCAAAACGATGGTTCCCAGAGGACCCCACCTGACAAGTTCACATTAGCATGGGCATGAAACGAGTTCTCTGCCAACTCCGACTCTTTGGGGGACAAAGCAGGCCCTTTCTCGTCTTTTTCTCCTCAGTAGCTCTCAATCCATGGTGAAATGACGCCACGTCTGATTAACTGTAATCCTGTCTCATGCTACTGGCCAATACTTGCACGGGTAACTCTGCAGTGTTCACTACAGCATGTGTGCCTAATGCCAGGCACTGTCGCAACCTTCCCATGTTGGCCAAGTTAAAGAATTCTGCCTTGATGTTGAAAAGCACTAGCAAATTGCGGCTTTATGTTATGTCACGCCAGCTGAGGCAATAGGGAGAATGCTGGGATTCCTCAAGGAGTGCTTTTGTCACCTCCTGTCACTCACTTAGATGGGTAGAGGAGTTCCCTCCCCTTTGAAAATGTGCGATATGAAGCCCGGTGTCTTGCAGGAGAGCCTTCAGAGATGTCTCCCCTCCTATTCATTCTGTTTTTTATATCTATACAGGCAACAGCCTCAGATTCCAATCACCACAGGAACAGGTGTTGTGTATCCTGGTGCTATTACTATGGCAACGACCACACCATCACCTCAGATGACATCTGACTGCTCTAGCACCTCTGCCAGCCCAGAGCCCAGCCTGCCAGTCATCCAGGGCACTTACGGCATGAAGATGGACGGCGGAAGCCTGGCTGGAAATGAGATGATTAATGGAGAGGATGAAATGGAAGCGTACGACGACTACGAAGACGATCCCAAGTCAGACTATAGCAGTGAGAATGAGGCCCCAGAGCCCGTTGGTGCCAACTGAGGAGCTTGCGCTTGCTGAATCAAAACACTCTGACATTTCACCCCCTTCCCCCACAAAAGTTCTTAAAGAGCCCGCATGCATTTGTGGCTCCACAATTACATCAGCAGAATGGTCTTAATTGTTTCGTAACGTGTGAGACAGATTAAGTTTTCCCTGATTTTTCATGAACTTGAGTTTTTGTCGTTATTGTTATTGTTGTTGTTGTTTTTTTTTTTAATTTAGGTGAAGACATATTAAATATGAGACACCAGGACTTGAAAACTTATCTCAACCCATAGCTGTCTTACAAGTCTTATATTTTTGTCTTACTTTTTTTTTTCTTTTGGATGTTGATAAAGGTTTAAGTTACTGTTTTAGATGGGGTTAAACATTCTCACTCAGGTATGCTGTGCCGGCCTACAGGTTGTGAATGTGTTTTTATTCTGAATTACTTTAGAATACAATTGAGAATTTCATATGGTGAAACAGGACAAGCCCACCGGCCTGTGCAGCTGCACATAGAACATATTCAAAAGGCCTCGGAATTCCATTTTTCCACATGTAGAGTTCAATTTTGAATGTGCCAAACTTTTTTCATAACTTTTGAATCTTAATATTTTGAAAGTCTTAAAGGAGACACTGCAAAGTCTTAGACAATCTTTGGCATCTTAAAATCAAATAGCAAACCACATTTTTTTTTTCCAGAAAAAAGTAAAGTACTCAGGAATCTGGAGACAAGCTATTGTAAGGAATGAACAAGGTTGCCACAGTGCGTGTATCCAGCTGTGCTCGCCTCTTGATGTGCCATCAGTGTGCACCATGGTATGATGTGCACACACCAGTGATCGCCACCCCAGATACCTACACGGTGGTCTTCTCTGCCTGAGACCACCGCTCACTACATCCATCCTCCCCTCACCTTTAACCCTGACATTCAATCTCAACACATTTTTCTCTTAAATAATTTATTCATTCCAGGATGTCAAGGGTCCACTTACTATTTATTTAAAAAATTGTTGGTGGCATTAATTTAATAATTTTTGGTTTTTGCCCTTCTTCCCTGAAGAATTTTTCAGTCCCTTTCACCTCTCTCTTCTGCTAGGTAAGAAAGACATCCATAGTGATGTCATGTCCCCAGAGCATCTGGAAGCATTCTGAAGTGATGCTGTTGAATGCGTACATTATTGTTTTTAAGGATGAGTGTATATCTGGTTTCAGGGCTGTGCATTTGAGTCTAAGTGTCTTTCCTTTAAACGTGGGTGCCCCTGAGGTTCACTGTGACCTCAGATCTTTTGCCAGAGTTCCCCCTATTTCAGTTTGCAGCAAGCAGTGAGATCTGAGTCCTATAGAGCATTGAGGGTCAACAGTTGTCACCATTAGGAGGGAGGGTCTTGCAGCCAACCAAAGGCCAGTAACCATGGGCCATGTAGATGTCTCCAGTGGAGCTGTTATGGACTTGCCACCTTTACACTTTACACCTTTATGCCATGTAGATGTCTACAGTGGAGCTGCCTTTTTTAGGTTGGCATGTTCAGAAAGGTATTTGCAGAATCCCCAAGACCTAAGAAGCCACAGGACAGCCTCAGACAAAGTCAGAGGCAAGTAGTTCTGACCCATCTAGAGAATGAAAGAAAGCCTTAGGGAAGGAGAAGTTGGCCAACATTGCTAACGGGGGACAGAGATCATCTGGGACATCCGGTCCCTCCTCTGATCGACCCTTCTTATCAGTGGCTGCGCTGGAATCTGCCTGCACTCATCACTCAATAAGCGCTCCGGAGACATGCTGCTGGGACGGGAGGCAGCAGGGCCCCCTCCCCTATTTCCTAACCTTTGTGAACCCGGGCCTAGCTGCCTACCAGGAGCCTCACCCAGAGCAGTTCAGTGGGAGACAATCAGTGAAGGGGGCAGTTCCTCTCACAGGACAGAACAGCCCAGAATCTGGCCAGAGGACATAGGAGCGGCTCCATCAGATATCACCTTTCTTGAGCCATTCTGTCACTTGGGAGAATAGTACACCTTCATATTTATTTACAGAGTGCTCAAGGTCGCACCCAATAGCAATCAATAGCTCTCGCCAGGACATTGACCAAGTCTGTGGTTAGCTGCGAGTGCTCTCTATAAGCCGAGCAGGGTACCGACAGGACCGCTCTGTTCTTAACATTGGTTGGGGATTGGAACTTTGTTCTTGTACATTTGTTTGAAATGTGGAGGAGGCCGTTTTTCAAAAAACAAATGAGTATTTATTATGTCTTACTGAGTTCCTGGATTCTGCAGGTCCTCCTCGGTTTCTTCTCCTTTTCCTTACTCTTTGGCTTTGGCTTGGCTTTTGCTATCCTTTGTTTTTTTTTTTTTTTTCTTTTTTTTTTAAAGAAAAAATGTGCTGCATAGGTTGAATGTTGTATGGCTAGCATTGTATTGTATGTAATTAATTTTGCACAAAGGCAAACATTTAGCATAGTAATTAATTTTGTTTGTTTTTATGACCATGCCAAAATAATATTCTGGGCTGGTGGAGAACAAAGGACTGTTCTGTAAGACTGAAACTTGATTTTGCTTGTAGTAAAAAGAAAAAAAAACAACAAAAAACACACACACTCACAGATGTTTCGTAAGTGTTATAAGCACTGGATATAAATGGTATTTTTTATCACTTCTGACTAATGTGAAACTGTTGTACGAAAACGCCACGAACAAAAGTCATCTGTTTCGACTCGTGTGGGCTTGCCTCACAGTTGCCGGATTTGAGTCATTTTTATGTCTTGTTATTTCATTTATTTATGCAAAATACATGTGTGTATGAACACTTCGTTTTAGCTCCAGCCCTGCCTCAGCACCAGAGTTCAGTAACTTCTAGCCATGTTCTCCAAAATGAAAGACTATTTAGGACTGATCTGATTGTAAACGCCTCGTTCATTGGCTCAGACAGCAATGCTATGTTCAAATCAAAATTGTGTGCATTTTGCAGTTTGTTTTATTTATTAGCCACGCTTGGCTCTAAATATCCATGGAAATTAAGAGTGACAATCACAGGGGTCAGTTCATTTGCTTTCAGCGGGGCTTAAACAAAGTTTTTATGACTTTACCATCTCATGTTAGATGTCTCTAATTGTGTAAATATAATATAGAAATAGAATTTATTTTGGTTCATGAGTTCCTAGTGAGATATAAGTTATGCATTTCCTTTTTGTTCTCTATACGTGTTGGTCCACACTAAAAGCTGGCAAGTCACTTACTACATACGTGGCGGGACAGTGAACTATCAACTCCACTACGGGTAGCATCTGACCAGCAGCTGAGGTGGCAAAACCCCTCACTCGGGAGCACTGGTCCACGGCCACAGATCACCCCCCCCCCAACTGAACACACAGCTAGGAGAGAGTGAGCTTGTAGGTCCACATGTATCCTCAGAGATGGTTCTGAGAATGTGTACTAATGAGAGGCCTAAGTCACACTTTAAAGGTAAACACGTGCCCAAGACTTGCTGTTAGTGAAAACCCCTCTGTGCCAGTTAGAGAAAAGAATGCAAAGTCACCTTTTTCCCGTGTTCCCTGTTTCATAGTATGTTCAAATGCGAGATAAAATCCATCTCCACTTCCTTAAAGAGCTTATAGGATCAGGGTTTCTTTGTCACTGTGAATAGGGACATCAACAATCCTCTCCATAACAGAAGCGCTCTATGGGATAGAAAGGAAGAGAAAGAAGGAAGAAAAGAGCGGGGAGAGAAAGCAAAGGTTCAACTGGGTCATACACAGCCTGGTCACCCAGTTCTCCTCTTCACCGACAAGCTCCAGGCACGCCCTGTGCACGAGCTCACCCTCTGAGGAGTGCATCCTCAGTTTGCTTCATTTGGTATTTGATATCCTCCAGCCTTGTCCTCAGGCCTGGTGTGATTCGCCAGGGTCCTGACACCAACTCCCAGGCCAAGTTCTAAATTCAGGTGTGGGCTCGCAGTGCTATTGAGCTTGTCAAATGCCAGCCTCCCCTAGACAGTAGCTTCATTGGTTGGGCTGCTAAGAGTTTGTGAAAAGGCTGTACTCACACTAAGACCAACAGCAGGCCGCCTCCCTGGGGCACTCCCTCCTGAGCAGGAGCGCAGGTGCTCACTAAGAGCAGAGGACTTGGGGTCACCCGTCTCCCCCACAGTAAGGCAGGAAGCCCGGTCACAGCTCAGGCCGCAGTTCTCAGTTCACTCACTTTGCAGAGTGGACCTTACTGTCTCCTTATGGAAAGGAAAATAAAAAAAATCAATCACTTTGAGGTTTTGAGCCATAGGAGTCCTTGTGCCCAGTGCCACCCAGTGCAGATACAGCTGGAGGGGTGGACGGAGGCGGGGAGTGGTTCTTTCTTCTTATTGGGAAAGTGATAGAAATGTGTGTGGTAGCCTTGCGTAATGTCCATGTTCATCCAAGGTCTGAGGTGCCATTTCAACTCACTTCTCCAAGCATAATAATATCCTATGACCTCATTTGTCCTTTCACAAAAGCACTTGCTTCATTTCTTTAAGCCATCGACCCTCAGCATAGTTTCCTTCCCCAATAAACGGGCCCGTAACACCTGTCCGCCATGTTCTGTTCCATCCACTATGGCCAGAGAGCGTGTCCTTACACAGGAAAAGCGCGGACATGCAAACACAGTTCTCTTGCATCTCCATCCCATCTTTTCCTTTGGAGACAGGATGCTTTCCAGAAGCTGGTGAGAAGTATTTGGAATGCTGGTCCCTTTGGGCAGAGGTGGGGTCACGGGGTTGGGACCGAAAGATGATGCCTCCTGAAGATTCTCTTCTAACGGGCGTCCTTGGCAATAGGACCTCTTGAAGGCAACTCAGTGACATGTCTTGCAAAATTCTTTCTTACTCCCGAAGAACCGCAGACCTAAAGCAAGGCCCCTGTGCTGGAGCTCTTGGAGTATGGGGAACGTGCAAATACTTAGCTGTCTTGTCTGCGGCACATGGCAGATCTTTTCCTGTGCATTTTCTGTTTGTCTTCCTTTGTCACATGTGTGTTTGTTTGAGTTTGTTTCTTTTTCTTTTTCGTTTTCTTTTGTTTTGAAAGTGTGATCTTTATTGGTACCCTCCTCCAGCTTGTAGCCAACTAGAATGCTTAGCACTTACGTTCATTCATCATTGTATTTGCCATGTAAAATGTTTATTACCTTAGACAAGCTAATGAGCTGTTACTACATAACTTATCTTACTGTAACTCTTATTTTCCGACACTGTCATTTGTTCGTGATGTATATTGTGAGCTTGTGTTCTATGTTAATTTAATCAGCACGATTCACTGACATGCTGGACTGATAAGCTGGCTGCTGTTTCAAAGTGTCAAGTTTGTGTCGGGCTGTTGGGACAATTGCAGCTCGGTTGTCAAGGTACTGTGCATTGGTTCCCATAGCAACACTGTGGGTGTGACCCTTGAGACTCTAGGGACATTCAATATACCCTGGAGCAAATTTTAACTGCAGATTTTCTTTGTAGAAATTCTATGTATAACACAGGTACCTACTTGGCCCATGGCTGGTAACTATTTGGGCAATTAGAAAAAAATACCATAAAAACTAGTGTCTATTGCTGCTTTGAATATGTTTGAAAGTCTGAAAATGTAAATAGTTTATCAAAAAAAAAATCTTGTACAGTCCAGTGTAAAGTTTTTAAATGACCTTAAGGGTTGTCATCACAGCTTTCTCACACTCTCCTCTTGATAATGAGAAAAAAAAAAGTTTGCTAAGGATTTAAAGAAATGAGAGAGAAAAAAAGAATCTCTTCAAATGTAAAGGAATGGATCATGTTCTTAGCTTTGTTGTATACACAAACCTCTTGGATTTCATTGCACAGTATTGACGTGAGACAAACTCCGCATTGAATAACCTCCCAGTGGGACTTCAAGTCTTCCCCTCCTCTGCCTCGCCATTAAGGGAAAAAAGACAAACGGAGAGACGTACTTTTGTCATCTATCCTGGTGTACGTGGACACCTTGGCTACTTTGTTTTCCTTTCGCACAAGGTGCTTTCCTGATATGTTAGACATGCCATCCATGGGGGATAATGTATGTGCCATGACGGGGCTTAGACCCGCAGGGGAGTGTCTATAAGAACTGCCTATTTATGCTCATTTACCTCAAGACTGTCCTCTCTACCCTAAACTAGTTGTCATCACTCCATCTTTTGTACTGCTGTTGACACTTACAATTAAAGATAAATTTTGTTTTATGACCTCTGTCTTCTGCCTCATCTGTACTCCTCAGTGCTTCTGCCATGGAGCCCAGGTGGTGCCCTGCTCCCTGAGCATTGCTGATGCCCATCCATGGCCTGATCCTGGCATAGTGTCTGCCTGAGGCCACTGCAGGGTAGACAGAGGCTGGCTCTGAGCTCTCCTTGGCTGGAGAAAATGTGCCTGCTCTTCATGGAGTCCCTTGCACGGCACAGTGAGACTTGCCTGTGGGTTTAGGTGAAAGGGAGGTGCCAGGTGGGTTTCTGTCCGAGATGATGAGAAGGAAGATCGCTGCCTGTTGGCCTGACCTCTGCGAGATGAATGTCCAGCTACGGTTGGTGCGAGAGCCTCTGGGACCAGCCTCACCTCAGCCTGCTTCTCCATGGTTGGCAGCTGGCAGCTGATGGGTGAAGGTGCTGTGCTCAGGGGCCCTTCCATGCCCTTCCCTCCTCGTGCACCTATTATCTCAAGGAATTCTGCACCATGAAAGAAGCTCACATCTTTTCTACCAATGAGTTGTGTCCCAGCTCCAAATAATAGTTATTTTATAAGGTGTTCCTGGAGTGATTTCATGGGGTTCAGCGTGGAGGGCTGAAGGAAGCAAGGCCCTTAACAGACTTGCTAAACCAGACCAGGCCAGCCTTGCATAACCGACCATACCTGCAGTGGGATCAAAAGTAGAGAGAGGAGAAAGGTAGAGAGAGGGACAGACAAGAGAAGAGACAGGAAGACATACACACACATACAGAGAGACAGATAGAGACAGAGGAGGAGACAGAAAGAGATAGATGATAGATAGATAGATAGATAGATAGATAGATAGATAGATAGATAGATGATAGAGAAACCTCATTGGTTTCCCTGAAAGGCCTCATTAGAAAATAAACAAACAAGGATTTGTGGGACTTTATCCCAGGAAAATTGAGCAGAGATTGAAATTTTGAAAATCTGGCATTCCAGGCTCCTCCCTCCCGCTCCCACAGGTTTGGTTTGTTACTTTGAATCTGGTTTCATGCAACTCATGGTAGCCCAGAGTGGCCTCAAACTGGCCATGTAGTCAAAGTTGGCCTGGAGCTCCCCAGTGTCGGGATTACAGATGTGTGCCACCAACATCCGGCTCCCCATAACTTGTAAAATCCCAGGCAAGCCTGGCACTGATGAGAATGGACTTGGGAGTCACAGGAGCCTGGCTCTGCCATCTGAGCAGCCTCTCTGAGCCAGAGATTTCCCATCTGCTGAATGGGGAGGGTGATCCCCACCTCTTCAGTGGGATGGGACGTGTGGGAGGGGTGAAATAAACTAACAGGTGTAAGTCATGCAGCAGCAGGCCGGCACAAAAAACACAGGAAGGTGACCTGCCACCTCTGCCAGGAGGATGTGTGAGCCAGCAGTGAGCGTGGAAAGATGTCATGTGCAGTGTCATGTGAAGAACACAGGATGCTGAGGCCCTGGCTGACTTGGGTCTGAGACCTCCCCACTTCCTCCTAGCCAGTCTCACATTTAGGCCATCCACTGCCACTGGTCTTCACAATGCATGGGGGTGGAATATCTGTCTCCTATGCTCCCCATAGTCTTAGACTCAGTATTGCTCCCTGGGTAAAACCCCACTGCTTTCTTTAATAGTCAAACCTTTTCTGACTGGCCTCATTTTTGGGGGGGCCTAGTACACTCTCAACCCCTTGATTCTTCCTTCACACCTCCTAGCCAACACCATCCTGTGACTTAGGCTTCTTTACTGAAAAGGAATTTCTCTTCTGCTTGGGAAATTCTTGCTCATCTTGAATCACCTGAGGCCTTTCCTACTCACCTCCATCCAGCTTCAAACTCTCCCTTAGAGCTACTGTGACACTTTGAAAGGACTCGTGTGGTCATGTCTACCATGTGGTGATGGTTCATTTGTGTCTCTTTTCTGGATGATGACTTACAGACACCTTGGTCCTTCTGGCTGCCAGTGCTGGGCTTCACTTAGCATGTGTGCCTAAGCCTTGCTGTGGAATAAATGTGATGGTGGCAACTTGGCCTCTATGCATGGTGAACTTGGCCCAGGAACAGATTTAGGTTACTTCAATTCCATGTTCCAATGTATGAACAATTTCATGAAGGCTTTATAGCTACAGAACAAATGAAAGTCATAAATAAAGTTACTTTTTCAAATACATTGGCCAACCATCAATCAGGTAGGCAGGTTATAGGAAGTGGTGAAATCTCCACCATATGTTTTAGAAGCTATCTGATGACATCCTTAGCCCATGGGTTGGTGGAAGTTGGTGGTCTGTTCTTACATTCTAAAAAGGAATATACCTGATAAGAACTGATAGTCACCAGGATGTTAAGTCAGACACAGAGGTGGGCAATGAATGACTATTGGGGGGACCTGTTGTAGTCAGCTTAAGTTGCCCGGATGAACTTCTAAACCAGACAAAGTTTATGGGAAGAAAGGTTTACTTGAAGCTTACAGATCCAGGGGAAGTTCCATAATGGTGGAAGAATTTGGTCCCCCTTTCACAGGTCCATGCAGAGAGAAATACCACCAGCAGTACCATAAGCAAGCACACTCCAGGAATCCAGGCAGAATGCCAGCACTCTACATTCCTTAAGCTAGAATTCCAACTTCAAAGGTTCCCACAGTCTTTACCAACTTAATATTGTTCCAAAGTCCCAAGTCTCAGCTGAGATTTAAGACTGTCGATTAAATGTGAGTCCTATAAAATTAAAACAAATTATATACCTTCACCATATAATGGCACAGGGTAAACATTACTATTGCTATAAGGAATAACAAGGAGAGACTGGAGCAAGGCAAACTCAAGAACCATGAAGCAAACATCAAACATCTGCAGTTCAAGTCCAATATCCATAACCAGTGATGGACAGTCTCCAGATTTTCCAATTCTGCCCCTCCAGCTGGGATGAATAGCCTTGGAAAACTTCCATCCTAAACCAAAAGTGCTCCATGGTAGCCTTTACACCATCCTGGTGGATCTAAAACATCTTTTGGTCTCCCCTGCAAACCACAGGTCATCTTCCAATGGCTTCACTGGCCTGTCAGGGTCATCACGCCCTGCTTCACTTGCCATATCTTAGCAGCAGCTTCTGGAACCATGTTCACTTCATGACCCACTCCCTGTATTTTTCATGCTTCAGAAACCAATACCAGGTGTTCAGAATGCAGCCATATTGTTAATTCAGGGATAAAAAATAGTAACCTTGAAGAGCAGGTTCCTTCCTTTCAGTCAACTCCTTTCAAAAGAGTCTACATTCCTACCATCCAGTCTTTCCTCTGGCATTCTTTGCATTGTTACAATGTAAAGTAGTTGGGCCACCTTCCTTCCAAATACTGATGTATTTGGCCATAGCAGATTCAGTTACCTAAATTTAATCTCTGTGACAGTAAATTTTTAAACTTGTTTAGATTTCTCCAATTTTAAATCTTATATTTATATCTATATCTGTATCTCTCAGTTTCATATCTTTAGCCAAGCACATCAGTCCATTACAAATTTAACCTTGTTCAAACTCTCTGGTCATGGGAAGCAGAATGCAGGAAACCCTTATGCCAATAGCCCAGTTCCAACAAAGTTCTCTGCAGTTTTTCATTCCCTTTAGAAAGTTCATAAGCCAAGCCTCCAAATACAATTCTCTATGCACTTGGCATTTTCAAACTTTCACCAGAAAAGTCCATAAAACTTGGCTTACTGCGTGGAAGGCTTATTAAGGTTCAAGTACCAAGTCCATGCCCATTCCTCCAAAATAAAAGTTCCAAAAGACCAAAGTTCACATGGTCAGATTTATCATGCAGCAACACCCCACTCTCAGTACCAATTCTGTAGTAGTCAGCTTCATGTTGCTGGGATGAACTTCTAAGCCAGACACAGTTTATAGGAGTAAAGGCTTATTTGAATCTTACAGATCCAATGAAGTTGCATAATGATGAAAATTGCTGCCCCCTGGTTTGGCACTTGATGTCAACTGCACTGGACCCCTGGGATTATTAATAAATCTTTCTATAGCCAGACTTGGCCTTGCAACATGTTGAATGAGTGTCAAGTTTGAGAAAAGGGGAGAACCATTTTGTGTCCTCTGAAGTTATGAACCAACCTGGAAGTCAGGAAGATCACTCTCAGTACACTGTAACTGTAGATCAGAATATGTACCCCGTTGGCGAGGAGAGGAAAACAACTCCTGCGGGAGGGATAAATGCTGAGGAATAAATGGAAGGGGCTGGATATGTTGACCATGTTTGAGAAGCTCAGCCCACTGCACTGCGCTGTTTCTTCTGGCACCCCCAATGACTGCGCATTGCCACAGGGCTTTGCAGGGGGCAGTGTTTATTCAGTTGTCTGGAATTTATCTGGATTTTCTAAGTAGAGAAGATGAAGCCCCAGGCCTTGCTTAATCCCTGCCAATGCCAGTGTGAAGTAACTGGGACCCAAAGGTCCCCAGAGGTGCCAGCTGGGAGCAAGAGGCACCAGACACTGTGATAGAAGACAGAAAATAATGGCATTGTAGGCAGAGCCTGGACGAAAAAGCTTTGTTTTTCTTCCACTCAGCATCAGTTCAGTGACTTTCAGAAATTCTAAAACCAGTCAATTCCAGCATGCATTTGGATACACGCTGGATAGAGTATTTGCAATAGAATTTGACTAATATTCATTCTATATAACCTTGTCAAAGAAACTAACGTTGTCACTAATCAGCAAAATACCAGTGGCAATGCACTCCCTGTATTGACATTTCTGTCAGCACAACAAAAGATGGTTTAAAATGGCAATAGTCAGTATTGAAAGCCACAAAGTACAGATAAAACTAATTTAGTTTTTTTTTTCTGATTTGGGAAATAATAGTATCACATTCTTACAGTCCTAAACATGAGCTCTATCCTCACCCTAACTTAAAAGATTAGGCTGAAAAGAATGGTGTCAACTTTAGAATAATCTATTTGGTTTCTGATTTTGGACCAAGGTTATTCAGCGAGGGGATATTATCATACCCACCCAAACCAGGTCAAGGAAGCAAGCGTGATTGTTCATGCATTCTTGCATTAGAATTCCATTCATAATTCTTTTATTTGAATCATATTCATAATTAAAAGTAATACTACATGTTAACTTAGTGAAAACTCAGTATTTCTTTTGTAATCATTAACATATGAAAGGGATAAGTGAATGTGAATCTTTTCTACAGATTACCCAGTGAAAAATTCAGTGGCCCATTTGGAAATGAACGAAACACTGATGTTATTAATAAGGAACACACTCAGGGGAGACAGTTTAGACAGAAAACTCCCAAGAGTCACATGACCACAGAAGAACCATCAGGAACCTATGGACAAGCCAACTATTCTTCCCCAGGGTGATAGTTCACTGTCCTGGTATTCATAGTGTAGAGTTGGATAAGTGCTTTGATGAAATCACTTTTATGCACATTTTGCCCATTTTGGAGACATTAATTCCCCTAGGAAAGGCACCTTGTTTGTGAACATTGAACCTAATGACACCTGTTAAATAAGGATTGGAACCCCCGAAGAAATTGATGCAAACTTGCAAGCAGCCGCTGTGTTTCCTTAGGTCTGGCCAAGGCACCTTGGAGCTTCTACGTGCAGAGCTAACCAAGATGCCCACAGGTGCCAGAAAGGCAGGTGGTCACTGGGTTGGGCTACATCAGCCAAGCTCGCCTGCCCTGGACAGTGTTGTGGAAAATATAAGTGTCTCTAGACTTTAAACTATGTCAGATTAAGATACACCAAGGGATAAATATGTGGCTATAAATACAGCCCAAGTAACTGGATCCAGTCTCAGGCTGTTGAATTTCAAATGTCTGCCAAACTGAGTGTGATATCTGGGTCTCTCTATTTTTGCAACTCTAATGCAAGGGGTGGCAAAAGTCCAATTAATTTAAACAAATGAAAAAAATGGGGAAGAGTTAAACTAGCCCATCAAAGTTTGGAACTGAAATTAACTTCACAAGTCTTAATATGATGTTAGGAAGAAATTAAATTGAACCCTACATGTCATCTATATAGTGATATGAAATAGAGGACTTGCTAAAAAAGGCTGAAGATTAAGTGATTGATTGATCAGTCATTATAATATTGGTGTATGACTACTCAGACATGTAAATTACAGCCACATTTCTGACTGGAAATCTGGGAAGTTGTTAGTTCAGAGAGGTAAAGTCAACTGGGATGCCAGAAACTAAACCAGAAAAACCTCACAAAGTCTTGGGGCTGTCAATATTGAATTGCTTAGATGTCATTGGTTAAACATGACTGGAATCTAGTTAAGATGGTTTATGTAGCAAGAAAAATCAATGGTTTACATAGTGAAGAAAGAAACCCTAGGACAGTATGGCTTCAGTCTGGCTGGATCTAGGTGTGGAACTGCGGCGAAGAGACTTGGTCCTCCTCCCTCACCTCCACTCAGGGAAGAATCAGTCCCTCCTTTGATGACGCATCCCTCTGCAGTTCCAGACCTGTTAACCCAGGGATCAGTTCAACAAAAGGGGCTTCTCTTCCTTATTTGCTACATGTTTTTTTTTTATTTTAAATTTATTGTATTTATTTATTTGAGACAGAGAGTGAAAGAGACAGAGGGAGAGAGAGTGAGAATGGGCACTCCAGGGCCTCTAGCCACTGCAAACGAACTCCAGATGCATGCACCCCCTGTGCATCTGGCTTACATGGGACCTGGAGAATTGAACTGGGGTCTTCAGGCTTCACAGACAAATGCCTTAACTGCTAAGCCATCTCTCCCGCCCTGCTACACGTTTTTGAACATGGTCTCCTAGATCTGTTTTGATCACATGGCCATGGAATAGCCAATCACTGTGGCCCAGGAAACAAACAGGACTAACCTTGCCCTCCATCGCATAGATTGAGTAGAGGAAGGATGATCTCCAGAGAAAAACCATTTTTCCAAAGGAAGGTGCTAGAAGAATGTCACTGATGCTCTGCACAGGCAGCGAGACATAATGAACTTGTTGGATAGCCAGGCTTCTTCGGAAGGGACTCCCTCCACTACCAGCCCTGAGGTCACCTTCACAGTGGACATTCCTGCATCACTTGCAGCCAGACGCTAGCTCCACTCTTTTCATCTTCAGCAAAGTGCAGCTAGTCTTCAGCTCTGGCTCACGGCAGTTGCCACCCAGAGCCGTTCCCCCTCCTCCATACATCAGTGCTCCCAGGAGAGAGCAGACACCACTGTGACTGAGGGCCTTGTCCACCCAGCTCTGGCACAGAGCGGATACCCTTGAACCTGCGCATAATACAAGGTTGGTTTTAGAACTTTTGCTAGGACTGAGACTAAAGTTCATAGCATAGACCTTGATCTTTCTTGCATAAAAATGATACCAGCCCACCCCGATGTGACTGCCGCAGCAACTCGGGCCTTTTGCTCTCCCTTCTCCTCTCTTCTCAGGTTTTCCTTATTGTCTACATTGTAGACAGTTGTAGATCCAAGAAAGAACCCATCTCCTCTGCTTCATCAGGCAGTCTTTCCATGGGTGTCACCCTGAGAAGAGCTTAAAGCCTGCAACATCAAGAGCAGGCATCTAAAAACTAGTCCAGGAGTCAAAGGTACCCCAAAACCAGTTTCTATGAATAAAGTTGTATTGTAACACAGTTGAACCCATGTTAAAGTGTTTTGACCACAACTAGCACTGAGCCCCAGTGGCAGAGTTGAATGACTGGGGCAGAGGCGGGGTAATCCAAAGTGCAGGGGGTACTTGTATAGGGTCTGTGGTAGCAGATCTTGTCAATCCAATGGGAGTTTAGAATCACCACGGAAACAAATTTCTAGGCAAGTCTGTGAGAGGGTTTCTTGATTAGGTTAATTGGAAGACCCATCTAAATGTGGGTGGTACCTTTCTACGGGCCAGGGTTCTGGAATGCTTCAAAGGAGAAGGTTAGCGAGCACCACAGTTCACTACTGTCTCCTCCTGGACTATGGACTATGGACAACGTGACCAGCTGTCTCCTGCTGCAGCCACCATGCCTTCCTATCACGATGACTGTATCCCTGGAACTGTAAGTCCAAACAAACCCTCCCTCCTTCAATTCCTTCTGTCAGGGTGTGTTGCCATAGTGATGAGAAAAGTAACCAATATGGGCCCTTTTACAGGAAAATTTGGTAATCCCCATTATTAATCTTCACTGTCAGCTTCACTGGGTTTAGAATCACCCAGGAGACTGGTGAGGGCCATCTGTGAGTGTGGGTGTTTGAAGAGCTTGAGAGGGTACAAGACACACCCTGAGTGTGGGCAGCAGCATCCTGCAGCCAGTTTTAATGCATGCTGGTTCCACCTATGGAGAAGCCAGCCTTGGATGAAAGCAGCAGCTCCCAGCTGGGGCTGCATTAGGGAAGCACCTGGCAAACCTCACATCCTTCCTCTACCAGCACTGTTAACTGCTTGGAATCACCAAAGGCTCTGATTTACTTAGTCTGGAACACAACATGGGCTTTGGGATTTTTCAAAGGACAGTTACAGTTCGGAACCAAAGTGTGAGCAGTTGGCAGACCTGGGAGAAAAAGAAAGTAGTGTTGCCCATTTGGGGAAAGCCTGTGAGAAGGGAGACGACACTGTGAAGGGAGAAGACACTGGTGGCCTGACTTAGCAGACCAGTAATTCTGAGTTCATGCCTAAGCTGCTGTGGATTGAACATCTCTGAGCCACATCTTGCATATCAGTAGCAGGTAAAATAAGAAAGAAAGAACCTACCTAGTCTGATTATGAAGATCATATGAGATCATTCAGGTATTTGTTTGTTCTACAACACATATAATCATGATGCCCCAACGTGTCTTCCATTGTTCAAAGACTGGGTTAATATATCTGTGGAGAGCACAACCTAAAGAGTCTACTCTCACTGAGGTGACCCCATGGGGCAAAGCCAGGAACTACATAGAAGAAAGACAGACTTTGAGAGAACAAGTCTTGAACAAGGGTAAAACAGCATGGTGGGGTGTGCTGGTTTGAAAGACTGACCAGGGAATTCTGTCTGAAGAAGTGACATGTGGACAACAGTCTGAGTGAAGGAATAGACTCAGCCAGGCAGCACAGATTCCAGGCAAAGTCACAGTAAATTTAAGACTTGGACATGGAGTTGCATGTGCATGTGCGTGTGTATGTTGGGGGTGAGGGGAGCCAGGGAATTCTTATTCCAGGAACAGAAAGGTCTGTTTATCTACTGCATAGGGCGTGGGAGGAGACACCAGGAAAGCCTGATTTTGTAGAATGCTCAGAGGTCTCAAAAAAGCACTGTCACTTCTGCTCAACTGTCGAGGGACAAAGGGGCATTCTGTAGAGCGGGAGACTCCCAGATCCCGTGTGATCCTACACAGGAGCGTTCTGTAGAGCAGGAGACTAGTAGATCCTGTGTGAGCCCTACACAGGGCGTTCTGTAGAGTGGGAGACTACCAGATCCCGTGTGATCCCTACACAGGGCGTTCTGTAGAGTGGGAGACTCCCAGATCCCATGTGATCCCTACACAGGGGCATTCTGTAGAGCAGGAGACTCCTAGATCCCGTGTGATCCCTACACAGGGCGTTCTGTAGAGCGGGAGACTCCTAGATCCCATGTGATCCCTACACAGGGCGTTCTGTAGAGTGGGAGACTCCTAGATCCCGTGTGATCCCTACACAGAGGGTTCTGTAGAGTGGGAGACTCCCAGATCCTGTGTGATCTCTACACAGGGCGTTCTGTAGAGCGGGAGACTCCTAGATCCCATGTGATCCCTACACAGGGCGTTCTGTAGAGTGGGAGACTCCCAGATCCCATGTGATCCCTACACAGGGGCGTTCTGTAGAGCAGGAGACTCCCAGATCCTGTGTGATCTCTACACAGGGGCGTTCTGTAGAGCGGGAGACTCCCAGGTCCCTTGTGATCCCTACACAGGGGCGTTCTGTAGAGTGGGAGACTCCTAGATCCCATGTGATCCCTACACAGGGGTGTTCTGTAGAGCGGGAGGCTCCCAGATCCCTTGTGATACCTAAACAGGGGCGTTCTGTAGAGCGGGAGACTCCTAGATCCCATGTGATCCCTACACAGGGGCGTTCTGTAGAGCGGGAGACTCCCAGATCCCTTGTGATACCTAAACAGGGGCGTTCTGTAGAGCGGGAGACTCCCAGATCCCATGTGATCCCTACACAGGGGCATTCTGTAGAGCAGGAGACTCCTAGATCCCATGTGATCCCTACACAGGGCGTTCTGTAGAGTGGGAGACTCCTAGATCCCGTGTGATCCCTACACAGGGCGTTCTGTAGAGTGGGAGACTCCCAGATCCTGTGTGATCTCTACACAGGGCGTTCTGTAGAGCGGGAGACTCCTAGATCCCATGTGATCCCTACACAGGGCGTTCTGTAGAGTGGGAGACTCCTAGATCCCGTGTGATCCCTACACAGGGCGTTCTGTAGAGTGGGAGACTCCCAGATCCTGTGTGATCTCTACACAGGGCGTTCTGTAGAGCGGGAGACTCCTAGATCCCATGTGATCCCTACACAGGGCGTTCTGTAGAGTGGGAGACTCCCAGATCCCATGTGATCCCTACACAGGGGCGTTCTGTAGAGCAGGAGACTCCCAGATCCTGTGTGATCTCTACACAGGGGCGTTCTGTAGAGCGGGAGACTCCCAGGTCCCTTGTGATCCCTACACAGGGGCATTCTGTAGAGTGGGAGACTCCTAGATCCCATGTGATCCCTACACAGGGGCGTTCTGTAGAGCGGGAGACTCCTAGATCCCATGTGATCCTACACAGGGGCTTTCTGTAGAGCGGGAGACTCCTAGATCCCATGTGATCCCTACACAGGGGCGTTCTGTAGAGCGGGAGACTCCTAGATCCCGTGTGATCCCTACACAGGGGCGTTCTGTAGAGCGGGAGACTCCTGGATCCTGTGTGATCTGTACACAGGGGCGTTCTGTAGAGCGGGAGACTCCTAGATCCTGTGTGATCTGTACACAGGGGCGTTCTGTACAGCGGGAGACTCCTAGATCCTGTGTGATCCTACACAGGGACGTTCTGTAGAGCGGGAGACTCCCAGATCCCGTGTGATCCCTACACAGAGGCGTTCTGTAGAGCAGGAGACTCCTAGATCCCGTGTGATCCCTACACAGGGCGTTCTGTAGAGCGGAAGACTCCTAGATCCCGTGTGATCCCTACACTGGGCGTTCTGTAGAGTGGGAGACTCCTAGATCCTGTGTGATCCTACACAGGGACATTCTGTAGAGCGGGAGACTCCCAGATCCCATGTGATCCTACACAGGGCGTTCTGTAGAGTGGGAGACTCCTAGATCCCGTGTGATCCCTACACAGGGACATTCTGTAGAGCGGGAGACTCCCAGATCCCGTGTGATCCTACACAGGGCGTTCTGTAGAGCGGGAGACTCCTAGATCCTGTGTGATCTTACACAGGGCGTTCTGTAGAGTGGGAGACTCCTAGATCCCGTGTGATCCCTACACAGGGACATTCTGTAGAGCGGGAGACTCCCAGATCCCATGTGATCCTACACAGGGGCGTTCTGTAGAGCGGGAGACTCCTAGATCCTGTGTGATCCTACACAGGGGCGTTCTGTAGAGTGGGAGACTCCTAGATCCCGTGTGATACTACACAGGGGCGTTCTGTAGAGTGGGAGACTCCTAGATCCTGTATGATCCCTACACGGGGTCTTCTGTAGATCGGGAGACTCCTAGATCCCATGTGAGCCCTACACGGGGCGTTCTGTAGACCGGGAGACTTTAAGACCCTGTGTGAGCTCTTGGCAGTGTTTACTCACCTGTTTTGCTGGAGCACATTCTTCAGGTGCTTCTTGAGAAAGGGTGCATGGGAAGTCTGGACTATCTAAAATATATTTATTTTTTATTGTGCCCATACAGTTTGTCAATAAATTTGACACAATAGAGTTTGTGTTTAGGAATAGTTAAAAATGTTAAAGTTGGGCTGGAGAAATTGCTTAGTGGTTAAGGCGCTTACCTGTGAAGCCTAAAGACCTAGATTCAATTCCCCAGTACCCATGTAAGCCAGATGCACAAGGGGGTACATGCATCTGGAGTTCATTTGCAGTAGCTGGATTTCCTCAATTACCCATTCTCTCTCTCTCTCTCTCTCCATATATATATAAAATCTGCCTCTCTCTCACTTTCACTCAAAAGGGATAAATCAAATAATTTTTTTTTAAATATTGAAGTTTGGTCTTCTAGCTTCTAGAGACCTCCAGGATCGCATTGGTGAGGAACTATCTTGTGCTATTTTGATTCTTCTTTCTTGGTTTGCAACATTTTTCTGACTCTCTTCCTCATAACTTGCCAGATCTTATTATACTCAAGGTTTTGAATTTTCATGCTAACCTCCTTGGTGTGGGTAAATCTATTCTTTATGATCTGCTGTGTATTCAGTGGGCCTTTTCAAACTGGAAATTCATATCAACTCACATCCTTTAGCTCTGAAAGTTATCTTGAAGTGTTTTGTTAATGATTTTTCTCCTCATGGTTTTCTGGGCATCTTTCTCAGAAACTCATAATGTTTGGATATTTAAACTCTTGATAGTGGTTTTTAAGCTTTCTATTCTATTTTTATTTTATTTTTTAATATTTTGTTTTATTTTATTCTTCACGTGCTCCTCTTCATCTCAGGAAGCTTTTATTTTCTCTAGCATACTACTTTTGTCTCATGGAGACTTTAGCTTTCCTCATTCCTTAAAACCATCACTGAGAATTTAAAATCCCTCAAATGTACCATGTTCTCCTAACTTGCCCTCAAACTCTTCCATCCATCCATCCATCCATCCATCCATCCATTCATTTGACTAACATCAATTGTTTATACACCAATCAGACTTCTGATTCTATAATGAATACTTGAGAGAAATAACGTAAAGGGAGGAGCTTTTATTTTGGCTCACAGTTGCGGCAGTGCATGGTTGCATGCCCCTATCAGGGCCTGTGGGGAGGCAGAGTGTGGTGGAGGAGGGGGGTGGAGTAGAGCTGTCCCATCATGGCAGCCAGGAAGCAGAGAAGAATAGCAGGAAGGATCCAGGGCCACAATAGCCCCACAGGCATGCTCCCAACAACCCACTGCTTCTATCTAGGCCCCACTTTCCACAGGTCCACCACCTCCCAACATCCAGTTCCCTTTTCTAGGAATTCATCGTCCTATTTGAATCCATCTACGGAATACACATGGATAAAGTCAGAATATCGTGACATCACTGTCTCTGGAAATGCCCTCTCCTTACAGGCACACCGAAAATGTGCTGCGCTAGCAGTCCCCACATGAGCTCTCAGTCCAGGCACGTTGACCGCCAAGATTCACCATCACAGCTTATCATCAGGCCTTGACCCCAGGTGAGACAGTGTAACTGAACGTGGGTATCCTGAACATTCTGATCAAAGGTTTCTGAATGCACACTCATCGAAACTTAATTCAAAATTGGGCGCGTAGTGAAGCCAAGGTATTGAGACAGCACTCAGCCATGTCCCAGTAAAAAGCTAGACTGTAGCGTTGGTTCTCAGCACACACATGCACACACGCACGCATGCACGCACGCACACACGCACCTGACAGTGCGCATGCTATCAGACTACCCACAAGTGAATGCTGCCTGAAACGCCTTGGTCAGGTTCCAGAGTGTTGTGTGCGTTACAAACTGCACTGCTTTGACTCTGCATGCCAAGTTGTGCACCCTGAGTGAAACATGATGGCTTAATTATGGACAACAGAAACTTCTAATGTTTTCCTACCTCCTTTCCTCAGCATGTCAATATCAAAACAGTATCTCGTTGGATCATATCGTGCTAGGATAGTTGATTTAAAGCATTGGTATTTGAGTTGCTGACGTGAGACTCATAAAAATAAAATCATTCAGTGACGTTTAGCTTGGGATTGGAACAGAATTTTTAACAACTTCTGAAATGGCCCTAAACGTACTTCTGCCATTTTGTGCTATAGATTTATAGGAAGTAATATTCTCAATAAAATTGAAACATTGATCAACTCTGAAAAACACTGAAGATGTTCTGTCAACATCCTGCAATATCAAATATTCAGCCAAAATTTAGTTCTTTGTGCAAAAATAAACAAGCATATCCATCTCATTAGTATGCCATTTTTTTCATCTTTATAAAATGGTAACATTATACATATACCAAATTATACATATACATGTACATATACCAAATTATTTTAAAATATATTTCTTTATAACTTATGATAAAATATTTGATTTGTAGACCTATTTTATATACACCCTGGGTTATGTAAAAAAAAATTCTTGAGTAAAATAGACGTTGTATGTGGGAAAATCTTAAGAAGCCTTGTGTTAGACACATGAGAACTTGGTTTATCATCCAGGAATCTCTAGAGGAACAAAACCAATAGAATGAATTATATAAAAAAGAGAATTTATTGCATCAGCTTATTACAGTCCAACAGGCTTGATTGTTAAGGAACCTGGTAGCTGCTCAGTCCACGTTGCTGGGTGCCTCAGCTGTCCCCATCCAGCCATCCAGCCCTGAAAGCCTGAAGGCTTCCTGGAGAGCCACTGGTCTTCAGTCCCTGCTTCAGTCCAGGAAACTTGGTCCCAACCGTGACCAAGGATAGGTGGACCGAATCGACACACGTGCAAGTGAAGGCTCTCACCAGCAAGCAGCCCGGCAGCCCGGCAGGAGGAAGGGTCTTTCCTCTCAGGACTTCATTACCTAAAGCCCCCCACCAGGAGGGCTGCCCACTCTAGGGGAAAGGCTCACTCTGGAAGAAGGACTTCCTCCCTCAGTCAGTGCTTCCTGGAAGCAACTTCAGAGACCCGCCCAAGAGGAAGCTCTGTGGATTCCGAATCGGATCAAGTTGACAACACAACTTCATCCCAGGTGCATAACTGAAGAAACCCTGTGCCACTTTTTGTTTGTTTGTTTGTTTGTTTGGTTTTGTTTTTTCTGGGTAAAGTCTGGCTATTACCCAGGCTGACCTGGAACTCACTATGTAGTCTCAGGGTGGCCTTGAACTCACGGCGATCTTCCTACCTCTGCCTCCTGAGTGCTGGGATTAAAGGTGTGCACCACCACGCCTGGAGTCTTGTGCCACTTTTATGTTGGTTACCTATTTTATTCGTGTGTGCTAAATGTCAGAAATATCCTATGAAGTCGGCTGAAGCTTAGCCCTGGTCATTGTAAAAGCCATGAGGTACAATGGGAAGTTTTATATAGTAAGGTCATATTTGCCATTTTCAAATCTTTGCTGTGTGTGACATGGCTAAGATGTTTCTCTGAAAAACTTCTGACGTCCCCATCCTTTAGATCTCTCCAGAAAAGAGCTTTCTGTGCCCTGCCTGGTACTATGCAAAGCCTGAATGCCAGCCGTCCCAGGACTGAAGAGAAGTGGTTCCCCCCATAATGCCAATTTTCATTTAGTCCTAAATTTAGGACCATGTTGCATTTTCTCACTTTGTCCCTGTCTTCTGTGTGAGCAGGGCAGGGTAGCCTCTCCCAGAATGCAGTGCTGGGCACAAGACCCGGCTTCTTAGCAGACTAGCAACAGGTTCTGTTTTCACTGGACCTTTACCTCCACTGCAGGGCTCAAGTGGCGATTCCTGAGCTGTTGTAACGTGACGAGTTGAGCCTTGACAGTCATTTTGCCCCTGCATCTCCCAGCTGTGGGCTCAGGACCCACTTTTGAGTCTCCATATCAGCTACCTTTAACATTCTGCTACCTGGGGACTAAAACCCAAGTGCTGCTCTCTTTTCTGTCCCAGTTTATGCCTTTAAAAATAAAATATTCCTTTCTAATGTTTTCTAGAAAGGTGTTTCAGGAAGAAGCCAGGCCACAGAGGAATATACTGTCTGTCATCTGTAGCTCTCCTCTGAACCATTAGCAGATTCTCTTTTATTTTTAAAAGTTTTTTAAAATTTTTATTTATTTACTTATTAGAGACAGAGAAAGGGAGAGAGAGAAAGAGAAGGGGGATGGTTACACCAGGACCTCCAACCACTGCAAACGAACTCCAGACGCATGTGCCACCTTGTGCATCTGGCTTACGTGGGTCCTGGGGAATCAAGCCTCGAACCGGGGTCCTTAGGCTTCACAGGCAAGCGCTTAACTGCTAAGCCATCTCTTCAGCCCCAGAATCATTAGCAGATTGTTTCTAAAGAAGATGTAGAATTTAAAGTTCTTTTTTAAAAAAGATTTTATATTTTTTATTTATTTATTTATTTATTTATTTATTTATTTATTTGAGACAGAGAGAGGGAAAGACAGAGAGGGACAGTGAGAATGGGCATGCCAGGGCATCCAGCCACTGCAAACGAACTCCAGATACATGTGTCCCCTTGTGCATCTGGCTTATGTGGGACCTGGAGAATCGAACTGGGATCCTTAGGCTTTGCAGGCAAAAGCCTAGGCCACTAAGCCATCTCTCCAGCCCCCTTTTTTTACACCTATGTTGATCCAGACACGGAGCTTGGTAGTTTCACCCACGCTCTTGGAACTAACATTCCTAACAGCGACAGTGACAGGAAGGGAAAGAAGGGCTTTGAGAGGAAAGCCTTTGTTGATGGATTGCATTCAGTTGGGAAATAGTTGATCACTGTCCTGACCCTCAAACTGCACTACACATTGAGGATGTATGTGCCCACGTGTGCACACTTCATTGTCTGGGCGGGACATCCTAGCCACCTCAGTAATTCCCAGTTCCCCTGCTTTCTGAATAGCACTACCTTGCTTCTAAGCATGGAGAGCTCTCTAGCCCAAACTTCCTTTCCCCAGTGGCAAAGGTGGCCATTCCCTGTTGCTATAAGCCCATACAATACTAGCATCACCCCGCCCATCAAAGTCTGGCTCAGATGGCCAGCAATCACCGATACACAGGGGAAGTGCCAACTTCATCCCCAAGCACTTAGCGCGGAGGCCAGCAGCCTGCTCAGAACAAAGTAGAAGCTTTCAGGAGCTCGCATGTCCTAGGATGCCATGCACAAGCGGGGATGGCTCCAGGTCTACAGATAGTCCTCGGGTTAGGTCCCTTGGCAGCACCCATTTCCTCAGGTTTGGGTGCCCTGGGTGCATCTTCTCTCCCTTTCTCCTAGCCTTCCACTACTCACATCTTGGTCGTCTCCATACCCAGAGAAAAACGAAGGCTAGTTTTTATCCTAATCCCAGGGGGAGTGGGAAGAGAAGCTGCCAAAGTCGGAAAACTCCATCTTCAACCATTGTGAGGTGGCCTTGGGGGGCAGCTCCATTTTATGTTCTAAATCTTCCATGGTTTTCCGTATATTTAACCTCCACTATGGCAGCAGTTGATTGTTTGGAGAAGGGGAGAGGGGTGTTGCAGAAGAAAGTTTATTTGGTTTCAGCATTACCCATATAGTATTAGGTGTGAATTTCCAAGAAAGTATGTGCAAGTGACGCTATAACTTTCACACGATGGCTGGAAGCAACATTATAAAAATATTGCCTAGCACAACTCCATATGGACATATGAAATTTCATTCCATTTTAGACATGTAATTAAGTGGCCCACATAATGAAGCACTGTGTGTGCAAAGAGGCAGATTCCTTCTGTAGGTGAAAGATAGCCGGGGAGGGAGCCAGACAAGGGTAACTGCAAACCAGCACACTCTGTGCTCTGAACGACGATGTGATTTTTGCTGAATTCACACATCTCCTTGATGCTAGTTTTCTCCTTGTAAGCAAGACAAACACATTTATTATCCCCCTGAGAGACACTCCCCACTCTGTCAGTGAAGGTAGTGAGGAGAGAAAGTTCTGAGCTTAGAATCATGGAGGGCTGAGTTCACATCCCAGTTGCAGAGTGACCTTGGGTTAGGTGCTAAGATGGTGCCGTGCAACTACTCCTGGCTCCAGACCAGCCGCAGCACCAGGTGCTGTTAGAAACTCAAGTTCAAGGGCGAGGGTCTGCGTCTCTGAGGATGGAGCCAGCCAGGAAGCTTGTGTTCTGGTATGTCCTCCGGGTGATTGTGACGCTTATTCAAAAATGAGAACTTCTTGCTCCAATTCTCAAAGCCCCAGTTTTCTTTCTATCAATGACCCTTCTATAGTAACTCCACACAGCTCAGGGGAACAAATCTTGAATGGTTTATAAAGTCAACTCTAGTATCGGACTGCCTTCCGGAGAGGTTTGATGAGGCACTTCAAGCAGGGTCACATCGCTTTTTCTGAGTCACCATCGATATGGGATAATGAGAGATCCAAAAAGACGTTCAACTCACCAGTTTTGCACACGGAGTTTTAGAACTAGTATTTATTTACTGTGGGTTCGGAGGCACAGGATCAAGTCAATCTGTCCCACACAGATATCAACTTGCTCCTCTTTCTGCAGCCCAGTGGATCCTGTCTTATTTCACTTTGCAGCACCATGTTCCTCTTTTTCCCACAAGTGTCTCTTTACTGATGAATGGGGAACCCAGATTCATCAGTCAGAAACTTCTTAGACAGGGATTCTCTTCTGAGGCTTTCTCCTGCTTGCCTGAAAGTGACAGTCAGAGAGAGATAGAGAGAGTCAGAGGGAGAGGGAGACAGATAGAGATGGGCACACCAGCAGCCTCTCAGCTGCTGTGAACAAAATCCAGATGTGTGCGCCCCCTTGTGGTCAAGTGCAGCATTGTGCCCTTGCGTTACTTTTGCATCTGGCTAAACGTGGGACCTGGAGATTGGAACCAGGGTTCTTAGGCTTAGCAGGCAGGCGCCTTAACCGCTAAGCCATCTCTCCAGCCCAGAGATAATCATACTTTTAATGTCTCCTTTAAGAGCCTGTTCTCCAGTCCCATGAAAATTCTGCAGGGCCCGTGAACTCCAGAGACTCTACTGTATTGGACTGGCTGGTGTTCCTTTGTTTTGATGAGCTCTGTGGAAACTAGAAGACCCCACAGAGACACAGATTCCAGGCAGTGCCTCTGTGCGGGAAGTGGTGAGAGGCTTAGAGTAACACCAGGCTCCCATGGGTGAGTGGACAGGAAGATATCTAGTGTGACTCCCTTGGCAGGATTCCCTAGAACAGGTGGAAACAGAGAGCCGAGAGGGGCTTTGGGGAAGAAAAATGCCCATCAAGACCTCCCAGCATCAGTGCAAGCAGAGGCCCACGTCTGGGTGCCCGTGGAGGTGGTCAGACTTCTTTAGCTGGTGTCCCCAGTTGAAGCTCATCCTGTGCAAACAAGAGAGTGACTGCAGCAGAAAGGTTAGTAGAGCAGGCAAGGCCAGAGAAGTCCCTGGGGCTAATGAAGAAGAATACAGGGGCCCTAGTGTTCAAACACAGGAGCCTATGGAGGGCATTTGACACTTAAGCTCCAAGAGTACATCAGTATTTGAACTTTACAAACATGAAGCATCTCTCTTAGAATCAAAGTGTGGCCAGTTTGGTGGGCTATGACTATCCTAGGGATGTCTAGACCAACCAGAAAGACTGCCAGGGAGAGGTATATGTCAATGTTGGGCATAGGGGGAGCCTACGCCGTTCAAACTATCCACAAAGTGTGAGAGGGGAACTGCAATGTGGTTGTGTATCCCTGTCCTGTCTATGGAGGAAAACTTTCATTTGCTATAGACTTTTATGACTTGCTGCGGGATGCCTGACAGGGCAAACTGACTTGGTTTCAATAACAGAGCTGGGGATCTGGAAAGATGGCTCAGCGGTTCAGGCGCTTACCTGAAAAGCCTAAGGACCCATGTTCCAGATCCCATGTAAGCCAGACACACAAGGTGACACACATGTCTGGAGTTTGACTGCAGTGGCTGGAGGCTCTGGAGCACCAATTCTCTCTCACAGACACTCGCTCTCTCTTGCATATTCATAAAAATTACATTAAAAAAACAGAACTAGGAACAGGGGATCAGGGTGTGAGGAAGTAAAATTGGCATTTGCACAAACCCTTGTCATCTTAGGATGACATCTTAGGATGGTGGATCCAAGTGCTTGAAAAATCTCTTTTAACCTAATGCCAGTAGGAGGAAATAATAAAAAGTAGAAGTCAATGAAATAGGAAACAGACAAGCAATAGAGAAAAAAATCAAAGCAACTCTGTTGCTTCCTTGAAAAGATCAATAAAATTGATAACCCTCTAATGGGTCTGAGCAAGAAAAAGAAGGAGATACAAACATAATGAGCATCGTGAATGAAAGAGGAGGATGGCAGAAAACAAACACTGCAAGATACTTTGAGATTTTGATCAGTAAACTTGAAGACTCATGTGAAAGACAATTAAAAAAATTTATCAGGTGGACTGAAGAACAGTAGAAACTGTGAATAAATTGATATATTTTAAATAAATTGATTTTTGTCATCAAAACTCCAGGTCTGAAGATACCATTGGTAAAATTAAGTAAAAATGCAAAATATAACATTACTCTGCTCTTAAAACCAGATAGACATTACAAATAGAATGAACATAGGGCGGGAAGAAAAGAAGGAAGGAAGGAAGGAAGGAAGGAAGGAAGGAAGGAAGGAAGGGAGGGAGGGAAACATAGAGAAAGAGAGAAGGATCATGGGATGGCTGAGTGTGTAAGAGTGCTACTTGCTGTACAAGCTTGCGGACCTGAGTTCAATCCCTGGCACCCATATAAAAATCTGGGTATGGTCACACTTACCTGTAACCCCAGCACTGAGAGAAGTGGAGACAGGAAGATTGCCAGGGCCTACAGGTCAGCCAGTCTAGTCAAAAATGGCGAGGTCTTGTCTCAGGAAATAAAGTGGAACAATATAAAGAAGGACACCTGGCATCCTCCTCTAGCTTTCATATGCATGTGCACATCTTCACACACATGTGTATACACCACACGCACACCCATTCACATAGTGCACACACACATGCACACACACACACACTCACCCCAAAAGAGAAAGAAACACAAAAACTATAGAACAATATTCTTTTTTTATTTTATTTTAATTTATTTATTAGAGACAGAGAGAGGGAGGGAGAGAGAGAGAGAGAGAGAGAATGGGCACGCCAGGGCTTCTAGCCACTGCAAACGAATCCCAGATGCACGTTGCACCATGTGCATCTGGCTTACGTGGGTCCTGGAGAATCAAACCAGGGTCCTTAGGCTTCTCAGGCATGTGCCTTAACCGCTAAGCCATCCCTCCAGCCCTAGAACAATATTCCTTGTGGGCACAGATTAAAAAAAATTTGGGGGGGTGTGGGGGTTGAGGTAGGGTCTCACTGTAGCCCAGGCTGACCTGAAATTCACTATATAATCTCAGGGTGGCCTTGAATCCATGGCGATTCTCCTACCTCTGCCTTCTAAGTGCTGGGATTAAAGGTGTGCACTACCATGCCTGGCAAAGAAAAAAACTAGAAAAACAAAACAAACAAACAAAATAAAACTTCTGACATTAGCACATAAAATACCAAAATTAAAATAAAACATGATTCAAATGAAATTTATTGTAGGAATTCAAGTTTGGTTTGATAGTTTAAAAACAGGGGCTAGGGGCATGGCTCAGTGGGTAGAGTGCTTACTTTGCCTAGCATGCGCAAGGCCCTGGGTTAATACACCAGCATTTCAAAATAAATAAATTGATTTAAAAGACAATAAGTTCACATATATCAGAACAAATGAGAAAACCCATGTGGTTATCTCAATAGACATGGGAAAGATACTTGGACACCACAACCCCCTAGATGTTAACAAATGTCTAGTGAACGAGAGATGAAATGAACACCCTCTGCTGGTTCAGCACATTGTTATGATTTGGGTTTGAAATGACCTCATGTGCAGGACCATTCAGTCAGTGCCCAGCTGACTGCACTGTTTCAGGACATGAGGTCTGGCTGGCAAAAATAAGCCATGACTGAAGTAGGGCTTTGAGGAGTATGGCCTACACCTCACTTCTGGTCTGACCCCCACATGAACAAAAATCATGCAAGCTCACACCACCTCAGTGGACAGCTGTAGCCGCTGCTGAATCCTCTAAAACTGTGAGCCAACATACGCCTGTCCTCATGGGAGCTGAACCTGTCATTTTTTTTTTGTCATAGTGATGAGAAATAGAATTGCTATCAGATATGTGCAAAACCTAAAGCTAGTTTCCTACCGTGTGGTGCATTGTGGGTCTAAGATGATCTTGGGAAGGCCATTTGGAGGAAGTGACAGCTGAGCCATCAGGGGCATTGCTGAGGGAGGGTGTCTGTCCTCCTGCGGAGTGAACAACAATTGACCGCTGAGCCAGGTAGGGACATTGCTGAGAGAGGCTGTCCGTTCTCATGGAAAGTGGACAGGCACTGGAAGGTGTCTTGTGCTGCCTGAGCTCCAAAGAGAGCTCGTGCAATAGCAGCCTGGCCTTGAGCTCAAAACCCCTCTGGGAGAGTCGTTCTGATACACTTGGCAGATTATGGGGTGCCTTCACTTCCATGATTTGTTTGACAGGAAAAACGATGACTCCTGTTTTACTAAGAAAAGAACTTGACTTGTTAAAGGTCTCATAGGTCAAGGCGGAAGTCCCTGTGGAAGCCCTTGGCCCCGCTGCCTCCTCCTGGTGATCAGAAAGCGACAGTGTTCCTGTCTTTGCAATGTGTTGATTGATCTGTCGGTTAACTTGGGCATGGGGAAAGGATATTCTTCGTCAGGCTTGCTTATTCCATAGTGACAGGTGAGTGACAGCCTCTGGTCTCCCTGGAGGCTGCAGCTGTCTGTCCCAGTGACCCTGACCAGCAGCTCACAACTTCCTCAAACCTATATCTCGAGTGGGAACGGAAGCCCTACCTTACCACTTGCCCCAGCATCAGGCTGATATTTTCCCTTTTTAGTAAAGAATTATATAAAAGCATGGGTTCCTACTAGGTACGATTGCAAACCCAGCCCACCAGCAGTGTTTCTTGCTAAGGTGCTCCACTGACTGGGACACTGCACAGGGATGAGGCCACAGCCTGTCAGGTCCCTGCATTGTGGGCGCCACACCGATCTATCTGCCAGCACATGGTGGGTGCTATCCCCATGTATGGGGCCCCAACCCTGAGACCTGCGTGGCTAAGAAAAAAGACCTGAATATCTTCCTTCAGCTTCCTTTTCTCACAACAGTGATGTTTTTTTTTTTTTTTTTTTTTTTTTTTTTGCTGTATTTCTTTTGTTATGTGGGTATGTGTGTGCGTACACATGCATGTGTATGTAGACACACATATGTAGAAAGGTGCATCTGGACTTGTATGCACATGTGTGTGGAAGCCATAGGACAACCTTAGGTATATCAGATCCAGCAGCCATTGCAATGCCCCGGGGGGAAGCCACATTATATGCCAGGAGAGGGCAAGACTGCCACACAGCTGGCAGAGTTGTGGGAAGTGTCTGTCCCCAGGCCTGTGTCTTGCAACAATCCCCAGTCTCCACTCTGCGGGATCTTGCCACCATCCCCCCGCCCCCATTACTTGAATCTGTTCTTGCTGCTCAGCTGTAGGAACAGCCAGGCAGCAGGGTAGGGAGGTTCACAGTGTCCCTTCTTCAGAAGGTGACAAGGAGAGACATCAGGTAGAGATGAAGCAAGCTACCAAGGGCACAGCCACCAACCAGCACCACCACCGCTGGCTGTGCTTGGCCCTCAGCTTGTGACCGCACCCAGACAGGATGACTCATGCTCACTCAGTGCTTTCGCACACCCAAGGGTGGTGCACACAGGTATGGGGCCTGTGGGCACTCAGTGAAGGTCCCACACTGGCTCAATGCTGTCCACATGCGTCGCCACCCACAGTCAGGAGTGGCCAAATTGAGAGAGAAAGGGAGAGTAGACAAGGAGGGACTTTCAGTTTCTTAGAGAATCTTATTTTCCTTCCTCAAGGAATTTTTGCCCATTTTAAGGGCTCTGTCTTCTCTCCTGTGGTTTTTCCTGTTTAGTCTTGGGGAACTTCCTGGGATCACGGCTTCCAAGGATCCTCCCATTGCTCAGTCTTTTCCTGACCCCTGCACAGCACAGCCTGGACCACAGTCCGTGCAGCGCTGCCCATGGGCACAGTACTCTAGAATGTCCTCTCACGGCATTCCACAGAGGTCTGTTGTGACCCACTACACCACATGGATCAATGTCACGTGGGTGACGAGGTCAAAGGGCAGAGAGCTGGCCTCACGTCTAATTGACCTTCCCACTCCAGCCCTCTTCCTTCCTGGGGACATACCCCATTCCTCCCTAGCTCTCTGCGTCTCGGCTTCCTGTTCATTAATTGGAGTGACTTCAATCATGTTCAGGACAGACAGTGGAAAACCTCAAAAGCTTGTCAATTATGTTTCAAAGACAGGTAGGTTTTTGTTTTATGTTCAGCTCGTGGAGCTTCTCGCAAAGGTGTCGTTTAGAGCTATGCCTGCCTAGGCAAGGAGACTCCTGCCTACACTGGCAGGAGCTCCAGTCTAGGTCCTTCTGAGCTGATTCTGGAAGACTGGAGGGCTTGGTAGTCCCCTTGTTTCTGCAGGAGGGCCCCGGGTAGCAGGGAAGTCAGATGTCTTGAACACCTTGCTTCAGGATGGTGACCTGGCTGGCCCTTCTCCAAGGATCATAAAATACATTGGAAAATGTTGGACATATAGTAGATGCTTCATGAAAAATGACAGTTGGGGGGCTGGAGGGATGGCTTAGCAATTAAGATGTTTCCCTGCAAAGCCAAGGGACCCAGTTTCCATTCCCCAGTACCCACGTTAGCCCCAGATGCACAAGGGGGCACATGTGTCTGTAGTTCCTTTGCAGTGGCTGGAGGCCCCTAGCTCATTCTCCCTCTCCCTCTCCTTCTCTCTCTCTCTCTCTCACTCTATCTCTGTCAAATAAATAAGTAAATAAAAATAAAATATTTTTTTAAAAAAGAAAGAAAAATGACAGCTGGGGTTGGAGAGATGGCTTAGAGGTTAAGCGCTTGTCTGTGAAGCCTAAGGACACTGGTTTGAGGCTCAATTCCCCACGACCCATGTAAGCCAGACACACAAAGTGGCACATGCATCTGGAGTTCATTTGCAGTGGCTGGAAGCCCTGGCGCACCCTCTCTCTCTCTCTCTCTCTCTCTCTCTGCCTGTCTCTCTCAAATAAATAAAAATAAACAAAAATTTTTAAAAATTTCAAAAAGTTGCGCCCCAGTTTTCTTTGTTCTATCCAGGGCAGAGGGGCTCTTGGCTCACTCTTGTCAGCGAGACTGGTCTTGCTCCGCCCCCCGAGGAGGCCTGTGCCGAGCCTCGGGGTGTGACAGTCACCCTGCCTCCAGCCTAAGGTGGCTGGTTTGTCTCCCAAGTTCCCCCCAAATTGGTTCCGCATGTTGCAGACATCAGGCCCGAACGTTTGCTCAGCACACAGCCAGGAGGGCCCTCCGGGAAGGCTGAAACCCCACACCAGCCACCAGCCACCCCCAGCTTCAGGCTGCCAAGCCACTGCCCACAGCCAGCTCCCAAGCCTGGGGGTGGGAGAGCCTGGGGATGGCTGTGACGCCCAACCCCGGGGCCCCCCCAGCCGCCCGACCCCCAAGGACCGCCACCTGGTGGCGCATGGAGGAACTGCGCCAGCATGGCAGCCACTCAGCCTTGTCTAATGGAGAGCCGGTCTGGCTTGCTGGAGATGTGCGGGAGGGCTAAATCCACGAAAGATGCCCCTTCTTCCCATTCCAAGAACTTCCAGGGAGGAAAATGCGGTTCCCAAGCAGGAGCTATTTTTAAACGACAGCATGCGCCATGCAGATGCTTTGTTTATGACTGGTGTGGTGTGGTGTGCTGAGCCAGTGAGTGGAGCAGTGTGCTAAAACAAAGACAGATGCCAGGGTGGAGTCATGAGGGTGGGATGGGCCCGTCTAGCCCCAGGCCTGAGCTCTGGGCAGGCAGAGCCCTGTGGCCACCCTAAGGCTAGGCAAGGAGACTAAGCCCTGACTAGACCAGCTGGGCCAGGTCCCTCTGGTGTGACTCAGTGAGGTTGAGGACAGAGAGCAGACTCCTGTTGCTATATCCCTCTCCCACGATTGCATCATTACTGTTAACCACCTACATCCAGTCACGTGCTTCCCTGTATCAACTGGGGTCCCCTGTTTCACCAGCCTGAGGAAATTGACAAGATAGGTCACATCTTCATCCAAGACTACCTGGGCAGTGAGATCCTCCGAGCTTTGAGATTTCCCAACCCGTGCGGCTTCTCAGCAGATGGTCTGCTCCCCGTGACCTCTAGGACCAGACCTACAACAGCCACTCACTCTTCCACAGAAGCCGAGGCCTTGACAGTGGGTCTTCAGACGTCAGGAGCCCACGACAACCCCTTTAAGAACTTTTCCAGGAGTTCCATCTTGGATCCTTTTCACTTTTGCCACCAAATGGGCCCTGAGTTGCCAAATTCTGTCATCTGATGGTAGGTCCGGAACTCCCTGGACTGCAGCCAGCTAGTGTTGCACTGCACACACATACACCCAAGATGCCACCCCCCCAAAGTCAGCCTGAATGTTAGGGCTCCTTCTTAAAAAGCAATATGGCAGGGCGTGGTGGCGCATGCCTTTAATCCCAGCACTTGGGAGGCAGAGGTAGGTGGATCACTGTGACTTTGAGGCTACCTGAGACAACATAGTGAATTCCAGGTCAGCCTGGGCTAGAATGAAACCCTACCTCGGAAAAAAAAAAAAAAAAAAAAAAAAAGCAATATGGTTCAGAGCCAAAGACTTGTGGCCCTATGACTTCCTGTCCTGGAGCCCCCATCCATCAGCTGTGGAACCCTGGGAAGGTCACTTGGCCTCTCTGAGCCCAGACATGTCTTCCTTCATTCAGAGGAAAGTGATGGAGCCTTCTCAGAGGATTTAATAAGGTCATGATGGTCCAGGTGCCCACAGGCACCTGGCAAGGGGCAGGGTCTTCCAGACACCTCTGAAACATTTTTAGTTCTTGGAGAACCCAGGGTCATTCGAAAGGCAATAGCTAAATTGATGGGCCAGTAGACAGGAGTCCAGGGAGAAACAGGCAGTCGGATTGCTTACCAGCTCTGGTCCTGGGCTGGTAGGAACCCTGAGGTGGGCAGCAGTCATCCCCTGAAGCCTAAAGACTTCTGGTGCTGGCAGGCAAAGCACAAGTCTTTTGATCTGCTAGGTCTGGAGTACTTGCTGAGCCAGGCCTGGGGAGACAAACATTGGGCCAGCCAGCAACTGTGTTTGCGACTCTGGGTCCTTCCTGCTGGAGTAGACTGTGCCAGGGGTGCCCAGCTGGGAGGTAAGGCACAAACCATTCGTGGGTGGTGGGTGTGGGACAGACAGGGAATCCGCAGATCCCAGGCATCACCAGAGGAAGCCATGGCTCTGGGGAGCAGAGGGACACCTGGAGACTGTGTAGCCCATCCCAGAACAGGCAGTGACCGTGGCCTGTCAAAAAAATGTGTCTGAAGTCAATACTTGTGTGTCTGCCATGAACCAGGCGGAAGAGTGGGGCTGCAGAGGTCCATAATTTTTTTTTTTTAAAGTGAAAATGTTTCATTGGCTTTTGGACTTGTTTTGTTATGGCCCACTTGGCCACCCGTGCCAGCTGGGGGGGAGGGGTGCAGCAACAACCACGTAGAGTTATGGGGCAACACTAAGTGCTCTGTTTGTAGGAAACTGCCAGAATGTTAGTGTAAAGTGGAAGGTGTTTGTGCTGTAGATAATAACGGATGGGCTTCCGGGCAGGAGGTGGACCCCAGTGTCTGAAGGCCTGGCTCTTCTGAGAAGCCCGCAGCTGCCTGGGACCAGCGGTGATATTTTTCTGAGCACACAGGGTTGGGCTGGCAGCTGAAGCACGCCTGGGCCTCATGAATCAGCCCCAAGAGGGGTGGAGACCAGCCTGCTGCTGTTTATCTGATTCTTGGGGTTTGACTTTGCTGGCCAGAAAAGCCCATTCCTCTGAATGTTCCAGAACCCACTGTGTGGTAGAAGCTGCAGAAGGCTGTTTGGGATGCCAAGTGACAGGGTGTCCCACTGTGGAGACCTAAGGAAGCTGTCATCTACAGAGGCTCCTGGCTGGCCTGGGAGCAGCCAGTGGGGGTAGTGACTTCAAAGGGTGGTTTAGAAGAGCATGCTCTTTCTCGTAGTGGGAGGGCTTCTGGGAGGGAGTTTCATGGGGGACAAAGAAACTTCTGTCCCCCTGGCTATGTTACTTAGCTTGTGAAGGAGGGCATGAGCCAAAACCACACTAAGCTAGATATTTTTTAATTGAAATGGGGTTTTGTTACGTAGCTCAGTCTGACTTTCAACTCCAGATTCTCCTGCCTCAGCTTCCTGAGCGCTGGGCTTCTAAACCTGGGCCACCACACTTGGCTTCGTCTAAAGGTTTTACAGGACTGAACAATCTCACCTCGTAAACCTTTTGTGAGTGTCTGCGCACACACAGGCACATCAGAGTTTCTATAGACTACCACTAGAGGTGGGGACACCTCAAGGTCCTTGTTCGATCAGTTTAATTACATTGTTGGGGTTCTCATTTGTGTAACCTGTTGGATATTGATGAGTTGAAAAATTCATTCCTTAAATGTTACTGGTGCCCACACCTGGACACTAAGGGTACAGTAGTGACTAAGTCCAGAAACAAACAAACAAACAAATCTTTGTCCTCACTAAGCCTACATTCTCATAGTTCAGACAAAATTCAGATAAATGCATCTGAGGCTGAATGTGCTGAGAGGAAAACCAGAGGGTGACGAGATGGATACAGGGAAGGCAATATTGTGATTTGGATGTCAAATACCCCACTAAGCTCCTGGCTTTGAACACTGTCCCCAGCTGGTGGCCCGTTTGGAAAGGTTGTGGAGGTGAAGCCACGCTAGAGGAAGTGGGTCGCTGTGGATGGGCCTTAATGTTTTATAGCCCAGCCCCACTTCCTGTCCTTTCTCTGCTTCCTAATTGGGAATGCAGGGGCCGGAGAGATGGCTTAGCCATTCAGGCGCTTACCTGTGGAGCCTAAGTACCCAAGTTCAATTCCCCAGGACCCACATAAGCCAGATATACAAGGTGGTGCATGTGACTGGAGTTCGTTTACAGTGGCTAGAGGCCCTGACATGTCCATTCTTTCTCTCTCTCTGCCTCTTTCTCTCTTTCAAATAAATAAATAAAATATAAGACATAGTAGGAACCTAACTGGGAATGCAAAGTGACCAACTGCCTAATGCTTCTGCCACCATATCTGTCCCCCAGTGGTAGGGATCCTATAAGCTATAAAACAAGACCTTTTCCCCTTAAGTTGCTTTTGCCAGGGGCTTGTGTCACAGCAACAGAAAAAGCAATTAAGTAACTAAAGTCAAGGTGAGCTGGGGGAGTGTGGCTAAATGCCGAGAGCACAGACAACAGAACATGACAGACCCTTAGCAGTGTGGCATGTCCAGTGCAGGTGGGCAGGAGGCTGAGAAAGGCGCCTTGTCCAGTGTGCACTGGGTGGCTTGCAGACAAGACTCTGGGCATGTTACATGCCATGCCGGTGCCACGGTATGCACCCAAGGTGGGTGGGGTCTCACTATTGGAGCCTTTAGACAGAGGAGGGAATCCGTGTGGTTGCCAGTGGGAGTGGCAGGCCAGGATTTTCACCAAGGCCTGCCGAGTGGACCCACCCCTGCCCTCCCCAACCCCTGAGTTAGCTCTGGTGCTGTGCTGAGCTTTGAGAGCTTCGCAGGCAGATGAAGCCGTCTTTGAGCCCTGCCTCTTTCTCGCTGTGTGATTTGCGGCCAGTCATTTCGCTTCCTTTACTCTCCCCATCCTCATTCCCCACAGGGTTTTTGTGAACAGTAAATACAATTCCTTCTATGAAATACACATAAAGCTCCTATCATGATGCCTGGCACAAATGGACCCCTATAAACTACTAAACTAATATTGGCATTCTGACTTCTTTTATGCTCAAGGGCTGTGTTAGGTTAGTGTGGTCACCACCTTCCCTGCCCTGAGCCCCAGGCTCCTTAGGGCCTTGTCTCTGAGCGCTGGTTCTGCCACAGGGCTCTGCAGTTCTTGGTGAGGGATATGGCATACCCACCTGGGCAGCCACATCCACTGGATACCCACTTTACCAACCTCAAGGCCTGGAGGTTCCACCTTGTAGGGCTTCTCAGAGGCCCAGATGCTTGCAATAACAGGAAGTAGGTGTGCGTGTGTGCATGTGTGTGTTCACACAAGGGCACACATGGGTCTGTGCATGTGGGTGAGGGTATGCACATGCCACGGTACACATGTTGTGGTGGGTTGAACTGACAAAATGGTGATCAACCACCTACCTCCCTGGAGTTCTGTGAAAGAAACACTATGTTGGGTGTTCCGGAAAGCACTCAATGCTTCCACATGCTTATTGTGTTAGTTAGAGTGTCAAAAGCAAGAGCTTGTCTTGTTAGTACTAGCTTCAGAGACGATGAAAGTACGTGATCTAATGCTGGAAAGGATGTGACCCCCCTCTAAGAGTCCTGGCTGATCTGCGTGTCTAGGCAATGTGATCAGTGGGGGTATGTGGTGGTCTCAGTGTAAAATGTCCCTCATAGCCTTATGTATTGGTGATTAAGCCTTGTGCCTAATCCCCAGCTGGTGGAGACTTTAGGGGGTGGAGCCTTGGAGGAGCTGTGACACCAGGAGGCTGGCCTTGGGATTTCATTGTCCAGCCCCACTTTGTCAGTGTCAGGTGGTTCACTCTACTTCCTCCCCACCGCTGTGAAGCTGTGATGCCCAGCTGTCTGCCCCTGCGTGCTTTCCCCGTCCTGATGAAGCTTCCCCTCAAAGCAATAAACCAGAAGTAAACCCTTTCCTTCTGTAAGTTGCTTCTGGTCAGGTGCTTTGTCCCAGCAATGAGAAGGTGACTGTTACACGATCAATTAGAGGTGGGAGCCTGGCCTTTAGCTAGCAAAGTGACACTGAATGCATGGTTTAGTTCCCCTCTGCATCTTCGCACAGGGGAGAGTCCCCATGGTGGTGGATTCACTTGGATTTGATCATTGAGAAGAATCTAGAATGCTTAGTTCTGTTTCTATGTTTTCTAAATTGTTGGAGTAGGTGTTTTTTGTTTTTTTGTTTTTGTTTTGTTTTTTTGTTTTCCGAGGAAGAGTGTTCTTCTAGCCAAGCTGACCTGGAATTCACTATGTAGTCTCAGGCTGGCCGGGAACTCACAGCGATCCTCCTACCTCCGCCTCCCAAGTGCTGGGATTAAAGGAGAGTGCCACCATGCCCAGCATTGCAATAGGGTTTTACTCTTCTTGTGGAGGTAGTTTTCATCATTCTCTTTTACTGAATGAGATTGTCCAGAAATGTTTTCCTTCCTTTTTTGCTGTCTTCCTACTGTTCCTTTGTAGTTTGGGGAACAATGTTATGTTTCACAGAATGAACTAGAAAGTAGGATAAACTTCTTGTTGATCCCCCTGGCTCTGACCTCCCCAGATTCCTGGACACATAGTCCTGACAAGAGTCTGTACCTTTCTGTCTCCTTGAGTGGAATGTGGCTCATTTATGTGTTTAAATTATTATCGAGCAATGTGAGTTTAAAATATAATTGTGGGCTTGACAGACGGCTTAGCGGTTAAGGTGCTTGCCCGAGAAACCCAAGGATCCAGGTTCAATTCTCACGTAAACCAGATGTTTATGGTGGCACATGCATCTAGAGTTCATTTGCAATGGCTAGAGGCCCTGGCATGCCCATTCTCTCTCTCTCTCTCCCTCTGTCCTAAATAAGTAAATAAAAATAAAATGTTTTTTTAAGCCGGGCATAGTGGCTCACGCATTTAATCCCAGCACTCGGGAGGCAGAGGTAGGAGGATCGCCATGAGTTCAAGGCCACTCTGAGAATACAGAGTGGATTCCAGGTCAGCCTGGGCTAGAGTGAGACCCTTCCTCGAAAAAAACAAAAAAACAAAATAATAATAATAATAATAAAATATTTTTTTCAAGTTTAAAATGTGGGGCTGGAGAGATGGCTTAGTGGTTAAGCGCTTGCCTGTGAAGCCTGAGGACCCCGCTTCGAGACTCAGTTCCCTAGGATACACGTAAGCCAGATGCACAAAGTGACACATGCATCTGGAGTTCGTTTACAGTGTCTGGAGGCCCTGGCATGCCCGTTCTCTATTATCTGCCTCTTTCTCTTTCTGTCTTTCTCAAATAAATAAATAAACAAATAAATGAACAAAATTTTTAAAAAATGTTTAAAATGTAATTGTGTAATTGCTTGCCCCCTTCCTCTTACAAAATAACTGTCTAAGGGGGCCCATGATCAAATTTCAATCATGCGGACGGGCGCACGGAAGAAATAAGAGGAGGCACCTGGGCCACGGTGACGCCCATCTGCCCTGCCAGCCCTCTGGTGACAGTGGTGGGGGCTCTGGCCATTTCCTCATTGATCTGTCAGGAATGTGGCTGAATGGGTTGTAAAGGACTTTCTGGCCTAAGGTGTGATCCACGTCTTTTGTTTTGTTTATTTCTTGATACTGTTTACTTTGAAAATGCCCCCTAGTTCTGTAAACGTTCTGAGTATGCTTGAGCAGACGTGGATCAGCCAGTTACTGGGTGTGGAGTATTAACTCTGACAGTGATTAGGTGGTTGTTCACATTTTCTTATCTTTCTTAAGTTCTTTTCTGGTTGATCAAGCTATAATTAGAGTTGTATTCCATTTTCCTACCATGAAATTTCATACTCCTTTTCTCTCTTTCTTCTTCTTCTTTTTTTTTTCCTTCTAGGTAGGGTCTCCCTCTAGCCCAGGCTGACTTGGTATTCACTATGTAGTCTCAGGCTAACCTCAGACTCACAGCAGTTCTCCTATCTCTGCCTCCCTAGTGCTGGGATTAATTAAAGATGTGTACTACCTTGCCCAAGAGAGAGGGCGGAGGAGAGAGAATGGGCACAGCAAGGCCTCTAGCCACTGCAAACAAACTCCAGAGGCATGTGCCACTTTGTGCATCTGGCTTTATTTTAGTTACTATGTTTGATTTTTATCTTGCACACTCAACATCGTTAAACAATATCTAAATGTTTTTCCTTAAAAATGCAAGATGCAACACAGGAATGTTCAAATATTTAATTTCAGTCTTCCTTCTCCTGACTCCAGCATTGTCTCTGAGTATTTACCATTGTCACTTGAGGGTCCTTTCTACCTTCACATAGTATTATATATTCTTGTATTATTACTATTGTTATGATCAATATATGTACATATAGATCATAAATAGATAGTGACTAAATATACAAATATAACAAACATATATATAGATGTACATATATGGAATGTCTGGTGTATATTTACTTACATGTTTATCAACTTCATTTTTTCTTATGTTGTCTTGTGAGATCATCATCTTCCTTTCTGAATTTCATTACTTAGAAATACTTTTAGAGAAGGTCAGTGTGAGTATAAAGTTAGATTTTGCTTATTTGAAATGAAATGTCTTGGGCTGGAGAGATGGCTTAGCAGTTAAGGCGCCTGCCTGCTAAGCCTAAGAACCCAGTTCCAATCTCCAGGTCCCACGTTTAGCCAGATGCAAAATGACGCAAGGGCACAATGCCTCACTTGACCACAAGGGGGCGCACGCATCTGGATTTCGTTTGCAGCAGCTGAGAGACTGCTGGCGCGCCCATCTCTATCTGTCTTCCTCTCCCTTTCTCTGTCTCTCTCTGTGTCTCTTTCCAAAAAAAAATGAAATGTCTTTATTCATATTATCTCTCTCTCCCTCTCCCCCTCCCTCTCTCATCCTGGACCTTGTTCATGCTAATCAAGAACTCAGCCACTGAGCCTTATCCCCAGTATGTGTGCATCAATGAGCACACATTGAGTCTTTTTTTTGGCGGGGGGAATCCATCAATTGTTCTTAGCAGGTTGAAGACTTTATTCTTCCATCGTCTGGCTTCCATTGCTATTGAGCACTTTGCTGTGAATCAAGTTGCTATTCCCTTGGCAATGGCCTTTTCTCTCTAGCCACTTTCCTGGTTTCTTATGCATATCTTGCTTTGTGCTTGTGACATTATAGACCCACATCTATTTATTTAGTCTTGCTCAATAGATGTATTTCATATTTCTGTATCTGTAGAATATCCTTTAACCAGTTCTAGATATTGTCTTAGCCATTATTTCTTGGAACATTTCTTGGCACTGTCTCCTCCCTCCCTCTCCTACCCACCCTTCCTCCCTTCCTTCAGTTTGAGATGATGTCTTGCTATGTAGCCCAGGCTACCTCAGCTTTCCAGATGCTGGGATTGCAGTGTGTGCTCTCACACCTGGTCTATTTCCTGTCTTTCAGTTCCTCCTGCTCCAAATTTTATCTTTCTTATTGCTCGACCTCTCATTTTTCCATCTCCCTGCCAGAACTACATTTTCAAGAATTCCTTCAGTTCTACCTTCTAAATCACCAGTTCTCTATTCATTTTAGTCCAGTCTGCTCTTTAACAAAACCACTAAAAGTTTAATTTCAAAAATTTGCGTTTCATTTCTAAAAATATCATGTTACTTATTTTCGTATCAGCCTGGCCATTTTTGCTAATTTCTTGATCCTTGTCCATTTTCAGTTCCATATTTCAATGATCTCTTGTGTAACGCAGGATTCTTTTATCGTCTTCCTATTTTGGGAGGGTCAAATGTTTGTCATTCTTCCAGCTTTCTCTCATTACAGCTGTGTTTGGTAATTTCTATTGTGAGCTCACTGTGAATTGATTGCATCTGAGGACCCCAGCAGATCTCCATAGGGAGCTGGTCCTTCTCAGAGCAGGTTGCTAAGTGTTTTTTCTGAGACTCCATCAAAAGACCCAGACTCAACGCTAGTCACCTCCAAAGGTCCTTGGTGAAAGCTGGTATGTTGGCTTCAGATCTCTGGTCTTGCTTTCCACCTCTGCACATTGTTGATCCACTGCCTTCCATGAAACTGCCTTTTCCATGTGGTTGTCTGCTTGCTCATCTCTTCATGGCCCTTGTTCAGCTCTGGACATTTCCCCTCCATCTTAGTGAGTCCAGCAGCACATTAAACATTGTATTTGTTATAATTAGTGCAGCAACCAGTGGTGAGGCTTTGCAGAGGTTTGCAGCCATGTTGCTGGGCAGAGGAGCAGGACATCATTTCTGAGCTCTGACTGAGCCAAGTGGGACAGATTCACCAGGGCACCTGGAGCCCTGTGCACTGGGGACAGTCCAGCATCCTAAGAGAACAGTCCAGCATCCTAAGAGATAGGAGGCTTTGAGGCACTGGGGCTCCTTTTAGGGGTGCTGGCTGCACAGTGCGAATGTAAAGCATCGGGTTTGAGAAGGCTGAGATCAGCCAATCAAATGTGCTCTCTGCATGCCAAAGACATCCAAGCAGAGTTTTCCCATTGGTGGTTTGACTTTCCCATTCAGCACAGTTAGACTGTGGAAGAAAATGAGGTCAATGTGAATAGGAAAGTTCCACTTGGCTTTCACCCCTTGGAGCAGTTACTTTCCCACTACTGGGGCAAAACACCCAATCAGAAGCAGCTGATTGGAGGAAAGGGCTTATGTCAGCTTACAGTCTTGAGGGAAGGTGTCATCATGGCATCACAGAGCAGGGGCTAGACATCACATCTTGTCACATAAGTGAAGGTAGTAGTAAGAGAGAGCTGAGCTATGAACACCCAGTAAGACTGGACTAATAGGGCTGGAGAGATGGCTTAGTGGTCAAGGTGCTTGCCTGCAAAGCCAAAGGACCTATGTTTGATTCCCCAGGACCCACGTAAGCCAGATACACAAGGTGGTGCATTCATCTAGAGTTCATTTGTAGGGCAGGAAGCCCTGGCATGCCCATTCTCTCTCTCTCAAATAAATAAATAAAAATTTTTTAAAAGAATGGACTAATGGACTTCAAGGCCAGCTCCCAGCGACACACCTTCCAAACTGCCACCCACTGGGGACCAGGTTTACAAAGCACATGAGCCTGAGGGGGATATTTCACCCCACCTACCACAATGCTGAGCTTGTTTGTGCCATCTCCTTCCTGTCCATTTCTCTCTGAAGAGTGTCCAGACAGCTTGCTGGGTCCAGCTCAGCAACAGCCTTCTGTGACTATTTCTCTTACTGTTGCACGAGCTGGCGGCTCTCTCTTCTGTGATCTTCACTTGCTCTGTCCATTTCTTATCACAACAGCTAAGGGTACATTGTGCTCCCCCAGACTCCTCACTGGGATTCAAGGGTAAAAACCAATCTTGTTGGCTTTTGTGTCCCAGAGAGTGCCACAGTCTGGGGCGGAATACACATTCTGGAACCAGAGCCAATCCTTTCCCTCAAGTGTTTGGCCTCCTGCTCATAGCCTCTAAAGTCCCATCTCTGGATGGAACTGCTTCCTCAAACGAACACTGGCCTTGAGGTAGTACTTCCTTAAAGCCTTGCATCCTATGTATGGCACTTCATTTACAAAGCCAATCTTCACAGGTGATGTAAGTGAAAGACCTTGAGCTGAGATCATCTTGGATGAGGTGGGTGCTTGTGATGGTTAACATTTTTTATGAGAGAGAGAAAGACAGAGTGAGAGAATTGGCATGATGGGGCCTCCAGCCACTGCATTCGAACTCCAGACACGTGTGCCACCTTGTGTGCATGTGTAACCTTGTGCACCTGCGTGACCTTGTGTGTCGGGCTTATGTGGGTTGTAGGGGTGTCAAACCTAGGTCCTTAGGCTTCTCAGGCAAGTGCCTAAACCACTAAGCCATCTCTCCAGGCCCTAATTTCTTTTCTTAAAAATTTATTTATTTGAGAGAGCAAGATACATAGAATATGGGCACACCAGGGCATCCCATGGCTGTAAACAGACTCCAGACACATGTGTCTTTTTGTGCAGCTGGCTTTACATGAGTACTGGGGGATCAAACCCAGGCTGTCAGGCTTTGTGTGTAGATTTCTTGAACTGTTGAGCCTTCTCCCCAGCCCTGTGATGGTAAATTTCAGTTGTCAACTGGCTTGGGTTAAACAATGCTGAGGACATTAGAGACACACACTTTTGGGTGTGTGTGTGAAGCTGTTTGCTGATTGGAAAAGAGGAAAGAGGAGAAAGGCAGCTGAGGGCAGGCATTCCTTTGGTCTCTACTTCCTACCAACTCAAGTGTGAGCAGGCAGCCTCACACTCCTGCTGCCACAGCTGTGAATTGCTCCTACCACCATGCCTTCCCCACCATGACAGACTGTACCCTTAAACCATGAGCTAAAATCAATCCCTACTCCCTTAAATTGCTTTTGTCTGGTATTCAGCCATGACAAAGAAAGAAACTAGTACGGAGGTAGAGGGCAGCCCGATGCAGCGGGAGACAGAGAGTGGAGTGATGTGTCGACAGGCCAAGGCCAAGGGAAGTTGTTGGCCACCAGAAGCCAGAGTCGAGGTTTGCAATAGATTCTGCCTTGGGGTTTTCACAGGAGCCAACCCTGCCAATACCTTGATTTCAGACTTCTGTTCTCCAGAACTGGGAGAGACTATCTTATCGCTTATGCAGGGGACCAAGTTTGTAGTAATTTGTTATAGCAACCCTGGGAGATGGTTATGGAGTTACCTGAACAGAAATGAACTCTTTCATCCCCAGTCTGTCCCATCTGCTGGCCTTTAGGACACATCTCTGATCCCCGACTCAACAGTCAGGATATAGTTGGTGCTTAATAAATGCTCCCTACATGGAATTCCCACAGGGAATTCTTAGGTGGGAAGTAATTAAAATGGGAACCGTTTCATCGTGTCAGACTTTGAGAAGCCATAGCTAAAATGTGGCCAGTAAGTTAGCATTGGCCTATAGGGATGGAGTAGATTTGATGGGTCAATTAATAAATCATCAAATGCCTCCAGCCCTACGTCCGCAGTTAGAGAGATGACTGGTGTCTACTTGCTCCTTATTAAAGGGTTTCAAGAGCCAAGTCCATCTGGAAAGTGTGGAAGCATGTCCTACAGAAACCATCTTTCCATAAGCTGCAAGTGCCCGCTGAGGTGAGCAGGCCTTCTGTTGACACAGAGCCATGACTCCTTGGAAGGCTGGGGTCTGAGGGCAGTGAAGACTTGCTGCAGGGCATTGATGGGGGTCTGGAAGGGGGGTGCCTGTTCTCCAAGCAGCCCTAAGTATTTCCTCTGTTAAAGGCTCCTTAGAATTTCCAATGAGAAATCCCATCACCTCAATATCCTTCTATTCTTGGCTTGGGTGAGGCTAAAAAAAAAAAATCACTTCTTGTGCATGACTAAGTTTACAACAATTGGTTCAGGGTTAGTCACATGACATACACAGAGCCAATGACATAAAAGGTACTTTTGCTGAGACTTCTGGGACAAAGGTGTGTGCTTAGGCCCTTTGGATAGAAACCTTAGATGCCTGGAGGTCACAAGTAATATCTAAGTTACTTCCATAAGAGCTCTTAGGAGACTTGGGCTGAAAGACTGGAAAAAAAAAGATTCCTGATGATAAGTGTTGCCATCGAAATCCCCCCTAGACTTTTCAGTGAACTGCTGAATTCCTTTGTTTTAGTCTAGTTTGGACTTTCCTCCTGTTATAAGGGTGACCTGTGGAGGGGGAGGGGAGGAAAGGGAGGAGTTAAGTGTCCAGTTGCTTCAAACTAAAGGCAAATGAAATTATTTCATATGGTGAAATTGCCCAGGCTTTGTTGCTGGGGAGACCTGGATTCAAATTTCAGCTCTATTAATCAACCACGCTACACTAAAGAAAATATTTAATTGTTGTGAACCTTAGTTTTTCTTATTTGTGAAACAGAGATGATAGCTTCTTTAGAATCTGTGATGACTTGGCAAAGCAGGTGTAAGCTACAGCGTGGAGACCAGGCAGGTATAACTTCTAGACAAGGTATGACTTTCTTGGTCCACTTTTGAGTCTTTTTCAGAGATATTGTTCCATATTTTTTTTATTTCAGACATGCTAGATCATTTTAAAGTAGGTTGTACTTTTTATTATAAAGTACTTTTTTACTATAAAAGTACTTTTTATTATAAAGAGAATAAATGCTCAATGAAGAAAATACAGAAGAGAAGAAATAAAAAGCATGCATAGTTCTATGATGAAGAACTAACCACGATTGCCATATTCTGAACCTACGGTGCTTAAACACAGGCTTTCACTTGGCATTGCTGACATCTGCCACAGTCCCTCGGTTGTGGTCCTCCAGTGTCACTGAGGTAGCTGTGAAGACGTATGCTAAGGACTACGTGGCCTCACAGGGCAGGAAGAAGATGGAGAAACTAACCCTATCCCACTTTGAAGGTGTCTGGGAACACTTACGGTTTGAATACAAAATGCATTCCCTCCACACAGGCTTGGATGTTGAACTGTCCCTAGTGGGCAGTTCTATTTTGGTAAGGTTAGAACGTGGGGCCTCAATAGAGGAAGGGGATCACTGAGGTTGGATTCTTGGGGATAACCTGCCCTTGGCTTCTTCCTAAATGTCTGCCTTTCTGTCTGTCTCTGCCTCTCTACCTCCCTCCAGCCTTCCTTCCATCCTGGCTGCCATGAGTTGAATAACCTTATCCACTACAGCATTGGGCCTCATGCAGACCCGGAATGAAGGGAGCCACGGGCTATGGATAAAAACCAGTAAAAGAGATTCAGTACGATAGTCCTTCCTCCCTTTGCTCTTCTCAAGTATTTGGTGACTGTGATGCAAAACTAAACACGCTGGCTGAGACTTGTGGGTGGAGAGGGCCGCTGTGTGGGGCTCTTCTGCAAGGGTACTGCAGCGGAGATCTCAACCAGCCCTAACCGAGAAGACAAAGGAGGACAGAGGAAAGGGGGTTATTAACTGACATGTATCAGGCCTGTCTGCTCCCCATCAGACAGCAACTTCTAGCTCATGGTTCTGCGCCACTAGAAGTTGGGCCTCGTTTTCAAGATCCAAAATCCTAAGTAAAGCTTAAGATGACATTATGTCACATCTGCACAAGAAACAGGACGGAAGGAATAATAAATAAAAGGTGCAAAGAGAGCTTCCCATCTACATGATTAGAAAGGTTTAAAAAGGTGTTAAACCCTTCGGCTTCCATTCCACTGAGCACACCTTAGTCTTGGGCCCACCTGGCTGCAAGGGACCCAGAGGTGAGGATTCTGTTAGGACACGAAAATGTCACGGAGGAAGGTGGAACAGCACAGGGACAGAAAGAGAAAGGAATATGGCTGTGTCTCCTCCTCAGAGCCTATACTGTGCCCTGGAGGTTGGTTGTGGGGCTGAGATGGGAGCCTCTTTTAACTGGCCAGTCCCAGCTATGTCCATTGGCACCAATGGATTTATTAATGACAGCAAATAATGGAATAATTAATAACTGAATAACTGAAAGTCTGACTGCTTGAACTTCCTCACTCTTCGGTTTTATCCAGCACCTTTAATTGAAGCAGCCGTCTTTATACCAGTGTACCCTTTGGGAATCTTTGTCATAAATCACATGACCATAGCTGCGCAGGTTTATATCTGTGTCCCTCTATTCTTTTTTAAATTATTTCATTTATGTATGTATTTAATTTATTTTGGCTGTGCATGTATAGTGTGTGTGTGTGTGTGAGTGAGTGTGTGTGTGTGTGCATGCAGGAGTGTACATGACACATACAGATGAAGATCAGAAGAAACTTCAGGTGTTGGATCTCGACTTTCTCCTTATGGCAGGATCACCATTGCGTTTGCCAGGTTCACTAGAGCCACGAGTGTAGGGCACAATGCAGGCCTGGTCCTAGCCAGACCGCATGGCAGAAAAACCAGGAAGTGGCTTCTGTGAACACGGCATCTGTGCAGGTCTGGCGTGACAACAGCTACAGTCCCATGCTCACGAGAAGCCTGCTACGAGATGTCCTGTCCAGAGACAGGCTGTCATTGGTCACAAAAAGGGGGACCACCCCATACAATGATTAGCCAGCCAAGCCCCTTAAAACCCACGTGCACTTCCTCAATAAACGAGTTTGTGGCAGCTCGCTTTCTGCTTTCACCCAACTCCCGGAGTCTGTGTCGTGACTCTGCGCTGCTCACCCCAACTCGGCGGAGACCCTACCGTCCCTCCTGGGCTGGCCTTAGGGGGGACCCCAACACACGAGAAGCTCCTGTCTCTACATCCCTCTCCCTGAGGCACACTGGGATCACAGCTGCTAGTGTGATAATGTCTGTTTTAGGTGAGTTCTGGGGAATCCAAGCTCAAGTGCTCACACTGGGTGGCAAGGTCTTTATGCACTGAGCCATCTCCCCAGCCCGAGAGTCTTCTCTTCTATACCATTGATCTACATATGTGTTTTGTGCCAGTTTTGTTTTGTTCTTTTTCACTCTAGCCTACCTGGCCATTTTCTACCCACAGTGGACCTTTATGCAATGGTGTTGTGGTAGTTTGAATAGATGGACCCCAATATATTCAGTGTTTTCTTAGTTTATTGTTTGCTTCTGTAGCCACCTGGCTGGAGGCAATGTCACTGGGGGGAATCTTAAGGTGTGGTGGTGGGTTTGAGATTCCATCTAAAGATATGCAAAGTGTGCCTAGCTGGAGTTCCTGAGGTGTGCTGTGTTGTGTGGCTTTTGGCTTCTTTCTCTGTGTTTGGTCCTATGAAAGCAGGCCAGCTTCGTCTGCCATTACGGAACTTCCCCTGGATCTGTAAGCTTCAATAAATATCCCTTCCTCCATAACTGTGCCTGGTCTGGAAGTTCATCTCAGCGAACCTAAAGCTGTCTGCTACAGGTGTCTTATAAGATGATACCGCTTAATGAATTCATAACTTAGTTTCTACGATATGATGATCACACAATGAACAAATTACCTGACATTTTTCAGAGCAGATTCTTCTGGGTAAGTATTGTTTATTGTTATAATTTGAAAATAATTGGTGAGTCTCCTTCAGCAGGCTGTGGGCAGAGGCGAGAAGTAGTCTGACTTCATTTAGTGTTTCATTTCTCGGTCAGAGCACTTTCCAGTGCCTCAGGAAGCTCTGACAAAAAAGGGGGGGCATTGGGGTGTGGCTCCCCAGAGCCACATGTGGGCTTGAGTGCTACGACATGTGTAACTTCACAGAAACTTGTCCCTCTCATCTACAAAACGGAAGCAGTCACCCCCACCAGCTTCAAGGGCTCACAGTCATTTCCATGACAAGTGGTCAGAGCTTTGCATGGAGACTCAACCTGGCAAATGCCAAGGGTACTTCCTGATCTCACAGAGGCTGGCCAGTGGCAAGGAACTAAGTTGATGGTCACTCTACCAGCCAGGTCCTATGTGCGTGCCTCAGGCTGGGCTGACTGAATTGTGTCTTCACTAATCAGGCTGCTACTGCTGAGTGAAGGAGCTGGGGCCTGTGGTACACTCTGATAATCAGTGTGCATTCTTGGTGTTAGCTGAATATTTTAACAGGGAGCATTCCAGGGCTGATTGAGAGAGAAGACCTGTCTGCCTCTGGGACAGGGGTTGCTAGGGGTTGCTAGGGAAGAGGGCCAGGAAGCAGGAGACAGGTAGACTTGTTTTCACTCTAGGAAGAAAGTGAGTTCCAGATGAATAATAACTCACTCATTTCCTTTATAACACACATGTCCAGGGGACCAGCCACTCTGAGCCTAACATGAAGGTAGAGGGAAGAATGATGGCTAGTTACCCATCCCCATACTCTCCCTCCATGTATCTATTCTTTTATCCATTCATCCACACATTTTCCCATGAGTCCTCCCATTTACCCATCTACCCATCCATCCATCCATCCATCCATCCATCCATCCATCCATCTCTGTCACTTTCTCATTGCTGGAACAAATACCCAACCAGAAAGAGCTAAAGGAATGAAATGGTTTATTTCTGGCTTACAGTTTCAAGGGGATTTCTATCATGGTGGGAAAATCATGGCAGGAGCAGACGGGCAGCATCACATCAGCAGGGAGGGAGAAGAGAGAGAGAAGGAGAGAGCAAATCTACAACATGATACCTCAAGGCCTACCCCATAGTAACACACTTCCTCCAGCAAGCCTTGATCCCCTAAAGGTCTCATAGCCTTCCAGAACAGTGCCATGAAGTGGGGACTAAGTATCAAACACATGTGTCCATTCAGTCCACCGCACTATTCATCATCTGTGCATCCATTCATCTGTCCGCCTACCCATCTACTGATCCATCCATCCATCACCCAAGTCCTCTTTTCCTCCCGGCTCTGTGGTCATTCTTCCTGTTGCTCTTCCTTGGCCCTCACATTGTCCAACTGGAGGAACTCTGTGCTCCCCCTGAGTTTCCTAAGGCTTTCTGGGCAGGGTCTCCTAGGATGGTCACAGCTTCTTCACGCCTCTGTGAGCTGCAGTGCTAGGTATCTCTTCTCATTCCCTTCCAGAAGATCCACTTCTTCCTCCACAGTGATCAGAAGCACACATAAGGCAGTCTCCTGTGCTCTCCATAGCATTGCTCATAGAATCTTGTGCATCACGGGTTATACAGAGGATCTGCTAAGGAAGTAATGGCACCATCGAGGAGCACTTAAAATTAAAGTCCCGTACCAAAGTATCCTAGGCCTATTATGAATAGTCTAGCACAAGGAGTGCCCCCCCTTCCTACCTACTTTTCCCCAGCCTGACGCCTCCACCTCTGGCCAGGGAAGGCTATTGTTACTTCTGCTCAGCTTGCCAGAATTCTCTTGTCTCTTCTCTCCCTGGATTCAAATCCATGAATACTATACCTGTAGTTCACCAGGAGTAAGGAAACAACCGAAGGAAAAGCAAACTTCCCTTAAAAACTAAAACATGGTGAAGTACAGTTACCTACCCTTGTCCATAAAACAGGCTCTGAAAGAATATATATATATATATATATATATATATATATATATATATATATATATATGTATAATTGTCTTGGCTTCCCTCCATGTACTTTGTGAATGAGCCCCTGTGGCCTGGTCTTTATAAAGCCAGTAGGATACTTGCTGTGGTGCTAGCCCCCAAGACAAGAGCAGTCATTTTCCAAGTCTTTCCATTTGACAAAGCTCACTGCAGCCTTCTTGCTTTTATTCTGGTGCTCATTGTTCACCCATGTGTCCCACTATCTAATAAGCAGTCTGTGTTTAACTTCCACGGGAAACATTTCTTGTGTACTCTCTGAAGCCCAGCCCTGGACTGGCCACAGAGGAGACAGACGCCTGTAAATCAAACACAGCCTGTGACTTCCAGGAGCTGTCAGGATGTGAGAGGGGAGATGCCAAATAAATGCATGACAGGTCTTATTATCACCGTAGCAAGTGCTAGAAGAGTGAAGTTCATCCTGGCAGCTTTGGTTTCTAGCTCACTGGCTATTGGTCTACTCATTTGCCTATTTGTGTGAATCCACGCCTCCAGTCAGCCACAGACGTGGATTCAACACTTTTTATTTGTGAGCCACTAATCCAGGCACTGGAGACACAAATATGAAAATGATCTTGACCCCATGCTTATGGCTCACACAGGGTGGCAGGTGGGAGAAGCAGATGTCTCACTAGCAGCAGTGCAGGAATGCTGGAGGTAGAACAGAGAGATGCTGGACCATCAGGGAAGCCAGAGACAAAATACCCACTGTGCTTCAGAGGCCTCAGCGAAGGCTGCCTGGAGGAGTTGGCATTTGATCAGGCCCTGGAGGAGGCGTGGCAATTTTCCAGGTGGAGCAGAAGGTTTGGGCATTACAAGCAGATGCAAGAGCAAGAGCGGGCAGGAAGTTGTGGTGGCTAGCTGGATGAGGGTGGAGCTGGGAGTGGCCACAGAGTATGCCCAAGGAGAGAAGTGCCAGGGGAGTGTTACAGAGGCTCAGTAAACTCCCACCGGGAAGAATCTGGCAGCTCCACCTGCAACAGGACTATCAAGGATGGGCAGGGCCTACAAGAGACCTGGGCCTGGAGTGAAAAGAGCTGTTTTAGGGAGAAAGGGCCCATGTGGGGAAGCATCTGGAGCCCCCAATCTCTTCACTTGATTCCTGCCAGGGGGTGTTTGGCTCCAGCAGGCGCGTCCTGTTGCTGCAGGGTAAATTCTCCCCAGTTGCCTGCACTTACCTCGCAGAGCGCTAATGAACTCGGAGCTTCAGGAGAGGCTCAGCCTGTTATTTAGTGTCTATGGAGTGGAGGAGCCACGAGGCTGGGGGCAGATCTTGCCAGGTCTGACACCTGCCTCTGCTAAACCAGCCCTTGGGCCTGGGGAAGAAACAGCATGAGACAAGGAGGTCTGCTGGAGAGGAAGTTGACACCTAGAAGGAGGCGCTATCACCAGGGCAGGCGGTTCCTAAGATGCATGGGGACATCTGACAGGAGCTCATGCAGCAGGTAACCTCTGCATTGGATTTGAGGCCCGCCCAACAGGAGGGAATTCATTCCTGGTACTGTACACATAGTCCAAAGTCTATACATAGGTAGGTCACAGGCCCTAGAGGGAAACTATTGCTTTTAGGCTAAATGGATATGATATGCCCATCAAATTGGCCTGTCTATATTTATATGTGTAACCATAGATTGTGCTGCTCTCATCGTTGGTCAGGGAAGCTTTGTGGCTGTTGAGGGTGACTACTGGAGAGACACAAAAATCCATCAAAGCACTGAGAATAAGTGACTGTTGGATGGTTAGCACTAGATAAGACATGCCTATCACGCCCTCCAAGCCTCAGCGAGCATCGAAGAAGAGGGGGAAGAAAGAATGTAAGAGCCAGAGGCTGGGGAGAAATACTTTGGACCAATGTCTTCCAGACACCTAGTGGCTGTTGCATTACTAACCTCTCAGCAGCTGACATACCTGCACAGTAATGGGCCCATCAGCATACTGGCATGGATTGTGGAAGAGGACCCCCCTCAAAAAAAAAAAAAAAAAAAAAAAGACAGCAAAAGAGAAGAAGGGCTAGTTGGAAAGAAGGGTACAGTGGAAAGGGGCAGGGAAGGAGGAACAAAAGAAGGTAGTGGGAATTATGATCAAAATATACTATATATATGCATATATATAATTTATTACATATATATATTCAATGAAAAAAAAGGAAAGAAAAATAGTGTCATGAATAAAGGGATGATAATTATATTCTCATGTAACAAGGCCAAGGGCAGCAGGCAATTCTGCTCCACAAAGACTCTCGGGGGGCCCAGGTTCCTTCTAACCTGTTGCTCCTTATCCCTTAGACCAATAACCTTACCTTCATGGTCAAGTGTGGGGCGCAGGTACACCCATACTCAAATCTACTGCTCTTCCGGCCTGTCTTTTCTTGATGAGTCCACTGCTCTGCCTTAGTCCCACATCAAGGCCCTAAGAAGCAGCTTGAGTGTGTTTGATCTGCTGAAAGCTTCTAATCTCAGCTATGCGTAGGCCTTGCACAAAGTAGCCTGGGGAGAGAGGTCCAGAGTAAAACATGTTAGAGTGGCCTGGATTCTACTCCAGCCTGGGACTGAGTGGGTGGTCTGAACCTACAGATCTGTGAGCAGGAAATAAGAACCAAGTTTATTTTCCACTAAGTATCGGGATGGCTTTGTACCACATGGTTCCAGGGAAAATGACTGATGCAAAGTGCATGGCAAGAGCAAGCAATCACTTAAACCAGGACGAGTGAAGTATAAAAATCCATTTCTTTTGCTTTTTACTAAACATGTGTCCACATAGCTGCAAGGGAGGCTGGAGAACCATAGAGTAATGTGGAGGAAGGGCAAGAGTTCAGCGCTCTTGGGGATCACGACACCAGAAAAAGGGTGAAGGAGATAAACACAGAGAACATCTAACTCCCACTAAGCCAGATATCCAGAGACACAGAGGCTCCCAAAACCTCATCACTGAAGTAGAGCTAAAATGACCCCAATGTGGCTCAGGGAAATTTGCGGAAGAGGGGGCAGAAAGAATGTTAGAGCCACAAGTTGGGGCATTATGCACAGAGACTTGGCCTATTCCCCCATAGCTCCTGACTACCCCCACAATGCGTGAACCACATTCCCCATTGATGAGGGTCCCTATGGAAGAGGGAGGACAGGGAGGAGGATAATGGAGTCACCACTATGAATGTAAAACCAGAATAATATACATAAGAATAAATAAAATTTTAAAAAAAGAAGTAGAAGGTCAGGGCTGGGGAAATGGTTCAGTGGATAAAGCCACTTGCTTGCAAAACCCACTGGGTTCAATTCCCCAAAATCCACGTAAAACTGTAGGTAAAGTGGTGCATATATCTGTGGTCCCAACATGCCTACAGTAATGAGAAATGGAGCCAGGAGAATCCGAAGTTTGCAGGCCAGCTAGTCTGATATCCGTTTGCAGTCTGGTAGTTCATTTTTAGTGGCAAGAGACTCTGTCTCAAAGGGGGAACACAGACGTGAAGTCGTCCTCTGATTTCCCTACATGTGCCATGGCACAGGTGCATGTACACACACACACACACACACACACACAGATAATTTTTAAAAAGTAGGTAGATCGATGGCAAATGAGATATGAATATATGCTCACTATTCATTAAAGATATGCAGATTGAACCGCCAATATAAGATGTTATAAAATTAACACTAGAATGACTGGAACGTCAAAGGCTAATCAAGTCATGTGTTGGTAAGAAGCTGACATTCTCATGTGTTGCTGGCTTGTGGGGATGTAAAATGTACAGCCATTTGCAAAAGTAGCCCCGACGTTCCTTAAAAGGTAAAACACACATCTATCTCAAGTTCTGAAAAACCCACTTCTACTTACATACCCAAGAGAATCAAAAACTACAGACCTGGCAGACCATCCGTTCTACCTGCCATGGCAAAATTCCCTAGACTGAGTGGTTTATACACAGTAGGAATCTTTTTCCCACAGTTCTGGAGGCCGGGAAGTCTGAGTTCATCATTCAAGCAGATTCGGTGTCTTGTGAGAGCTCCCTGCTTCAAAGATGATGCTGGGGCCTCCCAGGGCACAAAGCTCTGAACACTTTCCTCACACGGGGTGGAAGAGCAAAGGGGTGCAATAGGCTACTTCAAGCGTACTAGGCTACAACTGCACTCCAGCACAGAAAGGAGAGGAGACACTTGATGCGGATGAGGGCTGCTCCGTGGGGCTAGCTCTTCCTCCTTTGGACAGATGTGGAGATCTGCAAGTAAGAAAGGAGCTCTGCAAGTAAGAAAGGAGTTCTGCAAGTAAGAAAGGAGATCTGCAAGTGAGAAAGGAGATCTGCAAGTAAGAAAGGAGATCTGCAAGTAAGAAAGGAGATCTGCAAGTAAGAAAGGAGATCTGCAAGTGAGAAAGGAGATCTGCAAGTGAGAAAGGAGATCTGCAAGTAAGAAAGGAGATCTGCAAGTGAGAAAGGAGCTCTGCAAGTCTGAGATCTTCAAGTAAGAAAGGAGATCTGCAAGTAAGAAAGGAGATCTGCAAGTAAGAAAGGAGATCTGCAAGTGATAAAGGAGCTCTGCAAGTAAGAAAGGAGATCTGCAAGTAAGAAAGGAGATCTGCAAGTGAGAAAGGAGCTCTGCAAGTAAGAAAGGAGCTCTGCAAGTAAGAAAGGAGATCTGCAAGTGATAAAGGAGCTCTGCAAGTAAGAAAGGAGATCTGCAAGTGATAAAGGAGCTCTGCAAGTAAGAAAGGAGCTCTGCAAGTAAGAAAGGAGATCTGCAAGTAAGAAAGGAGATCTGCAAGTGAGAAAGGAGCTCTGCAAGTGAGAAAGGAGATCTGCAAGTAAGAAAGGAGCTCTGCAAGTAAGAAAGGAGATCTGCAAGTGATAAAGGAGCTCTGCAAGTAAGAAAGGAGCTGTGCCCGTCATTCTCCATAGCCCTGGAGGAAGAAACCATCCGATTTGAATGAAGGTAAAAAGAAGACAAGACTCACTAGAAGACGGAGACTTGAGACAGCCTTTCTCAGTCTTCCCTGGCCTCCATGTGGGTAGGAGTCTGGGACACATGAAGACGCTCCACACACTCCAGAGGGGACCAAGGTCCAAGAAGTAAATGACCAAACGAGACACTAGGGAAGTGGCAGCCTGCTCTAACTTCCTTGAGTCCCAAGCTCATGGCATGCAGCTGACAAGTTTGGAGTGGGTGCTCAGGGATGGGGGGGGAGAGGGCTGCCTGTGTTTTGCACTGTGTCAACTCTCACCATTAAGCTGGGGTGTCTCCTCCTGTGAAGTGTAATCCTCACATTTCCTCCTCTCATTGTGGGCAGGACTTTTTCTCACCGCCCTTGTCTCTGGAAGGGAATGAGTGGGATGGCCACAGAAACTTCACGGGACTTTCGGAGCTGCAGACTGCTCTCTGGCCATTTTGGCTGCTTTGTCGCCCCATGAGAACACAACTTCCCTTCCAGCAAGCCACTGAGCTGAAGAGATACGAGAGATCTGGACCCCAGCTGAACCCTGGCTAAACCAGTCCATCCCCAGTTCACCACCAACTGACGGAAAATGTAATAGATGAACTCAGCCCACACCACGCCAGCCTGACCCAGAGCCTGAGAACTGCCTAGACAACCCAGAGAGCTTCACAAGGAATAATGAATGAGGCCAGGCATGGTGGCACACGCCTTTAATCCCAGCACTCCTCAGACAGCTTAGGAGGCAGAGGTAGAAGGATCACTGTGAGTTCCAGGCCATCCTGAGGCTACACAGTGAATTCCATGTCAGCCTGGGCTAGAGAGAGACCCTAGTTTGTAAAAACACACACAAAACACACACACACACACACACACGCACCCTTCATTTTGGGGTGTTTTGTTACACATAAGAGCTAACTGATACAGTGTCCTAAACATTGGCCCATGCCCTGAGTCAGCCAATTCAGTTGCCAATACTTACTTGAACCAACATTGTCTCCCATCTTGGCCCTTTCCAAACTTCTGGACAGCGAGGATCAGAGAAGACCTGGCCTCCTGAAAACCTTGTTCATTCTTCTTGGGGAAGTGGGGGGCAGATGACTAACTAGACACACCCCACTCCAGAGGAAAACAGAGTCGTGAAGAAGCAGGGCGGTGGGAGGACACGCATTCCACTCAGGGAAATGCACAACTTGATTACTGCTCAACATTTCCAGGACCCAGGCACTCTAATTAAGAGAAAAGGTCAATAGGTTAAATAAGTAACTTAATCAGAAAATTATGCAAAGTGTCACGAATCCAACATTACACAGCTCTTGAGATCAATACGGTATGCAAATCGATCACCAGAGATCAGGACAATTCAGCGCTAGAAGCTACAACTCTCTCAAGGAGGCTCAGGAAACCCGGCTGAGGTGGAAAAGGAACCACGAAGGCGCTCAGCCCATAGTGGATGGAGGACGTGGACCCTGGCAACAGTCCCAGGAGCATGGCCATCTCCTCACACTCTAGAAGGATCTATGGGACGTTAGCATCGCAACTGTGGGATGGTGCAGGGTAACAGGGAATTGAGCATGGGTTGGCGGGGGATGCTACAGGCCTGACCTGAGTCCCAGCTCTGCTTTGCTCAGCTGTGTGGCTTGGGCATCCACTTCACCCTCCTGAGCTTCGAAGCAAAGCAGATCCTCGGACCAGCCTCTAGAGTGAGGGGTGGACTGATCAGCTCTGACCCTGCTGTGTGTATTTAAGAGAGAGTGTAAAAGAGAGACAGAAGAAAAGAGAAAGAGATTTGGAGGAGCGAATACTCTCACTCTCTGCCCCTGACTGCCTTCTTGCCAAGTCTTACAGCCAGGGTACATGGTCAGAGGCCAGCAAAGGCCGTTCAATCCATTTAGGAGAATGCTTCTCCACAGAGACCACTAGCTGGCGTGTCTGGAGATATTTTTGGTTAGTAGGACTGTGGGGGTGGGGGACGAGCTACTGACATCTAGTGGGTAGAGGCGGGGATGGTTGTGAACACACAGTAGTCAGGATAAGCAGCTCCCTGTTCCCCCACACCCAGTAACTAACCAGCCCCTGCCCATGTTGAAAACAGCTGAGAATCCCGAGGTGAGGGACACAGAGGCACTGGGAGCGGTGGGAGAAGAAGCGATGGTGACTGCGGGAGCTGGAACCCAAGGGGTCATAGGAGTCATCAGAGAACTTAATTCCCAGCAAAACCGCAGGAGCCAAGGCCTCTGGGGAGGTCCTGACCTGGCCAGTGAGGGAGGGTGGTGTTCACAGCAGTCCTGCCACCTGGGCCGCATGGGGGACCAGGAGGACAGTTCGTTCCAGTGTGGAGACTTTGGGCCCGGCTTGGCCCAGTGAGGGGCTGGCAGCAATGGGAGGCTGCCCTGGCCTGGCGTTCCCTTCAGCCTGGAGGAATGTTGCAGAAATGGACCCTTATTTGGGTTTGTTTTTGTCCCAGGAGTTGCAAGGCTGCCTGCATATTCCCAGGCTTTCCTGCTGCTCCGGGGAGGGAAGTGGGACCTTGGGGACTGTCCCAGCCTGGTGTGGAGGGAGGAGGAGTACCCATCCCCCTGGCCCTGGGGCACTGAAGAGATGGCCTAGGAAATCTTGAACCTTTGCGGTGGGGCCTGTGCTGATGATAGGGAAAGAAAGGTCATGGTGTCTGCTCCCAAGACTTCCTCTTACCACTCAGGTCCCTGACTCATTCTTCTACCTGGGACCCGTGATGGGCTGGGCGTCCTCAGTGGGTCCTGGAGGGAACAAATGGCTGGAAGAGGTCATTTAGGGTTTCTTGGGACATAAGCTAGGATCCATCAGCAGGGCACATGTTGGGGGTTAGACAGGAGGGCAACACCAAGGAGTCCTTTTCGTGTTGAGTTTCATACCGCTGGCCCTGGAGATCCTGGGCCCCTGAGATTAGAGGGACACAGAGGGCAGGAGATAGGCATTGTGCCATGGGGTCAGGTCTGGAGAGGAGAATGGAGGGGGCAGTTTGTCTTCTTTCTCATGACCCCTGCTGCTACCTTGGGCCAGCCAGCTTCCCTTTCCTAGTCATTGAGGCCCATACAACTGGAGAGGCCTTCTCAGAAGGACACTGGGGAGATGGAGACTCATAGACAGTTAGGGTCGTGGAACAACTGTGGGACCCCTGAATGGTTGCCAGAGTGTGGCACTCTCACAGTATACCCTCCCCCTGCTCACGCAGCTTGGGCCTTCTCATGAAGCACTCCCTTCCAGAAGTTGCTCTGCATTTGTTATTCACTGCACCAGGGCTAACCCCAGAGGGGTGGGAGGTGGGAGCAAGGATCGCAGCTGAGTGGTTGATTTCACAGGCTTCCATGTCTGTAAAGAATAAGCTTGGGTCCACCCTGGCTGTGGGTCAGGGACTTTGTGTCCATGTCAAGACAGCATCTCCAGAGGAAGCTCATAGTGAGAGCCCATCTGAAAGGTGACCTCATTGGTGTAGAGAGGTGAGACAGAAGTAGAATCCCTTGTGAACGCAAGCTTGAAGTGAAGCCTGCCCCTTCTGTCTTTAAAAATAAATAAATAAATAAACTTAAAAAAAATAGTTTTATTTCTATTTATTTATTTGAGAGAAAGAGGCAGAGAGAGTGATAGAGAGAGAGAGAGAATGGGCACTCCAGGGCCTCCAACCACTGCTAATGAACTCCAGATGCATGCACCCCCTTGTGCATCTGGCTTATGTGGGTCCTGCGGAATCGATCAGAGGTCCTTTGGCTTTGTAGGCAAGTCCTTAACCACTAAGTCAACTCTCCAGCCCCTTCTGTCTTTTTTTAATAAGTTTTTAAAAATATTTTGTTCATTTATTTTAAAGAGGGAGGAAAGGAAGAGACAGAGAAAGGCAGATAGAGAGAGAATGGGCACACCAGGGCCTCCAGCTACTACAAACAGAATACAGACACATGCACGACCTTGTGCATCTGGCTTATGTGGGTCCTGGGGAATGAATCCTGGGTCCTTTGGCTTCGTAAGTAAGCACCTTAACCACTACGCCATCTCTCCAACCCCTTCTGTCACATTCCATATCTGTAAGTTAATTTCTGGGTCCAGCTTGCTCTCAAGAGGAAAGGTCATGGAAGCCTGAGTCTTAGGAGGCTGCGGCCACACGAAGCCATAGCAGCCACATCCACCAGCGAAGACAAGAGGCCTGTGAAGCTGAAGCATGTACCTGACTTCTCTCACTGGTAGTTCACTTACTTTGTAAAGTTTAGGGGAAATCCCCCAAACAAGACAATTTAAACAGAGCAGAGGTAACTCACCTCATGGGTAACTTGAGCCTAGATGAAGTCCAAGACTTTTCCCTGTTGTATTACTTAGTTTTTAAACTCATCAAATGGAGACAAAAATAAAAAAAGATTTGGCTATAGGGCACAAATTTCAATGCCTGGTCTAGAATTTAGGGACCCAAGAGATCTTTTTATTCACAGATTTTCTCTTCTGTAAAGGAATCTGGCCTAGGAGCTCCACTCTGGGACAGCAAGCTCCCCCTTTCCTTCTGTCCTGCTTGTTGCAGCCAGGTTTGCACTGCTGGCAGAAAACACCCGACCAAGAGCAGTGTGGGTGTGAAAAGGTTTATTTTGGATTACAGACGCAAGGGGAAGTTCCATGATGGCACGGGAAAATGATGGCATGAGCAGAGGGCGGACATCACCTCCCGAGTAACATCAGGTGGACAACAGCAACAGAAGAGTGTGCCAAACACTGGCAAGAGGAAGCTGGCTATAATACCCATAAGCCTGCCCTCAACAATACATGGTCTCCAGGAGGCTTTAATTCCCAAATTGCCATCAGCTGGAAACCTAGCATTCAGAACACCTAAGTTTATGGGGGACACCTGAATCAAACCACCACATTCTGCCTCTGGCCCCCATAAACTGATAACTTGACATGATATAAAATGCAACTTATTCATCCAACTTTAAAAGTCCCCATAGTTTTTATCAATCCTAATGCTATTCAAACATTCCCATAGTATGAGATTTTTTTTTTAACATTGCCTGGATAATTTATTCCTTTTCTTTTTCTTTTTTTTATTGACAACTTCTATACTTACAGACAATAAACCATGATGTTTCCCTCCCCTCCCCATCCTCTTCAGAACTCCACTCTCCATCATATCTGCTCCCTCTCTCCATTAGTCTGAGTCATAATACCAAAAAGTCTTCCCAAAACCTATAATGGCACAGAATAAACACTCACACTGCAAAAGATAGTACTGGACATAGCAAAGCAGTAATCAACCAATACAAGATTTAAAATAATCAGGGCAAACATCAAACTCTGTAGCTCCAAGTCCAATAATTCTAGCCAGTAACCAGTCTCCAAGTCTGATAATTCTAACCAGCAACAAATCTAGGCTACTCACGGTCCTGGAAAACTTCATCTGGGGCCAGCAGCTCACTTTAACAGCTGTCTCGTGGTCCCAGCATCTCCATTGCATCTCCACTGCAACCCATGGTCCATCATCATGGCTCCATTGGGTCTCCATGCAGGCACTCCAATAAGTCTGCTTCACACTGCCCATGGCCACTTCCAAAACACAAGACCATGTTGCAAATGCAGTGACCCTCTCTTTCCTGCATTTCTTATACTCTGTAATGCCAAGTGGGGTGCCAATTTGTTAAACCAGGGGAGAATAAAGCAGACTTTGAAGAATAGGACACTCCTTCAGTATTCAGGCTCCTTCAAAAGACTGCATTCTTCCTGTTGTCTCAATGCACATCAGCTGACCCGATCTCAATGGTTGTAATCTCTCATACAATTACAGCTGAATGGGCAGCAGTTTTGGCAGTTTTGTGTGACACATCCCTCTTGTCACACCAGTATGTTTCTATGCCATGCAACCCTACACAAATTCTCAGGACATGAACATAACAGCAAGCCTCTCACACAAACTGCTTCTAGCTCAAGCCAGGAAAAATCTCTTTTTCACCCTCATAAGCCCAACCTCACAGTCCTTAGTCCTAACTGCATTCAGGTCTTTTAACTCTGACCAAATAGTCCACTAAGCTGTGCTTACAGCACTGAAAGACATTTCTTCAGCCCTGAATGTGGGCAGCATCCTTCCATGTGATGTGGTGCTAGCCTTACTGAAAAGGAGGAAGAGAGTTGACCACCAGCATGCATCTCTCTCTGCTTCCTGACCACGGACATGCTGTGACCAACCACCTCACACTCCTACCAACATGCATCCCCCACAGGACCGTCCCCTCCTTAAACCAAGACAAGCCTTTCTTTTTTAAAAAAAAAATTATTATTTATTTGAGAGAGAGAGGAAGAGGCAGATAGAGAGAAAGAGAATGGGTGCGCCAGGGCCTCCAGCCACTGCAAAGGAACTCCAGACACATGTGCCCCCTTGTGCATCTGGTATACATGGGTCCTAGGGAATTGAACCAGGGTCCTTAGGCTTCACAGGCAAATGCCTTAACCACTAAGCCATTTCCTCAGCCAAAGGCAAACCTTTCCTTCCTTAGATTGCTTTTGTTAAGTACTTTGTCACAGCGGTGAAAAAAGTAACTAATACAAGAGCACAGGAGCACTGACTTCCTCCCCCAGCACCCACTTCCAGAAATGCTTGTCTCAGCCTCTTTTCCAGACTTTGCCAGTGTGGGCATTCCTTGCTCTGATCTCCTGAGTCCATGGTGCAACCACACCAGCCCTGTGGGTTGGAGCCATTGTACCCATGGTGCATCTGGAGGACAATGTCACTGGTGCCCAGCAGGAAGGTGCTGCTGGTGGGGGTAGGGAGGAGGTGGTGAAAACCACTGGATGTGTCTCAAATTCATTTCTAATTCACTTTCCTTCTTGAAGTGGTTTTGAGGCTGTGCTAATGTAGGTGCTGTAAATAGTATGTCCACAGGCCATAATGGAGGCAGAGAGAGAGAGAGAGAGAGAGCAAAAGATGGATTAAGTGCCCACCATGGGCTTGAGGGAAAAAAATCCTTTTGATCTCTTCCCACTGCACAATGCCCTATTACCTTGTTGGCTTGCATCAGCCAGAGAGAGGATGTTTCTTATTGTGATTGCTGCAAATTGGCACCTGTTTCCCAGAGAGTAGCTTTCCCCTGAATTAAGTGAAGCGGCCAGCTCCATCCCAGGTGCTAAGGACCTCCTATTAGTGGGTAATGTCAGCACTGAGCTGCTTCAGGCCTGCCGCTCCTGCCTTGGGGAGGATGGTTGGCCTCACTGGGAGTGATGAGCCAGGGCTTCCTCCCTCCCTCTCTCTTCCAGCCCAGTAGAGTCTTCTGTCTTGTGATATGTCTTCCTGACAGTGTGTGGGAACAGTTGACAGTTTACAAGAGTTTGAATTCATTTTTTTTTCTTTTTACCACAAATGTGTGCTCCTCAGATTCCCTTTAATTTAACTAATGGATTCCTTCAACAAATATTTCTTGCAAATCTCTGCTCCAGGCATTATGGGTGGGTGGGGGTGGGATACAATCCTCACAGGACTTGAAAAATACTCAGGTGTCTGTCCTCTGTACCCAGGGCCGCTCAGGAATCCTTCCTGTCCCTCAGTGTCTGTAGCCAAGTCTTCCCTCTGAGTGTCTTTTTGTTTTTGTTGTTGTTGTACATATCAAAGTTGATCTGTCTGGTTCTAGTCTCAGGATCTCACAGTCTCTGTATTAACTTCCTGTTTACCATTATATATATTAAAAAGACACAGTTATTTCAGACAACACAACTTTCTTATCTTAATAGTTCTGTGGTTCAGAAGTCTGACACAGGCCCCACAGGGCTGAAATCAGGCGGGAGCCAGGCTGCACAGCTTATTGGGTGCTCCAGGGGAAAGCTAGTTCCTTGCCTTTTCTAGGCCCCTTCTTCCCTGTTCAAAACCCAAGGTGACTGGATGAAGCCTTCTCTCGTTGCACCCTTTGACCTTCCCTTCAGCCTCCCTTTCCCCTTCCTAAGGATCCCGATGAGTGCGCAAGCTTCCTTCCTAGCAAAAGTCTCCTGGTCTCTGTCTCACAGCCCCCAACCGCAAAGCCAAACACACTCACAGGTTCTGGGATCAGAGCACGGACATCTTAGAGGGAGACATCACTTTGCTGCTCCATACCCCCGTCCTCACTCCCCTCCATACCCCCGTCCTCGCTCCCCTCCACACCCCCGTCCTCGCTCCCCTCCATACCCCTGTCCTCACTCCGCTCCAATCCATTCTCTAAACACCAGACTGATCATGTCACTGCCCTGCCCAAAACCCTCTTATTATTCTTCAGACAAGATCTAAGTTCATTATCACAGTCTGCTGCTGGGCTTGTATGTAGGCTGGTCCCTTTGTCCTGAATGCCCGTCCTTTGACACACATGTATCTTTTAGGTCTCAGATGAACTGTCTCCTTTGGGACACGTTCTCTTCATCCCTCCACATCAGCTCACACTTATTCCACACAACGCCCTTCCCAGCCCTTCCCAGCCACAGCCACAGGCTGCAGAGACTCAGTGGCTCCCACTGCGCTGTCTGGCCCTGGATTGTGGAAGCTGGGATAGCAAGGGACTGACTTCCATGTCTGCACACAGGGATCCCAGCAAAGATCTGTTGTCTGGATGAATAATGAAGGTCACCATATGATTAAAATAGAGCTGGATGGTATGTGTGTGTGGTGCATATGGTATTGTGTGTGTATGTAGTATGTGTGGTGTGTGTGCATTGTGTGTATGGTATATATGTATATATAGGATATATGTGTTGTATATGGTACATATGTATATGTAGGATATGTGAGTGTATGGTATATGGTGATATATGTGTTTGTGTGGGGCATGTAGTATGTGCAGTGTCTGTGTGGGGGTGTGGTCTATGTGTCTAAGTGATACGGGTGGTGTATATGCATGGCGTATGGTATATGTGTGGTGTGCATATGAAACACCTTGTATGTAGAGTATGCGGCATATGTGTGAGGTATGTGGTGAGTATGGTATATATGTTTGTGTGGTATGTGGTATGTGTGGAGTGTGTGTGCATGCATAATGTGTGGTGCATGTGGTAGATGTGGCATAAATGGTACATGAGTAAGGTGTGTGGTGAGTATATGTGTGTTTATGTGATATACGATCATGCATGTGGTTTGTGTGTTACCTGTGATGCATTGTATGTGAGCTGTATATTTAGTGTATGAGTGTGCTATGTGTTTGGCCTATTGTTATTGGTATGTGTGCTGTGCTGGAATCTGTGTGGTGTTTGTGTGGTAAGTAGGGCATGGGTGTGTTTGTGTGGCATATGCATATGTACAGCATTTGTGCATAGGAGGGTGTGAAGCAGTGGTACCATCACTCTCCAACTTGCTCTTTTGTAGACTGCATGGCACACAGCATGTGGTGCCCACTCCGAGCCCAGGCCCTGGGTAGCTCAGCCAAAGGAGGTCCTCTAGATTCTGGAGCCCCATCGCTGTGTCAGGGCAGGGTGAGTTGTCCTAGAGGGGCCAGGAGTTCAGCAGCGACGAGGAGGTGGCTCCCAGTTGAGTGAACTACTGAGAGTGGGCCTTGCAGGTGGAGAGCAGAGGAGAGGAGAGAGAGGAGAGAGAGGAGAGGAGAGGAGAGGAGAGGAGAGGAGAGGAGAGGAGAGGAGAGGAGAGGAGGAGAGGAGAGGAGAGGAGAGGAGAGGAGAGGAGAGGAGGAGGAGAGGAGAGAGAGAGGAGAGGAGAGGAGAGGAGAGAGGGAGAGGAGAGGAGAGGGAGAGAGAGGAGAGGAGAGAGAGAGAGAGAGGAGAGAGAGAGGAGAGGAGAGAGAGAGAGAGGAGAGGAGAGAGAGGAGAGAGAGGAGAGGAGAGAGAGGAGAGGAGGAGAGGAGAGAGGAGAGAGAGAGAGAGGAGAGGAGAGAGGAGGAGAGGAGAGGAGAGAGGAGAGAGGGAGAGAGAGAGGAGAGGAGAGAGAGAGGAGAGGAGAGGAGGAGAGGGAGAGAGAGGAGAGGAGAGGAGAGGAGAGGAGAGGAGAGAGGAGAGGAGGAGAGGGAGAGAGGAGAGGAGGAGGAGAGAGGAGAGGAGAGGAGAGGAGAGGAGAGGAGAGGAGAGGAGAGGAGAGGAGAGGAGAGGAGAGGAGAGGAGAGGAGAGGAGAGGATGTGCCCAGCAGCCCAGAGGAGCCTGAGCGCAGCATCAGTCCAGTCCTGTGACGGAGGGAGAGCCAAGGGGACTCAGTCCCCGAGCCGCTTTAGCCATCTGGGTTTGGCTAGACTACGCTCCAGTGCCTGAAGAGGCGGCTGTGGGTTTTCTCCCTTGAGCTCTCAGATGTCTTAAAATTGGTCAGAGTAATTTTTTCCCTCCAATCGTTCAAAACGTTCTGCTTCTGGTCTGAGTGCTTGGGTTTGACTCTGCTCATGGAAAGGGTCCGGGCCATTCAGTGAGCCAGGGCCCTCTTCCAGTCCACTCACCCTGCTCCTCTGCCAAGCCCTGCCTGGGCACGCGGGTGCCTGGTGGGTGCTACCTGGCCATGCTCTGAGGACTGCAGCCAATATTGGTGGGCAGGGCAGGCCAGGCTGAGCGGCTGGCCTGTCCCAGGGCCCAGGTGCACTAAGGGTTGGACCAGCTGAAGGCTCCAGGAGCGGTGGGATCCGAGAGGGTGGGATGGAGGCCTGAGGGACTCGGGCTCTGACTGCGATCTGCAACAAGTCAAGTGTGAGCAGCGTGGATGGTGTCTCGGGCTGGTCAATCCTCTAGAGACAGGGCTGTGTCCTACCACATGGATGCATGGATGGCCCACACAGTCCGTCCGTCCGTCTGTCTGTCCATCCACTTCCTGCACTTGACTTGAAGGGGAGCGCCCAGAGACACATTCCATCAGAGAAGGCGTTGAGGAAAGGGCTATGGGGAAGGGGGTGTCCACACCAAGGGAGGTGGAGAAGCTCCGGGCTATGACATCTAGGACCAAGAGTGGGTGCTGGAGGCCTTAAGCTGTGGGTGACAGCAATGCCTCAACTACGTGACTGGCTTTTACAATCCTTGCTAGTATGTGCTTCTCAGAGTAACGGGGGCTCGCTTTGGACTCTGCCCTGTTGCCAGGTAAGGTGCTCTCGTGGAGCGCACAGGAGCGCACAGGGAGTGAGTCTCCTGGTATGGGCAGCAAGGTGGCATTAAGCAGGGACTCAGACCCTGACAGGAGGTCCTGGGAAAGGCTAGTTAGCTCATCCTGAGCTGTGAAGATCTGTGCCAGCCATATATGCACCTTATGAATGAGTTGTTGCTTCTGATGTTGAAACTAGCCTGGGTTGACACTTACTTCTCCATGGGTGGGGTGCTGTTTCTTAGGCACTATTCACCTCCCCCCCTTTTTTGGAGAGAGACAGAGAGAGAGGGAGAGGAAGACAGATAGAGATGGGCACGCCAGCAGCCTCTCAGCTGCTGGGAACGAAATCCAGATGTGTGCGTCCCCTTGTGGTCAAGTGCGGCATTGCGGCATTGCGTCACTTTGCATCTGGCTAACCGTGGGACCTGGAGATTGGAACTGCTGGAGATTGGAACCAGCGTCCTTAGGCTTAGAAGGCAGGCGCCTTAAGCACTAAGCCATCTCTCCAGCCCTTCACCCCTTTTTTTGATAGGGTTTCTTACTGGCCCTCAACTTAACAAGTAGCAAGCTAGCTTCAGTGATCCACATGGATCCATCTGTCTGTCTCCCCAGTGCTAGGATTATAGGCATGTGCCACCATGCCCAATTTTTCACTGGGTTTTATGGATCAAACTCAGGTCCTCATGCTTACAAGGAAAGCACTTTACCAACTGAGTTATCTTCCTATCCCACTGTCCCCTTTTGATACCCTCCTCCTATCTAGTCCCTTCTGGTTCTCATAAAGGCCTCACACTCTGGCTTTATAAATACAGTAGCCAACGCTGTCTACTTTGGGCAAACCAAGCTTTAGTGAAAATGTGTTGGGAAACTCCCAGGACCTGTGCAGAGCCAGAGCCCCTACCTGGAGACCCTGCTACCAGGATCCGTGTCAAAAGTGGAACTAGTTGATCCAGCGAGAGCCCCGCAGTCTTCACTGCAGGACTCGCACACCACAGACCACTGTCACTACCAGCTCTGGCTACCAGATGTTCTAGAACCTCCTGGAGCCAAGTGTGTGGCTGTGACTGTCCTTGCTGGAAGAGATCCTAGGGGTCTGACCCATAGCATCATTTGCTCCCATTCAGCTTGATGTGGGTGAGCAAGGTCGCTAGAGTGAGGTCACAGGCTTGAGGTCGGGCTGCAAGAAGGGGAGGAAGGTGAGGCTCTGACTTCTGTTGAAAAAAGTTGTTCTTTGTCTACCACTAGGGCTGCTGGGAAAGTTCCCCGCCTATGGATGAGCTCTCAGGCGACGGATGACCACTGTGGAAATGTGCACAGAGCACTTCTCAGAGATGGGGTTTGGTTTGGGTTTGGTTTCCCAAGGGCGGGAACAGATAAGCTGGGGTGCTCAGGTGCTGCCTTGGTTTTCCCACAATCCCCTCTGTGCAGATCAACAGCAGCCAGATGTTTCCTATCGCCTTTCCCTTGAAAGCTGTCCTTCATAAGGGAAGACAGTCTTACCCCCACCCCACTGACATTGTCATCCATCCTCTTGTGATTTCTTGGTTTTCTTAAACTTGAGACCATGGGACAGCCAGCTTTGAACAGACGCAGGGACAGCTCTCCTCCATCTGACCCTGGCCTGGGGAAGGTAGAGTCTGTTCCTTGAGCAAAGCAAAGGCAGTGATGGCTCCCACCCCGGTCTACAGGACACCTTGAGCCAAAGATGACAGGCCACTGTCACACACCATGCCTGTCAGCTCTAATGCCCCTTTAAGCCTGGGCAGGACCCTGTCACCTTCCTGCCCTGACCTTAGCTAACCCTTTAGGAGAGTCTGTGCTCTGGTCGAGAATGAGCTACCTGGCATGGGGGTGGCAGTATTAGGGTCACACTGCTCCATTCTAACCCCAACCACTTAAATACTGACTTCTCACTTGCAGCTAAGCTCAGTTCTCCACTCTTCAAGACTTCCTTTTTTAAGCAATAATTTTAATTTTAGAATATATATGTCCTTGTTTGTTACTAAAAGAGTATTGTATACTTGATAAAAATTATAGCAACATATGAATTCAGAAAATGAACAGTCTTTTGACATGTATATGTGTATATGTGGTATGTGGTGTGTGTGTGTGTGTGTGTGTATGCAGGTCCATATGTATGTGTGTACATTTGTGTTCATGCTTGTGAAGATCAAGTCAATGTCAACATCAAGCGTCTTTCTCAGTCTCTTTCCACCTTATTTTTTTTAATTTTAGAGAGACAGAGGGAGTGGGGGGGGGGAGAGAGACAGATAGAGGATGGGCACACCAGTGGCCTCTTAGACGCTGTGAACGAATTCCAGTCATGTGCGCCTCCTTGTACACATGTGTGACATTGCACGCTTGCATCACTTTTGTGTCTGGCTAAACGTGGGACCTGGAGAATTGAACGGGCGTTCTTAGGCTTCACAGGCAAGTGCCTTAACCACCAAGCCATCTCTTTAGCCCTCTCCACCTTATTTTTAAAAAATATTTATGCTATTTATTTATTTACACAGAGAGAGAGGAGAGAGAGAATGGGCATGCCAGGGCCTCCAGCCACTGCAAGCAAATTCCAGATGCATGTGCCTCTTTATGCATCTGGCTTTAAGTGTGTACTAGGGATTTGAATCCAAGTCAATAGGCTTTGCAGGCAAGCTCCTGAACCACTGAGCCATCTCTCCAGCCCCTCACCTTATTGTTTTGATCTCTCTCTCTCTCTATCTCTGAATCTGGAGCTCAGCAGCTAGTCAGAAAGCACCAGTTATCCTCCTGCCTCTGCCTTCCCAGTGCTGGGGTTACAGGCATTTGCTACCACACAAAGCTTCTTCATAGGTGCTGGGGATCTGAACTTGGGTCCTCATGCTTGCATAACAAGCACTTTACTCTCTGAACCATAATATATATATATGGCACCTCACATAGTCACTTTGTGCTTTTTTTGGTTTTTCAGTCTGCATATACAAGTGTACTTGTGTGTGCAAGAATGAAATGGAGCCATACATACAAAGAAAGATGGCCACAAGATAATTTTGAGCTTTAAATGCTAGTTTACAACACCATCTGCTCATCCTTAACCAGGGCCTAAGTGGGAAGGGCTATCTGACAGAATGCCCATCTATGCCACCCAGTGGGTAGTAAGCTCCCAGCCAGGAGAGGTGTGTCAGCCTGGCCTGGGTGGTCAGACCCAGACCTGGAAGTGATTACTGAGTCATGGATTTGTTCATTTAGTGCATGCAGCCAGTGCTTGGCCGCCCCTACAAGAGTTGGAGAAGGGGAGAAAGGAGAATCTGGCTTGGGTCCCTCCGCTGTCTTTCGACCCCCACCTGACTGACCTGTAAAGGGCGGAGGCTTTCTTCCCAGGGAGCTCAAGAAAGGGCTGGCCTGTTGGTCTTCCAGAGGAATCCCAGAAGCCAACCTGGAGCTTCACAGCGCCTTCGGGGTGGAGGGTTGGTGGCTTCTTTTCTAGTTGCCTGTAGCTAGTTTGTCCCCAGAGACACTGAGCACACTTTTGCTAAATGAATGAGTGATGTCATATCGCCTTGTTAGCATAACCCTCAGAGGCTGGGGCATTTCTGAGTCTCAGGGAGACTCACGGAGCTCAGGTTCCACTACGGGCACCTATGCCATCCCTACCATCATCCCAAGCTTCTCTCTGAAAAGGTGGCGGTGACATATGAGCTCAACTCTGTGAATACAGACAGTTTTAATTTTAATTAATAAGTTAGTTAGTCAGTTATTTTGAGTCAGAGTCTTGTTATATGGCCTGGGCTGCCCTCAAACTTGAGGTTCCCCTGCCTCAGCCTTCTGAGTGTTGATCAAGGGAGAGTGCCTCCATCCCTGGCTGATGGATGGGACATTTTCAGATGCAGAACGTTCTAAGGGGAACAGAAGAGAGTCATCCCAGATCCCTCTCTCATCTGGCTCAACAGGATTCATACTCATCCTCCATTCCCACCCTGCAAATCCTATCCCCTCTCCCACGGTTCCCAGAAGTAGGACCTGGGCATGCAGGCTGCAGCCTGTCCAGGTTTCCTATTGGATTATGAAGCTTAACATTTTTGTGAAAAAAAAAAAAAAAAAGAAGAAGAAGAAGAAAGCCTTCCCTCTGGGAAGCGATAAGAACATTCCATCTTCCTCTGGCTCCAGAGAGCCTGGGAAACAATCACCAAAGAAAGACAGTCCCCAGGGACAAGCATCCCCCAGGCCCTGGGCATAGGCAGGGCTGCCCTCTGGCGGCTCTGGCCAACCATTCCTCTCCACAGTGCCCTGTTGGCATCTGTGGCCCGACAATGAAACTATGGCCCTGGGGCTGAGGAGTAAATCAGGCCAGGCTAGGGGTACACACCCATTGCCCTGGGGCTAGGAGGAGGTTAGGTCAGCCTGGGGGTACACACCATGGCCCTGGCATTGGGCATACCAGGCTGAAAGATTTTCCCCTTGTCATAGTGAGCTTCTTGCTGCCTCCAGCTGCCAGGGTCATGGAAGACCTTGGGAATCGGCTCTCAGGGCTGTGGGTTACACAGTCTGGGGGTGAGGAGCACTTCCTCAAGGGGAGCACCTAGAAGAGAGGGCTGTGGGCGGGGGTGAATGGGCAATGGGACGGGTTCTTCAGGTATCGGTTGGGGCTTGGAGGGGCAGCTCCATCTGTTGACATGGTGATGAGTGTCACTCCGGAAGTGCTCCCTCTGCCCATCCAGCCTCCTTCACCTCCTTCTTGCCCTCCCTCTTATCTCCCTAGCTAGTCACCAATGCCCACCTGGGCCTGAGAGAGAAAGTCCAGGCTGGACTTCCTTTGAGTGCTGGATCAAGGAGGGCATCTCCTGCTTGGAGTCTCTGCAGGTCTTGTCCCCTCACTTCAGGACACTTCAGTGTCACCTTCTCAGTGAAGTCTCTCTATCTCAAATGGAGGCTCTCTCCGTCAGTTCCTGTCACCTTCCCTCAGAGAGGGCAGATGCTGCTACACTTAGAACTCAGATGTGTCCCCATAAACCCATTGTAAAGTCACATATTATAATGAATATGACCTACCTGAGCATCATGTGCACGTGACCTCTCAGCACAGGCATGCCCGAGAGCTTCGCCTCACTGGTCCTGCCTGGCATCCCAAGAGTACACTCTGTACCATAATCAGAGTCATCTAGAAAGCCATCAAAGTCCAATATTCAGAGCTCAATTTCCCCTGAATGTCCATTGCTTAAGCATCATTTTATTGATTTATTTTATTTGAGACAGAGAAAGATGGAGAGAGATTGAGAGAAAGGGAGAGAGGTAGAGAATAGAGAGAATAGGCACACCAGGGCCTTTAGCCTCTGCAAACGAACTCCAGATGCAGGCGCCACCTTGAGCATCTAGTTTTCTTGAGTCCTGGGGGTTGAATCTGGGTCCTTTGGTTTTGCAGGCAAGTGCCTTAACTGCTAAGCAATCTCTCCAGCCCAAGCATCATTTTTTCTTGCTATCTATCATCTATCTCTATCTATCATCTATCTCTATCTATCATCTATCTATCTATCTATCTATCTATCTATCTATCTATCTATCTATCTGGCATCTATCTATCTGCATGTTCTCATGTAGCCTAGGCTAGCCTCAAACATTTTATGTAGCTGCGGATGGCTTTGAACACAACACCCAATCCTCCTGCCTCTACTTTCCAAGAGGTAGAATTACAGGAATTCATAACCACGCTGGGCTTTGTACCCCATTTTAAAGTCAAACCAAAATTGAAACAATGTAAGTCAGGGAAATATCTTATAGACCGTGTACATGTTGAGGATAACCTCCCAGGGCTGGGCATAATGGGTGCTGATGAATTCTTCTTTTTTTATTTGAGAGAGACAGACAGACAGAGAGAGAATGGGTATGCCAGCAGCCTCTCAGCCACTGTGAATGAACTCCAGATGCATGCCGCCCCCTTGTGTGCATGTGCGACATTGTGCACTTGTGTCACTTTACATCTGGCTAAACGTGGGACCTGGAGGAACAAACGGGCATTCTTGGGCTTCACAGGCAGGCATCTTAACCGCTAAGCCATCTCTCCAGCCCCACAAGTACTTCTGACAAAGCAGGGTGATGGTGTCAGTTCAACCCAGCAAGGAAGCACAGGTTCCTGTCTGCTGTCACCAAGATCGTGTCCCAGAGGACGGAAACTGACAGCACATTCCTAGACCTGGAGCGGCTAGTATCAGGCATGCATGGCTGACTAGGGTGGTGCTGTGATGATGTGACGCCAGTTTCCTGCCATCCTCTTTCCACCGTGATGGGCTCTACCTTTTGAGACGCTGTAAGCCAAAATGTACTTTCCTTCACTAAGCTGTTTCTGTTTGGGTCTTTTGTCAGCAATGAGAACGTGACCGATACAGTGACCTTGAACGAATTTTAGTGACTCCTTTTGTGCCTCAGTTTCCTCGTCAATAAAATGGAGTGGTAGTAACAGTATCTGCTTTGAGAAAGGGAAGTCCTCCGTTCTAATATACACATCCTCAGGGATGGATTTGTTTTGCTTCATACTGTGACTTCGTTGTCTGGAATAGTGTCTGGCACACAGCACATGCTAATCCCACAGTTCTGAGACAGAACTGGCCCAGACTTGCTGAATCTCTGGTTGTTTCACTCCTGTCCACTCAGTGAACTCCCAGGGCCCTTTCTGGTGGCATGCAAAGGCTATTTCTTCAGGAAGCTTCCTGCTAAACCATGAACCTCCCCCTTTCTTCCCTCCTCCTTTCCCAGGACTTTGGTGATCACATCTTGCATCTGTCCATACTGGTTCAATATCTCCATCCCCAGTGGAGAGGAACACCGTGAGGAATGCCTGGGGACCATGTTGTATGTTTGCTGCCACGTCCTGAGTACTTGGCATGGTACCTTGCACAAAGTAGATGCCCCACAGCTGTGGGCTTATGCGTGGGGGGACACTTGGCTCTCAGATGGTCATCTGAGTTCAGGTAGAATCCCTAAAAGGTCTGCCAGCCACTTTCCCACACCTTATGGCAACCTTCTAACACAAACACAGGATCAGTGTGCTGATAGCCCTCCACTGTTTCCTTAGGGTCCCTTGGCTTGGAGCTTAGCTCTGAGGTGGCTGGTAGAAAGACACGTGGGAAGCAGCCTCTCTGCGCCTCATCTAGGGTCCCCTTCTCCAGGCTGCAGTAAGGTGCTGGCTGGGCCATGGCCATGTCCAGGTCTCAGGGGAAGGATCAGCTCTGTGCCGTGTCACGTGTATCTGGCACATGACAGTGTGGCAGCTTGCTCCATGAAAGCTGGCGGGTGGAGAAGTTAAGACTGCGCCAGAGGTTACATCACCTCATCCTGGAGGCGGCCTCCCATTCATTGACTTTGCTGCATCTGTTCACTCAACTCAGAGATGTCACTAGGTGTGGGCCGCACTCGCGGGAGGCAGTCACACCAGGGAATGAAGACTAAGTTGGAAGCCACCCCACCTCCCCCCCAACCCCACCAGCTTGATCCTCTTTGGATAGCTATTGGCTCATGGAATCCCACCTGATGACTAACCTTGCCCTTTGCGTGGTGGACAGACTGCACACATTCATGCGCAGATCAGTTACTTCCTCAACAGACATTTCTTCTGCACCTACTGTGCAGAACTGAAGAGGGCTCTTGTCTGCCTCGAAAGAGACACATGTGCCCGAAGGTGTGAGACTTCAGAGCGCCTGCTCACGGGGCCTTCGGGAACTATCCATGTTAGTGAACCAGCTCTTCGCTCTTCACGTGAACCAGGCTTCAGTCTAAGTGCTTTACGTATACCATCTACCTTCATCCTCACAGCGACTGTGAAATACGTGTGGCTAGTATCACTCCGTTTTACTGAAGAGGCACAAAAGGAGTAATGGCAATTTGCTCAGGGTCACTGTATCAGTTACTTTCATATCACTGCGACAAAGTACCCAGCCACAAGCAGCTTAGGGAAGGAATGAGTATTTTCTGGGTTACAGTTCCAGAGGGTAGCATCCACCCAGTGGGGAAAGCATGGCAGGAGCAGGAAGCTGGTGTCACATCATCACATTAGCAGAGAGGAATGAGAGAGAGAGAGAACAGTAAGCAGGGCTGTGCTGTAACACCTTAAAGCCCACTCCCAGGTTCACAGTTCCTCCAGCCAGTCTCCACCTCTTAAAGGTTCCACAACCTTCTGAAATACTGACACTTTGCTGGGGACCATGTGACCAAACACTCCATTCTACTCGGGGGCATTTTACATTTAAACCACTACAGTCGAATAACCACAGCATCCATGTACTTGCTCCCTGTCCACCCTGCACCCACCATTTGACGTAGTGTATGATGTAGCCCAGGCTGGCCTGAAGCTTGCCATGTGCCTGAGGTTGACCCTGAACTCCTGACTCTTTTGTATTTACTTCCCCAGTGCTGGGATGACAAACAAATCCTACCATGCTGGGGACCTTTTTGTTACTTTGAGATAAAAACTATGTTTGTGAAGGTGGCCTGGAACTTACTATGTAGCCCAAGCTGACCTTTAAGGAACTCACCATGATCCTCCTGTCTCAGCATCTTGGGTTTTGGTATTACAGGCATGTACAACCACGCTGGGTTAGTTAGTAGCAGCCAGCCTTTGCATGTCATGAAAGACAGCAGAATGACAAGTGTGGGGCTGTCCTTAGAAGCAGCTCTCCCTCAGCTCTTAGGGGCAACAGAGAGTTATTTTGGGGTGGTCCCAGGTAAAGATGTCCACTGGATTGTTTAAGATGGGGAGAGTGGCAATGGAAGCCCACTTAGCAAGGAAGGAAAGAGAGTTGTTTTGGTTGAAAAGATTGACATTTTAATAAACTGCTCTTAATTAGCAGTACTTTGAAATTCTGAGTGGCATGCTCTCCATCTGAAAACACGCGGGCGGCTGGCTTCTTGGAGCCTAGAAGCTTGTGGGTGATCTCCCTTTTTGAAACAAACCCAGACCCTCCAGTCACAATTTATTTTTCATCCCCAAAATGATCTTTACTGCAAATGTTGCTTTGGTTCGAGCGAATTAGAAATCCTTCTTACACAGGCAGGCACTTCAAACAGTGCTGGGCTCCCCTCTCCCGCTGCCGCATCAAAGGCTCCGCTCGAATCTCTGATTACCACCCAGGCTGTGGCCCACTCGGGAGCTGGAACAAGTGGCTGAGGCTCTGGCCCTGGCTCTGGGACACAGTGGGCTCAGCGGCCCAGAAACCAGGTGCTTCCATGCCAGCAATGGCTTACCTGATTTGGGGGTGGGGGGTGTTCTTGAACAGGGAGTTGTGGGCAGAAGGAAATAAAAATGGCATAGGAAACCTGCAGTGGCCTCCCAGGCGTATGCCAAGCACTTTTCCATGTGCTACCCTTTTATTTATTTGAATAGGTTATTTTAATGCGTGTGTATATGTATGTATATGTGTGCATATGTACATGGGAGTACATGTATGCACAGGTGTATGTAGGTGTGCATGGAGGCCAGAGGATACGCTCACATTTTGTTTCTCAGGAACGCCATCTACCTTTTTTTGATTTTTTTTTTTCAAGGAGAAAGAGAGAGAGAGAGAGAGAGAATAGGCACTCTAGGATCTCCAGCCATTGCAAAAGAACTCCAGATACATGGGCCACTTTGTATGTCCGGCTTTATGTGGGTACTGGAAAATTGAACCCAGGTCATTTGGCTTTGCAGGCAAGTGCCTTAACTGCTGAGCCATCTCTCCAGCTCCACCGTCTACCTTTCTTGAGATAGGGTATCACTAGCCTGGAGTTTGTCCCTCCCAAGTGCTGGGATTACAAGTGTGTGCCACCACGCAAGCCCTGTTTGTTTGCCACCAGGCATGTCCCACGTCTGTGAGGTGCAGTAACCCTCTTCTCCCTTGCTCCGTATCAAGTGGGAACTTAGGCAGAAGAGCAAACCAAGTAATAGCCCAGGAGCAGGCAATGACTGAAGACAAAACTGACGCTGGAGAAGGCGGCTCGACGCCATAGGCCAGGTTTCTTATTCTGCACCTCTCCATCTCGGGAGCCTCCTCCCTGGACTCAGCACTGAGCTGGGACAGGCTACCTCATGTGAGAACGTGGATTTGTAAAACATCAGGGAGAAAAGCACGTGCGTGTTCGCTGCTCCACACACACCTGGCTAGCCATCTTGGCCCATCGTAGGGCCAAGGGTTCTACATAAAGCTGGTAGGTTTCCCTTGCCACTCTATTCACACCTTTCGGTGTTGTGATCAGTAACAGACAGGTAACTACCAACTCCTTTGGGAAAGACCTCAGGGGCCGCTAGCTGTCCTGGCTACACTTCTTTTCGAGGGCACCTTGCTGCTGTTCTGAGGTCTAGGAGTCAGCCGAGCCCCACGCCCTTTTTGAGATATTCTGAGGGAAGATCCATTTAACACAGGACCCTCTTCTCCAGCCCATGGTGACCAGTTTGACTCTTATTTCACAAATAGGGAAATCGAGTCTTGGTAGCATTCTTGGGGCACACATACTAAGTTAATAGCCCGAGACTGTGGACCCTAAACTATCTGCTTAAGGGTGCAGGAGCATGCACGCATGCGTAATATAGACACGCATTAAAGTAAACAAGAGCCCCCGGATGTGCTAGTGAGGGCTCACCAAGGCCCTCTCCAGGTAGCGGGAGGGTTATGCGGGCAAGTCTGTGCGCAGGTGGGAAGGGAAGATGGTGGATGACCTGCACCTGGGTTACTGGGAACCCTTACTTCTTGGCAGGTGAGCTGGTCTGGAAAGGGCACTGTTAAAGGCCAAAATTACCAAGCTGATGAGGCTGGAGGCCAAGTTCTTAGGACAGTCTCCGTGGGAACAGCTACCTTAGAGGCAGTTAACAGAAGAACATTCATTTCTCAGGGGCCTCTTTTTTAAAATTTCTCTTTTCATTCTTTCTTTATTATTGGCAACTTCCATAATTATAGGCAATAAACCATGATAATTCCCCATCCCCACTTTCCCCTTCACAGCTCCATTCTCCATCACATCCCCTCCCCCTCTCAATCAGTCTCTCTTTTATTTGGATGTCGTGATCTTTTCCTCCTATTATGAGGGTCTGTGTCATGTGCCTCTTCTGCAGTGGTCTCTGAAGAAGTCAGAGTCCCTGGTCTAGCACACTTACTTACCTTCAGGAATATTTAACAAGAGCTATGTAAAATGCATACCGCTTGCTGTGAGGGCACTTCTAAGGGCTTGGCATGTGGATCTCCTACTTGGAGACTTCTGGCACCTCCTAGAAGTAGGTGCCTCCTTATCCCCCTTCCATCTGTCCGAGAACTGAGCTTTGGAAGTTTCATCCCTGGCAGTCATCCAACTAGTTCTGGTGTTGCTGGGACTGGAACTCCACAGTCAAGGTCCTAGATTGGCCCTCAGTTGCCGTCACCATCTGCAGAGCTTTTGAAAAACCCTTCATCAAGATACCACTGTACATCCACCAATCAAGGAAAAGAATGAGGACAAATGTCAAATTTAAAAATTAAACCAAACATTGTGTTCTGCCAGGGTGGAGAACCTTGTCTCTAATTTTTAAAGATTTTATTTTCATTTTTATTTATTTATTAGAGACAGAGAGAAGGAGAGAGAGAGGAAGAATGGGCCCACCAGGGCCTCTAGCCACTGCAAATGAACTCCAGATGCATGTGCCACCTTGTGCATCTGGCTTACGTGGGACCTGGAGAATCGAACCTGGGTCCTTAGGCTTCACCAGCAAGCGCCTTAACCACTAAGCTACCTCTCCAGCCCAGAACCTTGTCTGTAGATATCACTCCTATTCACGGCAGCCTGTGTCATGGTGACCCCTGAGCATCTGTGGCTCCTCACATTGAGTTCTCAGGCCCAAGGAGGATCATAATGGTATCCTAAGAGACTGGGAGCCTGGAGGTCCTCGTGCAGTAAGGGTGAATCAAAGGATGTTTCCAGAAGAGGGAGCGTTAGAGGGAAGGGTTGGAGACTGGAGAGGCTGCAGGCTTTGTGCACTCATGTGCTCTGTATTTCCTAGGAACTGGGGAGCCAGGGAGGGTTTATGGGTGTAGCAGGGTTGCTGGAAGAGCGATGAAACCAACCAGTGCAGTTCCACTGTATTGGCTCACCTCAAGGGCATGCTGGGAAATGGAGTTTGCAGAGGAATTCAGAAAGAAAATCAGGCTGTATACACATTAGGAGGGAAAACACCTTACTTTTCCCCACGTCCCCATCCACACTCACAATGGCAAGGTCTGATGAAGCCGATCCACCGTGCCACTAGGTCCTTCTTGGTCTGGGTCCTGAGGGTGGCATCCCTTTCCTCTTGATCAGCCCTTTCCTGCTCCACAAGAGTTACATAGGTTCTCTGGAATGTTCCATGTGCCTGATTTCCTGCTGAACACAAGGGCTGAGGACCAGCTGCTTAGCACATAGTAGGTGTTTAACACATTAGTCATCATCAGAACAGCTTTCTTTCTCATGTCAGGGATCTAGAGAAGAACCCTGACCTGCGGCTGTCACCCCTCTTTCGGCATTGTATAACAAGCGCATGACCTCCACCAAGGCAGGCTGAAGGAGGGCCCGAGGGTTCTTTGAGAAGACACGGATGAATCAGATTTGGCACTCATAACTTCCAGGCAGCTGTTGACAGCTGGGTCTAGCACAGCTTGTCACTTAGCCATACAGTGTCCTAAACAAAGCCATTCAGAGCTGGTGGGTCCAGGTGTGGATGACAGAGTGGAGATGGGGGGCAGAGGGGACCCCTCCACTGCTGGTAGGAGCATGAATGACAGATAGGGGTCTTCCAGTTGAACCGAGTGCTGCACCAGTGTGTGTATGGGGTGGGGGGCTTCTGGGGTGGAAGAGAGAATAGGATAGCACCAGAGATTTGCTCCCTGTGAGGTGGACAGCAAGAGGACCTGCTAGGCAGTGCTGGGGTCCTGGATTGGGTGTCAGCATGTATCCATGTGGACAAGTATGAGCCAGGAGCCCCAGGACTGCAGGCAGATCCAGATGCCAGCTCCAGCCAAGAGGGGATTACGTTCTGGTTTAGTAGATTAAATGCTGAGGTTTCTCTGAATTAAACCCCAAAGCAGCCCTGGAATGTGTTTGCTATCTCCTCGGAGAGGATGAGATCTTTTTCATCTGCTAAGGCAAGGATGATAATACTAGATCCCAGGCTGCTGGGAGGATTAGACAGGATCCTGAATGTCAAAGCCCCTATCAGTGCCTGGGACTCAGTGAGGCTCTGTCCATGCCAGCTGTCAAGTAAACGAAGGCTGGCGCAGAGCACAGGCGGGTCTGGACAGGAGCTAGTTAAAGAGGAGAAGCGCTTCGCCTCTGAAAGAAGGACCACCGCTTGCTGTCTTTTGCTCTTCAATTTGGGGGCTGGTGAGGCAGTTTAGGAGTGGCAGGGCCAGAAAGTAAACTAAAACTGTCCCTGAGCCTGGAAGAGGGACCTGTTGGTTCCTCATTTCTTTCCTCTAAAGGAGTCCTGCTGGAGGCCAGAGATGCAGCCCCTTTCCTAGAAGGGAAGATTTTATTAGTCCCTCTCCTTGGAACTAGTAAATGGGATCACTCCCCTTCCTGGACGATGACCCCCCTTCCAAATAGCACCTGGCCACCTGGCATAGGAACTGTGCTGACCAGCTCAGCCCTCATCCCGTGAATTCCCATAAAACCCCCAAACAGAGTCACCAGGCAGGCTTTCCCATTTCTGGAACCTCTTCCTGCCTCTCACAGTAGGAGCGCTGCCTTCTTTCCTTCTCTAAAACTCTGTAATACAATCTCTATAACCGTCACCCTCGGTGGTCTGGGGACTTGATTCATTGAATTCATAAGATGAGGACCTGGAGGCTGCTGGCTCAGAGGAGCTGTGGATGGCTGTGATTGTCCATGTCCAGCACCCTAACTCTTGAGTTAACTGCCCAATCGAGAGCCTAAAGAGACACTGTTACTCTCAGACACCCCAAATTCCCATATAACTAAAGGTTCGAGACAATGGCCCTTTCACACACAACCCATGTCTATACTGAGTAGAGGCCTCCTATGAGCCTCACTGGCTTCCTGGCGACAGGACCCACCAGACAGACCTGCTGCACAGTCACCTCTCTCAAACCCAGTGTCCACCCTTGACCCTTTCAGCCTGTTGGCCAAAGAAGCTCTTAACATTGAAGTTTGACCTTGTTGCCTCCCTGCCCACAGCTTAGAATCTGAAGTCCATGTAGGACACACACACACACACACACACACACACACACACACACATACAACACACTGTTCTTAGCTCTCTACCTTCCCATCCATAGTTCCCATCTCTGCCTCAATTCCTGGCTTGCACTGTGCTGTTCCTAAACAGACTCCTGCCTCAGGGCCATTGTACCTGCTGATCCACCTCCACTCTTTCCCCCTAGAGAGCTGCATAGAAGGCTTCTGACTTCATCTCTGCTCAGATGGCACCTCCTGCTGGGGACACCCTGACATCCCTCTCTAACACATTTCCCAGCCCCCATTTGCCAATCCATTCATTTTTCTTCATGATGCTGGGGGCAGTAGCTGATATTGATTTATATATTTGCCTCCTGCTGGTGGCCTGGCCAGGACGTAAACTTCAAGGCCCCAGGAATTTTGTGTGGCTCAGCAGGCCCAGCAATTGAATGCCTGGCAAAAGAAGAAATGAATGCATTAGTGTCTGCACAGCACTGGTCTTGTCACTTGGGAGCATTCCGAATCATCAGCTGTTGAATGGAATGACCTAGAATCTCTCACCCTAAAATCCAGTGTTGCTCTGTTGTCTACTTACTGTGCAATCTCGGGCAATTCACTTACCCTCTCTGGGCCTCCTGGAGAGCATGGAGCAAGAGCAGATACCAGCTCCTGACTTGGTGAGAGAGATTCCAATTCGGGCAAGGGTCAAACTGATAAGGAGACCACTTCCCAAGCAAAAGGAGCTCTGGGGATACAAAGCAGAGGACTGTTTGCCCTCAGGAAACCCAGGGTCTCTAACTTCTCATCACTCCTCCAGATGGGCTGTGTCAGGTGGTCCTGTGTGAAGGGGGGAAAAATGAGAAGGAAAACCACCCTTTGACTGAAATGGAGAGATTTTGCAGAGGCCACTTGGTTTTCCTTTCAAATAATTTCTTCAGGGCTCCCAAGAGACTCTGCTATGTACTCATTAGCACACTACAGAGCTTAAAGGGAGGTTCTAATTAAGGAGAATGTTCCCATCATTTGCTGGGGAGGGGCAGGGAGGGACTGCCCCGAGGGCTGCTGGGACCCTTCTGCATGTGCATGGAGGCCCATGGGCCTCTGATGAGCGCAGAAGAAAAGCTGAAGCCACAGGTCTGCAGGAAGCTGCTGTTTGGAGCAGCCGTCAGTGTCATTATTTTTTAAAATACAAAAGCTAGAAAAGTCCCCAGGGCCAGGCCCCTGCAGTGCCTGGGGAGGGTCTGACTCGGAAGAGCAATTATTGACTCTGCTGAAACCCAGGAAGGTGGTCTTGGCAAGTTCTGGGCAGATAGAGAGCAGTGGGGACAACCTGGGCTGGCAGGGAAGATTCTAGAGGCTGGTCTGCTGCTCCATCTGAGATGTCAGCAGGTCTCCCTGGAAAACAGGGAAAACACATTACATGCTTATTAGCTCAGCAGTGATGCCCTGGGTCCTATCAATACAGGTAGAATGTGGTGAACAGAGGAGGGGACAGTCCCATATCAGGCAGCTAGCTGGTGAAATCAGTGTTTGAATGCGATCTCTATAGTTGAGTGGGGCTAGAGACAAGGTGTCAGCTAAGGGAAGAAGATGGAGAGACATAAATTCTGTCTAAGCCACTGCTTAATTAGTGGTTAAGCAGCAGAGATAGGAAAGAATGAGATGGTGGCTGTTTGCCATGTGGCTTTTGAGCACGCGCTGGGAGTCGGGGATCTGGCTAGGCAGCCTGGATGTGTGTTCTCTGAGCCTCAGTTTTCTCATCTGCAAACAGGGCTAACAAGGCCTTCCACCTCACAGAGGTTTGGACTTAACTTGGGTCACTGACTACATGGAATGCTGGATGCACGCAAAGCACTTTGTAGGTACAACTGTTTACTGGAGAGCGAGGGCAGCATACTGGAAGGTGTCCAAGGACTGGGATCCCAGGAAAAGTCCATGGCCAGATGACCATGGGGCTTTTTTTTCCCCTGCATGTGTGCATGTGTTGCTACTGTGCGGGTACACAAGTGTCTGCACACCTGTGTCAGGACAGAGCCTGGCACACAGCGGGTTTCGTCCTCAATTGCTCTCCACCTTTGTTGTTGCTGCTGTGTTTTTTTTTTGTTTTGTTTTTATTATTATTTTTATTGACTTTTAATCTTACATACCAAAAAAAACCCACCTGATATTTCCCTCCCCTCCCCCATTCCACTTTAGAACTCCGGTCTCCATCATATCCCCTCCCTTTCTCCATTAGTCTCTCTCCTAATTTGATGACATCATCTTTTTCTTCTATTTTGAGGGTCTTGCAAAGGTATTGCTAGGCACTGCAAGATCATGGATATCGAGGCCAATTTCTGTCTGGGCAGCTGCATAGTAAGAGGTCATATCCTTCCTTTGGCTCTTCCATTCTATCCGCCCCCTCTTCCGCAATGGTCCCTGAGCCACTGGAGGATGTGACAGAGGTGTTTCAGTGCTAGGCACTCCTCCATCCCTTCTTCTCAGCACTATGTTGCCTTTTGTGTCATCCCAGTGGTCATCACCATCTGAAAAGAGAAGCTTCTCTAGCCAGAAGTGAGAATAGCGTTAATATGTGGACATGAACATTTAGTGTAGTGTCCCCAGGGCGCTGCTGTGGATTTTTTTCTTTTTTTCTTTTTTTTTTTTTTTTTTTGTTGTTGTTGTTTGACAGAATCTTGCTCAACCTGAAACTCACCCATTTGGGTAGTCTTGCTAGCCAGAGAGATCCTCTACCGCTGCCTTCCCAGCATTGGGGTTGCAGGTGTACCCCACCATGCTTGGATTTTGCACGGATGCTAGGGAGCTGAACTCAGGCCCTCATGCCTGTGTGGCAGGCACTTTACCACTGAGCCACATCCTCAGCCCCCACCATAGGACTTTGATCCTTCTGGCCATTAAGGTCACCTTAAGGCCTGCCAAGTCCAGGGCCACCTGCTGTCTTCTGGCTCCTTCTAGAACGTGCTCTAGTAAGCTTAGCCCTAGTGGGCTCTTGGGAGCTTCATGTGCTTGGAATGTTCAGTAATGAAGTAACAGGCTGGGGTCTAGAGCATGCATGGCAGAGTCCCAGGTGGTGGCTGATGGCTGGGCCCCTTGCCACAAAGGGCACAGCTTCCTCTCTTTGGCTCTGGCAGAGGTGCCAGGAATGATGCTAATGAGGGATGCTGTCTACCTGGGGATGGGGGATCCAGGCTCATTGGGATCCTCCACAACCTCCCTTGGGTTCTTAACATGGAGAATTAAACTGGAATGAGCACTTGAGAAGTGGGGGCTCTGAGGGCTCTGGGGTGACATGAATGAGGCTCCCTGGGGCTGCTTATTTCACTCGGAACCAGGACCTCAGCGTCTCTGTGTGTCCTGTAGATGCTTCTGGACCAGTCTGGCCCAGGTAGCTCTGTTGGTACTGGCGGGACCCCATAACATGTATGTACCCTGCCTCTGCCTCTACCTTTACCATGTTCATGGGCTCAGAAGCCTTTGCTTCTGGCTGAGAGGGCAGTCATGGGGCCTTCCATCCTCATCTCAGGTGTCCAGGCCTAGAGGTCACTAAAGGATCGTGGTGAGGAAAGGGCTCGGGTGTTAGACATCACGCGGGTCCTACCAAGTTAAAAAATAGATACGCTCATCTCCATTTTATTCGTGATGCTAATGCAGTTCGAAGATGTTAAGTAGCCTGCCCAAGGTCACACAGGAAGGGAGGAAGGAAACCAACTTTTGCACGCAGGTCTTTGTGATCTCAAAGACATTCTCTGCCAGGATCTGCTTTGCTCCTGTGGAGGTTATTGGGGGAGTTGGGCTTCACCCTGCATCTGGATTTGGAAAGCAAGACCGAAAAGCTCTCCCTGCATGAGGTTAAGGAGCCTCCTCCTGTCTAGCTCCTTCCTGAAGCCAGGCTGGCGTGGAAATGGAGGAGGACTTCTTCCTGCAGGGAGCGCCACGGAGAGTCAGTTCTAGGCAGATGGTGGGGGAGTAAGACAGTGGCTCCTGCCTGTCACCAGACTGACTTTTCAGTGTGGAGAGAAGTCATGATTTGGTCCGGGTGGAGAAGGCCACAGTGCTGGACAGTGTGCTTTGCGGTTTTCCTGAGGCCACTCCTGAGGGATTTCTAGTGCAGAGCTCCACAGTGGACCTTCCTACACTTGTGTCTTCTCAGGAGTGTGAGGGACTGGTTAAAACCTGGAGGTTGGGGGATGGAGAGATGCATCTGTAGAGAAAGTATCTGTTGTGCAAGCTGGAGTACCTGACCTTGGTACTGTGGTAGTTTAATAGATGGCCCCCAATATATTCAGTGTTTTATTAGTTTGTGGGTTTTTTTTATTTTTAAAATTATTTTATTTATTTTTGGAGAGAGACACAGAGAGAGATAGACAGAGAGAGGGAGAGGGAGACAGAGATGGGCAAGCCAGCAGTCTCAGCTGCTGTGAACGAAATCCAGATGTGTGCGCCCCCTTGTGGCCAAGTGCGGCATTGCACCCTTGCGTCACTGCATCTGGCTAAATGTGGGACCTGGAGATTGGAACCAGCGTTCTTAGGCTTAGCAGGCAGGCGCCTTAACAGCTAAGCCATCTCTCCAGCCCTAGTTTGTGGTTTTTTATTCTTTTTTATTCTTTTTTCTTTCTTTCTTTTTGTTTTTGGAGAGAGAGACAGAGAGAGAGGGAGAGGAAGACAGAGATTGGCCTGCCTGCAGGGAACGAAATCCAGATGCGTGCACCCCCTTGTGGGCAAGTGTGGCATTGCGCCCTTGTGTCACTGCATCTGGCTAAACGTGGGACCTGGAGATTGGAACCGCTGGAGATTGGAACTGGCGTTCTTAGGCTTAGGAGGCAGGCGCCTTAACTGCTAAGCCATCTCTCCAGCCCAGTTTGTGGTTTTTAAAAATATATATTTTATTTATTTGTTTGAGTGAGAGAAAGAGGAAGAGAGAGAGGGGGGCACACCAGGGTCTCCAGCCACTGCAAACGAACTCCAAACGCATGCATCTCCTTGTGCATCTGGCTTACATGGGTCCTGGAAAATCCAACTGGGATCCTTTGGCTTTGCAGGCAAATGCCTTAACCACTAAGCCATCTCTCCAGCCTTAGTTTGTAGCTTGAGAGCTGCAGCCATCTGGCTGGAGGAGGTGCCACTGGGCAGTGGTCCAGCCCTAAGGTGTGGTGAGGGGGTGGAAAGTCCAATATCAAGATATGCAAACTGCCCAGTTCCACCTGGAGTTCCTGAAGTGTGCTGTGTGGCTTTTGGCTTCTCTCTCTCCTCTCTCTGTCTCTCTCTCTGCTTGGCCCTTTTTCTGCCATTATGGACCTTCCCCTGGATCTGTAAGCATCAATAAATATCCTTTCCTCCATTACTGTGCCTGGTTTGGAAGTTCATCTCAGCGAACCTAAAGCTGTCTGCTATAGGTAGTCATTCATTGTAAGGTTTGGGATTGACCAAGACCATGCAAACCACTCTGAGGCAAAGATGAAAGCTTTTATTTGGGAAAAGCATGAGTTGCCAGGACTGGCTCACAAGAGCAGAGCACAGCCCACCTGAGTTTGCAGGTAGTGGGCTTTCTAGGGCTCTTTCAGTTGGGGGAAGGTGAGGAAGGGAAAAGAACTCATTTGTTAAGTTGAACAGAGTATTTCCTTTAAGGGAGATCATTACATTCACCATATAAAATAGCTAGGGGGTGACACCAGAACAGTGACCATGGAACTTACTAGATAAAGGGGCAGGAAACCATGACCTGGGGCATTATTAGGCAAGAAGGGGATAAGGACTGGATGGTTTCTTGAGTAATGTGGACAGTCCACTTCCTCATGCTTCTGTCACCATTCTGCTGACCTTGGTGACTCCATCTTGGGAGCCTGTGCCGACCTAACACTCATCCCTGAATGCACATCAAGGGTGGTGAGACATCGTGACAGGCATCTGTAATACCACGCAGCTGCAGCAAGAAGGGAAGCAGCAGAATTTCTTGGAAGCTGAAAGTCTGATAAGCACAGCACTGAATGTGACCCTGCTTCCCACAAGGTGTAAGATGAGGACCAACAGACAAGGTTGTCCTCGGACCCCTATAGGCATACTCTGCCGTGTGTGTGCGCGCGCATACACACACACACACACACACATGCATACTTACACAACACACACACACACACACACACACACACAATGAAAGTTCAAAAACCAGTATTTCCCCTGCTCAGACCCCTGAATGACAGAGTCCTCCTGGGTCTCTCGAAAGAATAATGGAGAAACTGGTGCTACCCAAGGGACCTTTAGTTCCTACTTTACTACTGAGGCTCAGCTTGCCTGGCTTCCTCTCCCATAAGTCCAGGACTGGGGTCCCGTCCTCGTCTTTTTAGGGCCAGCAACAGGTCTTACATAGTGCTCTGTGTCTGATGTTTGACTGCCTGGGTGGCCTCAGGCACGTGGCTTAACCTCTCCGTACTGCGGCTTCATATGTCGGTGAGGATTCAGAATCCCTGGGCTAGCCCAGGATGCAGATTTACAGCCTGATGGCCGACTTGAGAGCCCACTGAGAGGTTGTGTGGGGCATATCGGCTCCTCCCAGCAACCTGGCCTTCTCTGAAATGGACAAGAAACAGAACGTCCTAGCTCCAGTCCAGCCAGCCCTGCTTGGGGCCGGAGACAGCCTCGGGCTAGTGAGCTTTGATTGCCCCCTGGCATTGGTTCTGAGAGCTGTGTTCTCTCAAGGGAGATGAGAAGCATGATGAGAGAGGTGTGCTTCGGGGTTCCCAAATGGTGTGTGACTGGGGTGACAACTGCTGGGGCTGGGCCTGTAGGGGCTACAAGGGTTAGGATACTATACGGGGACAGACCACAGATTCCTGGGTTAGACAGTACAAAGGAAGCACAAAGTACAGAAGACCGGCTGCTGTTGCTGCTGCCTGGCATAAAATATGGCTTTCTAATCCCCAGCACAGAAGACATTTAGAAGGCTCCGAAATGATTGCCACTGTAGACGTGTTTTGTGTCACCTATTTTGTGTCCTCATTTGGCTCAGGTATAATTGGCATCCTGGCTTGGCTAGACTTCCTCACCACTGGCAACCCCAGGCTCGCGTCTTGAGATTAAGAACAGACGTGAACCTGAATAGGGCATTGTTTGCAGGCCAGAGCAGTAGCACTGCCTTCAGCGGCCTCCCAGGACAGGCAGCCCGCAAACCAGGCCCCTCCGGGCCTCCGTACATGGCTTGGCTCCATCCAGCCCCATCAGGAATGGATTGCTCCTGCCCGGATGCTCCCCCGCTCCCTGCAGCCTATGCTCCACAGTTGTGGGTTTAACAGAGATGGTCTGGAGTCTGGCAGCCCACCCTAGGGTTTCCAAAGATCATGTTCAGGGGTTGGTCTGAAGAGTGGGGGAGTCCCTACCCTGGGGGCACGCCCCGCTCACACTTTTGAGCCAATGCAAAGGTGGAATGTATCTTCTGATTATGTTTCCCTTTCTTGTGACCAGTGAAGGTTCTAGAAACTTCCTCCAGCCATGACAAGGAGAAAACCTATTCTTTTCTCAGAGCAGAGGTATCGCCTGAAATTGCTCTCTTCTCGTTTCTACCAGATAGGTCTAAATATAGAACCGCCACAATCTCTTCAAGGGAACGTTTTGGAAAACCACCTACCGGTGACTTAAGGATCTTGATTGCAAAGGCTGATTGTCCCTCCTCCCCCACAGTCCTTCTCCCTCAAGTAGTGATACCTGGTCATGGATGCCAAAAAAAAAAAAAAAAAAAAAGAACCCTTTGAGAGTAGAAAGAACAATGGCCAGGATGTTGGCTTTCAACATGCCAGCAATTGCCAAATCAGTTTATCCTTGATTATTTTCATTGTGGCTTAAAACACGCAGGCCTCAAAGCCAAGCCTGTAAAGCAGGCCCTGCCTATGCTCAGAGGCCACAAGGAACTTGGAGACTTTCCCCTTGGCTCCCGCCAGTGATGGGCATTGAAGACAGTATGTTTTGAATTTACTCAGAAATCTGCCACTTTGGGCTCAGTTTTAGTACTTTTAAAAAGCAATCAATAATGGCCAGTTTGTAATAAGAAAAATTTATGATCTGACAGTCAAAATGTAATTACAGAGGGGATCCCTAGTAAGAAAAAAAAAAAGGTGATGTGAGCAGACGTTTCGATAATCTGTTTGCACTCATTTGCACTCATATAAATGATACAGTGCTTGTGTTTGTGTGTGTGTGTGTGAAAGCTTCCCCGGGAGCCTGAGAAGTTGCGCCAATGAAGGGCTGTGTTAGCTTCTCATTGTGACTCCAGAGTGGATTTTCCTCAGTGCTACTTTTATGGCCAAGCAGAAGCAGTAGCTTCCACACTTCATCTTCTGGCTTCCTGAAAAGACTACACTCTGGAATTTTCTGGAAGGCAGAAAGGGAGAGGGTGGCGCTGCAGCCCGCCTTAGGAAGCTCTACCTCTTTCTTCCTCCCCTCACCCTCCTTTACCACTTGGTACTTTCAGAGTCACTGCTGAGGTGGACAGGGGTGTGCCCCAACTGCAAAGGTGTCTTCAGACGTTGTTTGCATAACTGACAGATGCCAATCACTGAGGGCAAGGAGCACATTCTTTTGTACTCAGAAGAACTCAACTGATGCTTTGACAAAGCAGAATAAGGGGGGAACTGGGTAGCTGGCTCGGCTGGAAGAGTGCTTGATCCCCAGCACCAAGTAAAACCTGGTGTGGTAGCCTGTGCCTGTAATCCTAGCATTCAGGAGATTCAGGAATTCAAAGCTGTCTTTGGCTATATGGACAGTCTAGGACTACCCTCGGATATATGAGATCCTGTTTCAGAAAAAAAAAAATTAAAACAGGTTATGAGGAAAAATACTGTTTCCAAGATTAATAAATATTTATAAAAAATAATGAGACCTGACATCTCTGTTATCACCTTCAGTCACATTGAGCTCAAAATAATACAATTTGTGAACATAGGCAGAGATATTATTGGCAGAATGCTGACTCATATTGGAAAAAATTAATGGGGGCTAGAGAGATTGCTTAGTGGTTAAAGGTGCTTGTGTAGAAAGCCTGATGGCCTGAGTTTGGTTCCCCAGAACCCACATAAAGCCAGAAGCACAAATGTGGCACATGCACCTGGTTCTGGTTTGCAGTGGCAAGAGGCTCTGGTGTACCCGTTCCCTCTTATTCTCTGTCTCTCTGTTTGAAAATAAACATATTTTTTAAAAAAGAAACAAGTAATTACCTGACCTAAGACAGAGTAGGGTAAAATGCAAGCTTTCCCCAGCTCAGCCTATGCTCCAGGGCCAAGGCGTGTCCTCTCTGGAGTGGACGACACCCATGCCTTCATTTAGTGTGGCTTTCAAGTCTCTGTCCTGCCTCTCCCCAGTGTCTATCCATCCCCTTGTCTATCTCTCTGGCCCATCCAGAGAATCACGTGAGGTTGACACTTGGACAGCCACACACCAGACACCAACACCTGCCAACTTTGGCAGCTGCCTTGGGGTTCACCATGAAGTTGCCCTAAGCCAGAGACTTGTAATCCCTCGCTCTTTCCTCAGCAAGACTGTTCACAAACCCTTCTGTGTGATTCTCCCAGTCACTCCAGCTACATGGACACTGGTGTGACTGGACCCCTTTCGGGCAGGCCAGGGAAGACTGTGTTAGAGGAGACTTAGCTGTTATGTACTCTATGACATGCTTCGGACCCACATTCAGTCTTGGTTGGGGTGTCTCTTGCCTGTAGGCTGAGGTAGGGGGATCTCTGCAATAGTCGTATCTCGTGATTCACTGATTCCTGTCCCATCTGGCAGAACCTCTTGAGCCTGTGAGGCATCCTTAGGATTGTCACTCAGCAGGTCCCAAACTGGCTAGCTTAGGACCGTGTATCCATCCTATGTTAGACTGGTCTGCCTTCCTGACCATGGCATCCCTTAGAGCTCTGGTGGCAGCAACTAGGATCCAGATGGTGCCAGTGGGCACCCCTCACTGTTGTAGCATGGTTATACTCCCATGTCAACAAAGACCCTTCTCTGCCACCCATCTGTGTGCTTGGGGTCCCAAAGTTTGCTGATTATGGGCCAAGTTTCAAGTCTGTACGGACACACCTTCCTGCTCGTCCTACCTGTAGCTTCCTTGTAGAGTTTAAAGTTTCCATATAGAAACAGGGTGACAAAGTGCCCAAGCAGCTATCACCTGGTCACCCTTTGCTTCTTTCTCCCTTACTTTCCACTCTCCTTGCCAAATGTCTGTATTCCTGCCATGTGTCTTTGGACATGTAAGATGGTCTGATTCAGAGTTCCAGTGATACACACTAGTAATCATACAGAAATGCAGTCCATTTTGTTTAAATCTTTTGTGTGTGTGTGTGTGTGTGTGTGTGTGTTGGGGGCACAGGGAGAGGTGTGTACATGCCATGGTGCACATCAAGAGGTCAGAAGACAGCCTGTGTCTGTCTTCACCTTCCACCGTGTTTGAGGCAGGGTCTCTTCTTGTCTGCTGTTGTATACGTCAAGCTGGGTGGCCCAATGCTGTCTCCACGTCCCATCTTGCCATAGACACACTGGTATTACAGAAATGCGCTACCGTATGTGACTTTTTACATGGGTTCTGGGGATCCAAACTCAGGTGCTCACACTTGCACAGTAAATACCTTTACCCACTGGACCATCTCCCCAGCCCAGCAACATGTTCTGTTTTACAGAACTCAGCTGGGTATGATGGCACACATCTGTAAACTCAGCATGTGGGAGGTAGAGAGAGTGGGGAGGATCAAAACTTCAAGGCAGCCTCAGCTACATAGCAAGTTCAAGGACAGCCTGGGATACATGAGACACTTTCTGAAAATCAAAGCAAAACCCAAACTGCAAAAAAACAAACAAACCCCAAAATAAAACAAGACAAATAAACCACAACCCCCGCCCCCCGAGAACAACAAACAAACAAACTCCTTTTGCATGGACTGAGGTCACGTTAAGTGGAGATAACAGGGTTAGAGACATCAAACCTGTCTCTTTGTTCTAGGTATTCTGAATACAAACATTTAAATCAGAATTATGTAACAATCATGACCTTTTATTGTGAACATAATTTCTAGCACTACCCCCGGCCAGACCAATTCAAATCTCTTATTTTCTCTGATAAATTATTAGTTAAACCATCTCCATTTAAACTTCATAATACAGATGTTTTGTTGATCTGTAATGCATTGAGTTATACTGATCGTGGATTTTTATAGCTTTCATGAGTTTTATTTTTAAGCCATTTCTTCTATCAGTTCAGCTTTCCTGGGTTAAATTGTGTTCGTCTAAATGTTATTTTCTTTTTTGTTTTGCTTCAGTGCCAAGGATGGAACCCAGGACTCATGTAGGCAGTGTGTAACACTGGACTAGACCCCCATTCTGTGTATTTTCAATCTATTTTATGTTAATTATTTATTTAATTTTATTTTTTATTATTTTATTTATTTTTGGAGAGAGACAGAGAGAGAGAGAGGGAGGGAGAGGGAGACAGATAGAGATGGGCGCGCCAGCAGTCTCTCAGCTGCTGCGAATGAAATCCAGATGTGTGCACCCCCTTGTGGTCAAGTGCGACATTGCACCCTTGCATCACTTTGCATCTGGCTAAACGTGGGACCTGGAGATTGGAACCGCTGGAAATTGGAACCAGCATTCTTAGGCTTAGCAGGCAGGAGCCTTAACCACTAAGCCATCTCTCCAGCCCTATGTTAATTTTTTACAAACAATAGTCATGAAGAGTTGGACAAAAGTGAAGTCTGGTGGTGGATGTCCATAATTCTGGGGTTCAGAGTCTTAGGTAGGAGAACTACCTTGAGTTTGAGGCCAGCCTGAGCTACACAGAGAGATGATGTCTCAAAATAAGAAAAAAAAAGAGTGGAGAAAAAGGAGTTGGAAAAGGAACTTTTATCATAATAGGAAGTTGTGAAGACTCCCCTTAGAAATCCAGAGCTTTGTCCTTGGGCCTCTTGTGATCCTGGCCCATTTTGTCACCCGTCTTATCTTTCTGCCTACTGTATTCTACCTGTGTCATTGCCTCGGCTGCTGTAAAGGGCGTGGGGGAGATCAAATGTGAGGCAAAATATCCCTGGCCCTAATGCCTGGCTTTTCTTACATGGAGAACACCAGCCTCCTGCTGTGTAGGCCTCCAGACAAGTGGTGGAGACAGTCAACAGTTATTAACCTCAGGCAGGTGCTCACCAACTTGAACCCAGTGCTCAGGGAACCTAGAGGGAGCTTGAATTAGCCCTTCTTGAAAAAGAAAAAAGGTAACGAGACAACAGCATGATCCCTAGCTCAGCCTAAAGAGAACACACATCACTTTGCTAAGTATTTCAGGAAGAAGCCTGAAATACAGGTCAGGCAGAAGGAGAAGGGGTACTGACCTCTTTTGGTTAACTTTCATGAATCTGGGACTTTCCAGTTGCCTATAATCTCTCCTTTCCTCTTTCCCCACACTTTAGTTTATCAGGGTTAACCTGTTTCTCCCAGAGGGTCTAGAAGAAGTGCCTTGAACTTGCTGGACATTTTGGTTTCAGGGACAGGAAGATGCTTCTGCAGCACTGTGTCTTTGAGACACCGCAGGCAATGTTATCCTCCTGTTATTTTTGCTAAACGGAGCTGTTTCCATTCATACAAACTCTTGCCTGGTGCTGGGGTGGCAGGGGAGGCAGGGGGCACAGGGCAGCTGAGCGGAGGAGGCTTCTATTCCAGAAAGCTTTCCAGGCCATTATCCCTGGGTCACAGCAGGAGCCAAAGTGTGTGTCATTAGAGGCCTGTAAGGGGCTGGGCTGCATCCTCCAGAGACACAAAGAAGGGTTAGCTACACAGAATGAGCTGGCCCAACCAAGGGCAAAGACAAGAAATTGTAAATAGTTGAGGTGGAGGAGAGGAAGGAGAGACTGGCCTGGCAGCTCCCTAAACCAGAGACTCAGCCAAAAGCCCCTGGGCCTCTGAGATTATGGGGGCACTGGAGGGAAAAGGACTTTTAGAAAACTATTAAGATAGGAATCTTCAAACCATGGATGGTCCTAAATCCCTCAGAGCCAGGCCTGGAAAGAAAAGGATTCCTCTGGCTATCCAGACAAAATTCTTCTCCTGGATTCTCCAGGAGTGCTTATCTCCTTACATAACTAAGGAAATTATTGTGGCCTTTGCTATCAGCCACCTTCACAGAGTCACTAATGGCATCGTCTCTCCTGACCTACTCATGTCCACATGTGCAATGATAGCCTGTGTTAGTCACCAATTCATACATATGTCCTGCACAGACCAGCCCCAGGGCATGGCCCAGGCCTGCAGGCAAGTTAGGCACCCCCTGGAAACGGGCAAAAATTCATTACCAGCCCATGAGCCATAAGCAAGGCTGATAGCAGGAATACTGAAGCTAAGTCAGGCATGGTATTACATGGTTAATTCCGACATGGGATGGGAGGTTGAAGCAAGACATTAAGAGTTCCAGGCCAGCCTAGTCTATATGGGGAGACCCTATCTCAAAAACAAAAACAAAATCATATAAGAGCATTGAATTTCAGGGCTGAAGAGATGGCTCCGTGGTTAAAGATGCTTGCTTGTAAGTCTGACAGCCTGGGTTTGATTCCTCAGTACCCACTGTAAAGCCAGATGCACAAAGGGGCAGAGTTCATGTTCAGTGGCAAGAGGCATCTGTTCTTTCTCTATTGTCTATGTTTCTATCTACCTTCCTTCCTTCCTTCCTTCCTTCCTTCCTTCCTTCCTTCCTTCCTTCCTTCCTTCCTTCCTTTCTATAGATCTATCATCTTTCTTTCTCAAATAAATTTAAAAAACTGTTTTGTTTTGTTTTTAAAATTATTTTTTAATTATTGAAATCTGAGATGACTCAACAGTTAAATTTCTCACTTGCAAAACCTGCTGGCCTGGGTTCAATAGTGGCCTGTGCACCTGTGATCCTAATTGTGCCCATGACAACTGGGGGTTGGCCAGTTAGTCTGAGGTTTGTATGCACTCTGTCAGTGTATTTCCAGTGGCAAAAGGCCCTTCACAAAGAAGGTGGGGCAGATACCTCAGCGTTGTCTTCTGACCTCCACACATGCACTATGGCATGCATATTTATGCACATGTGCACACGCACGTGCACACACACGCACAAATAAATTTTTAAAATAATAAAAGAAGAGAGACAGACTAAAGCTAGCATGCTAGCTGTGTCTTTAAAATATTGAAATCTAGCTGGGTGTGGTGGCGCACGCCTTTAATCCCAGCACTCGGGAGGCAGAGGTAGGAGGATCGCCATGAGTTCGAGGCCACCCTGAGACTGCATAGTGAATTCCAGGTCAGCCTGAGCTAGAGTGAGACCTTTCCTCAAAAAACAACAACAACAAAAAAATTGAAATCTAAAAATATTTGATTCAAATGTCAGCACGGTGGCTTATACTCCGTGAGGCTTGGGACACCTCCCTTCACCTCTCGGATCCTTTCTTTATTTCTCTGTAAAATGGGACAAATGAAAGACCAGTGTGAGGAAAGAAAAGGGCTGTCTCAGGTACCTTACTGTGCGTGACTGTGCCTGTGCCTGCCTTCAGTAGTCCCACCGTTGTGTGTGTGTGTGTGTGTGTGTGTGTGTGGTGCATGCGAGTGTGAGTGTGTACATGTGTGCAAGTACTTGCTCCATTACATGTGTAGAGGTCAAAGGACAACGTGAGGTGTCAGTCCCTCCATTCCAACTTGGTTTAGGCAGGGCTCTCACTAGTGGTTCAAGGCGGGTTCACCAGGCCAGCTGGCCCGCAAGCAGCTCTCCTGTGTCTGCTCCCTCCTCACACTGGGATTAGAGATGCTCCAACCACAGCATCTGGCTTTGGATGGGTTCTGGGATTCACACTCGAGTATTCACACTCATACCGTGCGGTGGTTAGAATATTAAAATGTCTCCATAGCCTGATGTGTTTCCATGCTTAATCCCCAGCTGGTGGCACCATTTGGGGAAAGTTGTGGAGCCTTTTGGAGGTGGACCTTGCTCGAGGAAGTGTGTTACTGCTCTCAGGCCTTGAGTTTTTATCACTTAGCCCCGCTGGCATTTGCTCACTCTTCTTCCTCTCTGGGGTATGAAGATGTAAGGCTGACTGTCTGTTCCTGCTATGTTCCTTCATCAAGACGAAACTTCCTCTTGAAATTGCAAGCCAAAACAAAGTCTTATTTTTTTTTCCCATAAATTGCTTCTGGTGAGGCATTTTGTCCCAGGAACAAGGAAGTAAGTGATACATATAGCAAGAACCTAATCCACTGAGCATTCCCCCCATGTTCCTATTGACAGCACCCATTATCAACCATGGCAATGATGTCTTCAGTAAGCACAGTGACCAGAATGGGCGCACACCCTCAGGCTCAATTTTAGCCTCTGTACTGGATATGTGCCAACAGGGAGCTGGCTGTTTGGAGCACATGCAACTACTCTTCAGACATGGTGGGTTTATTAACTCATGATGTCTTTTTTTTTTTTTTAAGATTATTTATTATTTATTTGACAGAGAGAGAGAGAGAGAGAGAGAATGGGGCACACCAGAGCCCCTAACTACTGCAGATGAACTCCAGACGCATGTGCCACCATGTGCATCTGGCTTACGTGGGACCTGGAGAATCGAACCTTGGTCCTTAGGCTTCGCAGGCATGTGCCTTAACCACTAAGCCATCTCTCCAACCCAACTCATGATGTCTTAGATCAACCACCACCCTTCCCCAAGCATAGGTGAGCTTCCTCGTGGACTGGCCGGAATGGTTGATTTCTTGGCCTGTATCATTTATCAACATACGCTGTTTATTTCTTAAGAAATCTAAAAGGCTAATAAACACTTTTGCAGGCAGTTATGTTAGGTTTATATTTGCTTAAGAAGGAAATGGATATTTAACATTCCAAGACTCACCCAGAGATAAACTCTGGTAATTCAAAATTTGTTTGTAGCCCTTAGCGTTTGATCACTTCCCAAGAGTCATGCTGATGTAGTAGGTGCTTCTACTCCCCCCCCATCCTGGGCTCTCTCTGCAGACTGTGGGTCTCGGAGGAGAGTGGGTACCATGTTAGCCCTGCCTGAGGCCAGTTTCTCTCCCACCAGCCAGTATTGCCCCGTATACCTGCATGACATCCTCAAGGATAGCTGCTTGCCAGTTGCAGAAGTTATATGGGGTGCAGGGGAAACCCTCAAAAGATAGTCTTATTTGGAACATGTGAAGGTGAATTTATGTAGCAAAGGGATCTTTGCAGATGTTATTAAGTTAAAAATCTGGAGACGAAATCAGCCTGGATTCCCTGGACACACCCTAAATCCAATGACAATGTGTCTATGGGAGGTACCCCAAGGATCACTTGCATCTGCCAGGACATGCGAAGGCAGGAGGAACCATCTGCCAGAGCCCTGTTGACTTTCTTGTATCCCATGCTGTTACAGAAATTAAATGGAGAGACTGAGAAATGGCCCACATAAAGCCAGATGCAAAAGGTGATGTACACATCTGGTGTCCAAAACTAAATCAAAAGTAGAATTTGGTTGTTTTGAGCCACAAGGTGTGAGGTCAGCCTGAGGCTGAGCTGGTCTGCATCCCAGGTTCCCATTCCGCCCCAGCCCGCTTGACGTTCGTGCTCCAGAGGACAGCGTGAGTGTGCACACAGTAGATGCCTTCCTGCTGCCTCTCTTCTGCTTCCTTTTCTTTTTTAAATTTTTATTTATTTATTTACTTGAGAGAGAGATGGGCGGGGGAGAGAGTGGACATGCCAGGGCCTCCAGCCACTGCAAACAAACTCCAGATGCATGCACCCCTTGTACATCTGGCTTACGTGGTTCCTGGAGAATCGATCCAGGGTCTTTTAGCTTTGCAGGCAAACTCCTTACCGTGAAGCCATCTCTCCAGCCCTGTTTTCTTTTCTTTTTGAGACAAGGTCTCATACAGCTCAGACCTGCCTCCAACTTTCTTTGTAGGCGAGATGGCCTTGAACTTCTGACACCCCTGCATCCTACCTCCTGAGTGCTGGTATTATAGAAATGTGATACTTTGCCAGGCTCCCAAGTCCATTCTTTTCTCACATTCCAGCCTTATTTAGTGTGTTTGTTATCCTAATATTCCAAGATTTTAGACACATGCATCTTAGCCGTACCTTTAAAATCCCACTTCTGGAATACATAACACATTGCTGTAACTAGAGACATTATACTGTGCAACATAGTGCCAGAACTCATGCCTCCTGTCTAGCCTCACCTTTACAGCTTTGATGCCAACCTTTACCCCCTTTACCATGTGCTACCCATCTATCCTCTGCTTCCAGGAACTCACCTTTTGAGTATGTCATTGAGTGGACTCTTCAAAACCGAGAGCATATGGAATTCGTCTCTGTGCCTGGCTTGTTTCACTTACCAGCCTGCACCTTGTCAACATGAAGACAGCGTCTCAACCTGAAGACAAGGCACCCGTGCTTGGAGACTGCCTAACAGGTGCCTTCCTTGACCCTTGGCTCACACATAGCACAAGGTCATCTAGTCTATTCTCCTGGTTCTGAGTTTGTCTCTCTAGCACCAATCATAGACAGCTCCACGTTGCTGGGATGAATATCCAACCAGACACAGTCTATGGGAGGAATGGGATTTTATCTCACTCTTACAGATCCAGGGGAAGTTCCATCAATGGTGGAAACAGCTAGCTCTCATTCATAAATCCAAGCAGAGACACACCACCAAGCTGCCGGAAACACAAGCAAGCACCAACAAGCACCACACAAAACCTGCCAGAGCTCAGCCTACTCTGTGCATATCTTTGGGCTGGAATTCAGGCCCACCCCCAAACACACCTTTGGGCTGGACTCCAGGAACTGGACCCCCCTGGGGACACCTTCTCTGGCCAGGTGGCTGGAAACCTAAGTTACAAGCTTAATAAAACACCTGCATCTATTGCGGGGGGGGGGGGACACATCCAACCTACCACAACACCTGAGGGACTTTTTAGTTCTGTTCATCTGCTAAGATCACTGGGACAGTTAGTTCTGGATGTCGTTACAAACTATCAAGGAGTCGATGGCTGGAACAGCGAGCATTCATCTCTCCTGGTTGTGGGGGCTGGAGGCTGGTGACTTGGATGCCAGAATGGTTGGGTTCTTGGTCAGGGTTGCCCTCCTGGCTCATAGATGGTTGTTTCCTGGTATCTTTTCTTCTAAAGATGGTACAGCAGACCCTCTGTGTTTGCAGGTTCCTTGTGTATAGATTCAGCCAACCATGGGTCAAAAATATGAGAAATAGGGCTGGAGATATGGCTCAGTGGTTAAGGCATTTGCCTGCAAAGCCTGAGGACCTGCGTTCAATTCCCCGGCACTGACATAAAACCAGATGCACATAACCTTGTTTCCACAAGGACAGGACTTGCCTTCTGGACCATTCTTTGCTGCAGCATTCCACCCCTGCAGTGTAGCCTCTGGCCCAGGTATACCCAGCCTGGCTACTGATGGTGCTAACTGTCCTCCAGCCCCTCCCACCTCAACCCCAGTAGTGACAGGGCACCCCATCTTGCACTCAGGTCTAGATGCCTTCCTCACATTTGGAAAGGGCTTTGCACTACCTCTTGTGATTCTGACAAGGATACTCATCAAAAACATCATTGGGCTGGAGAGATGGCTTGGCTGTTAAGGCACTGGTTCCAATATCCAGGTCCCACGTTTAGCCAGATGCAAAAAGTGATGCAAAGGTGCAATGCTGCACTTGTCCACAAGGGGGCGCACCTGTCTGGAGTTCGTTCACAGCCGCTGAGAGGCCACTGGCGCTCCCATTCTCTCTCTATCTCTCTAGTTCTCTCTCTTTCTCGCTCTATCTCTATTTCTCTCAAAAAAAAATCACCATTACCCCCAAAAAGGATTCATACTGGACCCTGGACAGGACAGTATGACCTTCTGGGCTGGATAGGCTCTTGCAGGAAAAACTGTGCAGTCATGAGATGCTGTTATCATGGAAGACTGGGCCTACTAGAAGGCTGCTTTCTCCATCCTTCCCCACTTGGAGAGAGCCAATAGAGCATGCTACTGTCACAGTGGAACACTGGGGAGCCGGGAGGGAGGGAGGAAGTGAGGGAGGAGGAGCAGAGAGCTGATGACATCCCCAGCACAATCTGAATTCAGCTGTTAGACACTCACCCTTGCCTTGCCTTGCCTTTTCAGTTACAGGAGTTTTATCTTGATGGACAGGATTGAGGATCACCTAGGAAACAAATGACTGCACATGTCTGTGAAGGAAGCTGTTTCTAGATTAGGTGAATGAGGTGACAGGACCCATGCTCAATGTGGCGGTATCATTCTGTGGGTGAAGGCTCTAGAATGGACAAAAAGAGAAAATGCTCCTCTCTCTTTTTCCTGAGCATGGATGCAATGGGACCAGCTAGTTCCTGCCACCATGTTTTTCCTGCCACGAGAGACTATACCCTTGAGCTGTGAGCTGAAAGAAATCCTTCCTTAAGTGGCTGCTGGCCTCAAAGAGAAATGCTTCCAGCCCTGCAGATGGCTTTGATTTGGTCCCTGCTTCAGCCCGTGAGTCTTGCTTCATCCGCACGACAGTCACCAGGCACCTAGGAAGGATGGCTGTCAGTTCATCACGAGCCTCTGTTTGGACCACGAAGCTCACTAACCTTTCTGACTTCATCGTCAGCTGAGATCATGCAGATTCCCTCTTTCCTTTAAGACCTCCCAGCCATCCCTATGTCCTTCCTTACCCTTGGCCATTTGTAACCCTAGTGCAGCCTCCCTGTCCCCACCCGAGCCCCATCTCTGGGCTCTGCTTCCTTAGCTATCTTGTGCCAAGGGCTGCCCTCATGCCATCCCCAAGGTCTTGCACGCCTCAGACCTGAAGGGAGACTCTGGCCTAGCTGGTGTCTCTGATTCTCTCAAATAGGAGAAATACTGCTTACGAATGCACGGTGGAAGGATCACCTCCATTCAATCCAATTTAACTGTAAGAATAACAGTGCTGAAAAACAATCTTTAGCAATCAATGCTATGATGAATTATGTAGCAAATCATAAGCATCACCCCCAAATATTATGTCTACAGAAAATGGCCTCGCACAGCTAATTGTTAACTGGGAAACTCTTTCATTAATCCAAACGGGCCAACATTTTAAAATGATACTGTCATATAAATGTAGTGTGAAGGCTTACGTGCATATCACTCGAAGGTATCCCTTTTTTTTTGTGAAGCAGACTAATGCTGCATTATGTTTTATTGTGCAATAAAATTATGTGCTAAAATTATGCTCATAAATGTACGCAAATGTAAACCAAGCTATGTTTTCACAGATAAAAGTCATTAGCATAGCTATCAAACTCTTCTCCCATTTGAATAACAGAATTATGTCTCGAGTCTCAGGCTGGCTTTCTGGGGCTCCATCTCCCAGAGAACAAGTGTAAATCTTGTTGCCCGTGGGAGCAAGTATCCTGACCCAACTTTTAACAGCCAGGGCAGAAGCCCAACCCTTCCTGGAGCCATCTCGGGTCACCAGCCCAGGAGAAGACCTCTCCATCGTCTCTCAGCATCTCGCATCCTAGAGAAGTCACTCTTAACACCTCCCCACCTACTTCCTGCTAATTAGACTTGTGGAAAAACAATTGCAGATCTTCAGAGATTTCAGGAAGCTGACAGCATCTTTTAGCAACAGTCACGGGGAAACAAAGTTTCATGTTTAATTCATGAGGTCCATGGTCATCCTGGTGGGAAATTATTTCCTCTGACAGGCTCCATGGCAGTACTGTCCTGTCAGAATGGCCTACAGTGTATAATTAAAACCTGAACAGAACAAATTAATGCTGATTACTTTATAAACAGTTTGAAAGCTCAAATTCTGTTCCCTGTCTTACAAGAAGAAAACAGATATTTCAGAAACGTGTAGATTCCTCCCCCCTTTCTCCCCGCACTAATGGTTCTGCTAATAAAGAGCCCTTGAATAGAGATTGCAGTTAACATTCCCTGTCTTCCGACGTGCTTTGGGGCTGCTCAACTGCACCAAGTCACAAGGACCCATCCAAAAAAAAAAAAAAAAACACGTGGCAGGCCCTAAATTTCCATGCTGGGAGTGTCTCTGTCTCCCTGTCCTGTAATGCAGTCTGTCCAGGCTGATCAAACTTTAGTACACAGAGACTATGAACACACAGAGTCTGGGAGGTCAGCAGCCGTAGCTCTTGTTTTGCTGATAAGACAACAAAGGCCTTCCTGGCTCGGACTCCACCAGAGTTATGGCAAGATCACGAGGTTGTCAACTCTGCCAACTCAGGCACCCCTCCAGGGTCTTGTGTTTGGAATAACAGTGGGCGAATACCACTTTTGAACACTGATTATGTACCAGTCATTGCGCTAAAACCTCGTTTAATCCTCACAAGTCTGTAAGATTTACTCTGTGATGATCCCCTTGCAGAGCAGAAGACTTTCCAAGACAATCAGCATGTGTCCTGGTTGGGTGAGGGAATGCCAGTGAATGAGGAATTTCCTTTTCCTCCATCCTTGCAGACACCACCCTTACCCAGCGCTGCCTTTACCTCCGCTACGTTTCTTGTACCAGGCTTCTAACCAGTTTGTCTTGATGCGTCCATGCGTTGATCCCTTCAAATTTATTCTCCATCCCTCCGCCAGGCTAGCTTTCAGAAACAGAACGAGATCATTTCCGACTAGGGAGATGACTCAGTGGGGAAGGTGCTTGCCACAAGCAAGCATGAGCACTGGAGTTCTAATCCCAGTGTCCGTAGAAGTACAGGGCGGACGTGGTGGCCCATCTGGACTCCCCGTGCTTTCTCGGGAGGTGGAAAGGGATTTCTGGAGCAAACAGGCTAGCGGCTGGACTAGCTGAGTTGACACGCTCTGGGTTCCAGTGAGGACCCTAACTCAACAAACAGCGTGGAGACAGTCGAGAAGGGTATCAACCTCTGACTCCCATGTCTAGATAAGTGCAGATATATATATGTACATGCACCCTCATGCATGCAAACATGCACATACACCAGCAAAAAAAAAAAAAAAAAGAAAGAAAAGAAAGAAAGAAAGAAGGAAGGAAATAAACAGAAAAAGATCATCTAAACTCCAGCTTAAAACAATCAGTTAAATAAATTTTAAATTCATTTCTTACATTGGATATGGACCATGCTGGGGCAAGATTATGAAAGCTGGGTGCCTGCAGCTTGCTCATGGCGAGAGAAGATGAGGTTCCTGCTCCTCTAAGGTCAAAGTTCAATTTCCTAAGCCTAGTTCAAAAGGTTCCCAACCCCTGGGATCTAGTTCTTGCTTCTACTTCACCTCCAGCCACTCTTCCCACATCAGTCCAGATCAGACCAGTTTAGGGAATTAAGGAAATGGGTCTCCGCTGGCTTTCTCCTTTACAAAATCCTATGAAATTAAACTTCATGCTCTTCCTTGTGTCTGAAGCACAAGGGCTCAGAGCTAGAATCTTCTTCCCACTAACAGAAAGAATGTGCCGGAACCTCCAGTCATACCCCTAGTGGATAGGCGTGTTTCTAGACAGGACTTGACAAGTTTGGGGAAAGGAACACAGTATGGAGCTAGATATTGGTCCAAATTCTAGCTTAGCATCTTAGTAGATGGCTGAGCTTGGATTGGTCCAAATTCTAGCTTAGCATCTTAGTAGATGGGTGAGCTTGGATTGGTCCAAATTCTAGCTTAGCATCTTAGTAGATGGCTGAGCTTGGACACATTATTGTTAGTTTTTTCATATGTAAACCAGGGCTGATCACACCTCCATTGTGTGGCATAGTGTTCAAGCTTTAGCATGCACTGGCATTAGTCTGTCTTGTCAAAACAGTGGCCAAACCCTATGATTTGGGAGGTCAGTGTGGAGACCAAAAAATTGTATCTCTAAAAAATTCTCACTTGGATAAAGGTCTGGGAATTACATTTGAAAAAAAAATATTTATTTATTTATTTGAGAGAGAAAGAAAGAAAGAGAAAGAAAGAAAGAAAGAAAGAAAGAAAGAAAGAAAGTGTTAAAGAAAGAAGAAAATGAGTGTGTCAGGGCCTCCTGCCACTGCAAACAAACTCTAGATGCATGCAGGACTTTGTTGTTCTGGATTTTATATGGGTACTGGGGAATCAAACCTGGGCTGTCAGACTGTGCAAGCAAGTGCCTTTAACCACTGAGCAATGTATCCAGCCGTGGAAACCACATTTTTGAGACTCCTGTTATGTGGTAGTTTTGAATATGTTTGTGTGTGTGTGTGTGTGTGTGTGTGTGTGTGCGTGCACGTGCACCCCAGTGTCCATATGTGTTAATTTCGGTGTGTGCATGACACAGTGCATATGTAGAGGTCAGAGGGCAACGTCAGGTGTTACCCCTAACTAATCCTTGCCTTCCACAGTGATGCCGAATCTTTCATTATTCCCTGCTGCATTTGCCAGGATGGCTGACCCATGAACTTCTGTGGGAGTGTCTGTCTCTGCCTTCCTTCTTAGCATAGGCACACTGGCATTGCAGATGCCGCATGATAGCCTCCAGCTTGACAAGGGTTCTGGGGATTTGAAGTCAGGCACTCATGCTTGCCTGGCCAGCTCCTGATCCATTGAGCTATCTTTCCAGCTCCTAGGCTTCCTTTTTGTTCTTTAACAGTGTGTATCTTTTTTTAAAATATATTTTTTATTAGTTATGTATATAGTATATATATAGCCATGATAGTACCATTTTAGCCTTCTCCCTGTTTTCCCCATGGGTAATGTGGGTCTTGCCTTATGGGGGTAGCCATCACTTATGCAGGAGAGGCAATGACTCTGTGTATAAAGACCCAACTCATGGCTCTAACGATCTTTCCCCCCCCTTCTGCAAATTTCCCTGAGCCATGTTGGGTTCATTTTAGGTCTATTTCAGTGATGAGGTCTTGGGAGTCTCTGTGTCTCTGGATATCTGATTTGGTAGGGGTTGAGTGTTCTTTGTGTCTATCTCCTTCGCCCTTGTGCTGGTACCAGGTTCACTGAGAAAGCAGCACTCTTGCTCATTTCCCCTATAACTCTATGGCTTCAACTGGTGCCCTGGTGAGGTGCAATGGGGTGATTCTTTCCTCAGGTTCTGCATCCATTTGAAAGAGAGAAGCAGATTCTCCAATGGAGAGTGAGGTCAGTGCAAGACACATGGATAACCATTATTTTAGAGAGACTTTAATAGCCATAGGCCCTCTTGTATCCCACTATTGGTGGGAGCTTGATAATGGAGAGCGGGCTCATTTTCGGATATGGTTCTGACTTGTTTCCCATTTCCAGGTATGGGTTCCATTCCACTGGGCATATCCATTCCCCAAATCTAGAGTAGTTGGTAACCCACCATGGCTGTGTGCCACTACTACACTTGTGTGAGCATCACATCAGATTGTTAGCTTGTCTAGTGCTAGAAGGCGCTATATTAGTAAGTGACTGGGGGAAAATGACCAACATCTGTCTAAGCAACTCGTGGTCTAAACAGCATGTATCTTTAGTGTGTAGCTCCATGATGAATATTTACATGAGTGTACATGCATGTCATGTCAGTGTGACTCATCCCAGTTGAGACCTAGAATCTCAGAAGGATCTCTTGTGCCCATCTTCAAAGATCATTGTGATAATTACACTCTTGTCTATGGATTTGGCTCATCTTTGCCTGTTTTCTTTGCTTAATATTAAGTGAGTGATAGCCTCTCATGTTGTATGCGATGATTTTTTTCTCATTGATATGCCATACCTTATGATCTGTGTATGTGTCTATTGTACAAATTAAAATATAAAGATTCTGCCACCTGTTTCTTATTGATGAGCATTTGGGGCTATGATGAGTAAAGGTACTCCACGGCATAGTATGATGAGTAAAAATCCCCAGTGTGGTATGAGCATTCAGCACAGTATGTTGAAAAGTGCTAGACAGTATGGTAAGATGAGTAATGATGCTCAGCCCAGTATGAGGAAAGATGCTCAGTGGTGATGAGAAAAGGCACTCCGCAGCGTGGTCTGGTGAGTAACGACGCTCAGCACTGCGTGGTAAACGTGCTCTGGACAGTGTGATGCGTAAAGGCGCTCTGCAGTGTGGTCTGGTGAGTACCGACGCTCAGCACTACTGGTGAACGTGCTCTGGACAGTGTGATGCGTAAAGGCGCTCCGCAGCGTGGTCTGGTGAGTAACGACGCTCAGCACTGCGTGGTAAACGTGCTCTGGACAGTGTGATGTATAAAGATGCTCCGCAGCATGGTCTGGTGAGTAACGACGCTCAGCACTGCGTCGTAAATGTGCTCTGGACAGTGTGATGCATAAAGGCGCTCCGCAGTGTGGTCTGGTGAGTAACGATGCTCAGCACTACATGGTAAAGGTGTGAGCCTCTGCAGAGTCTAAACAGCCCAGGATAAGTTCCCAGCTATAAGATCTCAAAAACCTGCCTTCACACAGTCCAGTCAGCCAATTTCAACAGCTCACTTCTGCACTTCTCCAGGATCAAGAGCCCCCATTCGGAGGCTTCTGGATGCTTGGAGTGAGATAGTCATCCCCCTGTTTGTAGCCTGTATCCCCTCTTGGATCCCGTGCCCCTCCACTGCATGGAAAGGGCCCTGACCAGGAAACCTGGCTGTGAGTGGGCTCTGAGTGTGAATAGTGAATGAATAGAAATGCGAATAGTTCACTTGCAGCTCTGCAACTCACCGTCTTCTTACATACTCTGATGGTAGGGCGGAGCACAACCTCAAACCACCCCTTGTGTATGACGTGAGACCCTAGGTGCCTGGTTCTTTGTGTCCGTCCAGGTGGAAGACCGTGGCCTGGCCTGACCCATCCGCCTTGGAATTCTCCATGCCGCTGGCATGGCGCCTGCTAGCCTCTGACTTCATCTGAAAGCCTAGGGGGTGGTTTGGGATCACAGCCTCTCCTCGGTTATAACTTTGGATCAATTTAATTCCTGCTCTAAATTCTAGAGTTTCTTGGCGTTGAATCCTTACCAGCACCTTAAGTGAATCTGCAGCTTATTTCATTTCTTTTTCTCCTTTTTACAGTTGTGAGTCCTTCAGCACTACAGTGATCTTGAACAGCCCAGCCGAGCCGCTTCAGAGAAGGGTGGGCATTTGGGTAGTTGGCTAGGGCCATGGAAGGAAGCTCCAGGAGGGGCTGGAGAAGTGCGTGTTCTCTATCTTCCCAAAGAGCAAGCAGACGTAAGCACACACTTCAGTCCACAAGAGACACTAGACACCAGGGAAAATTCATGGACAGGGAGGAAATCAGACTTGTAAAGTCTGTCTGCAGGATGCATTCACGTGCTTCTTCTGAACGGCAGCTCCCTGCAAGGCTCTGTGCTCCAGGCTTGGGACTGAGTCCAGAGACATGCAGGCCCCACAGTCAGCCCCTGCCCTCTGGATTACAGTTTCCTTTTGTGGGGAAGAAAGAAACAGATACAGCCAGTGAGGTGGTGCATGCCTTTAATCCCAGCACCTGAAAGGCTGAGGTAGGAGGCTCGCCATGAGTTCCAGGCCAGCCTGGGGCTACACATTGAGTTCTAGGACAGCCTGGGCTAGATGAGACCCTTACTCAAAAGAAAAGAAAAGAAAAGAAAAGAAAAGAAAAGAAAAGAAAGGAAAGGAAAGGAAAGGTAAGAAAAGAAGAAGGAAAGAAAAGAAAAGATAAAGAAAGGAAAGAAGCCAATACGTGACTCTGGTGCTTATGACTTGCATGGTAAAAATCTTTTCAAGCAATATTCAAAATTTCATAGGCATAGGAAAAAAGATCTATATACTTGTAGACATTAAAAATTTTAAGTTGAAGCTAGGCGTGGTGGCACACATCTTTAATTCCAGTACTTTGAAGGCAGAAGTAGGAGGATCACCATGAGTTCAAGGCCACCCTGAGATTACATAGTGAATTCCAGTTCAGCCTTGGATAAGTGAGACCCTACCTCAAAAAAACAAAACAACAAAAAAAATTAAGTTGAAAAACAAAATTAACAATAATCAAAAATCAGTAGAAAATGTTTGCAACACACAGAATGTACAATTGTGGTATACAAGACATCTACAATTGGAAAAAAATGATCCATGGCTATATGCTAGTTATTAATTGCAATACAGTAATACCTTGCTAATCTCACGATATCTGCAGGCCTGGACCCCCAGCCTGGTTTAGCTGGGTCCTGTCACTCCAGGTCTCCTGTGAGGCTGCAGTAGGTGCTGGCTGGGGCTGTAGTGGTCTCAAGGTGTGGCTGGAGAAGGACCTTTGCCAAACCCGGTCACATAGTGTCTGTAGGGTTCTGCTCTTCACAGGACCAAGAGCTTTAGTGCCTTTGCTGGTGGGCAAAGACACCACACTCGGTGGTCGGCTGGGTGAGCTGCTCCAGAGCACAGGCTGAAAGGTGCAGCTGGAGATATCAGTTATCAGTGGATAAGATGCCTGACCACAAGCTTCTGCGTTATTCTCCTGTCTCTGCCCTCCTTCTTGCCTTAGGCATGTTGCGGTTACAGATGGTCAAGCTACAGTGTCTGGCTTTCCATGGGTTCTGGGGCTCTGACCTCAGGTACTCACACTTTTAAACTGAATGTGGGGGTCACAAAAAGTGGATGAAGAGTAACAGGTTTCTGGTCAGGCAATAATGAAAAGATGAATCAAAAACGTAACGTGGAATGAGTCAGGTGGCACTTACCTGTGTGGTATTTTGGGACTTCACTGCAGCCTTGGTTGTGAACACATATGCCACTCGCTTGGTTGTGAACACATACCCACTCACTTGGTTGTGAACACATACCCACTCACTTGGTCCTGCATGGTCTGTGGTGCCGTGCACACCAAAGAACACTGCTGGAAACATACAGCTCACATCAACAAATGGCAGTGTTTTTATTGCACACACGAAATTTTCTGCTCTTATGTAGACATACTGGTTTAATTACAGAAAGTCAAGACTTTCAATATTCTCCTATCATCTTTCCTTAGCATGTATCAAATTAGTATATTTTTGGATTGGATTGTATGTTTGATTTTAAAAATTGCTGTTTGAGTCACTGGCTTGAATATCATAAACATTTGTTAAATGATTTTTGGCTTGGGATTAGGACAAATACCCAGCAATTTCTAAAATGGCCCTAAACATACTTCTGACATTTTCAATAATTAATGTTAAAAATATTTTTTTTCTATTTTTGACATTTTAGTGTATGTAGATAATTTATTTTCCTTCTATTTCCCCCAATCACCGTCCCTTAATCCCTTCTTCCTCCCACTAACACCCTTCTTCTTCTCCATTAATCCCCAACATACTTTCTTACCTTTTATTTAACCCATTGAGTTAAATTAGGGTTGTTTGCATGGTCATGGGTGGAAGTTATTTACTGTGTGATGGACAGCTTACCAGTGGGCCACACCACTGATGACCCTGACTCCGTTCCCCCAGCAGTCATTAGCTAATCTGGAGGTCTAAGATCTCACAAATCCATCCCCATCAATGGTAAAATATTGACATGTTTGGTATTGTTCAGGAAACCACAGCTACTGTGAGTTCCTGAGTGTCCCTGCTATGCCACAGCCACTTCTGACACTCTGCACTTCATGTCTTTGTGAAGTTGCTCTCAGAATTGAAGATGATCAAATCAGAACACTGACTGCTGCTGAGCAACCCTGAAGATGCTTCATGCCCCCAGTACCCAGGACCCTGCCCACGTGCAATGCTGTAATCAAACAAACAAGCAAATGCATCTCATTAGTATTCAACTTGCTTTCATCTTTAATAAATGGTGAGATTATATTTATAACAAAAATCATCTCAAAGTAAGTTATCATTCATTGCATGTGTACATATGTAGGGTGTGCATTTGTGCATGTATGCATGCGTGTTCATACGTGCTTGGGCATGTGTGTGAGTATATGTATAGAAGCTAGAGGTTGATGTCAAGTGTCTTCTTTTTTTTTTGGAGAGAGACAGAGAGAGACAGAAAGAGAGAGAGAGGGAGACAGATAGAGATGGGCGTGCTAGCAGCCTCTCAGCTGCTGCAAACGAAATCCAGATGTGTGCGCCCCCTTGTGGTCAAGTGTGGCATTCCACCCTTGTGTCACTTTGCATCTGGCTAAACGTGGGACCTGGAGATTGGAACTGCTGGAGATTGGAACCAGCGTTCTTAGGCTTAAAAGGCAGGCACCTTAACCGCTAAGCCATCTCTCCAGCCCATCAAGTGTCTTCTTTGATCGCTATTTACCGAGACGGAGCCTCTCACTTGAATCTAGAACTCTCATATTTGGCTAATCTTGCTAACCATACTGTGCCACCTCCACCTCCCCAGCACCGGGATTACAAGTGGGCTATGAGGCCTGCCCAGCATTTTTATGGGTGTTGGGGGTCTGAACTCAGGTCCTTACACTTGAGCAGTAAACACTCTATCCATTGAACCATGTCCCCAACCCTCCAAATAAGATTTTTTATGATTGATTATCAGCGAACATTGGATCTGCATACTTATTCGGTAAACCTATATACCTGGGGTCACGTGAATACTCCTCAGGTGAAAAGGAGTTAGGTGTGGGAGGAGTTGAAGGCACCTTGCTGTAGATGATTCAGGGTGCTGGAGGCATGGCATGGCGGCTCGGCTGAGAACACTTAGAATAGTCAAAGGGAGTTATGGGACAAAGCTGATGTTAATGCCTTTCTTCTCTCCACTAGATGCAGGTTGTGATGAATGACCATGGGAAGCACAGAACTGGAAGGGAATTGGAGAGCTTATTGCAATTTAGGGGCCTGTGATTAAAAAACCATCAGATCTTCTCTGAGTGGTTTAGTCATGTCTGATGATCAGTTTAAGCTAGCAACAACACAACAACACGTGCAAAGACCGAGGCAGAATGGAGGTGCAACTCAGGAGCTCAGTGATGGAGGTGAACAAGGGGATGGACAGCTAGGAGAACACAGAAGAAAAAAAGAAAAAGAAAAAAAGAAAAGGTCAGGGAAGGCTTCCTGGAGGAAGCGGTGCCTGAGTCTACCTGCATTTCCGGGACAGATAAAGAAACAGCCAAAGAGGAAAAGGAGGAGAGCAATGAGAAGTGACCAGAGAAACACAGTCTTGCAAGGCAGGCTTAATGTGGTTGGAGAGAAGGTGTGGGCAGTTGACTGGGAGGATTGCTGAGAATAGAGGCAACCGGAGGCAGGTGCAGGTGGAGGATGTTGGTGACTTTACAAATGAGAAGTGTGGGAGAGAAATGCACCTTGCTGGCTGTCAGGAAGACATGCCTTGCTATTGTGTTTTTTTTTTTTTTTTCTGTGTCACCCAAAGACAAATCCTTAGTCCTTAGTCTTGATTCTCCTTCTTAAATCCAAAGTCTGCCTTGAATCTATCACCCCCACCCTGACCTAGATCACTTCCTACACAAATGCACTAGTGGGTTGAGAATCACAGGCAGCGAGGACATTTGAAGCGTCTCCACAAAGAAGGGTTATAGCTTCAAAATGATCCACATGGAATCATTGCCTTTGGCCCTGGATAGCCAAGAGCAGACAGAATTCAGAATTTGCCTGAGTCAGATGAATAATTGCAGACTATGGGTTTCTGAGTGTGGAAGGGCAGGAGAGCAATGCTCCACCCAGGACACCCTGAGGTGCCCCATCAGGCAGGCTTCAGCCCTCCACTCTGCTGAGGGGCAGTACTCAGCCAGGCTGTCATGAAGCCTGTGGGCTGGGATGGAGGCTTTTACATGCTGATGGATTTTGTTTATTCGACAGTTACAGGTAAGGACACAGATGTGTTGACATTCTCTTTGTTCATAAAATGGTAACCTCAGGGCTGGAGAGATGACTTAGAGGTTAAACACCTGCCTGCCAAATCTAAGAATGCCGGTTCCAATCTCCAGGTCCCACGTTTAGCTAGATGCAAAGTGATGCAAGGGCTAAATGCCACACTTGCTCACAAGGGGGAGCATCTGGAGTTCAATCACAGCAGCTGAGAGGCTGCTGGCGTGCCCATTCTCTATCTGTCTCCCTCTCCCCTCTACCTCTCTCTGTGTCTCTCTCTCTCAAAAAAAAAAATGGTAACCTCAGAGAGCCCCCTCTGGAGCAGTCTTTATCTTTCCTGTCTCTTTATTCCTCTCTCTCCTTCCTGCCCTCTGTTTATGTCTCTCTTATTGTCTCTCTCAGTCTCCCTCTTTTCCTCTCTTTCTCTCCCTCTCTCCCTTCCAGTCACTCTGTCTCTATCTCTCTTTCTCTCACCCTCCTTTCTTCTCTCCCTTTCTCTCTGTCTCCCTCGCTTCCTCTTCTTTTGCCTGTCTCCCTCCCTCCCTATTTTTCTCCCTGACTTTCTGTCTCTCCTTCTCTCCTTTCTTCCTTCCCTCCTTCCCTCTGTCTCTCTCTGTGTCACTGAGTCACTTCCATATAAATGTCTGTTCTGTTGGTCTAAGAAAAGTCTTTGATGTTCTTTTGGGATTTTTTTAAGTTGACACCCATCTCATATTTCACAAAGGGGTCAAGATGACATGAAGACACCCTGCTCTGCATGGAATGTGGCCTTTATGGGCAATAACTTGCTGCACTGGGGCAGCAAGGGTCACTGGTATGGGGGCAAGGGGCTTTTGTTTTTTTGTTTGTCCATCATTCTGGCCCATGAAGACATGTGAGGACATGGGGGGCAGCACCCCAGTAAATGATCTGAGTACTGAGGGAAGGACAGATGAGGAGACTAAAGATGGGGAAATTCCCTTGTTTTAATGGAGCTCCAAATGTCTCCAGAGCCTATTTCAGAATTGATATTCACAGCCTAGGTCCTCCTTTGGTTGGGAGACCTCCACGACCAGGTGACAGGCAGGAAGAGGGAGGTTGGGAAGGGAATCCAGAGTGGTCATCCCCAGAAGCTCACGGGGTTTCTCAGGAACCATGATGCTTCAGGTGCTCTTGGAGGTTATCTGTTCTCTTTCTTGCAGTTTTTATTTTTATATTTTGGAGAGAGAGAGAGAGAGAATGGGTGCGTGCCAGCAGCCTCTCAGCCGCTGTGAATGAACTCCAGATGCGTGCGCCCCTTGTGGCCAAGTGCGGTATTGCACCCTTGCATCACTTTGTGTCTGGCTAAACGTGGGACCTGAAGAATCAAACAGGCGTTCTTAGCTTTAGCAGGCAGGCACCTTAAAGCTGAGCCATCTCTCCAGCCCTGTAGTTTTGTTTTTTGTTTTTCTGACATCCTTACTAACATCCTGCTCAAGGTTTAGTCCTGCCTGTTCTTAATAAGGGTTGGAAAATTCAGCGAGTACCAAGTCTACCTTGGGTGAGAGAATTCTGGGGAGGATCAAGTTGCATGTTATATGTGGATTAGGACATCTGGTGTCAACCAGGAGTGTACAATGCCCAAGTGAGGGACTGGACTTCAGTCAGTGTCCTCCCTGCCCTCCTGGAATACTCTGGCACCAGACCCTGATGAGAGGCAGACCTCCAGGCACCGCTGAAGAATGCAGCATGAACTCTTGAACTGGGAGAAGTCGGGTACTCAGCTGGGTTTCTTCCGTATACTTGGTCCAGGGCCCCAACCTATGGGGTGGTGCCACCCATCTCCACAGTGGGTCTTCCTTCCTTGGCTAATCCTCTTGGGAAACGCCTTCACAGACATTCCCAGGGGTATGCCTCAGAAATTTCTAAATGTAGTCAAATTGATAGTGAAGATTAACTTCTCCTCTGGGATTTGAACTCAGTGCCAGATATCCTACTGGTAGGGATTGATGGCAAAGATGGCCGCTATGTGACACCAGAACAAGAAACCCAAACAAGAAACTCTGTAGAAAACTGGGTCTGCAAGTTACAGAGATATTTACATAGAGGGTCACAGCACCTTTGAGTCTGATAGTTACAAATCAACAGCCCACTTATAACCCCCATTTATAACCAAAGGACGGGCGACGGGCAGCCACCTTCTTACCACTTTACATGTTACATAAGTCACTCTTTCCTGAAGAAAGGAGGCTGAGAGAGGGGACGTGACGTGGGTGACGTGAGAGGTTGTTTCTCCCTATCCTACAAGTATTAAGAAGTCTTAGTGGGTAAAAGATGATTGCTATACAAACCCAGTAACCTAAGTTCAGACCCTGGGAGCTTACGTAACCCTATAATCCCAGTTCTCCAGCAACAAGATGGGAGATGGAGATAGGCTAGTGGGCCAGACGGCCTGGGGAGTGCAGCAGTGACTCGAGGATGCATGCACCCCCTTGTGCATCTGGCTAATGTGGGTCCTGGAGAATTGAACCAGGATCCTTTGGCTTTGCAGGCAAACACCTTAACTGCTAAGCCATCTCTCCAGTCCCTCCCACACACAATTTAAAAAAAAAAAATCACAAAGATTAAGGATGAGCCTGAAAGGAGGAAGAACCCAGGGACATGTGTTTACAACGCTAAGTTACGAGAGGCAGATAGATGTGGAGTGATTAAAAACATCAGCAGGTCTGGGGTTGACTTATAACTCCTCAACTTATCAGTTACCCAATCCTGGGCAGGTGACTTAACAAGTCTGGGTAACAACATTAACCTCAGTGTTCATTTGGTTGAATCTTCTTTAATGTAAGGATTAATAGTGGAAACCTGTACAGTTACAGGTCCATGTGGACTCCCTGCATCGCCTCTGGCTACCAGAATACTCGGCACACTCCTTAGCCCATGAAGGATGGGTCAATGGCTTTAGGTTTGGAGCAAGGACCCTCACTAGTCATTCTGACAGTGAGAAGACACGGCCAGCGCGAGGAGCAGAGGTTCTGGGTGTGGCCTGCTTTGTAGGGAGAGGAGAATTTAGAGATATACTTCTGCCCACAGCCTCGTGACAGTTATGATTCTGTGTCACTGTTCACGTCGTCATGTGCATAGTCCCAGCTCTTGTAAACTTCCAGTGTCTGTAGCTATATCTCTAGCCATCTCTGGCCTCCTCTAATGACTGGAAAGAGGGCCTGTCTCTCCTGGCACCACCCTGGCCCTCCCTCTGGCCCCATCATGAAATGGCAGTCCCCAGTGGAAACTTTGAGCTTAGCCCTTGCCAGCAGGAGGCTGGACTCAGGTGGCCAGCTCACTCACTGAGCGCAGGCTGAGGGGAAAGGCCAAAACCATTTCCTCTCTTTTACTGCATCATAAAAACCTTCTCATTGTTCAGGCAACACCACGAGAGGGCTCATGTCCAGGTGGTGATTAGGAAATAATCTCCTAAAGGCTGGTGGTCTGTCCAAGCCATGCCTGCTGGCCAAGACCCACCTGTGGGAAGAAAGATAGTGTGCGAAGGAGACTCTTCCCATCATCTTAAGAGCTGTCTGGGGCTAATCCCACCCTCTGGCTCATTGCTGGCTTGATTCCCTAGCCACCAATTGCTTCCTTAAAGAGATTCCTGCTCACACACACCCAGGCTGCACAAAGAGAAAGAGAGCCTCATTCTCTCACTGAATCATGGAAATTCTGAGCCTGGAACTTTGGAAATGGTTCAGTGGTTAAAGCCCTCTTGTTTTACTGATGGGGAAAAAGAGTCTGAAATGACACACACTGCTTGTCAACTTGACAAGACCTAGAATCAACTAGGACACAAGCCTATGGTTGATTAAAGTGGGAAGACACCTTTTACCTATGAGTGCCATCATCCCAGGGGCTGGGGTGCTAGACTACATAAAAAGAGAGGGTTGGGCTGGAGAGATGGCTTAGTGGTTAAGGTGCTTGCCTGCAAAGCCAAAGGACCCAGGTTCAACTCCCCAGGACCCACGTAAGCCAGATGCACAAGGGGGGCGCATGCATCTGGAGTTTGTTTGCAGTGACTGGAAGCAGTGGCCCATTCTCTCTCTTTCTCCCCCTCTCCCTGCCTATTTCTGTATCTCTCTCTCTGTCCCTCTCTCTCCAATAAATAAGTAAGAATAAAATATATTAAAAAAGAGAGGGTTGGGCTCGAGAGATGGCTTAGCGGTTAAACGCTTGCCTATGAAGCCTAAGGACCCCGGTTCGAGGCTCGATTCTCCAGGACCCACGTAAGCCAGATGCACAAGGGGGTGCATGCATCTGGAGTTCGTTTGCAGTGGCTGGAGGCCCTGGCGCACCCATTCTCTCTCTCTCTCTCTCTCTCTCTCTACCTGCCTATTTCTGTAGCTCTCTCAAATAAATAAATAAATAAATAAATAAATAAAATATTAAAAAAAAAAAGAGAGGGTTGACTGAGCATCAGCACCCATCACTCTCTGCTTCCTTGCTGTGGACTGAGTGTGATCAGCTGCCTTGAGCTCCAGCTGCCTCATTTTTCCTGTCATCATAGACGGTATCCTAGAAGTATAAGCCAAAATTAACCCTTCTTTCTCTTAAGCTGATTTCTGTCAGGTCTTTTGTCCCAGCAACAAAAAAGAATATGGTTCAGGTGATTTCCCCAGAGCCACAGCACAGGGGGGTGGGTGACGGGAGAGGACAGAATTGAGATCGCCTAACACTCAGGGCCCTGAATGGCCAGTCACCTACTCTGCTCCCATTCCGGGCCTCTTTCTAGGCCTGGTCAGAACATCATGTGATATAATATAGTATTTCATGAAAACATTCTTTTACTCAAGACACCTAGCTAATCCTCACTGACATGGGATCTGAAGTCCCAGGAGTCTGGCTCTCCATGGGAACTCATCAGAGCTGCCCTTCTGCCTGTCCAGATCAATAATGACATCCGGGGGCTGGAGAGATAGCTTATCAGTTAAGGCATTTGATCCTACTTCGATTCTCAAGGACCCACATAAGCCAGATGCACAAGGGGGCGCGTGCATCTGGAGTTTGTTTGCAGTGGCTGGAGGCCCTGGCACACCCATTCTCTCCCCCCCCCACCTCTTTCTCTCTCTCAAATAAATAAATAAAAATAAAATATATTTAAAAAAATAATGACATCCGGGAGGGGACATAGGGCAGCATAAAGGGCTCATGACAGTGGCCAGCAACAGTTCCTAGTGGGAGTCTGACACACGTGTTTCTAGTGCTTCTCTTCCCTTCTCCCCCCACATCCCCTTCCCTCCTATTCCTCTTTCTGGTTGGTCTATACAAAGACAAGTGTGAACCACTTTATTAAGATATGTTCCTTGAAAGTGATTAATATAATAAAGTTTAAATATATGAAAGTAATAAAATAAGCCCAAGTGCCACTCCTCAGACATGACTCTTACTGAGAGTAAGTATATTTCCTGAGATTTTTCACATCCGTACACATAGACAGGATAATTAGATATAAAATGGATACCCAAGATCATCATTCTAAATACTATTCTAAAACACCAAGCACTACCTTCAACTTCCCTGTAGCTAACAGAAGAGAATATACTGAAAATAAGACAGCAGTTTCTTTATTATGGGATGGGTTTTCATGGAAAAAAATCCTTGTAAGGTTAATCAAAAAGAGGTGCTCATCGTTTATTATTTTATTTTATTTATTTATTTATTTGGTTTTTTGAGGTAGGGTCTCACTCTAGCCCAGGCTGACCTAGAATTCACTACGCAGTCTCAGGGTGGCCTTGAACTCATGGTGATACTTCTACCTCTGCCTCCCTCGTGCTCGGATTAAAGGCATGCGCCACCACACCCAGCTTCATCATTTATTTTAAAGCAATGTTTTTCTCATTTGCTTACATGCTGATACTTACCTTCTTGAAGAGATCCACCCCACACATTCTCCACGGAGACCCTCCTGTGGCTACAAAGCATCAATCTGACAAGTCTGGACATTGAACAGGGGTAAGCCGACTAACCTTGACTGCCAACTCCAATGGATCAGGAAGCAGCTAAGACATACAAGTCCAGACTGGTCTGTGAGGGCCATTTCCAGGAAAGATTAGCTGAAAGAGCAGGGCCCTTCCCTAGAGCGGGCAGCACTTCCATACACAGCCCAACCATACGGTGGTCCGTGGGGCAAGCGTAGCTGCTTCCACAGCCTCACTGCGGAGCGTGTCCACCCTGGCACCGCTGTCCTTGGCTGACATCAGGACCCAGCTTCTTCAGCCCTTCACTATGGACTGAAGACCTGCGGTTCCCCAGGCATCCTCCAGGCCTTCAGTGTCACATTAGGACGGGTGGGGTGTCCAGCTTTGTGGACCGAGCAGCTGCCGGATTCTCAGCTTCCTCTGCATGCAGCCATTGTGGGACCATCCAGCCCATATCCTGTAAGTCAATCAAATCAATCTCCTTTTTAATAGATATTCATTCTATTGGTTCTGCTCTTCTAGGAAACTCTGACGAATACAAATGGAAAACGAGGCTCAGAGGCATCATATGATTTCCCTAGCATCCCCGACCAAGGACAGAAGAAGGGTGGGAATTCAGATCTGTTGAGCCTCAAGGCTGTGTCTATATTGGGTTGTGTTTGGTGTGGGAAAGAAGAAGATATCAGATAATAACAACAAGAAGTCAAATGGATGGTCACATGTGCTTGAAGGTAAGCTGGGAAGTGGAGTAAAGGAGATGGAAAATGCTGGAAAAGGTGGGGGAATTGTCGAATGCATCAGAGAGAGGCTGGCCTCCTTGCTTAGTATCATTGCCTCCCACTAACCCCTTTCCACGGTGCTTCAATTCCTCAACACTCTTCTTCTTTATTTCTTAATTGGCCGAATGTCATTGTCACCTAGATTCAACAAGGGCTCGAGGGTGCTATATTCTTGGCTTTTCATGTTTGAGAAAGTCTGTTGCTTTTTTTTTTTTTTTTTTTTTTTTTTTTTTTTTGGTTTTTCGAGGTAGGGTCTCACTCTGGTCCAGGCTGACCTGGAATTAACTATGTAGTCTCAGGGTGGCCTCGAACTCTCGGCGATCCTCCTACCTCTGCCTCCCGAGTGCTGGGATTAAAGGCGTGCGCCACCACACCCGGCTCTGTTGCTTTTTTTACATAACAACATTCTTGCGTGCCTACAATGTCCTCAGATGCACTTCTTTTCGCTAAGAACACTCATGAATATCATTTCTGGCATTAAAGGTTGCTTGGGGGATATGCCTGGTTTACCCCCGTGTTCTGAGGTGCTAATTCAGTCAATCTGAGTGTTTGAAGTATCATGACTTACCCAATATATCTATCTTGAGCTGTATGGTTTAAATTTTCCGGGAATATGGTATGTCCTTCAGTTTCCATGTTCAATTTTTTATTTAGATAATTTTTAAGCATTATCTTTGGATTGGGATACTTCTGTTTTATTTATTAAGTGTTTTATACTCTATTAGCTTCTTTCTACGTGAGCTCATGTCTTTGTTCTAATCTGCATTTTCCCATGATTATCTCAAACTCACATCCATATAAATAATTTATGTTCGGAGGAATATACCTGCTCCTTCTTTTCTCTAATTCTTGTATTAGCTCTATAATGAGGTGGCTTGGGTCCTCAGTTCGTCTCCTCCATTTATTTTAAATCTCCTTTCAGTCCTTACATTCCTGAATTTTTATTCCTATTAAGATGTTTTATGGCATGAAAGAATGATGAAGATTTTTAAAATTTCTTTGGCTATGTTTTCTCTTCGATTGGGTCCTTATGTCCCTCTCTTCACCTCCCTTCTTTTCTCCTTCCGTTCTTCCCTCCACTTCCTTGTTCTCACTGGTTTTCTTTCTTCGTGTTACATGTTTGCATAGCTCTTCCCTAAATAAGGGAGCATTTTTATGATCTGTTTTCTCACCGATATCACTTTTGCTGGAGCCTACCCTAAGATGTCTGGTGCACTGTGTCTGCCTGAACATTACCCTCAGGAAATGCATTTAAACCTGTCTTTCCTGCTAGACCCTTTGGAAGAGCATGGGACCTTCCCTCCTCACCATGTCCCCCACCATCCACTATGGTGGGGTGAGGCAGAAGACACACAGCATCTAATGGCTGGTAGGCATGGACAGAGAAGAGTGGAGACAGGATAGGACCACATGCCACCAGAGCCTAGAAAAACCAGCTTGAAAAAAGGAAGCCAACTTCTCATATCCATAGTGAAAACTTAGCGTCACTTGCTCCAGGGACTTAGAGCTAATGGTCTGGGCACAGACAAACTGGTGATGGGTCCAGACATTGAGATGTACTGGCTATGCAATCTTATTCTTTGTTTTCTCATCTCTGTAGGGGGATCAATAATAGAATTATTCTAATAAAAATATTATAAAGATTTGGGGCTGGAGAAATGGCTTAGCGGTTAAGGCATTTGCCTGTGCAGACAAAGGATCCCTGTTTGATTCTCCAGGACCCATGTAAGCCAGATGCACAAGGAGGCACATGCATCTGGAGTTCGTTTGTCATGGCTAGACGCCCTGGAATGCCCATTCTCTCTCTCTCTCTCTCTCTCTCTCTCTCTCTCTGCTTGCAAATAAATAAATAAATGAATAAATAATTTTTTAAAGTATTATAAATAAAGATTTGATGAGCACAAACAACATAAATGCTAGCACTTTCTATCATTATGGTCAATGATATGCATAGTGCCGGTAGACGCTGAGCGGAGAACACCTGATCAGAAGGGATCTTGAGCAGCAGAAATAGTTATTTAAAGTGACCCAAAGTTCATGGAGGGCCAGCCACAGCATTTAGGGCTGTTGGTTAATCAATAGCAGAAGGACCCTGCACTCAGCCTCCCTCCTCCTTTGCGTCAGGAAGAGACGAGGCAAAAGCGTTGCTTCTGAGACTCAGATCGGGGTCTGACCCCAACCAGTAGTTACAAAAATATCCCCAGAGGAGAGCCATCAGCATTGCCTGTGACGTGTTAGTCATGTGGATTCTCGGACTGTACTGGGACCCACACTGGAGCTGAGACACAGACACTGGGTCTCTCACAGGCCCTATGGGCTGTTCTGAGGGACACAGGGGTGTGAGAACCACTGGACTACTGCTCAGAGACTTGAGTGCCAGGTGGCAAGGCAATAACCCTAAGGCGCCTGGTCAGTATCTTAGAACAGGAAGTGGGCGGGGACTGTGGGGAGAGTGACAACTTTGCGCTTGGTAATGCTCAATGAACATAAGCCTACAGTCAACCTGTGTATTTATTCCTCTAAATATATATCTGCCTTCATACCATCATCTGTAGAGATGTGGAATGCTGCTGTGCTTAGCTATTTTTTAGCGAACTATAATTTTGATTATAAAAAGATAAAATATAGAAAAGCACTTGACTCATTTTTAGTTACGGTAAAGCCTGGAGCTCACTGTGGAAGCCGAGTATTATCCGCCATCTGGTGGCAGCATACCCCACTGGCAGGTGTCCACAGCTGAACTGCAAGTCAAGTTCAGAGATAGGAACCAGGGAAGGCATGGTGTCTTGCCAGGCACTGTGGTTTCCTCTTGAGAAGGGAGATGGGATGGGACCCGAATAAGCACTCTCGATTCAGACAGAACTGGGTGAAGCAACCTTCATATCTCTGAGCCTCAGTTTCCTCATCGTGGAATGCAGATAACAGTATTCCTGATACTTCCAGGTCACCTTGGGGGGTCACCCGAGGGTAGGGGACAGCTGGATGTGTTTGGAAAGCCGTGACGAACTGCCCAGATGTGAATTGTTTATTGTTTATGTTGAAAACTGGGTCTTTAGTTGCGGAATGTGATGTTTCCTGCTGGCGGAATTCTAGATACGAGCAGGCAGGTGGAGGAGGTAGGGGATGTTTGGTTTTTGCCCTGAATTTTTTTTAATGGACACAGGGGAGGGAGAAGACTCAGCTCAAGTGTGAGGTAGGAGTGAAGGAGCATTGCTCAGCTCCAGCCCCCCATGAGGCGAGGGGTCAGAAGATGAACACCCGGCTCATTAGCTTTTGTGTTGCATCTTGCTCTTGTGTTGAAGGGAGAGCGAGGAGAATGGGAATGAGGAAAGGAGGGAGAAAGAGGAGAGAGGAAGCTAGAAGGAAGTCGTTACCTACAGGGTTGTCGGAGAGATGGAAGGGAGGAGGACCGGGAGGAAACTAGGTTAGGGGAGATTGAATGGAAGGAAGAATCTGTAGCTGCTGCCCCGGTGTGTTCTAGATCTTTCCATGGGGGAGCTGGCTTTGTGTGCCTGAAGCTGGTCTTTCCTCAGGGACCTTCTGTTCTCTCTATGTGAAGTGTTTGGCTCCCATGCACTTAGGGAAAGAGAAGAGTCAGACGTCGCCGCAAAAAGCGACCAGATGTCTTTGAAATCATCTAAATTGTCTCTATTTTTAAAAGAAGTTACTCTTTCCATTGCTGGCAGATATGAAAGTCCAATTGCCAGGATAACATATCCGGTGTGGATAAAGATTCCAAACTGGAGTATGGGTTGCTTAGCAACCTGGAGGCATGAAGGGCTTGCTGGGGCTGCAGCCTTTCAACCTTCCGGGGATACCAAGTCTTCCTCAGCAGAGGAAGGCCCAGGCCCAGGCCACTGTCTGGCATCCTCTGTCCCTCCCCTTCCAGACTTCTTCCAGGGTGTTAGAAAGGAAACCCGAGAAGCAAGTGTTTCTACTGGCCACATAGATCTGGATAATTGCTTCTTGGGAGGTTTGGGTGGGACAGTGGCATGTCTAGTCTTTTGCCAAGATGGTATCTGTTTCACTCTGTATATTGCCATTGCTGTTTTCTCTGCCACTGTTGGGGAAGCCGGTCTTGGCTCACTATGAGGTGGACCGTGCCCACCCCCTCCCTGCTGACCCGGGATCTCATCTCCACCTCGAGGCCCTGGGTCTTAGTTGAGTTTTGCTCTGCTGAGAAGTGGGAAGATGAGAGTGGGCTTTGTGGCTGTCCTCCTACGCCCATGTCCCTTCCTGTTGAGAATGACCCGACTCTGGCCCTGGTTCTGCCCTTCTGCCTCTTGGAGGTTCTTGTTCTGGCACAAAAGTGGTTTGTGGCTCAGACCAGTTGATGGACATAATCCTGCCCCAGGTTCTTGTTGGTTCCCAGCTGGTCCCATGGAAAGGCTTGTGTTGCTGGGGTTCATGCATCCAGAGAGCTCTGGGTGTGGCTCCCTTCTCTTCCTGCACAGTCCACACGTGGTGGAGCTGTGAGAGATGGCAGTCTGGGGTGAAGCTGAGTGTGGGGGAGGATGCAGGGAGAGCAAACACAGGTGGGAACAAACATGGAGGACATGGTTCCATGTCAAACCACTCCTGAGGTTCCACTTTGTCTTGAATCTCCAGCTATGTAAACCAACCGTGTTCCCTCAATGCTTAAGCCGGTTTGAAATGAGTTTTCTGTTAAACTCAAACACTCCTTACCGGTACAGAAAGACTGATCTACGTGTGAATCCCCGTGCACTGCTTTCGTGTGTGTTATTCTCACGTACTTCTTAAGGAAGGCCAGCAGGAAGGAGGACATGGCCTCCCTGGACCTTTGCTACTTGGCAAAGAACTAGTTCTGAGGCAGAGCTGAGGTGCCCATCGGAGGCCGACGGAAAGCATATATCCCCAGACTCAGGATGTTAGCAGATTGCAGAGGTCTGCACTGAGCAGAGGGCTGGAGCAGGGAGCAGGGAAGGCATTTCTGGGCCCTAAGCGGGCTTGTCCACCAAGGCTAAAGCCAAGTTCGAAGCAGAATATGAAGTAGGTTCGGATGCATGGACTTATTCAGTGTCCTCATGTGACACCACATGGCCTTCTATGGCCAGACCTTCTATGACCATTACCTGCCTGCAAGACCCAACACTCTGAGCCTGTGAGAAATACCAACCTAGTGATTGACGACTCATCCCTAGAGACCGCAGACATGAGATGGGTCAGCCCTTGTCTTCCCACCCATCTCCCTCTTCTGACTTAGGGCAAATCAGCAAGAACTGGAAGGCTACGTCCATGGATACAACGAGAACGCTTAGTGTCTGGTGAGTGTTCTCTTCCAGGTGCGGTAGCTTGTACATGAGTAATATTTTGTCAAGTTCTTAACCTTGGGAGGCAGAATAGGTGGCCCAAGGTCATACAGCACCCCCTGTTGCACAAGTGGCTGCCACACTTTTTAAAGTCACCTTCTACTGTATGCCCTCATTTCAGACAAGAAAACTGCTAACAAGAGACTAGAGCAGACAGACCTGTGTATATCTCGGAGACCATTAAAAACAGCATGATTCTGAGCAAGGAGCGCCCAACACAAAGTAACAAACCCCTCGGGATGATGGTGAGTATAAGCAGAAGGGGAATTTCGTACATGAAGGGTGACGTGAAAAACCACTACCAGGACTCGTATTTGGATTTTTTTTTCCTCACATAAGTGTTGGATAAATTCAAAAGTAACATATAATAGCCTAGGCCACAAGATATCTAAAAGAAAATTTACAATTATTATTAAGGAAGGGTCTCTTAAATATTACATCAACAATAGAAATCATAACATTTATAGATTTGACTGTATAAAAATTAAACATATTTGTAAGGCAAATATACCATGGCATGTATGAAAGACTAAATGCTCAAAGCCTTAATATATAAAGAACTCCTATTCATCAGTAAGATTGGAAAAAGATGACTCAGAGGGCACCACGGTGCTGAGAAGAATGTAAGCGCCAACGGAAGAGTAGGACTCTTTACAACGTGTTCCTTCAGATGCAAAATGTCCCGGATATCCAGACCTCACTGTGCCTGACACTATCCACACAAGACCATTATAATAGGAGGAAAAATGATCATGATGTCAAAATAAAAGAGAGACTGATTAAGAGGGGGAGGGATATGATAGATAGTGGAGTTTCAAAGGGGAAAGTGGGAGAAGGGAGGGAGGGAATTATCATGGGATATTGTCTACAATTATGGAAGTTGTCAATAAAAAAATTAAAATTAAAAAGAAAAGAAACAACAATATCAAAATCTGAAGCTACCAAGCTGCCTTTGTAGACTGTCAATGGAAGGAGTAATCTGAGTGTGATGGAGCTCGGTGTGGTAAAATCCGTCCATCTTTAAACATGCGATCCCTCATCCAGAAATTGGCTTTAAGAGAATGATTGATTGGACAAATACATAGAGAAATGTGTGTGCCAAGGGTGATCATGACTGCTCTCATTTATTCATGATCATTTAACACATTGAAATTTTGCTAAATGTCTAAACAGAAAACAGATTAAATAAAATAAATAACAATAACTGTCCAGTTAAAGAACATTTACCCCAGGGATTAATAAGGATTAGATAGGTGTGTATTGAAATAGATGTTTGATCTGTTATTAAACAAAAAAAGGAAGTCATATATAAATGTGATCTGTTAAGCAAAAAAAAAGGAAGTTATATATAAATGTGCACTTAGTGGGTCTGTGCAGTCTCATTTTTTAAAATAAAATTGCTATTCATTGAAAAGTCCCTTGAAAACTGAGAATTCACTACAGCAACCCTAACAAAAAAGGTCACCATGGGAGAAGATAAAAGCAATTAAAGTAGTTGGCAGCCAGACCCTAAGAGCCACTCTGCTCCTTGGAACATTTTCCTTCCTAAGGTGAAGGCAGAAGGAGCAGAAGTTCAAGGCCAACCTCCCCTACACAGGGTATTTAGGACCAGCTTTGGATAGATGAAACCCTGTCAGAGTGGGGGAGAGGGGAGAATGAATTTCTTTATATTGTTATTGTTATGCAGAATAAATTGAAATGATAAAGCACTTCCCTGTGAGTGACTGCTCACGGAAACGTCCAGTCCCCATGAATCTCAGGGAGCACTCTCTCTCCTTCTCAGCTCAGCTGTCCCCTGGATGTCATTGCCAGCCACCCCTGACAGCTGACCCTATTTGTGCACTGGCCGGGCGGCTTTCTGGAACTGTCTGTGCATACTCTGCACTGCTCACTTGGGTTTTGCTTGTTGGAGGCGAGCTCTTCAACACCGCTCGTCACGTGGGACCATCTTGGGGTCTTAAGTACGCAGCTCATCAATGCATCATCAATGTATGCTAAACAGTCATTCAACGAATGAAGTCCTGAATGGATTACAACCATGCCCAGTGACCACACAGTTGAAACAAGGAACCATTTCTCTAAGAGAGTCACTTTGGAGGCATGTAGTCACTGGATCTATAATAGCGTTTTCAACCATTAGAATATTGTTTTGTAATTCTATTTCATAATGATTCTTTCATAAAGTGTGATGGTGGCAGCAGTGGAATATTATTTCTTAAGGTCTTGCTGTAATGTCACCCTGCTTCGGAAGGATAAACAACAGGACAATCCTCAGTTAGAGAATGTCTGTCACATGCCTCCAGGGTCTGATAGACCCTATTTGATTATGCAAGTCATTTTCTAGAATAGCCCATGGAGGGACACGGAAGCTCCTTGGCAGCTGGACCAGAGGGTTTCTACTTTCTAGCGGAGCCTAGGGTGGACCAGGGTGAGGATGAGGATGAGGAACTGTTCTAGAAACAGAAACAGGAAACAGGAAATGGGAACCGAGAAGAGTAGAATGGAGGAGGGAGAGGATGGGGAGGTGAAAAGAAACAAATAAAGCTTCCGCTTATCGCCTGGGGCTACTGTTTTGACTGTGCACCTGGATCTGCCTTTTTTTTTTTTTTTTTTTTTTTTAAAGATTTTATTTATCTATTTATTTGAGAGAGGGAGATAGAGAAAGAGGAAGAGGCAGATAGAAAGAGAGAATGGGCTCACTAGTTCCTCCAGCCACTGAAAAACAAACCCCAGATGCATGGGCCACCTTATGCATCTAGCTTACGTGGGTTCTGGGGAATCAAACCTGTGTCCTTAGACTTCACAGACAAGTGCTTTAACCATTAAGCCATCTCCCCAGCCCTTGGTCTGCCTCTTGACTGTCCATGTGGGTCTACCATTTTGACTGTCCACCTGGTGTCCCATATGGGAAGTCATCTGACCAAAATTGTGAGTGTGTGACTCTTGTAGCCTCATCAGGGCAGGGTTATACACCAGATGTTCTGAACTCTCTATCTGGAAGATTTACTGGACTTTAGAATACTGTCCTACTTGTAAACGAATTGAAATGTAACAGTTTCAGAGGTATGCTAAGTCGATTTCACTTCTGTTTTACAATTAAAAACATCAACCTCTATTGGAATGACAGTGGAATGCAATAATTTGCTGTTACAAAATTAAGTCAAGTTGACTGTCCAGAAAAATCCTAACACTAGGAAGAGGCCTTTTACTGCCCTTCCTCACTATCCTTCACCTCCCCTCAGCCACAGCCTGCACCCCAGAGCCTTTTTGGTGTTCTGTTTCTGCTAATCCTTGCTAAGAAGAAACTGGTGAGCCAGAGGTTAGCTGATGGGGTCTCAAGGTGTGACCTTTCCCAGGAGTATTTGCATGTTAATAGAGGATCCAACCAGAGAACCCAGGACAGCGTCCAGGTCTCAAATGAAAGAAGTCCTGAAGGTGGGTAGGAGGGGTGGGTCTGGCCCCAGGGGCCCTGCTGTGTGGGCCATGGTGATTCTGCCCCTGTGCCTGGGCTGGTCTGGGCCTCTCTCCAGCTGCTTTCACAAAGAGGTGGTTTGGAGGGAAAAAAAAAAAAAAAAAAGCAATTGTGTTTATCCCCAGGCAAGGACGCCACTGCCAGGGTCCTGTGAGCAATGCCCAGCTCTGAGTCAGAACCCCCACCCCCACCCCGCCCCGTAGGTCTTGCTTACTGGTCATGTGTTGAATGAATAAAGACCTTTTTCCACTTCCTGACCCTAGCACACTGTCAATTCTAATGTCCAGGAGTCCTTTAAACCAGGGGCCCACACCCAGGACCTGGTCAAGTTCTTCTTAATAATAGGACACTTTACTCTTTGCCGTTTATTCTGCTTCTTCCTCTTAACCAGCAAATCTCCAAAGCTTGTGCTGGGGGCTGGGGAGGTGGCTTTAGTGAATCAAGTGCCTGCTGCACTAAAATGTGGACCAGGAGTCTGGATCCCGGCGCCCACATAAATGCTGGGTGGTGTGCTAGCTGCCCGTAATCCCAGGGCTCAAAACGTGGAGACAGACAGGGCATCCAGCACAAGCTAGTTAACTAGACTGGCTGCTTAGCTATGCAAAGTAATGGTGAGAGCCACACAGGAAGACGCTTGATGCTGACCTCTGACCTCCACAGGCACACACACACATAAGCATTATATCCGCACACACCTGAGGCCACCACGTGCATATGGATACATATATGCACACGCATGCAGAGCACACATGCATACATGTGCCAAAAATAAATAAATAAATACAACTCGTGTTGAATTTTGGAACCTCATTGGCTGTGTTTCATGTTGAACTGTAGGTGAAGCAACTATCTTTCAAGCTATGGCCAGACAGCAAAAAGTGACATTTCAACCTGGACACATTTGTTCCATGCAGGCATGTTTCAGGGTCCTGGGATGTGGTGGGTGGGGGGGGGGAGGGAGGGAGCCACGAGGACAAGACTGTTTCTTGTTTGGCTGAATTCATCAAAAAATGTCCAAACCCCATACTGAACATTCATCACTAATTAAGTCCTAGCACCATAATTCAGAGAAAACAATTACAGCATTTAGAATTTTTAAAGGAACTATTATTGCTGCCTTGGCCCTTTTAAAAATTATGCTCCCCAAAGGACAAAATGTGATCCATTAATATGTATGTATTATTACTTTTTTTTGTAACGGGAAGACTGCTGATGCTTGTGAATGTGGAAGCATTTATCGGTTGCCGACAGCCGCTCAGTTGACTTGCAGTTTTAAGAGCAGTATTTTCTAGAATCTAAAAGGCTATAACATTAATTACCTTTTTGCCTTCAGCTCATCTCCTGCTTGTGTCTGGCCATGCTGCCTCCTCTTCCCTGGCCACAGTGGGCACCAGGTAACCACAGGAGGGGCAGACCCAGGGGGAGCCAAAACCACTGTTGGGAAGATCCCAGGGGTAATCCCTTCCACTTTGGACAACGTCTCCCCATTTTTGCCTTTGGTGTAGAGGAGTGCATTCTTATTTCCTATGTATTTATATTTAGTTAGTTTTGGGTGAGGTGGGTGTCATGGATGTTGGGCCATGTCTCTAGGAATAAGGCATTCTGGGTTTTCAAGTCTAGCCTGTGATTCTTCTATGTCAAATGTCCCCCAGCTCAGGTAGAAGTTGAGTCTTTTTTCACTTTTTCTTTAAAAAAAAAAAAATCTAGCCTGGCGTGGTGGCACACGCCTTTAATCCCAGCACTCGGGAGGCAGAGGTAGGGGGAACGCCATGAGTTCGATGCCACCCTGAGACTACATAGTGAATTCCAGGTCAGCCTGAGCTATAGTGAGACCCTACCTCGAAACCCGCACCCCCAAAAAAATTTGTGTGTGTATGATGTGTGTTGGTGCATGCGAGAGCATGTGTGTGAAGAGCAGGGGACAATCTTGAGCGTCAGTCCTCCCCTTCCACAGTGACTGCAGCATGCTCTGTCATCGCTCACCACTGTGATCCTGCAAGCTACTAGGGATTCTCCTGCCGTCACTCCCCTCTTCCTGTCTCTGTGCTATGACTATAGACGCTTGCACTACAGCTTCAGGCTTCACATGGGTTCTGGGAATCCAAGCTCAGAGCTTCATGTTTGTAAGGCCAGCCATTTCTCCACAGAACAACCTCCCCGCCCTCACTTGATTCTTTTGATCCGTGGGACTCCTTCATTTGGATAATTTTTTAAAATTAGTTATGTATATAGTGTGTATACAGCCATGATGGTACCATCATTAGCCTTCTCCCTGTCCTCCCCCCATGGGCATTGTGGGTCTTGCATTGTGGGGGCAGCCATCAGTTATGGAGGAGAGGCAAGGTCTCTGTGCACAATGACCCAATTTGGATAATTTAATCGAGGAATTGAGAGGTGAGTTATCAGAGTGCGCAGCCAGGACCACAACAGGCCTGAACACATGAAGATGTATTGGTGCGCCTGACATGTGTGCACATACGTGTAGGCACATGTAAGGATGCCTACACGCACGTAGGTGTGCATGTCTACATGCTGCTGTAAAGACACACTTTCTATTCTGCTCTCTGATCAGCCTATTGTCACATGCATTTGGCATTCATTATCGAGCCTCCGGCGCCTCTGGGCCTGTGCCCTGGCTACCAGCGATTTGGTTTATAGAGATCATATGGCAGGGAAACAGACCTTGAAAGACAGAGCTCTGAGAAGCACATTTGATGAATTTCCTATGATTTGAGTCTGGGTTTATTCTTCCCCATGGCGGGGCAGACACCCCAGAGCATACCCAGCCTGGCCAGCCAGGAGCCCAGGAGGAGTGGGGACCTTGACAATGAGCACACTGTTTTTTTTCTTCACACTTCTCGGGTTGCATTTCCTATCTGGGGTGGGGGGTGGGGAGAAAGAAAGAAAAGGGACCCTTGTAAAGGATCCAGAATCCAGGCAGGAAACCACACAGAGTGAAGGCTGCCATTGTCATTAGCAATTAATGTAACCACCAGGGCTGGAAGGGGAGAGCGCGCTGCCAAGGTGGGGGGGAGGGGCCACCGAGATGGAGACAGGCAGTGGGGGGCTGCTTTCCCCCACTTGCCAGCTACGGGTGCTTGGTTGGAGGGGTGATGAGGGTACCTCCCCAGGCACTGCCAAGAGATCGACCACAGTACTAACACCTTAAAAACTTATTTTAAAACAAGGTGTCCATGATCTGATAAGTTATAAAATGTCTCTGCCACCCACTTTCACTTTCTGAGGCTCCAAGTCTAATTTTTTAGTTCCCTTGATGGTTTTTTTTTTTCTTTTTCCCTGAGTGTGTTGAGATACATTTCTTTAGTGGCATTTATCGAGTGCCCTCTGCATGTGCCAAGTTCTTGGGGAGCTGGGCATGAGGCTGGGGTAATCTGTAACAGATGTTGGGCACCAGGCGTGGTGCTGAGTGCTTTCCACGGCTACCTCATTCAGGCGCCACCATGGGGCTGTGAGCTGGGCTTTCTTCTCACGGCCGCCTTGATGCCAGTGAAGCTAATGAACAAGTGATGCTCTGGGTCATAAAACAAATGATTCCTCTCTTCAAACCGAAGCTCTGGCTTCGTCCCTTGAGAAGTCACCATCCAGGGGAGATCACCACAAGTCAACTCCTGGCTACATGAAAAGGCTATGGGGGCTGCGAAGTAGCTCAACTTAGACTGTCTGTGACTCAGGAGAAGAGACCCCCCCAACAGTCTAGGCTGGGGAGGCAGTCATGGAAGACTTCCTGGAGGAGGTGACTTGAACGTTCCTCCTGTCCTCTTTGGGTTTCGATGATATGTGAGCTTGTTTTGGCCAAGCTAAGCAATCAGAAAGGGAACATTCCCGTTGCCTTGGTGTGTGTGTGTGTGTGTGTGTGTGTTCTGTGGACTTGTTCAGTCACTGAAATGTTTGTTTCATACGTTGTGTAGCTACAGCCCCACAAGTTTGGCAACAGTGAGACTGCCAGCATTTCGGCTATATTTTGAGTAAATTTTAATCCCTCTCCTACTCTTCCTGCCTTGCTCCCTGCTGAGTCCCTCCTCTTCTTCATCCCCCCTCCCACACAAGTCTTTCTTTCTGGTAGTTTAAAAAAATGCCACTTTTCATTAATGTGACCAAAATGTCATCAAGTCGTTTAATGCTCTTTAATGTCCTTGTATCGTTTACGTTTTGCGAACAGTGTGGAAATGAATCCCATCTGTGAGTTCAGGAACATCAAAAAAGTTGGACAGGCTATTTAGACGTGATACTTCACATCGCATTAGTGTGTACAATGTCAGGGGGCCGAGCCAAGTGCTGCCTGTCCAGGCCTCCACCGGCCCCTTCCCGTGGCTTGGGAGTGACAGATCACTTACTTCTGGAATTCAGAGTCAATCGTGGGTATGGAGGTTGGAAGGGAGCCCGGAGGCCTCAGGAAAAGTGTGAAGCCTAAATAAAAATGAGAAATGTTTCAGGAAAATCTCTTTCTTCCTTTTGGAGACCAGATGCCCCAACAATAGCTTTTTCATCACTTGAGTGAGAGGGTTACTTTTACCGCTATCTGCCTTCTTCAAAAGTAATTAACTAGCCTGCATCTCTCCTGGTCTGGTCTCCCCCTCCCGATCCCCTGCATTCCCTAGGGAAGGAAGTTGTAGAGCTAAAATGATGCTGGCTGTTTAAAGGAGACTGTTACAAACCCCACTTCCCTGGACAACATCAAGTCTGCAGCGAGCAGGCGAGCAGAGCACATTTAGAAGGGGCTTTCAGGGCTGGGTAGATGCTGCACAATCAGTGAGGTGTTCGCCTTGCACGCGCGAGGGCCTGGGAACTCACGTAAAAAAGCTGGGCAGGGTGGTGTGTGCCAGTAATCTGAGAACTGGAGAGGCTGAGAGAGATAGATCCCTGGTCAGCCAGCCTAGCCCACTTGGCAAACTCCAGGCCAGTCAGAGACCCTGCTGGGATGGTAAGAGCGCTTGCTGCGGCAGCACGAGGACCTGAGTTTGATCCCCAGCACCCACATAAAGATACCTGTAACCCCAGCTGAGGGGCCAGTGACAGGAGGAACAATGGCAGCTCACTCGTTTGCCAGTCTAACCTGAAAACTACGTGCACTCCAGACTCAGTGAAAGACCCAGTCTAAAGGAAATGCGGTGAAAGTGCAAGAGAGAAAGACACGTCCCAAGCCCTCCTCAGGCCTCCACATGTGTGTGCACAGGACACGCCCAGCTGCACACACACATACATAAACCATAGGTCCCTCACACCACTCATACACACACACACACACACACACACACACACACACACACACACACACGGTGCCTGAGGAGTGACATCTGAAGTTATCCTATTGCCTCCATATGTAGGTGCACACATGTGCACGTGCACTGGCACCCCCACACCCATGTAGCACATATATATACCAAACAACTAATGAGTTCATTAATAAGGTGCCCTCTGAGACTCTGAGGGTATCTCAGAACCTCAATGCAGGGCGGTGGCTCGGAAGGACCTTGTAGCTAGAGCACCCCATGAGGAGCAATGACAGCGTGCCCTGCCTGGGGCTTTGCCTTAGATTTCCCACTTTCTGAATAGGGGACCCCCCGCCCGCACCATGCCTCATCTCTCGTTCTTGCAACACGGGGGCACTAACTGCATCCATCCACTTAAAAGACCTGTGGGGTATGAAGGATATACTCACAGCTATCAGTAAAAGGTCCCAGGAGCTGCTATTTGTGTTTCCTGGTTGCCCTCGTCTCATGGTCTAACCCACCATGCCCCCCTCAGGCTAGTGTTGCAGGGCAGAGTCCCCAGCCTTTCACCTGCTTGCAAGCTCAATTGGGCACTTCTCTAGCAAGGACAGAAGCTGTATGGGGAGACAGGACATGCAAACCAGGATCTGACCACTCAGATATCCTGTCACTGGCCATTGGAACAGCTGAGTACCTAACCCAACTTGGACTTTCTTTAGGGCTTATTTACAGTGGCAGAGAGAAGGGCATTCTCTTTTCTTTGTGGCCGACCTTTCTTAGATCTGCTCTTTTCATATGCCTGCAGAGACCTCACGTGATCTAGCGAGGCAGGAAAACATCTCACCAGTCTAGTTCAACTAACACAAACTCCATCTTGTCTATAGTTCCTCATGCTGCCACGTGCCATCGTTGAGATCCCCTCGCTTTGGACAGCTTACAAAGTAAGTCAAAGATTCCTAAGCCACAGCGTCAGTGGGATGCTCAAGCAGGGCTCTGTCTTCCTGTGGACATGCTGGACCCTCAGTGAGCTCATTTCAACATCTGTAGTACAGCTCCCCAACGCCAGTCAGCTGGAATGCGATTCATCACTGTTAACTGGAGTGGCTTCCTCCTTTTCCTTGTGTCTGTGCTTTTGGGTGGGGCCACTCCTACATGGCTCAGAGGTTCTTGGGGTCTGGACATCAAAGACAGCAATGGTCACCAGGAGCCCTCCACACAGGCAGCCAACACTTTAGCTTTCTGGCTCCCTAATGTTCTGATGTGGAAACTCCTTGCCTCAGTCTTTACACGTATGTCTCAAAAGATCAAGTATTGAAATAGAAAGCACTGTTTAAGTTATCATATCGTGATCTGTCTCTATTCAATCAACCTCCACAGATAATATTAATTAAAATAATGCTAAAAGTATGGGATTGATGTAATTTCAAACCAAGGAAATTTCAATTAATTTAGGTGAGCTTAATGACAGAAGAATTTTTATTTTTATTTTGCAGAAATAACCAATTGTTAGAATTTTCAAATGAATGAAATAGACCCCAAAATCTTTTTTTTTTTGAAGATAGAGAGAGAGAGAGAATTGGGGTGCCAGGGCCTCAGCCACCCAAATCGAACTCCAGACACTTGCACCACCTAGTGGGCACGTGAGACCTTGCACTTGCCTCACCTTTGGTGTCTGGCTCATATGGGATCTGGAGAGTCAAACATGGGTTCTTAGTCTTCACAGGAAAACACCTTAACCGCTAAGCCATCTCTCCAGCTCCCCAAATCTTTTACTTTGACCTAAAATCTGCCTTATGTGCTACTGTTGGCACTCACTTCAGTTACCTGGTCCTTTTAGTGTACAAGGCACAGCAGTGTGAGACAGAAGAGTTTGGATGCTCACGCTGTGCCCAGTCTGGAGTAGTTCTTTTAGTCTCAGAGCCTGTGACTCATCTGGAAACCCTTTTTGGGTACAGGACTGACCCAGGACCACTGAGCTTCAGATTCTTAGGTGGATCTTTGCTTTTTGAGATGAGATGTTAAGAGATGCCAGCCTCCCCCAGACAACCACATTGACCCCAGGAAGAGCTCAATACCCATCCTGAACAGGTTCCATGCTCAGAAGGAGCTGGGGTGTAGGGGCTTAGGAAGAAAAAGCCTGTTCAGTCCTCCGTGTGTGTGTGTGTGTGTGTGTGTGTGTGTGTGTGTGTGTGTGTACTGAGGCTGAGAGAGGATCATTATATGCCTGGGATTGCAATAATCTGGAAGAAGAACCAGGCTTAGCAACCAAATATCCTGACTCCAAATATCCCAGTGCTCCTAAAGCATTTGAGTGCCCATTGGCGATAAGTGACAGCTTAGGGTTCATTCATTCATTCAACCATCCAATCGGAACTCTTCATTATAAATGAGGATTCCTTGCCCAAGGCTTTCTCCAGCCACGTTCCATTGACTAAGATTGCACCTATGCTTAGGTGTAGCCCATTCCTGGTTCTGACGCTCCTGTTGCTTTCCAGATGCTGTCTACCTAACACCCCTCATGTTGAACAGGCATACCATCTCATCAGCCTACCTCTAGCTCTCTCTTTCCCAACACATTCCTCTTCCAAGGCTCTTGTTGAAGTTTACCACACATATCCCATTGGTGGTGGAAGTTCTCCTTCATTCCTCTTTTTCTTCTCTCTCTACAAAATCCATCAGCAGACCCACTTGGGAGGCTGAGATACAAGGATCACCATGGGTTCCAGGTCAGCCTGGGCTATAGAGTGAGTTCCTGCCTCAAAACAAAACAAAAGCAAAAACAGTAATTCTCCAGACTTATCAGTCCTCCCTCCTCCCTCTCTAATGCTCCTTACTCCAAGCTCACTCACTACTGCCTGCCTTTTCTCTGGCCTTGGTGTAGTCTGCAATCCTCCAAAAACCTTCGTTTCTTTCCCTTGTGGAAGAGCCTCCAGTGAGTTCCATCACCTTCTGAACAAAATCCAAAAGTCCATTCCACACTCCTGCCCTGCTCAGCAGTCTGGCCACACTGGTCCTTTACCGTTTTCTTTGGCCCTGGGGGTCTTTGCACTTACTGCTCCTTTTGATTCAAAAGCCCTGCCCCGACAGTCACAAGACTGGTGCCCACCTTCCATTCCTGTCTCTGCCTAAATGTTATTTCCCCTAATGTAAAACAGCAAGCTCATTTCGCCCTGTCCTGTTGCATGGCTTTATTTAGCTTCATCATACATTTATATTACTTGGCCTGACACGGCATGTTTATTACATCATATATTTTGTGTTCATTTCCTGTCATCCCAATTATACCTAAGAATTCATAAAGGCATAATGTAACTACCCCTAGCATTTAGAACAATGCTCATGGAAATATAGGTATGCAATAGTGCTTGCAAAATGAATGAATGATTTAACAGATGAGTGACTGACTGACTGGCTTGGACCAATGAGGATTTGCCCCTTCAGGATGGGATGGACCAAGCTCTTGTGCCTATATGACTAAGGAGTGTTCTAGAAGCCCAGGAGGGAGGTCAACGTGATGATGGGTACATGAGCAGCAGTCTGTGTTGCATCATCCATGTCCCATGTCTACGCTGGGCACTTCAGAGTTGCTTCCCATGTTTGGTTTTGTCTCCACAAAGCAGCTAGGCAGTGGGAGGGTTTGCTGGGGCTCAGCCAAGCGGGAGCACGGAGTGTCTACTCTCCAGGCTAAGAGCAAGGCGAAGGAATGAATTGTGACTTCCTAGGGCAGCAGGAACTCGGGGCTGGGCTCCATTTGTTAAGTCCCCTGGTGACAGGCTGGTCCCCAGTGAGATCATTCGAGTATCTGCAGGCATTTCTGCCCGGAGCTTACTAACTGGAAATGACATCAGCCCCCAGCAAAGTGACCGGGGTGCCCAGCAGACACATCCCGCTGATCCCTGTCTGGATCTCATCTCCCTGCCTACCTGGAAGTTTTCTGGCTGGCACTTTGGCAAACAAAGAGGCATTTGAGAGGGAATTAACCTGACTTTAACAGATAGCCTCAAAGTGTTTCCCAACACATCGCTGCTTGCATTGAATTATAGGTGCTAATAAAGCTGTCAGAACTGTGGCTCAGGAGCGGGACTCGGACTCAAGCTGAAAGATCCCGGGAAATGACGGGATTCATTTGCCTCTGGAAAGTCACTCCTGGGCCCAGCTGGAGGCTCACATATTCATTTCCAGGCCAGACCAGAGCAGGAATTATCCATCCCAACTGTACTCACTGCAGATTGGCCCAAAGGCTAGAACGGTCTTAGAACAGGAAGCAGCATCCTGATTCCTCCAGCTTGGCTTCTCTCCATCGGCAGAGAGCTCTTCTCCAGCTCCATAAAAGTGAGTCTTCAACTCCACTCCCAGCTTTATCTCCTCCTTCTTCAACTCCACTCCCAGCTTTATCTCCTCCTTCTTCAACTCCACTCCCAGCTTTATCTCCTCCTTCTTCAACTCCACTCCCAGCTTTATCTCCTCCTTCTTCAACTCCAGCTTTATCTCCTCCTTTTTCAACTCCACTCCCAGCTTTATCTCCTCCTTCTTCAACTCCACTCCCAGCTTTATCTCCTCCTTCTTCAACTCCACTCCCAGCTTTATCTCCTCCTTCTTCAACTCCACTCCCAGCTTTATCTCCTCCTTCTTCAACTCCACTCCCAGCTTTATCTTCTCCTTCTTCAACTCCACTCCCAGCTATATCTCCTCCTTCTTCAACTCCACTCCCAGCTTTATCTCCTCCTTCTTCAACTCCACTCCCAGCTTTATCTCCTCCTTCTTCAACTCCACTCCCAGCTTTATCTCCTCCTTCTTCAACTCCACTCCCAGCTTTATCTCCTCCTTCTTCAACTCCACTCCCAGCTTTATCTCCTCCTTCTTCAACTCCACTCCCAGCTTTATCTCCTCCTTCTTCAACTCCACTCCCAGCTTTATCTCCTCCTTCTTCAACTCCACTCCCAGCTTTATCTCCTCCTTCTTCAACTCCACTCCCAGCTTTATCTCCTCCTTCTTCAACTCCACTCCCAGCTTTATCTCCTCCTTCTTCAACTCCACTCCCAGCTTTATCTCCTCCTTCTTCAACTCCACTCCCAGCTTTATCTCCTCCTTCTTCAACTCCACTCCCAGCTTTATCTCCTCCTTCTTCAACTCCACTCCCAGCTTTATCTCCTCCTTCTTCAACTCCACTCCCACCTTTATCTCCTCCTTATTCAACTCCACTCCCAGCTTTATCTCCTCCTTCTTCAACTCCACTCCCAGCTTTATCTCCTCCTTGTTAAACTCCACTCCCAGCTATATCTCCTCCTTCTTCAACTCCACTCCCAGCTTTATCTCCTCCTTCTTCAACTCCACTCCCAGCTTTATCTCCTCCTTCTTCAACTCCACTCCCAGCTTTATCTCCTCCTTCTTCAACTCCACTCCCAGCTTTATCTCCTCCTTCTTCAACTCCACTCCCAGCTTTATCTCCTCCTTCTTCAACTCCACTCCCAGCTATATCTCCTCCTTCTTCAACTATCCCAGCTTTATCCTCCTTCTTCAACTCCACTCCCAGCTTTATCTCCTCCTTCTTCAACTCCACTCCCAGCTTTATCTCCTCCTTCTTCAACTCCACTCCCAGCTTTATCTCCTCCTTCTTCAACTCCACTCCCAGCTTTATCTCCTCCTTCTTCAACTCCACTCCCAGCTTTATCTCCTCCTTCTTCAACTCCACTCCCAGCTTTATCTCCTCCTTCTTCAACTCCACTCCCACCTTTATCTCCTCCTTCTTCAACTCCACTCCCAGCTTTATCTCCTCCTTCTTCAACTCCACTCCCAGCTATATCTCCTCCTTCTTCAACTCCACTCCCAGCTATATCTTCTCCTTCTTCAACTCCACTCCCAGCTTTATCTCCTCCTTCTTCAACTCCACTCCCAGCTTTATCTCCTCCTTCTTCAACTCCACTCCCAGCTTTATCTCCTCCTTCTTCAACTCCACTCCCAGCTTTATCTCCTCCTTCTTCAACTCCACTCCCAGCTTTATCTTCTCCTTCGGCCAGGTGAGGCACTGTAGCACTTACCATCTCCTTGTTGGGACAAAACACTTGACCAGAAATAACTTATGGAAGGAAAAGGTTAATTTTAGCTTAAAATTTTGTTTTTTTTTTTAAAAAAATATTTATTGATTTTCTTTGTATTTGCATCAGCTTATATGTTTCATTATGGCAGAGAAAGTATGACATGTGTGAGCAGGAAGACTGGGTCACATATCCATACCAGCAATAAAGAAGTAGTCCAGGGCTGGAGAGATGGCTTAAAGGTCAAGGCCTTTGCCTGCAAACCCAAAGAATCTCAGTTCGGTTCCCCAGGACCCATGTAACCAGATGTACAAGGTGGCGCATGCATCTGGAGTTCATTTGCAGTGGCTGGAGGCCCTGGTGCACCCATTCTCTCTCTCTGCTTCTTTCTCTCTCGCTCTCTCAAATAAATAAATAAATAAAATTTTTAAAAAGAAGTAGTCCAAATGGGCTATCTCTCAGCACCCAGTATATTGGAAGAGTAACCCTAAAGGCCCACCCCCAGTGACACACCTCCTCAGGCAAGACTCCACCTAAAGACTCCACCAGCTGGGGACTGAATAGGAGGCTTAATGGCAGGCACATGAATCTATGAGGGATGGTTCACGTTCACAGCACTACAGGAACCCTTGGTGCCTGACAGCTTAGGATTCCTCTTGAGAGCCCACTTCCTCATGGCCACAGGAACCTTCCCATCAACTATGGCTAATGTCCACTCACTGTCTGCACCCAGACTCTTATGCAAGCTTTTTTAAGATATGAGGGATAGATACCAGAATCAATCTGGCTTAAGAAGAAAAAAAATGAGATTATTTCTTCCTTGGATCAAATGCAGAAGAGAAGCTTACATGATATTTGCAAAATCAGTCATTGCCCCTCATGCAGGTTATTGAGTCACGGAACTAAAATGTCTCCAGAAAGCATTCATTCCTTTCAGGTGTGGCTCCATCTGGGTGCTCAAATGATGTGGAGAATTTTCCCCAGCACTTTTTATTTATTTATTTATTTATTTATTTATTTATTTGGATAGAGAGAGAGAGAGAGGGAGGGAGAGGAAGACAGATAGAGATGGATGCTCCAGCAGTCTCTCAGCTGTTGCAAACGAAATCCAGATGTGTGCGCCCCCTTGTGGTCAAGTACGGCATTGCGCCCTTGTGTTACTTTGCATCTGGCTAAACGTGGGACCTGGAGATTGGAACTGCTGGAGATTGGAACCAGCGTTCTTAGGCTTAAGAGGCAGGCGCCTTAACCATTAAGCCATCTCTCCAGCCCTATTTTTTTTTTTTTTTTTAATTCAAATTTGTGATGCCTTTGCCTTCTTTTCCCAGGGCAACTGAGCTCCTGGCAAAACCTCCTCTAACACTAATAACTGTTGAATCACATCAAGGCAACTCAGCAATAGAAAGAGGCATTTTGAAGGCTAAGGAGAGGGATCAGAATGGAAGAGTGCTTGCAGTACAAGCATGAGGACCTGAACTCTGCCGACAGCATCCACATATAAAGCTGAGCAAGGGGGCTGGAGAGATGGCTTAGCGGTTAAGGCATTTGCCTGCAAAGCCAAAGGATCCCAGTTCGATTCTCCAGGATCCAAGTAAGCCAGATGCACAAGGTGGCGCATGCATCTGGAGTTTGTTTGCAGTGGCTGGAGGCCCCGGCGTGCCCATTCTCTCTCCCTCTCTCTCTCAACCAAATAAATAAAATATTTAAAAAGAAAGAAAGCTGAGCAAGGCTTTGCATGTCTGTGACTCCAGCACTGAGGGGAATGGAGACACAGGATTGCTGAGGCTTTTGGTCAGCCAGTGTAACTGAGAAATCTCCAAGTGCAGTGAGAGACTCTGTCTCAGGGAAATAAGGTTTACTAAACCTTATGATAGAGACGGGTACTTGAAGCCAGGCATGGTGCCACATGCCTTTAATCCCAGCACTCAGGAGACAGAGGTAGGAGGATCACCGGGAGTTCAAGGCCACCCCTGAGACTACCAAGTGAATTCCAGGTCAGCCTGGGCTAGAGTGAGACCTTACCTCAAAAAAAAAAAAAAAAAAAAAAAAAGAGGGAAGGTACATGACCATGACCTTCATGACTATAATGGAGTAATGGACCCTGCCCTACTTCCCCTCCTTTCATAGGACTCAGCTCATAGAGATTCTTCAAGCCATGAGAGGCCTCTTAGATCCTCCGGGTCAGCCAGGCTGGACACGTCCCCAGGGTCCTGATAACCAGCCCAGTTGAGCTCTCATGTTGACACGGTTTTTCTAATGAGGGTCTGGGGGAAGAACATTTCATTTTGTCCTCCCAACAATCCTGTAAGATTTGGGGATAGCTCAGTTGGTAAAGTGCTTGTCTTTCAAGCATGAGAACTTAAGTTTATCCCCAGAACCCAAATAAAAAGGCAGCTGTGGTGGCAACGTGCCTTGAACCTCAGTATTAGAGAAGGGGAGATGGCAGGTCTCTGGGACTCACTGGCTATCTGGTCTAGCCTATTTGGCGAGCTCCAGATTCATGAGTTACTCTGTCTCAAAAAAAGATAGACAGAGCCGGGCGTGGTGGCGCACGCCTTTAATCCCAGCACTCGGGAGGCAGAGGTAGGAGGATCGCCAGTTCGAGGCCACCCTGAGACTACATAGTTAATTCCAGGTCAGCCTGGACCAGAGTGAGACCCTACTTCAAAAAATCAAAAAATCAAAAAAATCAAACAAACAAACAAACAAACAAAAAAAGATAGACAGGCTGGAGGAATGGCTTAAAGGTTAAGGTGTTTGCCTACAAAGCCAAATGACCCAAGTTCAATTCCCCAGGACCCACGTTAGCTAGATGCACAAGGGGACACATGCTTTTGGAGTTCGTTTGCAGTGGCTGCAGGCCCTGGCACACCAAATCTCTCTCTCTCTGTCTCTCTTTTTCTCTGTCAAATAAATAAATAAAAATAAAATATTAAAAAAGATGGATGATATACCTGAAGAACAACACCTGGGATTGTCCTCTGTCCTCCACACACTTTCTTGTATATGTGCACTTACTTGCATGTGCACACACACACACACACACACACACACACAAACACACACTCACATCTTCATGCAGATATACACATAAAAAGATATCATTATTCCTTTATTTAGTGATGTAGAAACCGAGGCTTGCCCTACTCTGAGCTTCATTTACTTTCTGACTTTTCTATTTCTTTTAGTGGCCTTCTTAGAAAGTATGCATCTTTTATTTAAATATTGTTCCCTTCTATGATATTCAAAGTGTTTAAGGGGAGTCACCTAGAGAATTCTGAAAGGGGTTGGGGTGTAAACGAATGGTGATGTTAGAGAATTCAATCCAGGGTGCAACAACCTGAGCTCCATCCTGGTTACCCCATGCTCTGTGCTCCCCGGGTTTGCAACTCACAGTCATTCCTACACACTGGGACTGAGAGTGGAGGTCCTCAGAAAAAGGGGAGGAGGCAAGCATTGCCCTTGAGCCCAGAAACAATATGACTTACTTACCCTCAGCTCTCACATGCCTTGTGCTTTCCCCACTAGACATGAGCTCATGGAATCTGCTTCACGTTCCTTTCGATAGATTTTCCTGTTCCTGTCATCAGGTCAGAACCATCACAGGGAGGCATTCATCAGGAGCACCATTGGGTGGTAATAGGATAATTGTGCTGGTCCTTGTACCACAGAGATGATCCCTAGCATGGCTTTAAGAATGTACAGAGGCCACATTTACGTTTCAGGCAGCCTTTGAAAACTCTGGCATAGGTCCCCAGCAATGCTTTCCTTCCCGCAGCGGGATGTGAGAACAGTGTTACAGTGCGGGCCTTGTTTCAGCACAAGCCAGGCACTGTGTCGCCTGGGAGGTGGATTATGGCCCAGATGACGGGCGGAAATCCTCGGCAGGGATGGCTTCGGTCCCTGCAGGCTAGGTGTATGTGCAGTACTGTAATGTCGGCTGCCCACAAACCTCGTGGCTCTGGCTGGGTGTGGGGAGCAGCTGAGTGGACACGAGAACACATTGGTAGGTTGCATTATAAATCTTCATATTCAAGGATCTCTGCACTCTGGACCTGCCTGGTTTGTTGTTGATATATATATGTTCAACATATATGAGAGATAGACAAATGTGCATTTATATACCACTGGCACATGTGTGTATGATTTATATAAATACTATAAAAGAGAGATAGATATGCATATATGAATATAATATGTTTTATATATATCATATATATTGCAGAGAAATGTGTATCATTGTCATATTTGCATGTGTATGTTATACATGTTGGAAAAGGGAAAATATGTATGTTATGTGTATGTATATATATATATATATATATATATGGATAGAGACACATATGTATACCATATATGAGCATTATATATATGAGGCAGATAGAGATATGTATATAAGCATATCATATATATTTTATGTATACCATATATATGAAAAAGAAATGCCTATGTATATACTATTGACATATACGTACATGTTATATTAGATAAAGGAACAGATATGCATATATGTATACCATTGGCATATATTATGTGTTATACATGTCAGAGCATCTATTTCTGATACGTGCATATGTTATTGGCATATATCTGTTATATATAGAAGATGTGCATATATGGATACCATTGGCATACATTTTATCTATTTATATTTAGATCGTACATATACATGTATATGTATTTAAAAGAGAGGGGCATAGCTGTATACTATTGGCATGTGTATGTGCATATATACTCATATGACCAAGAGGGAAACTCGGTTCCATTGTGTACCAACTCTGAGTTCTTGGGCATGGCTGCCCAGAACACTGGGGAGAGAAGGATTCTGAGGCCATGTCCTCAGCAGGCTAAAGCTCTGTGAAGAATTAGTGTGGGTAGCTATGGATGCATGTCAGGACGTGTTGGCACACACTTCTTCCATCTACTAGCTCCCATCTTTGCCTGGCATGTTACCTTATTGCAAAAGCTGCCATGGCATAGCTTCCTGCCTTTTTCACTCTCCTCCTATCTGTTAGCAGTCCTACTCCTTGAACATCTGCTAATATTCTTTATTATTAAAGAAACCATTGCAACTTGCAATGTTTACATTAGGGTATATACTGAATTGTTCGGGGCACCACACGGGTGTATCTTTCTTCACTGCCCATGGCCTTGGGCAGCTCCTTACGCTAGCATTACTTTCCAACTTGAGTTGGAGAGCTACCCTCTCTCAGACAACTGGGAACGCTATGACAATAAAAATCAAACCACACAGGTCTTTTATCTCTCTATGGCTTTTGGTTAAAAGAATGACTACATTCCCAGATAGGTTAGCTTTTTGGGTAAAGTCTTTATATTTTACGGATGGAAAGCTGAGATGTAGGACCAGATCCGAGTTGACAAAGTCACTCCAAAAGTCAGAAATGCTGGCTCCACCTTCACAAGCGAGGCTCCTGGACGCGAGGACTGGAAGCCTCTCCAGGGTGCTTAGCTTAGGTCTCTTACCAGGAGGCTCTGAGTGTGAGGCCTCTCAGGTCTGCTTGCTGCTTCCTGCTTTGAGGCTCAGCTTGATTGTGACACACACACACACACACACACACACATCATCATCATCATCATCTTTGGAAAAGACATGGGAGGAAAGAGTGAGCAAATAAATACAAATTGGTCCATCTACCCATCCATCCAAGAAAAATTACTGACATTAGCCTAGGTATAGAGAAGTGCACAAAATAGGCAAAAATTCATGCCCTTTGGAGCTTTAACTTGAGGCATTATGTGTATTTAGTTCTACCCTTGTTAATTCCTTAACAAACTATATGGAATCGTTAAAATTATAATTACACCCATTTTTCAGATGAAGATAATAAGACTCGGAGAGGTTGAATAATTGGTCAAGTGTTGCATCTAAGAAGGTGGTAGAGGTAAGATTTAAGATTTGAAATCAAGACGTGTGACTCTAGCCATTCTCCCCTTAACCAAAATTGCTACATGTTTAAGGTGGAAAATTGAGACTCAGAAAGAGCATTAAGCCAAGGCCACACACAGCTGTTTTAGGAGCAAGGATTGGCTATCGGACTCTTGTGCTAGGTTCTTTTCAGGACAACAGTCTTCCTTTCCTTCCCAAGCTACGGCAGGGAATGGAGCAGACACATGCATGATCCCAAGCATGCTTGGGTGATGTGAGAACACACCATTCTTTTGTCGGAGAGACATGAGCTGTTTGTGTCTCTCCCTGGTGAGGTGGTGAAGGGTGGGGAACAGACTTCCAACACACCAAATATCACCCTCATTGGCTCAAAGACCACGATTGTGTCAAGTTCCAGAAATGATGAGTGAACCAGACAGGCCTCTGCTGTTGGTGGGCAAATTATTGGCTTAAGTGTTGTAATTATTAAATGTGTGTGTGTGTGTGTGTGTGTGTGTGTGTGTGTGTATGTGTGTGTGTGACAGAGAGAGAGAGAGAGTGGGGAGAGAGAGAGAGGAGAAGAGAAGACAGGAGCACACACAAGAAACTCAAACACTTAGTCCGAGATAATTGATCCAAAAATTATGGGTTCCAAGAAGACCAACACTTGCTTAAATTTAGATTTGGACTCAACTCCTGTCACTCTCACACAAATGACTCCTGTTTCCTGGACACCCACTCAGCACACACAATCGGCCCCTCAGCACTGCCAGCCCGCAGGAACAAAGGGGATTTTGATTCTGATTATTTTTAAACTTTAATGACAAATCCTTTCCTTCTCTACATTAAAAAGTAAAGGCTGTGCACAGCACCATTAAGGGACTTGCTTGCTGTTACTTGATTCTCCGAGGCACTTATGTTGTTTAAATTTTAATTTCTGGGTTGAAATTTTTATTGAAAACATCACTATCTTTCTAAACAACAACAAAAAAGTTTTCTGTTCTTGTCACTTTTTTTTTTTTTTTTTTTTTTTAACCTGCTTCTCCCTTCCTGCTTCTCCGGGGATCTGTGGCTCTAGGAAGCCAAGTTCAGGTGGGTCTTGCCCCAGATAAGTGGTTATCATCACCATTATCATTATTATTTTTATAATACAGCTTGTCTTAGGGACCAAAGTCCCTTTATAATGATGGCAATGACATTATAATAAGGATAGTGATAAAACACTTTCCCAAGTAGAATTTTGGGGGTTGTGTGTGTTCATGTGTGTGAGTGCAGCTGTACACATACCACAGTGAGCGTGTAGAGGTCAGAGGTCAACTCAACTTCAGGTGTCAGTCCTTGCTGTGGACTGTGTGCCAAGCAGGGTCTCTCATTGTTGGGTGTTATGTTCACTCCCTGAGCTGGCTGGTGCATGAGTTTCTGGGAAATTTTCCTGTATCTGCCTTCTTCCAATAGATGTGCTGGGGTTTTAGACACTATAGAGTCTGGTTTTCTATGGGAACCTGGGGATCTAAACCTGAGTACTCACACCTCTAGGTACTTTTTGTTCATTCTTTCCTTCAGCCTTCAACACGTTAGTAGAGACGGATTATAAGAGGACTCACTGCGTCCGAGGAGGGAGGTGCGATCATTTATCATTCTAGACTGATGCTGACAGCTTCAGATACCACTGGAAAATCTGATTGGGAAGGCCTCAGTGAGATCCAAAGAGAGATGTTTTTAGTTAGGGACTGGCAAAAGAGCAGGAAGGCTTCCTGACAAAGAAAGCATTTGAGCTAAACGTGGAAGGTGGGGTAGGAGTCTGACAAGTAGGAAAAATAAAAGGCCAGGAAACATTCTTTGCAGAGAGCAAGAGAGTAGAGGTGTGTTTGGGAACAACTGACTCAGCTGTTGGAGGTGGAGGCAGGGCGAGAAGCAGGGCGCAGGGAGACAATGGTTAATGTGTTCTTAGAGGGTCTTGGATACCTGCCTAAGGACATTGGTGTACAGTGGGACCATCCAAATGTTTAAATTGCAGGGCCAAGAGATTACTCTAGCAAGAGTGAACCGGAAATCTGGGGAGGTGAAGGAGAAGCGGGACACACGAGTGGAAGTCACACTTCCCAGCTCTATTTCTTGTCTAGTCTGCTCTGCCTGGTGATAAGCCTTGGGCCCCAATCCTCCACTTTGAACCCCCAGGTGGTCCCATGGCTTCCCAACTTGACCCTCAGATAGCTCTCTGCTGCCCCCATCTGGCCAAGATCCCTGGGCCATAGTTCACATACAAGACCTGGTCCAGAGCAGTCACCAGGAATTGATATCACGAAGGACTACAATGGTTTCTATTCCTGGCCACGATTCAGAACACATGTTCTGTGATGGTCATGTTCGTGTCTTTAAGTGCTTGCCAGTGGCCTTGCAGGAACATTGGAAAAGTAATATTTCACAGGTGAGGGGCTGAAGCACAGACATGCTCACCATAGGGATGTAGGATATTAGCATTTGTCAGGCTGCTACCCAAAGAGCTGAGCTCCAGATCCTGTGGGAAGGCTTGATCAGAGCTGCCAAATGAAACAATGATGGTGTGGCTGCGTCCAGGAGTAGCCTGGGCTGAAGGGACATGTGGAATGAGAAAAGGGTGGCCACGTACTGGACTATAGTGCTGGGAATCAGAGCTAAAGGGAGAGGCAGATCTTGGCCTGGGACCTGGGAGACAGACACAGAAAAGGCCAGAAAGGAAGAATGAGTATCAAAGCAAGACTTTATGTGCAAGAGCAGTGACTAATGGGGGACTTGGGGCTCGCTGGGTGTGTTTACTGATTTTCTTAAACAGATAGAGGTGTTACTGCTTAAAGAAATCCACCCACCTTGACAATAGGAATTAAGACCCTGCTTCTTCTAGAAGTCCTATTAAGGAAAACCCACAGGCATCTTTCAAGCCAGGAGCAGGGCCCTGATGTACAGCAGCCAGAAAGGGGTGATTTTTAATGGAGGCACAGTGGGGTGGGAAGAGCCAGGTCAGGGGAGCAGCTGGCAGCTTTGCAGGAAGCAACATCCGAGAGGGCTGGGGTAAAGCCAAGTGGGAGCTTCTCCCACTTCTGGGTTTTGCCTGGGGCCAGCCGTGGGCACAATGGCGGAATTTCTATCAAACAATTCTCAGGAAGCCTGATAAGAGAGGGAGTAGATCTGCACCTTTGCAAAGTTAAGTGCATCATGCAACCAAATAACATGGCTGGATCAGCTGAGGTTGGGAGGGATTTTGAGCATATATAGTTTTGCAGTCAGTTCCTCATTGTAAGGGCAAACATTCAACCAGAAGCAGCTTAAGGGAGCAAAGGGTTTATTTCAGGTGTATAGATCCAGGGGATGCACCATCAGTGGTGGAAGAGACTGGCTCACTTCCATAGACCCCAGCAGAGAGATGTCACCAACAGCCAGTACCACAAAACAGCCAGAGCTCCCAACTGCTCTCCACAAACTAAGGGGCTGGATTTAAAATCTGCTCCCAGTGAAATACCTCTTCCCCAGCAGGGCTGTGCCCACTGAAAACTCAAGATTCAAGCCTGAGTCTATGGCGCCACACATTCAAACTGCCACATTCCACCCTTGGCCCCTGTAGAGTCATGACCACCTCACAATGCCAATTGCATTTAGATGAATTTTAACATAATTCAAAAAAAGTATAATCTGAGATTTAAGACTGCCTCTTAAATGTGAGTCCTATAAAGTCTAAACAAGTTAGTTACATACTTCCAACACATAATGGCACAGAATAAACATTTCCATTGTAGAAGGGCCTAACAAGGAGAGACTGGACCAACGCAAAATCAGTAACCAGCAGGTAAACATCAGACATCTATAGTTCAAGTCCAACATCCATAACTAGTGATGAAAATCTCCGGATTTCCAGTTCTGCCTCTCCAGCTGGGCTGGTCACAACCCAGGCAACCATCCCATCCTGAGCTACCAGCTCTCCATGGTAGCCATTGCATAGTCCTGGTAATTCCAAAATAATTTCCGGTCTCCATAGCAAACCAGTCTATCTTCACAGCTCCATTACAATGGCCTTATTTGTACTCCAAACAGGGAAGTGTACCCTGTTTCACCATTCTGCATCTCAACAGCAGATCCCGGAACTGGTTCTATTCATACAATAGCCTTACTGGGTCTCTACAAAGGGACCTCATCCTGCTTCACACTGCTGCTCACATGATACCTGGAACAAGGTATTCTTTGTGACATTCTTCTATGCTTCCATGTATTTTTCATGTTTCCAGACTAGTACCAGGTGTGTAGCATAGCTAAAATTGTAAATCCAGGGGGGAATAAATCTTGACCCTGAAGAGCAGCGTACTCTTCAGATTCTTCCTTCAAGTCACCTCCTTGTAAAAGAATTTGTATTACTCATAGGGGCCTTCCCTAGGTGGATTTCACCCTCAGGCATCTTTTCCAATGCAAATCAGTTGGCCCATCCTTAATGGTGGTAATCAACTTACAATTTCAGCTTTAGTAACTGAAAATTAGTCTCTATGCCAGTAACTTTGAGCTTGCTTACATTTTTCTGTAATAAATTATATATCCTTCATATCTTTCTGTTTTATGCATTCCACCAAGAACACCAGTCCATTGCTTTTAAACTCAACCTTGATCAGATTCTCTGGGAATGGGCTGAAGAATGTAGTAAGCCTTTATGCCAGTAGCACAATTCCAACAAAGTTCACAATTTCCCCTTTAAAAGTTCATATGCCAAACATTCACAATCTGCAGTTCTCTGTATTTTTAGCATTTTCAAACTCTCACCAGCATAGCCCATCAAGCTCTGCTTACCACAGTGTTATAAGGCTTGACCAATCCAAAGGACCAAGTCCTTCCATATACCTCCAGCACACAAGTTCCTGAAGACTAAAACCCACATGGTCAGATTCTTCACAGAAATAATCCCACTCCTGGTACTAAATTTCTGTTGCAGTCAGTTCTTCATTGCTAGGAAATACATCCAACCAGAACAGCTTATTAGAATAAAGGTTTATTTCAGGCTTACAGATGCAGGAGAAACCCCATCAATGGTGAAATAAACCGGCTCACATCCACAGATCCAAGCCGAGAGAAATCAACAACAGGTAACATCACAAAACAGCCAAAGCTCCAACTTCTCTCCACAGACCTTAGTGTTGATATTAAGATCCACTCCAGGTAACATATTTCTTTTCCTGTAAGGCTCTACCTACTGAAGACTCAAGTTGCAAGCCTGAATCTATGGGACCATACATTCAAAATACCACATACAGTGTTAGGCCCAGGATGGGAGTATGTGTATAATGTATGTATGTTCATATGTGCATTTATGTGTGTGTGTGTGAGAGAGAGTGTGTGTGTGCACATATGTTCTCAGTCTCCCAGTTTCCTTAAGACTTATAGGTCATCTCAGTGCCCCAAATGTTTTTTGTCTTCTCATGAATGGTAAAACAGAGCTATGGCCGAACTCCTCCTAGATAGACTAACCAAAGGATGTGAGCCAAAGGCAAGGAAGCCTTGTGGGGAGTGCTACTCAGTAGTGTTGGTAAGTAGTAGAAAGCGTCATAAAGCTAGAGTGATCCATTGTAAGGATAGGCATGGGCCAGACCTGAATGTTGCTTATGCTTCAAGCTACAATGGCCCTGTGGACCTATTGCTCTCCTAGTCTCACTCATGGGCTATGAAGCCCTGGGTTTACAGCATCTGTTTCCATATGCGCCAACCATGTCCCAAGATTGAGGGGTGATTGTGGAGAGCACCCTTCATGGCAGCCGAGGATACTTTCAGCTAATAGAGAAGCTGGCTTAAGCCTTGACAGTCGCACTGCTGGCCACCTGGCACTAAAAAGAGATGTGGCTTCAACTTCTAGCAGATTGGTCAGGTTGGTCTGGGATAAGAGGTTGTGTAGAAATTGGTACCATAAAAGATCCAATGCTGAACACTGGCATACACCAATAATCCCTGCACTCAGGGATCTGAGTCAGGAGGATCATAACTTCTATTCCAAACTGGCTAACATAATGAGACCTTGTCTCAAAACAAAACAAAGCAAAGAAAAACGCAACAACAACAAAATACATCCAATGCAGGATGCATCCCCCACTGGTCCCCAGGGAAATCATGGTAAACGTAGGAAAAGTAATGAAGGGAAAAAGAAACTGAGGGACATACATAGAAATGAATGAATAAAATATTTTCTGCCACCTTAGAAGTTGAAACAGACATTTGTGGAAGTTGGGCTTTGGAGAAAGGAGCCAATATCTAGAGCAACTACTGGTTCTTCGGGCATGTTTAGTGCTGGCCTACAAAGTTCCAATCTAGAAGATGTTTCAAAGCAGATGATTTAGTGATGAAGGATAGATCTGTGCCATCTAGCAGGATTCACTGAAGAATTCTTAGGTGTTTGACCTGGTTGCTGTACAGTGGCACGCCATCCTTAGAATGCCCTGGACCACTGGTGGAAATGCTAATGTCACGTGCTGAGTCTAACCGTGCACAGAGTGAACAAGTGAGCAAAGTCATGCACAAAGACAGGACAAGAGGAGACCATTGGCACATCATGCGGGTATCTTCTGCTGACACATTGTTCTGTTTGTGGCTTTCATCTTCAATCTAACCATACCTGCTGTATGCTTACAATAAAACAAAATAAATCAGAAAACAACAACAACAACAAGTGCTGGACTGTGGGAATTTAAACTTGAGCCCAGAAAATAAAGGGATTGATAGGAGAAGTTTGTGCAGGGTGATAGATCTCATGCCTGGGCCCTTCCTAATATACCTGTCCTTCCTCTACTGTGTGTCAGTCTTGCGATTTCAAAGACATTTATCTTACGTCCAGTTCTAGAAATGAGCTGTTATTGATGGAAATTACTCCATATCCTCTCTTCTGTAACAATTAAGTTTTGTTATCAGAGGATTAAGCCAAAGAGTTCATATTCATTGTTTTTTTTTTTTTTAAGCAGTGTTACTTATAATTTTAAGAATGCCTGATACAAGTCAGACCTATACCAGCTACTTGGGAGGCTGAGGCAAGAGGATTGTGAGTTCAAGATCAGCCTAGACTACAAGCGAGTTCAAGGTTCTTAGGCAACCTGTCTCCAAATGAGAAATGAAGACTGGAGCTGGGGATGCAGGTACGTGTTACAGAGCTTGCCTAGCATGCATGAAACCCTACGTTCAGTCCCTGGAACTGGGGTAGAGAATTCCTGATACAGAATGATGTCAGGGATCACTTTCTTTTTTAAATTTTTTTAAATTTTTTATTTATTTTTGGAGAGAGACACAGAGAGAGACAGACAGAGAGGGAGAAGGAGACAGATAGAGAATGGGCGTGCCAGCAGTCTCTCAGCTGCTGTGACTGAAATCCAGATGCGTGCGCTCCCTTGCGGGAAAGTGCAGCATTGAGCCCTTGCGTTACTTTGCATCTGGCTAAACGTGGGACCTGGAGCTTGGAGCCGGGTTCTTAGGCTTAGCAGGCAGGCGCCTTAACCGCTAAGCCATCTCTCCAGCCCAGGGATCACTTTCTTTAGACACATTATAACAGAAATAGGAGGAGGAGGCATATGATAAAATGAAGCCATGTATTTGGCTTCACTGTTGGGGGACTAGAGGCTGCAAATGGCCTATAGGTGAGGAAACGGAAGCTCAGATACATAACTTGCCCGAGTTCACACAGCCTCCAAAAAGCAGAATGTACACTTAAATTATGACCTATGACAGAAGCCTAAGCAATGAGTGACAGTCCCGTGAGGTCATGTGGGAGAATCTGAGGTACAGGCGAAGTTGAGAAGGAGGACACTGACTCTATCCTTGGAAAAAACAGCCTTGGCAGGTAGGGAACCGTGGCAGGTTCTGCGTAGGAAGTCTGCTCTTAGCAGAGAGAAGGGCTTGAGGGAAGGTGTGGAGATGAATGAGAAGGCTCGACCTGTGCCCAGGGGGCATCCAGAGCTGGGTGTGACTGTACCGACCAGCTTAGTAGCCGGAAGGAGAACGATGGGAAAGGCTGTATTTGTCAAGCTGAGGAGTTTGAACTTGACTTTGAACGTGAGAGCTTTTCCTGAGAGCTATTCTAGCCTGGAGCAACATGATTGTATTTGTGTTTTAGAATGATCCCAGAGGAAGGTAAGGGGCTACAGAGGATTAAAGGGGGAGAGGAAAGACGTACAAAACTTATTGGTAGAGACCTCGGCAAACTCCATGCAGTAACAGTAAGAGGACTTGAGCCATCCCCACACCCACCTCGTAATCATTAGAATAGAGTTCTAACTTGGACCTCTGCTTTGCTAGAGTTATGTCTGAAAATGGAAACTCAGCCTCATATAATTTATAATAGAAAGAGTTTGTGTATATGCATGTGTTGTACGTGTGTGCCTAGTGGGTGTATATATGGGCACACACGTGCCATGGTGCACATGTGGTGGTCAAATGACAGCTTTAGGTTGCTGTCTTTCACCTTCCTCCTTACTTGAGATAGAATCTCTCTTCTTTACAGCTCCAAGCGCCAGACTAGCAGGCTCTCATGTGTCAGGATTCCCCTGACTCCATCTCCCATTGCTACAGGTGGATTAGGATTGTGGCAATGTTCTCTACTCGTGTCTAGTTTACGTGGATTCTGGGAATCTAAACTCCAGTCAAAAAAATTACTTATTTATTTCTTTGAAAGAAAGAGAGAGAATGGGCATCTTAGGGCTGTTGGCCACTGTGAACAAACTCCAGATGCATGTACCACCTTGTACATCTGAGTTACATGGGTCCTGGGGAATTGAACCTGGGTCCTTAGGATTTGCAGGCAGGTGCCTTAGCCACCGATTCATCTTTCCAGGCCAGCAAATGCTTTTAAACACTGAGTCATCTCTCCAGCCTCAATAGAAAGGATTTTGGTAGCAACCTCTCATGCCTTCAAATTCAGCTCTACCATCTAGCTAGCACATGTGTGAAACTTTTACAACTCAATTTTCTCACATATAAACTACTAATCAGAGCCAACTCATAGGCTGATGGAGGGCTAGGTGCAACAGCTGATGTGAAGTTCTTGGTATAAATAAGTTCAATAAGCAGCAGTTCCTGTCCCATCTGTTCATACTAAGAGATGACAGATCACTACCATGGACCAGTTATCATCTGACCTGCTATATACTAATAATTTCCAAGACTGCAGTAAAATCTTAGTCCTTTGACCCATACCAGTTTTTCTTCACTTTATTGATTCACTAAATTGATGACAGTTGTCATTTTTTCCCTACCACTTTAACTACATTAGTCAGGATAGATAGGGTGAGCTGCCGTAACAATTTGCCCTGGAAATATCAATGGCTTAATAATAATGTGTCTAAAGAAAGTGATCCCTGAGCTGGAGAGATGGCTTAGCGGTTAAGGCGCCTGCCTGCTAAGCCTAAGAACCCGGTTCCAATCTCCAGGTCCCACGTTTAGCCAGATGCAAAGTGATGCAAGGGCGCAATGCCACACTTGACCAGAAGGGGGCGCACACATCTGGATTTCGCTCACAGCAGCTGAGAGACTGCTAGCGTGCCCATCTCTATTATTAATATGTATTTAATATTAATATTTAATATGTAATTAATAAATAATAATTTATTTTTCATTCATTTTTGCAATATCACCACCGTCAATGAGGGATTAACTTTAGGAAGTCATTCAGGGTCCCAAGCTGACAAAGACCCCTCCCCTCCAGTACCTTATACCTGCCCTTTGGAATACAAAGTCTTTGAGCAGCCTGCAGAAACGGAAGAGCATTTTACCCGCTTGACAGCAGAGGTAGCACATGTTACTTCCATGCATAGCTGCTTGTTCTGAACTAGAACATAGTCCCCAGAGCGGCTGGCACATGTGAGAGAACATGGAGTATGTGCTGAGTATATTGCCTGTCACAGGCACTGTAGCCACAGAAAATGCTGGAAAATACGGCGCTGACTTTCAATCATCACAATGACTGTGTTCACGTCCACGCTCATCTCAGCCCCTTGCTTTGGGGTGAGTCCTGGTGGAAGAACTCAGAAAGAACCTCCAAGTCAACCTTGGAGTGGGGGTTCTGCATCCTGACTCAGTCAGTGACCCACTAAGTTTTATTTGACCAGAAAGTCTCTAGGTATTGGTGACTTCACACAGCTGGTGGCTTGCTTAGAGACTGCTACCCAGTCTATGTAAGCTGCGAGGATTGACTGGGTTGTTTTGTTTTCTAAAGTGCCCTCTCGCTCCAGTTTAGGTTCTGATATATGCTGTATCAGAATCATGTATAGACCATATTTAATACATACACATACACAGTCCTTGTGTGTACTGGACCTATGAAAAAGGGCCCAGGCATCTCCAACAATGCTTCACCTTGCTTTGAGATTAAGCCTGGGGAATTTTGATCCATGTGAGTATGATTGTGAGACCGGCCATGCATGATTATAGATAGCTACCACTTACAGGATTCAGCGAGGAGCTGGGTCAAGCGTGGCCTGTGGGACTGTGGGACTGTGGGACTGTGGGACTGGAGTGACGTCACCAAGGGTTACCCTCCCTCAGAGGGTGCCTGTGCCAGAGATGGAGAAGAACAAGACATTGCCAGCACCAGGGAAGTGGGCCAGGGTTCTCCAATGGCCCCACGTAGCAGGAGGAAGCGTTGTCAGCAAGGATGGGGCCTGAGAAGCGGAAGGCAGGGCTCTTCCTCAGAAGATGTCCGGGGTCCATTTCCACTCTGCAGCCTTCATGGTTCATGGACGGTTGGAATCATGCTTAGGAGTGAGACTGGACGAACTACCTCTCTAGAAGGCAGAAAAATCTACTATTTGAAATTGTGATTGGAGAAGTAAAAGACATGATGTTAGAAGACAAAGCGTTGAAAGCTGTGAAGAAACTACGACTGACATGTTCAGATGGGAGCGCTGAGGCCCGGGCGGAAGGTTTTCCTAAGTTTATCCTATGCAGATCTCCTGTCTCCTACTGCAGTGTTCTTGCTGGGACCCTCACCTGTTCACTGCACAGCTTAAGCATCTAGACGGTCCCAGGTACACCTGTCCTCTTTCCTCCATATCAGCCTCTTTTTCTTGCTTCCCTTTCTGGCTTTCTCTGCTCACTGTTGCACTGGTTCTCACAGCTGGTCGAATCCTGGGCAGGACACAGGTAAAGAACATCCTGTGGGAGGAAGTGTCCTTCGGGAAGTGTCGCGGGCGAAGCCGGAGCAATGCGTCACAGGTGCCAAACCAACCCGACGAGCTCTCTGGATATGTGCGATCCTATTGGCCACACCTGACCCTATAGGCTTCCTTAAATCGCCATGGCCAGCTATTGATTTCACAACAAACTTGTTTACCTGCTTCTTACTCCTGCTTATCCACAAGGACACGTGGACGTGGAGTGAGACTGAGCATGGAGTGTGGATTATGTGACCCCTCTGAGCCCAACTCCATTACTTCATAAGGGAGTGTCTACACATAAGTGAACTGTCTCACTGTTAAGAAAAGCAATGTTGGGATGGAGAGATGGCTTAGTGGATAAGGTGCTTGCCTGAAAAGCCAAAGGACCCCTGTTCGATTCTCCAGGCCCTACATAAGCCAGATTCATGAGGTGGCACCTGCATCTCTTTCTGTCTCTTTCAAATAGATAAATAAAAATAATAAATATTTTAAAAAGCAATGTTATCTCTGGCTTCTTGCAGAGGCTGAAGAAGCAGGTATTTAAACTTGCTTTCTTCTTTTATGATCACGTCTAAAGGGCAAACAACCAGCAACCAGAAGCCCTGGGACTCTCTGTGCACTCTTGCCAGCCCACCTGGGTGCTTGGCACACGACTCCATCCTGGAAGCAGCGAATTCTGAAAGTCAGATGCTACGATAAAGACATGTGGGAGGAAAAACTATTGACCTATTTCCTGGAGAAAGGAAAATAGTCTGCCAACACAAAGATATTACCAGAGAGTGGGTGGGTTTTGATAAATAATTAACTTGGGTGGATTTCATTGTGTCTGGAGGAGTCATTACAACAGCCTGTTCACACCCATGGAGTTTGGTTGTCACATTTTCCATGATAAAAATCTTCTTTGAAAAAAATAAAAACTGTTCAGAAACTTGGCCATGAAACTATTGCTCTGGTCTAAAGAATGCTATGAAAACTCATGGATTATGGGCAACATCTTAAATTGGATAAAAAAAATACTCTATTGTTTCCAACTGGCCTGAATTAAACCCAGGTAAGTGAAACCTTATTGCTTCAGAAAACATTTCAGGGCCACCAAAGTAGAACAATCCCCCTGTTGTCCTATTGAGAATATCCCTTCACTGTTACTAAGCATTCTGTCTCTGCCAAATGTCTTTCCCGTGCCCAGTGCTGGCATGGGGTGTGGCTACAGCAGGAGCTATAACTAAAGAGATTATACATTATGATGTAGTTGATTTTGATCATATGGAAAGGGGAGATACAATCCAAATATTACGTGTATGATATTGTCAAAGAAAAACAAGAGCAAAAACATAAGGAAACATGTTGAACGCAAGCTCTTGATTCCATTGAAATTTCTTCTGCTAATAAAATTGTTGCAGTTAACTTTGCATCACTGGGACAAACACCTTCCCAGAAGCAGCTTGTGGGAGGAGAGGGTTTATTTCAGGTTTATAGTCCAGAGGAAGTTTCATCATGGTGGGAGAAGCTGGCTCACTTCAGCATCCACAGCAGAGAGAGAGAAAAACCAACAGCAGCCAGCACAAACAGCCAGAGCTCCAACTAGCTCTTCACACACAGTAAGGCCGGACTCAGGAACTGCACCCAGTGACATGCACACAGTAGGGCCGGACTCAGGAACGGCACCAGTGACATGCACACAGTAGGGCCCGACTCAGGAATGGCATCAGTTACATGCACAGAGTAGGGCCGGACTCAGGAACGGCACCAGTGACATGCACACAGTAGGGCCGGACTCAGGAACGACACCAGTGACATGCACACAGTAGGGCTGGACTCAGGAACCGCACCCAGTGACATGCACACAGTAGGGCCGGACTCAGGACCGGCACCAGTGACATGCACACAGTAGGGCCCGACTCAGGAATGGCATCAGTTACATGCACAGAGTAGGGCCGGACTCAGGAACGGCACCAGTGACATGCACACAGTAGGGCTGGACTCAGGAACAGTACCAGTGACATACATGCCTCCTCTAGCAAAGTCCTGCCTACTGGAAACTTAGTCAAAATACCTGAGTCTATAGAGGACATCCATTTGTATTCAAACCACCACAAAAACATAGGTGATAGTTTTGATGGGGGTTGTTTTGAGACAGAGTCTTTCTATGTAGCTCAGACTGGCCTTGAACTGAGGAAATCCTCCTGCCTTGGTCTTCCAAGTGCTAGCACTGTATGAGCTGCCACACTTTGGGTCTGCTAACAAAATCTAAAGGTTTCAATGACCAACTTTTATGAGGGAGTTGGATTAATTGACAAATAAATTGGAACTTTTAAACAAGCTCTGGTGGTAGAGCATGCTAGATTGAGTGGCATTCCGAGGTCATGTCTATATTCAGTGGGGAAGAGCAGTAGGACAGAACAGAACTGTTCTGTGTGAGATGGAAAGAGGTAGGCTGAGAAGAAGAGGAAAGGAGAAGCATGGAAAGATGCTAAAAGATGTCCTGGAGGAATCAATGCTGAGTTCTCATCCTATCTTCATTTCCTTTTGGGACTCTTGTGACTGACAGTTCCCAGTATGCTCTGCAGTCAGAAGAGGCCATGCTACTAAGTTCTAGCCAATGAGATGTGAGCAGAAATGGTGGGGGCCACTGCTTGGCTTGGCCCCCGAATAATCCTGCATGGTTCTCTCCATACTCAATTCTCTGGGATCATTTCTTTGTCTCTCAGATGGATTTGGATAATCCAGAGAACGCAGAGATTGAGCCACTATGAAGAGAGGCCTTGGATTCTTAGAACTCAATTCAACTCTTTAAATTACAATGCCCTCCACAGGCTCGTGGTTGGAGGCTTGATGCCCAGTGCACCAGTGCTCAGAGGTGGGGCTTTTGAGGAGTGGCTGGCTCCTGGGTTTCTCCATTGATGCATTTACAATCTGATAGGCTTTTAGGAGTGGTAGAGTCTCAGAAGACAGGTCCTAGTTAAAGAAGGGAATCACTAGGACGTGTCCTTGGGGTCTGTATCTTATCCCTGGCCCTGTTACACATGCTGTCTCTGCTTCTTGGATTTAATTTACTACTTTCTACCTCCCATGATGCCTTGCCTTGTTTTGCCATAGGTCTAAAGTGATGAGGCCAAGCAACCATGAATGGAAACCTCCAAAACTATGACCTGAAGGAATCTCTCTTTCTTATCAGTTGACTGTCCTCAGGTATTTTATGGTAGTGACACAAAGCTAGCACTGCCTAGCATCATCCACATACTCTAATGGACTATAGTATGGGTAGGAAATGTTTTGTTGTTGTTGTTGCTGTTGTTTTTGTAATGACCAAGATTTGGAAATTGTTTTTTTTAGCTTATTCTGATTTGAAAACTGTGGGAAGCAGGGCACTGCCCCTTACCCTCAAGGTAGATATATATAATTTGAGAGAGGGAAAGAGGCAGAGGGAGAGAGAGAGAATGGGTGCGCCAGGGCCTCTAGACACTGCAAACAAACTCCAGATTCATGCGCCACCTTGTGCATCTGGTTTACATGGGTCCTGGGGAATCAAACCGAGGTCCTTTGGCTTCTCAGGCAAGCTCCTTAACCACTAAGCCATCTCTTCAGACCCAATGGTGGTTTTTCAAATACGTAATTTTTTCATTTATTTATTCAGGAGAGAGAGAAAGAGGCAGGTGGGGGGAGAGAATGAGTGCTTCAGGGCCTCTTGGCCCTGCAAATTAACTCCAGATGCATGTGCCACCATGTTCATCAGGCTTATGTGGGCACTGGGGTATTGAACCTGGGTCCTTAGAATTGCAGGCAAGCACCTTAACTGCTAAGCCATCTCTCCAGCCCAAATGATGGTGACTTTTGGTGTGAGCATGACTTACATTTATTTTAAGGCTATTAACCTTCACATGACCTTCACATGGTAGAAATCCTTCCTCATTTCATCCCCATTCCTAAGTATCAAGGGCTTTGTAGGAATCACAAAGCGGATGAAAGTCTCAGACTGGATCCATACAGAAAATTGACAGTGCCCCAAAGCAAGGGCATACGAGTACATACAGGGAGTTCCTAAGGCCCCTGGCAGTCTGCCGTCGGCACACACAAGAAGCGCCATGAGATTTGACTCATTTTTGTCTAGCCAGGAAGAGAGATGGGCGATGTTAACAAGATTTAAGGCCTCCAAACAAGGTACAATCACTGAGACAGGGGCCTCCCTCAGGGCCCCCCAGAGTCCAGAGTTCCTCCTTTGCCACCTTCCATTCTGCCTTTCTTTGCTTTTGCAGGACCACCCAGACCACAAGAATGCTGTGCTCGAGGGAATCTCCCCCATCCAGAAATCCAAAAGCCCACCATCTCCAGCGATGGGGTTACAGTTTGGCCCCCGATCTTGGATAAGTGGAATAAGATGTGAGCTTGCATGCAGGAGGACAGCCTAGCCCTCATCTATCAGGCTGGATCTGCTTACGAAACAGGATTGAGTTCTGCTGTGAAATTCCTGGGATACATGCTTGTCTGTTTTCTTAAACGACATTAAGATAAAAGGTTGGCTTGGCTATGATTAGCTACCAGGGAATCTGCGCCAAGGACCGTAGGATGGTTGCTACTTCATCAAGTTTCACCACAACTCTCAAAGAATACATATTTTTAGATGTGCATTTCGGATTCTGAGGGTTCTCCTTCGGCTGCGACGTCGGGAAGCTTGCCAGGTGGATGTGTTAACTTTCTAAGCCAGTGGCTGAAATTTGAACCACTGCTTTCCTTTGAGAGTTTGTCTCAGGACTGGGATGTCAAGAGCATGCGGTGTGTGCTGTTCACAGTTTGCGTGCTCTCGGATCCATGGTGATTTTGTGACAGATTAGAATGCAATGCTTTCTTACCTCTCCACTCACTCCCTAGATGCACCCCTCCCCCCCACAAAGCCAAGGACAATGACAATTCTCAGCATCCATTTTGCATGCTCCTGACACCAGAGAATGACTGAAAGATGGCCTCACATGAGCTAGATAAAATAACGCTGGAGCAGAGAAGCAGGGAGGAGAAGGGACACCGTGAGTCTGTATCATCAACCCAAAGTGAATAATGAGTGGGTATTTCTGGTGTACTAAAATTTTGTTAACACCCACTGTGAAACAGGTCAAAACAAAGAATAAAAATACAGAAGGCCAGGTATGGTAGTTCATCCCAGCCCTGGGGAGGCTGAGGCACGAAGATTTCTGTGAGTGTGAGGGTAGCCTCAGCTACATAGTGAATTCTAGGACAGCCTGGGCTACAAAGTGAGACCATTATCTCCTCCGGACCAAAACCAAACAAACTAAAAAACAGGAAGTTTTGGAATTAGAATATGAATGAAAGAAACCAATAACAGCTCTCCTCAAAAGATAATTCATTAAAAGCCTTCTCAAATAAATAAGAATTTAAAAATGGCCGGGCGTGGTGGCACACGCCTTTAATCCCAGCACTCGGGAAGCAGAGGTAGGAGGAGCACCATGAGTTCAAGGACACCTTGAGAATATAGAGTGAATTTCAGGTTAGACTGGGCTAGAGTGAGACCCTACCTCAAAAAATTACAAAAAAAATTTAAAAAAAAAAAATGGAAGCAAGTGTAGCCAACACTGGCCCATGAACAGAACCTGGGGCCGTGTCCCAATCTCATCCTGTAGCAGCCAGCGTCAGGTTCGCTGAGATGAACTTCCAGACCAGGCACAGCTATGGAGGAAGGGATTTATCGAAGCTTACAGATCCAGGGAAAGTTCCCTAAGGGCAGAAGAAGCTGGACTGCTTTCACAGGACCAAACACAGAAAGAGAAAGAGAGAGAGAGAGAGACAGAGAGAGACAGAGAAAGAGGGAGACAGGAAAGCCACAAGCCAAAAGTCACACAGCACACTTCAGGAATTCCAGCGGAGCACTTTGCATATCTTTAGATTGGAATTTCAAACCCACCACACCTTAGGGCTGAACCACCCAGTGACACCTCTTCCAGCCAGGTGGCTGCAGATGAAAACTACAAACTAATAAAACACTTAGTATATTGGGGGCCATCTATTCAAACTATCACACACATACCATGGGTGGGATGGTGGTTTTCGGAATTACAATGATTTGGACAATATTGAAAGAAGTTACCAGACCCTGGCAGGAGAGATAGGGAGAGGCAATGCCTCAGGAGCCTCTGTCTGGCCTTGACCTAGCAGTAAGTGGCAAACTCTGCCTGGGCACAGTGTGGAGATCTACGTATGGATAAAGCCAAGTCAGAAGCTCACCAGACACAAGGATGACCACAAGGACAGCACCCTGCCCTACCCAGTCACCTTGGAAAGGGAGTGAGTGAAAACCCAAAGCTCTCCCCTGGTCCTCCTCAACAGGACAACAACCAAGTCACCAACAAAATGACACTAGCCTTAGTTAATTCCAAAACATTACACAGAAAGCAAAGACAAATTTCTCTTGTTGTCATTACACAAAATCTCAGCACTTATGTGACTGGAGTGGGGAAAATCCAGTGTTTCAATTCATATTCCAAGGAAAAAGATTAGGATAGAGCTCAGGGGGACAGGCAATGCACCAGAGCTTGGGAAAGTAGCTACTTCAGAATGGCCCTGTTCAAAGTGACAAGAAATTTCTGCAAATGGAAGGTCGAGGTAAGAATTCACAATTCAAACAAATACACAAATAAATGGAACATGCCATGAAAGGCACAAATAGACACAATTTCAAATGAAGGTGTGTTTAAAGGAAAAGAAAAACATTTCACAATAGAATGTATGCCAAGACCTATCATCATTTAAGTGTTTCGGGTCTTATATTAGGTCTTTAATCCACTAGGAGTTGGAGTTGACTTTTCTTTGCATGGTGATAGCATTGTGTCTGGTTTTATTTTTCTACATGTGCTTATCCAATTTGTCCAGCACCATATGTTAAAGATGACTGCATACCATAGCTTTAGATTGGGTATGGTGATACCTCCAGAGGTGTTTCTTTTCATTTCTTTTTTGTCTTTGTTTTGGTTTTTTTGGGGTAGGGTCTCACTCTAGTCCAGGCTGACCTGGAATTCACTTTGTCGTCTCAGGGTGGCCTTGAACTCATGGCTATCTTCCTACCTCTGCCTCCCAAGTTCTGGGATTAAAGGCGTGCGCCACCACACCAGGCTGTTTCTTTTTTTTTAATTTTAATTTTTATTTTTATTTTGAGAGAGACACAGAGAGAGGCAGAGAGAGAGGGAGAGGAAGACAGATAGAGATGGGAGTGCCAGCAGTCTCTCAGCTGCTGAAAGCGAAATCCAGATGTGTGAGCCCCCTTGTGGTCAAGTGTGGCATTGTCACCCTTGCATCCCTTTGCATCTGGCTAAAGGTGGGACCTAGAGATTGGAACCGCTGGAGATTGGAACCGGCGTTCTTAGGCTTAGGAGGCAGGTGCCTTAGCTGCTAAGCCATCTCTCCAGCCCAGAGGTGTTTCTTTTGATGAGGATGTTTTGGATATCCAAGGCCTTCTGCCATTTCATGTGATTTTTGAGATGATTGTTTCTATCTCTGTGAAGAATCATGTTGGGATTTTTATTGGTATTGCAGTGAATCTGCATATTGCTTTTGTAGCATGGGCATTTCACAATATTAATTCTACCTGTCCAGGAGCATGGGAGGTCATTCCATCTTCTCATGCCCTCCTCATTTTCTTTCTTGAGCATTTTTATCTTTTCATTATGTAGGTCTTTCACATCTGTGGTTAGTGTTATTTCAAGGTATTTGATTTTTTTGTGTGTGTGGCTATTGAAAATGGGACAGCCTTGCTGGTTTCTTTCCCTGAATATTTGTCTTTTGTGTACAGGAAGCTATTGATTTTTGTTTGTTGATTTTGTATACTGCCACTTTGCTGAAGGAATTTATCACCTTTAGAAGTTTTATAGTAGAGTCTGTTGGGTCACTTATGAAAAGGATCATGTCATCTGCAAACAGAGCAAGTCTGACCTCTTCCTTTCCAATTTGTGTCCTTTTTATTTCTTTCTCGTGTCTTGTTGCTTGGGTGAGTACTTCTAGCACTGTGTTGAAGAGCAGTGGTGAGAGTGGGCACCCCTGTCTTATTCCTGATCTTAACTGGAACTCTTTGAGTCTTTCCTCATTAAGTATTATTTGGGCTTTCGGTGCTTTATACATAGACTTTACTACATTGATATATAAACCCTCCATGCCTAATCTCTCCAATGTTTTGATCATGAATTCATCTTGTATTTTGTTGAAGACCTTCTCCACATCTGTTGCAATGATCATGTAGTTCTTGTGTTTGTATTTATTTATGTGGTGTATTATGTTAATTTTTTGATTTCCACATGTTGAAACATCCCTGCATCCCTGGGATGAAGCCTGTTGGATGGAAGTGGATAATGCTTTTGGTGTGTTGTTGAATTCTGCTTGTAAGGATTTTGTTCAAAATTTTTGCATCTAAGTTCATCAGGGACATAGGTCTATAGTTTTCTTTTCTTGTTGCATCTCTGTCTGGCTTTGGTATTAGGGTGATGCTAGCTTCATAAAAGGAGTTGGGGAGCATTCCCTGTCCTTAAATTATGTGAAAAAGCTTGAGAAAAAAGTGGTTTTGGCAGAATTTGGCTGAGAATCCATCAGGTCCTGGACTTTTCCTTTTGGGGAGGATTTTTATTACATTTTCAATCTTGATGGATGTAATAGGTTTGTGTAGGAGGTTTATCTGCTCTGAATTTAGTTTTGGTAGGTGGTATGTGTCTGAGAATTCATTCATTTCTTCCAGCTTATCCAATTTTATGGAGTAGAATCCCGATGATTCTTCCAATTTCACTGATGTCTGTTGTGACCTCTCCCTTTTCATTTCTAATTTTGTTAATTTGAGACTTCTCTTCTTTTAATTTGATCAAATTGGCTAGGGGTTTACCAATTTTGTTTATTTTTTCAAATACAGGCTCTTTGTTTTATCAATTTTCTGAATTGTTTTCTTAGGTTCCAATTCATTCATTTCTGCTTGGATCTTAATTATTTCTTTCCATCTGGAACTCTTAGTGTTGGATTGTTCTTGTTTTTCCAATGTCATTAGGAGGATGGCTTAAGATTAATAATTTGAGATCTCTCTGTCTTTGCTATCAGAACTTTAGAGCTGTGATGTTTCCCATTAGGACTGCTTTCATTGTGTCCCATAAGTTTTGGTTTTTTTTGTTGTTGTTGTCGTTATCATTCAGTTCTAGAAATTTTAAAATTTCCTTTATGATTTCTTGCACCACCCATTCATTATTTATTAGCGTGTTGTTCAGTCTCCAGGAGCTGGTTTAATTTATGTAGTTTTTCTTATTTTTAATTTCTAGCTTTAATGCTTTGTGGTCAGATATGTTGAAGAAAATTATGTTAATTTTTCTGAATTTATGGAGGCATGCTTTATGCCCTACAGAAACTTTTAAAATTTCAAGTAATAAGTGGCATTTTGATTTGGAGGTCTCACCCTTTTCCAGGAAATTGAACAGAACAAAAATCAATAAAATATCGTCTAATGAAACTGCTGATTTTAAAGAAAGTGAGAAAATATCCTTTAAATTTCAAGAGACTTACATTTCTTTTTTTTTTTTTTTAGATTTAGATTTATATAGGGAAAATAAATCCACTTGACTTAAAGATGTCATAAAAGTGTAAGCAAGAAACAGGAATTCTATGATCAATCAAGTTTCTACTGAAGTATGAAATAAACAGAAACTTGATCTCAATTATAAAACATCTTGGGAAATATTTTGTTCTATTCTTCCTGAAAAATCTATTTAAATATGGAACTCAGATAACCAGGAGGGTTTTTAGAACAGTAAAGATAAAAAAGAATGGGCAAAAATGGGTGTGAAAGGGCTGGACTGATAATGTTAATCTTACTTACAATATCACATTTAATAATAGAGCAAACATGTAATTATACCTAAGGAACTATGACAATTAAAGTTAAGATAGTTTGTAAAGGTTAAAAAATTTTAAGAAAATTAAGATAGTATTAAGGTAAAAACAGTACTAATAAGACAGTCTCAAATAACACGATCATAGATTGTGGAAAGTAAAATACTCTTGTTACCATGGGGGAAGGATTGGATTAGTGACTATCAATGAATTTGGTGCTCAAAAGTACAAGTTGATCTCATTTATAAATGGTGATATAAAAATTTGAAAGAAATATTAGCACTTCAATTAGTAGATGAAGATGACGAGTATTTATGAGCGTCTATGACGTTCCATGCTCTAAGTGTATGACTTTAACACACAAAATCCTGTCACCATGCTTACATTCTAAAACATGACCAAGAACCATTTATTCCAGGAGAGTAAATGTGGGTTAACACTGATGTAAACACACACTGATATGTCAGTATCTTAAGTCAGGAGTGAAAAAAATTAAACAATATTCTCTTTTTGGTGGGAAACTAGCTAAGATTCTATTGTTTTTTGTTTGTTTGTTTGTTTGTTTGTTTGTTTGTTTTTCATGGTAGGGTCTCACTCTGGTCCAGGCTGACCTGGAATCAACTATGTAGTCTCAGGGTGGCCTTGAACTCACGGTGATCCTCCTATCTCTGCCTCCTGAGTGCTAGGATTAAAAGGATGCGCCACCACACTCGGCTTAAGATTCCATTCTTGATTATAAAACGATGACAACCACATTTTTAGAGGAAACAAAGAGGAGATTTTCATTGCTTCCATGTGCAGATGCTAAAATGTGCTTGATTGTAAGTTCCTAGATGTGTTCTGATTAAAACCAAGACACGCACTATGATGGGCAGAATACCAATCCCCTATGGTTGTCTCTGTTCTCACACTCAGACCTGGGCCACAGGAGGTTCAGTGCTGATGTCACAGGACCTTAAAATAACATAGCCCTGGGCCCGAGATAGTCACATGAGCTAGGCTAAGTGAAAAAGGTAATGACTCAGTTACTTTTTGTTGCTGAGACAAACACCCAACCAGAAGCACTTCCTGGGAGGAAAGAGTTTATTTCAGGTTTTACAGAATCCAGGGGAAGTTCCATCATGGCAGAAGAATCTGGCTCACTTCCACAGATCCACAGCAGAGACACCACCAAACAGCCAGCAAACACAAACATCCAGACCTCAAACTGACTTTGAACACACCTTAGAGCTGGACTAAAAGTGCTAATCTGTTGCTTGTGACACCTTACTTGAGACTTAAGTAGAAAGCTTAATCTTCATTAAAAAAAAAAATGTCTGAGTCTATGCCAACATACATTCAAACCACCACAGGTAGGCAAATCACAGCACAAAGACATGCAAAGTTATTAGCTTTGAAGTTGGAGGGCTGGGCAGCAGGCATGGTCTGTGAGCAGCATACAGAATCTGGAGAGGGCAAATAAGCAGACCCTCCACTGGAACTCCTGGGAAAGATCATGTTCTGCCTCCTCTCCTCCCACAGACACACCGTGGTCCAACCACTAGATCGTAGGGCTGTAAATCTATATTGTGTGCTGCTGATGGTATGACAGCCTTAGAAGCAAATGCACATAAGGTCTCTACATTTATCATGCTGAGAATATGAATAAGAGAAAGGAAATCACAATTGTAACTTGCCAGTAAGATTGCTTAGCAGTTGGTTGTCTTCTCATTGCTGAGACAAAACCACCTGACCAGAAGCAGTTTGTAGAAGGAAATGATTTGTATCAGATTATGGTTTTGATGGGGGAAGTTTCATCCCAGTAGGAAAGTATGACATGAGTGGGAAAGGAGCTTGCATCCTCACATAACAGCAAGGAGATAGTCCGGGGAGTGAGCTGGCTAGCACTGGTAATCTGGCCTGGGCTACACAATCCAAAGCCCTTTCCTCCCCAGTGACACACCTCTTCCAGCAAGGCTCCATCGACTGGGGACTAAGCTGGAGATGAATCACAAACACTTGATGCTGTGGGGGGCACTTTACATTCAAACCAGCACAGATTATATAACTGGAAAAGTTGAAATAGTGAAGAACTATTAGAAAATATGAAGTATTCAATTACAACTTTCACTTGGGTGAAGAGATGCTGAGCAGTTAAGGCATTTGCCTGCAAAGTCTAACAACCTGGGTTTAATTCCCCAGTATCCATGTAAAACCAGATGCACAAAGTGGTACATGAGTGTGTAGTTCATTTTCAGTGTCTGGAGGCCCTGGCATTCCATTCTCCTCCCTCACTCTCACTCTTTTTTTCTGTGTCTGCTTTTTGTTTGTTTGTTTGTTTGTTTTTGAGGTAGGGTTTCACTCTAGTCCAGGCTAACCTGAAATTCACCATGTAGTCTCAGGATGTTCTTGAACTCACGGTGATCCACCTACCTCTGCCTCCCAAATGCTGGGATTAAAGACATGCGCCACTTCTCCCGGCTTGTGTCTGCTTCTTTATCTCTGCTTCTGTCTTTGAAATAGAAAGAAAGAAAGAAAGAAAGAAAGAAAGAAAGAAAGAAAGAAAGAAAGAAAGAAAGGAGGAAGAAAGATAAAGAAAAAAAGGAGAAAGTTTCAGTTGACAAGTAAGGTAAAAGCTAAATATAATAGCTCTCTTAGATGTCAACAATAAAGAAAAAAATACAAGTCAATAAAATGCTCATTTCTTATAGGAAAAACCCATGCAGACGTTAAAACAAGAAATGTGCAAATTGTGTTTGAAGAAGTCCATTACACAATATTGAGAAGCTCAGAATGATATGAATAAGTGAAAAAAAAAAAAATTCTTGTTTGGACATTGACAGTCTTAATATTATAAAATGTCTCTTAAAAGTTAAATTTAACTAAGTCCAAATGACATGCCCACTGTCCTAGTAAGAGAAAGTTGTTACTATGACTGTAAAATTCATCCCTGGAAGATTAAATATGCAAGAGTCACTCAAAAGAATATCATGTGAGAGATTCAAATAATCCACAAGGCTGTTTTAAGTAGCATGCTGTGATAGTACCTTAGGCTAGGAAAATAGCCCACCTTACTGAAACTAATCAGGTCTGAAGTTGATCCAGTCAATGTGGGGGTGTATTTGTTGAATGGTGTATCAGGTTGGTGATGGGAAAAACAGAGTAGGTAACACGTGTCAGAAGTTGATTGGCCATATGGAAAATATGTTTTACAGAAAAATTAATTAAAAGCAATTAATAGTTTATGTTTTACAGAAAAATGAATTTCAGATCCTATATTGAAATATAAAAATTACAATACACGAATACTAAAAAAGTGGTAATTAACATTGTTTTTCTCAGGCTATGCCACAAAACTCATGAACAATAAAGGAAGCATTTGAGCCTGTTAAACATGTGTATGGCACAATGCAGGCCTGGCCCTAGCCAGACCGCATGGCAGAGAAACCAGGAAGTGGCTTCTGTGAACATGGCGTTCTGTGCAGGCCTGGCGTGACAATAGCTACAGTCCCATGCTCTGGAGAAACCTGCTACGAGATGGAGACAGGCTGTCATTGGTCATAAAAAGGAGATCACCCCATACAATGATTGGCTAGTCAAGCCCCTTCAAACTCCGTGTACTTCCTCAATAAATGAGTTTGCTGCAGCTGGCCCTCTGCTGCTTCCACCCAACTCCCGGAGTCTGTGTCGTGACTCCGTGCCTCTCACCCCCAATCCGGCAGAGACCCTGCCGTCCCTCCTGGGCTGGCCCTAGGGGGGGCCCCAACAAACATGTCCATGTTGAGAAAAATGTAGAACATTCAAAATTCTAGAAACAAACTGTGAAACATTCTCAACTAAGAAACATGCCAAATAACCCAAGAGTAAATTGAGTAAACGTCACTGACAGCAGCTGAATAAAAATAAACATGGGTGCCTATAAACATCTGAAGAAGTAGCTCAACCTTCAATAAAATAAAAACACAGAGCATATGACGTAATTTTATTGTATGCGATCAGACTGCGACAAAAGGAAAACAGGTACTACCCAGAGCTGGCAGGGAAATGGGATATGCACGTTAAATTCGACAGGTGGATCAGTTATTTTCTTTTTGCTGGAGAAACGTACCTGACTCGAAGCGGGTTTACTTTGGCTTCCGGTTCCTGTGGCTGGCATCTTCCACGGTGGTGGGGAAGGCATGGCAGGCCTAAGCAGGAAGCTGTCGTCATCCCCGGCAGGCAGACAGGAAGCAGAAAGTAGCCAGTGGGCTGAGACTATAAAACGTCAAGGCCGGGCCCCAGTGACCCACTTTTCCCAGCAAGTCTCACCTCCTAAAGGTGTTCACAACTGTTCCAAACAGGGCCACCTGCTGGGGACAAGGTATTAAACACATGAGCCTCTGGGGGCCATTTTACATGCAGACCACCATAAGAGCTATGAAAATAAAATAAATAAGAAAGCCAGAATTTAAAGTGTACATGTCCCCGCACCACATCCCCACACTACAATCTGTACACCCCATTAATACTTTAATCAGGTAATTAGGAAAATAATTCAAAATGTATCAACACGTTTGATGAGCTATGCATAACAATGAAACAATGGAAGCTACCAGAATAACTCCAGAATGCTGACTATATAACTAAAAGGTGGCATATTTATTCACTGGCATTACAGAAAACTAATTTTAGTGATATATAACTGTCTAATAGAGGTTTGAAGACTTATTTTAGTTTTAAAAACATAAATATCTGCATCTTGTTGAGCAAAGCAAAGGCATTTGACATTGAGGGGATTTGAAAAATATCAACATTTTGATAGTAAAGTTGGGTGCGGTGGGTATGTCAGCAAGCCGAGGAAGGAGGATTATCATGAGTTAGAGACCAGTTTGGGCTCTATACTGAGCATCAGGCAAGCCAGGGGAAGCGTGACCATGTCTCAAACAAACAAACGTCTAGAGAGTAGAAGATGTTGGTGCTTTTAGATTCTGTTGTCTTTTGTATACTTTAACATGATTTGAGATTTTCTACAATGAAGATGTCCTGTGCAGACAGACATCAAATTTAGTAAAGTTAGAGGATATTGAAAAGATATGAAATACCTTTTTTTTTGGTAAGCAAATGATTCTGTTAAAATAATTGTGTGAACAAAACATTTCACTTAGTTGGAACTGTCTTACCAGGAAAAATGTTTAACTTTCTCCTAACAAGTTTCCTGTTATGCAAAACTTTTAAAGTAGGACCAATTGCTTCAAGTTATGAGCACAAGGAACCACAGCTTGGGCTTGGAGGACTATAACAAGATTGAGTATCATCTCCCGCCCTGTAAATATTTCCACTGGTGCCATGGTAGAGACCTGAGTCTCTCTGGTGGCCCTGATGCAAGCACTAGGGGGTGAGTAGATTTAATGATGAAATCCAAGGAGCCATAGCATTACTGAGGTGAAACAAAACTTATTGCCATTAACTTCCCTTTACAGTTACAGAAAATCATGCTCAGAAGTGAAGTGAATTGAAGAGACTCGAGCAGTGAGTGGACGAGAGCCTGGGGACCTGTCCTGCGGCAATGAGTTGCAAGGTGTTTCCTAATGTGTCTCTCCCAGATGTCTGTGAGGTTGCTTCAGGGCCTCGTGAGTGGGGAGGGGTCCATCCAGGTGGGGTACAATGTGTAAAGAGGAGAGCTCCGCTTGTCTGTGTGATACACTTAGCTTCTAGCAATGCTTAAAACCAACCCCCTGGGTTCACAGTTCCTCCTCAGTATAGCTGTAAACCAAAACTTAGGAGACTGAGGCAAAGGGATCTTAAGTTTGAGGCTAGCATGTGCTATAGAATCAGGCTGTATTACACACACACACACACACACACACACGACATAGAGAGAAAACAAGCAAACAAATAACACCAACTAATAAAACTGTAAGAAATAAACTTCCGTTATTCACAAGTCACCTGCTTTATGGTATTTTGTTTTAGGATCCTGAAAGGACCAAGTAACTAGAATATTCCATCCTATAGCCTCTGTGGTAGTCCACCAGAATTTCTTTAAAAATGTTATGGAGTGGGTTAACACTAAACATTTACTTTTTTTTTAAGTTTATTTATGTTTATTTATTTTTTAAGGCAGGGTTTCACTCTAGCCAGGGTGACCTGGAATTCACTATGTAGTCTCAGGGTGGCCTCAAACTCATGGTGATCCTCTTACCCCTTCCTCCCAAATGCTGGGATTAAAGGCGTGCGCCACCACACCCGGCAACACTAAACATTTATTTCTGAAAGTTCTGGAAGAAGTCCGAGATTCAAATCCAAGGCTCTGGCAGATTCCACGTCTGGTGAGGGCCTATTCTTAGGCTCATAAATGGCTGCCTTCCTGGAAAGCGAGATCAGAGAAAGAGAGGATGTCTTTGGTAAGGGCATTACTCCCAGTCCTGAGGGCTCCACTCCCATGGCAAAATAACCTGCCATTCACTGATAACATCCTCCTGGGAGGCAGTCACCCAACATTTGAATTTTGGCAAGAAACGATCATTCAATCCACAATGACCTCATACTTCTGTCCTCACACGAGGGAATACACAGGGAAACCCAGAATCAGTAAAGTAAGTGAGACTCCCTGGGACCCATGAAGGATACAAGGCCGACCTTGAACTTCTGTTGGTTGGAGTTTTCAACCGGATTCAGATGATCTGGATTCAAGATTTCCATAACTGGGGCACAGGGAAGGGTGTATGGTGAAGCTCAGCACCCCTGTGCATGTCAGAAACGTGAGCTCGGAACTACACACTCACCTGTCTACACGGCCCGTCCTCAGTAGCTGTGAGTAGAGAACAGGTGTCAGTGCTCAAGTGTGCCCAGCTGGAAGGGACAGGGGCAGCAGGAACCAGAGAGGAGGCACCGGCCATCTGTACCATACAAGCTGCCCTCCCAGTGCCAAGCCAACCACCAAACAGAATGGCTGCGAGCTGGAACTGTCTTCTCTTCGGCCATAAGTTTTCAATCTATTTTGATTCATTCTGTTTGCTGTTAGCTGTTTCCCATGTTTTCTGCAATTTGAGTCTCACAGCAATTCCGTGAGCTCATGCTATTCTACCATTTTATCAGCTGAAAACACCTGGGGCCAAGGCAAATGAATATCTTGTCTAAATTATGCTGGGGGAGGCCATTGCCTATGGATGATAATCCCATTGTGCCTACCTTCCATGAGTCAGCCTTTGTTTGTTTGTTTGTTTATTTATTTATTTATTTATTTGAGAGAGACAGAGAGAGGGAGAGGAAGACAGAGATGGGCGCACCAGCAGTCTCTCAGCTGCTGTGAACTAAATCCAGATGTGTGCGCCCCCTTGTGGTCAAGTGCGGCATTGCGCCCTTGCGTCACTTTGCATCTGGCTAAACGTGGGACCTGGAGATTGGAACCGCGGTTCTTTAGGCTTAGAAGGCAGGCACCTTAACTGCTAAGCCATCTCTCCAGCCCAAGTCAGCCTTTGTTTTTTGAGAGACAGAGAGAGAGAGAGAGAGAGAGAGAGAGAGAGAGAGAGAGAGAGAATGGGTGTGCCTGCAGCCTCTCAGCTGCTGTGAACGAACTCCAGACATGTGCGCCCCCTTGTGAGCAAGTTCAGCATTGCGCCCCTGTGTCACTTTTGGGTCTGGCTAAACGTGGGACCTGGAGCATTTAATGGGTGTTTTTAGGCTTCACAGGAAGGTTCCTTAACCGATAAGCCATCTCTCCAGCCTTCCCCCCCTTTTTTTAATAAAAGGGCTGTATTAGTTGGGGTTCTCTAGAGGAACAATAGAAAGCAAACGTTTTATAAAGGGATTTATTAGATATGGACTGGCCAGTCCAACGATAGCTATCTACAGGCTGGAGAACTGAAGAATCCCACAGCTGCTCAGTCCATAAGGCTGGATGCCTCAGCAGTCCCCATCTGACACTCAAGGCTTGGAGGATTCCTTGAGCCACTGGTCTTCCATCCATGTTAGAAGGCCACTGATGCTGGGTTGCAATGTCCAAGAATGACAGAGCTATGGTGGATGGACACACCAGCTGGTAGCATGGGCAGCCAAGCTCTGTGTTTTCTTCTTTATATGTAGTCCACCACCAGAAGGGCCACCCACTCTGGAGGAAGGTCCTTCCTGAAAACACCCTCACACAGTCACCCAAGAGACAGGGTTCTTATTTGATTCCTGATCTGATGAAGTTGACAACAGAACTGGGCCATCACAACTCCATAGACAAAGCACCTACTGTGCTCCAAGCAGTGTCCCCAGTGTGTGCACTGGGGCTCGTTCTTCCTCACTCCCACCTTTGGGAAGAGGCTTGAACAGAAGCACAGGAGAGGATGGATACTTTTTGATTGTCAGTTCTGAAAACTCCAAGAACTGGTCTCTCAGATCATTGTTCCAAGGAAGAGCTTTTCATTTTTGTCCATTGTTGGCATGGGTCAACCAACTATCACCGATAGGCCAAATCCAGCCATGCTCTGTTTTTTTAAATAAAGTTTTATTAGAATGTAGCCACTCCTGTTCATGTATGCATTTCCTTTTTAAAATATATTTTATTTACTTACTTATTTATTCTAGAGAGAGAGGTAGAGAGGGAGAGAGAATGAGAGACAGAGAGAGAGAGAGAGAAAGAGAGAAAATGGCTGTGCCAGGGCCTCCAGCCACTGCAAACGAACTCCAGATGCATGCACCTCCTTGTGCATCTGGTTTGCACGGATCCTGGGGAATTGAACCGGGGTCCTTTGGCTTTGCAGGCAAATGCCTTAACCACTAAGCCATCTTCTCCAGCCCTCATGTATGTATTTTCTGTGACTTCTTTCATGCTACTATATTACAGGGTTTAATAACTGACAAGTACATGACCTCCAAAACCTAAAATATTTGCTGTCTTTAATATCTACTATCTGCAAGACTTTACAAAAGGAGAAGTTTGCTAAACATTGGTCAATTGTATGTCTCAGTTCACTTCAGCATATTTTATTGAAATTTCTCACTTTTCCAAAACCCAGGATTAATATTAACTACCATTTTTCTTAAAGAAATGTTTTGGCACGTTGGTTATTTGGAGACGTAAATATTCTGCCAGAGCGTGTGGCACATGTGAGCCCATGTATACATACCGTAGCGATGGAGGGATTTCTTGGGTTTGACACCCTTTTTATAAAGTTGGCCTGTAGCTGGCTGGGGGCGGGGTAGTATCCTTCTCCCTCCCTAAAAGCTCTAATTCAGGGAAGAAAGTAAGAGCGCTGTGTGGTCCAGGGGCCTGTTTTCCTTCCCTGTTAGTGCTTGTGGGTTCATTAAAGACTTGTTAGGGTGGGAGAGCAGGTGCCCAGACAAGAATAAACCTTTGGCTGTACTGGGTAGAGGCTTTGAGGTCTGAAAATATTAGGCTAAAGAAGAACTGTTGGTCCTGTTTCCAGTGTGGCAAAAAGTCCACAGAGGACCCCCTTTTTCAACAGTGAGAAGCAGAAAATTGATTTGTTTTCTGTTTTCTTCCCCATGTGGCAGGATGGTTGCTATGCTTGACGTTCCCACTGAAGTGAAAGGATGGCCTGTTCGCGGGCCCCTGCTCTTGGTCTTGACTCTCCATTTGGACTTCCGCCTCTACTTTTCCATCATATTCACTTTGGTTTCTGTGTTGCTTTTCTCCACTACGGTCACCTCAAACACATGGTGGAAAGAAATGGGGGCATGAATGCATACAAAAAAGATCCACATGAGCAAATATGCCTAATGAGAAAAAGTGCACACTTGCACAAAGTGAAGAACAAGGAACCTGTAATTCTGCTCAAGGTTTTGTGCATCAGGCTAGAATTCTGTTGACTGAGCCTGGTGATGTCCCTTGTCTTCTGTGGACCTGATTATTGTCTGCTGTCACTGTTGGATGCTCTGAGCCCTTGGGAAACACTTGCAAAGGTGTCCTTAGCCACGAGAAGCTGAAACTACTGCGGTCATGGAGTCTCTTGGACCCCGACAATGGCCACACTGTGTGGTCGCTTTCCCTGGCACAATCTCCGACAGTTCCCTTGTGAATGCACATCGGTGAAAGGTGCAGATGGTGTGGGAAGCAAGCCCAGACTCAGGGGCACTGCTGGAGGGCAGGAAGGTGCTAGCCATACTGTCACTATAAGTGACACTGTAAGTGGAGGAACATACGTGAAGGTGACAGATTGTCTCCAGTGTCCCTTGTCCCTACTCAGTTCTTTGACTTGTCTTCAGTCCACCCTAGAGGACCTCCTTGGACCTTGGACTTGGCCTCTACTGCTCTCACTCAAGGACTTTTACTTGTCCCTTAGAATTCTCCAGTTTTCTTGGGTTAATCTGCTCAGCAGAGTCATGCATGTAGTTCATAGAGAAATGGGTCAGATTTGTGTTAAGCCCAATCTTCAAAGACCCAGTCGGAGCTAACCTTTGGGACTTTTAGCCATTCTGACAACTCAGACTGGTCCGAATGCAAAAGCTCCAAACGAACCATCACAAGACCAGGCTTGTGCCAGCTCAGGCACTGGTGCGACTCTGAGCAAGTCACTAAAATGCTTCAGCTATCAAGTCTCCAATCTGTCATGTGGGGTTGCAAAGCCTAAATGGACACAGCTCTATGAAAAACAGATGGGATCTATGTGAAAGTATCTTCCAAACCAACAAAGTCTGCACCAAGATGAGGTACCGTATTATTACAAATAATTACATTTTTAATCTCCTACCATTGTGACAGTTGATACAAGACAACCGTGGAAGTGTTTCAGACAATAAAGCAATGTTTCAAGGGCCTCTCTGAACGGCAACGTATTATTCAGTGTTTTGGCACACTCTAGTCAAAGCTACCATACACAGGACACAGGGCAGTTAGCCATGTGTGGGAGAGATCATAGTCTGGTTACATCAGTCCCTGGCTCTCTGAGCAGTTTTACCAAAGCTGGAAGCTGATGTTAAAGAGAAAACTCTGTGCAACATTTTTCCTCTGGTGCCATCTTGAACTTCTTGAATCTTCCACGAATTCTAAGAAAAGAAAGTGAAAATCCATCCTGAGGGAACCGTGACTTGGATTTGCTAATTAGCATCAACTGTCCTGAGAAATTTCCAGAACTTTTCAGAACACTAGGAGTTACCTGTGTGAGCTTTGAGGCAACTCCCTCCAAGTGGGTTCCTTGGCTTATCTCGGGTGTGCTTAGTTCTGGATCATTCCATTCAAGGGGGACACGAGCTCAGCATCATCATTGGTGTTTAAATGTAGGACATAAATCACAGAAATATTAGAGGGCCAAAATAATGGGCCTAAAGCATAAGATTTAGTGTAATAAGCTGAATGCAATGACTTTATTTAGTTTTAAAATTAACTGTTGAATTATAAAATATTGAATAAATCATGCTTATGTGTGTGTCAGGAGGGTCATTGACACATCTTAGATAAGTCAAATGTCCAAACAAACCTAAAGTGTTGTGATTGCTTATGGCAGGATACTGCTAAGATCAGAGTGGGGTTGGGGTGTTGCTGTAGTGCTCTCTGTATGGAGTAAGCACATGCTATCTATTTTGTATTCAGATGTAAAACCACAGTTGAATATACTGCTAACAGGCCAGAGATCATTCAGGGTCACTAAGGGTGGAGAAGGACTTAGGAGCCATATGCAATGATGAGACAATCAGATGAATATTCCTAGGAAGAGCAGAAGCAGACAGATGGACAAAATGACACGTGAGTCATTGTGTGTCACTTGGGAAAACTCAGATGCCATGGTGAAACCCACGAAGTCAAGATAAGGAATGTGAAGGAACTTACTTGTCCTCTCTCTCTCTTTCTTAAAGACAAATACTTAAAAAAAAACTGAAGTTATATATTATCTACTTATTAGGGAATTTTTATGACATCCCAAAACAAAATTCTAAAGAACTGAAAACTCGTCTGTGGCTGCACCCTCTGAGACTATTGTTACTCCAGTGTATCTGTTACGTTCTCATTGCTGGGACAAAATAACCAACCCGAAGCATCTTAGGCAGGGAGAAGAGCTCACAGTTCCAGAAAGGAGGGTCCATCATGGTGGGTAGCATGGTCGGAGCAGGAAGCTGGCATGACATCATCACATCACAGGCAGGAAGTGGAGGAAGAGAGTAGCTAGCATGGCCAGGCTGTCACCACTCAAGTCATTACTCCCCAGTGACACACCTCCTCCAGCAAGGCCCCACCTCCTAAAGGTTCCACAGACTTCCCAAATAATGCCATTTTGCTGGGCACCAAGTGGTCAAATACATGAGTTTATTGGGGTGGCAGGGAGACATTACGTTCTAAGCACCACAACCAGGACTAGCTTTGTTCAAAGTAGAGAACTGGGGAAAGCCCGTTCACCACTCCTCCTCTGGGGTTAAGGCAGTAGGAGCAGCTGCAGTAAGAGGTACCTGAGGACCCTTTGTGAATGTTTGTTCTGACTGTAGACAGAGCAAAGTCAAGAGGTATTTCCCAGCAGGCTCATTGGCATGCTTTCCACAGGAACCTTCCATAGATTGACCTGAGTAGTCTAGGCCCCAGGGCATGACCCGTGTGGGGAGGGCAAGGTTGGTTTGGGTCTTTCACATTGTATGTGGGTGGAGGCTGGTGCCATCACTGTCAACTAGATTTTGTCCTACAATGACTAAGTTTGGAATCACACAGCATGTCAGCTTTAACAGAAATCTCCTCCCTCCCTGTCTGCATCTGATGTAGCCAAGAGATCCTAGCCTGACGAGTGCTGAGCATGGCACAAAGATCCTGAGTTCACAGCAGGCCGCTGGGAGGGGCTGGGATTCCACGGAGAGAAGCCAGATCCAGTGAACAACTCAAGGACCTATTTTGTCCCAGCAAAGTGAATATCAGAAACAGGGCCCAGATCAAACATATCTGAAGCCGGGCTGGAGAGATGGCTTAGCGGTTAAAGAGCATACCTATGAAGCCTAGGGACCCCGGTTCAATTCTCCAGGTCCCAGGTAAGCCAGATGCACATGGTGGCACATGTGTCTGGAGTTTGTTTTCAGTGGCTAGAGGCCTTGGTGCACCCATTCTCTCTCTCTCTCCTCTCTGTCTCTCATGAATAAATAAATAAAAATTACAAAAACAATATCTGAAGCCAACATGACAATGAAAGCAAGTATTTAAGGAGGATATCGGGTCCCTCAGCTCCTAAAGGGATGTTCGCAAGCATGGATCTGTGCTTCCTCCTTCTCTCCCATTGACTGTCTCCAAAACATAGACCTTTCTTTCTGTCAGAGTCCCGATTCCAATAATATTCTGGAAAGAGCAGATATGAAATTGGGAAATGCGACAAAGAACAAGGATTGACAGTCATACTTGTAAGTGTCACCGCTTTCCTCTGGCCTTCTAACCACCAGAATGTTCTCTTCTCACGGGCTCCCTGGTCTGCACACGGAGCAGGAGTCTGCCTTGGAGGTGACAATGGGTGGCTGGAAGCGGTAGATGCAGAGCAGCCAGCTGTCCCTCCCCTTCCCGCCACTTTCTGAACACACCAGCATCCATCACATAGGACCAGTGACATAGCCGTTGTTCTTCCAAACAGACAATTTTCAAACAGTCGCAAAGCTGACTGATACAAACTCAAAGAAACACAAGAGGAGAGCAAGTGGGGAGGAGGGACTGATTACCGAAGATCTTTTTAGTTTGCTTATGTTTTTTGTTTTTCTTTGCACTATTGAGTAGAAATGCTAACTCTGAAACTCTTCCTAGAATATACACTATTACACAGCATATTCATGGTTCTTTTGTTGTTTACTTATAAGCAACTTGGGGTAAAAAGCCCTAAAAAGTGCTTTTCATTTCACCTTGAATTACCTAGCTTTTGGCAGGATCAAGGTCAAAAACTGGATTCCTTGTTAGAAGGGACAAGGGTGCTGGCCCTGGTGTCTCTTCACAATGGCCCAGTGCTTCTCTGGAAGGAGCATATCTGTCACACTGAGGGGCGCACAGGGAATCAGAGACTCTGAGCATAACTGATTCAGAGGGGCTTGTAGCTTCAGAATTACAAAGTCCCCAAATCTCCAACTGGGCACAGACATTGAAGGTCACTGTCCCCCCACCACCACCACCACCACAAGACCTGGCATGCAAAGGATTACAGTAGAAAAGGAAAGGACAAGGAGTCTGGCCAAATTGCAGTAGCTCCACCAAGAGGGATTTAGTCTATTGCACTTAAATTTAATTTACGACAGTTTGGGATTGCTGATGTTTTGGGTAATGAAAGCCTAAAATATGACTCAGCCTTTGAGACCAAATAATATTAGATTTCTATATCCTGCAGAGTGACTTTTTTTTGTTATTGTTGTTGTTGAACTTTAATGGCTAAATCAAAACATCACCGATCTTTTATTTTTAAACATCAGCTGAGGCTTTAAATACTTTCTATAGATTTTAATAAGGAAAAGAAAGCTTTAGTGAGGTAGAAGCACAGCAGGAGCCTTGGGAACCATGTGCCTTTATAAAGGAGCACTTCGGGTTTGGCCCAAATCCTACCTTTGTCTTCAGAGCTATGTTGCTGTAAATTTAGAACAGAAATACCCTTTCTGGAATAAAAATGGAGCTTTGTTGGCCACAGAAGCATGTTTGCTGCTTCACAATTTTAGAATTAGACGATGGACTTATTTAGTAGACATTGGAGGGTAAAAAGCGAGAGCCGTAATTTAAAGCATTCCACTGGACCACAGTCCAAGAAAAACACGGACCGGTGAACAAAACCAGCAGTATTGTAATAAGAAAACAACTAGGTGCATTTTTTTCCAAAACCTAAAAACCAGGCATCTAAATGTATGAGTTACTGGCTAAAAATTCCATTTTCATGTCTCAATTTTGAACTGGAAAAACAACCAAGGCCCGATAAACATCATTTTTAAAAAATGCACCAGTTTTCCTGCAGCCCGAGGTGTGGACAGGGACTCGCATCCATCTTTCTATAGTCCAGCGCACTTTCCCTTGCCTGGAGGGAGCCCGGCTGAAAGGGTTTTACTTTGCAAAGATTCAGGGATTCCCACTCAGGTCTGTGGTAATTTCGGTGGTTCTCTCCCCACGGGATGCTTGGCAGTGCTGCGGAGGTATTTTATTTTTCCCCTAAACACTTTGAATATCTGTTGGAAACCGCTGGAGTTTTCCAGGGCAAGTGCCATGGTGACTGTCGGTAATGCAGGTGGGCTTGCCCAGGCTGAAGGAAGGACTGGCTTTTCTTCAGGGGTGAGCTGGGGCATACACACAGAGGCCTCCGTTCTATGGCAGTTATGGCACTGGGATATAGAGCCCGAGGACCTAGCATGTGCAAAGAAGCATACACACAAACAGTGACTTGGTCAGAGGCAGGGGGATTGCTACAAGTTCCAGGCCAGCCTAATCTACATAATGAGTTGTTCCAGATCAGCCAGCATTACATAGCAAAACTCGGTCTCAGAGAAACATAAACAGATAAAGTAGAAAGGTGACGTGGGAAGAAGACACTGAATGTCGACTCCACACGCACGTGCACACACCTGCACTGGCGCCAGCACACACTCATGTGCACACATATATGAACACTGTGTGGTTTGAATGTGAACGCCCCCAATAGACTCATGTGTCTGAGCACTTGGTTCCCAGATGGTGGCACTGTTTGAGAGGCTGTGGAACTGTTAAGAGGTGCAGTCCTACCAGAGGAAGTGAGTCGTTGCGGTGGGCTTTGAGATTTTATAACCTGGGCCTACATGCTTCCTGCTCACCTCCTGCTCTCTGACTGTGGATACGATGTGAGCAGCTCTGCTCTTGCTCCTTCGGCCACTCATTCCCAGCCGTGAACCTGGAAACCGAAAACAAACCCTTTCCTTCCTTAAGTTTCTTCTGGTCAGGTATTTGTTCACAGCAAGGAGAGAGTAAGACAAACGGACATGCACAGATGCATGCATACCATAAACACATGCACATGCCAAAACAGTAACAAAGGGGACTTGGAAACAAAGCCAGAAACAAAGACGAAATTTGTTTGTGAGGAGCAGTGCACCTTAGAGTCAAGATTGTGATGAGGGTTGGAGAAGCCTAATAACCCAGGTTCGATTCCCCAGGACCCACATGAGCCAGAGGCACATAGTGGTGCATGTGTCTGGAGTTGATTTGCAGTGTCTAGAGGCCCTGGTGTGCCCATTTTCTCTCTCTCTCTCTCTCAAGTAAATAAATAAATAAATAATAAAATATTTTTAAAAATTGTGATGATATAGCTGTTGTTTTATTTTTTATTTGTTTCTAAAAATATTTTTATTATTTATTTGCATTCCTGTGTGCACACGCACACACACCAGGGCCTCTCACCACTGAAAACAAATGCCAGTTGCTTGCACTATTTTTTGCATCTGGATTTGGATAGGTGCTGGGGAATTGCAACTGAGATAGCAGGTTTTGCAAGCGAGTGCCTTTAACTGTCGAGCAACATCTCTCCATCTTTATTGGAGTTTTAGACAAAGCCATACTCGGTGAAGATGGAAGCGTTCTGGTTTTAGGAAAAACATAAAATAACAAGGGAGATAAACTTCTGTAAAGAAGAAGGAGGGGGCCTGGAGAGATGGCTTAGTGGTTAAGCGCTTGCCTGTGAAGCCTAAGGACCCCGGTTTGACGCTCGATTCCCCAGGACCCACATAAGTCAGATGCACAAGGTGGCACATGCATCTGGAGTTTGTTTGCAGTGGCTGGAGGCCCCTATTCTCTCTCTCTATATATCTGCCTCTCTTTCTCTCTGTCTGTTGCTCTCAAATAAATAAATAAAAATAAACAAAAAAATTTTTTTAAAAGAAGGAGTGATATGAAGACTTTCAGAGACAGCATTTCCTGAAGGAACAGATCTCTTTCTTGTCAATTTCTTCTCATTGTCACTCACCCACGTGTAGGTAGAGGCCTCGGGCCCTGTCATGCAGGTGACAAGCACGATACCTCAGCGAGCTTTCCTGACCTTTGAATATATAGATGCAGGCAAGAAATTGCCTAGCAGGCTTAAGCCAGTTGTTACAAAATTCGGACAGCGTGATTGTCAAGACGTGTGTCACTCACCTGCAGAGAGTTCCCTGCTTAAAAGAGTTTTGACATAAGGAGGGAAGAAGGTAAGATTTAAATCTGTGAGGATGGTGATAACAGCCCATTTAAGGGATCAATGTTGGACTGTGAATGGGAGGGGTGTGTGTGTGTGTGTGTGTGTGTGTGCACTCGCACACGCAGGCCCATACATTTTTATGGTGTGCATGTGTGTGCAAATTCATGCACGCCTTGCACACGTGTGCAGAGGCCAGAGGAGAATATCCGTTGCCCTCCTGTTTCCGCTCGTCCACGTGTTTCCTTGAGACAAAGTCCCTCACGGAACCCACAGCCGTCAGAGTTTTGCTCACCCTGGCTGATCGAGCCCCTCGATTGGCCTGTCTTCACCCATCCCCACAGGCCTGGGGTTGCCTGCATAGCTGGCATGCCCAGCTTTTTACACATGTGCTAGGGATCAAACTCTGGCCCTCTTAGGCCTTCACGCTTGTGCAGAAGTCTCCTACCCATTGAGCCATCTTCCCAGCTCCCTGTATGATTTTTCTGTATGCGCACAAGTGTGTGGTATATGTGAGTAAGAGTCTATGTGTGCATGTTCCTTTGCATGTGGGTACACATGTGTTTGTGGGTCCTTGCATATGTGTGTGCGCACATACGTATCGAGGCGAGAAGTCAATGCTGAGTGTCTCAGTTCATCACTGTCCATGTTAGTTTTTGAGACAAGAGTCTTTCACTGAACACGGAGTTCATCAACTGGGCTAGACTAGTGGTGAGCAAGTCTCAGGGCTCCTGCTGTGTCTGTCTTTCCAGCACTGGGATTAAAGATACATACTGCTGCATCTGGCTTTTTTTGTGAGTGGTGGGATTCAAACTCAGGTCCTCATGCTTGTGTGGTAAGAAATTCACCCCCTGAGCCATCTCCCCAGTCCCACCCCCACACACTGTCGTCTTTTAATTCCTGTCTCGCTGCTCAGAGAATGAGATTGACTCATTTTTTCATCTCCGTAACCAGTTTTTCTTTTCGCTCCCATTGGAAGCAAAAATGAACAGTCCCAATCACTTGTCATTTCAATAAAGGAAGGAGTATTACCTCTAACCAGTTGTTGTGGTGAGAATGCTATACGTGTCACTAGTGGCTAAGTTCCCAGGTGCCTGGCTGGCTTCCCTGGCCTCCAGAGAATTCCTTTCCTGTCTCCACTGCCTTCGTGTCTGGAGGCGAGCCCTTTGGAGTGTAGCCAGCAGAGAACCACAGACCACGGGCAGGAACTGCTGCCGCTGCTTCTGTGTATACCCAGTCCCAAGCTCCATCTCTGATGACTCCAAAGTCAGATCACAGCTTCCTCAGAGCTGAGTGTGGGCACAGAGTGACTCTTGCTCCTTAGCACCCATGACTGGTTCAGGGAGAGAAGCTCAGTCCGCATAGAAGAAAAGACAAGGCAGATTACCATTAGCTGGGCTTTAGTCAACTGATAGGATCTGGGCCTCCCTAAGGTCCTGAGCAGGTTACTAGGGAGACACAAAGATGTGGAAGTCACATGACTCATCGAGACATCACCCTGTGCTCCTGTTCTCGTGTGTGTGTGTGGGGGGGTGCAGGGCAGAGGTCCGTGTTGGGTGACTCACTGGATCTCTCTCCATCTTATTGTGTTTTTTTGTTAGTATGTATAATTTTAGATATCATTGTGTGGCATTTTCTTTTCTTTTGTTTGTTTTTTTTGTTTGTTTGTTTTTTGTTTTTTTGGTTTTTCAAGGTAGGGTCTTGCCTAAGCCCAGGCTGACCTGGAATCACTATGTAGTCTCAGGGTGGCCTCAAACTCACAGCCATCCTCCTATCTCCTACCTTTGTCTCCTGAGTGCTGGGATTGAAGGCATGTGCCACCACACCTGGCTTCTTTGTGGCATTTTCAAATGCAGTTCATTTTAATGGCTTCTCCTCCTCTCACATCTCTCTGCCCCTCCGCATCTCACTGCACCCTCCCCCCTCACCCCGGTGTCCCTCTTGTATTCTCCTTCCCACACATCCTTTCTATTGCTTGGCCCTTGACCACTGAGCCATCTCTCCAGCCCCCCCACCCCCACCATCTCTTATGTCTGAAGATCTCTGGTTCAGCTGAAGGGGATGTGGTCAAGCATTTGAGTATGTTTGTGTGTAGGAAGGATGACAATGGGCCTGCTAGGCAACCATGCACCGTGCTTTCTTATTTTGCTACAGAACGGTGAGAAAGCTCAACTGTGTCCCCAAAGCCGTAGTAAACCTACACGAGGAGCAGGACGTGCATCTATACACGACACTGGAAAACGAGTATCTGCAGGCCAGCTCCATTCTGCTCAGTGATGCTACCTCATCTCACTTCTGCATCTCTCCCTGTGAGCCACTTCCACCTTATTCTCTGGGCTAAATACCCACTGGGCTGCTCAGCTCCAGGCCTCGTGGAGAGAGCAAGGCTTCCTGGCCTGGCTGAAAAAGCACTTCTGCTTGCCATATGATGTCCTTGCTCTTTGCAAGACAATGGACAATTAGTAGGCCATACCCATCCTTTATTTTTTTCAGAGTTCCCTTTAAAAACAGCCTCTATCACATTTTATACCCGAGATATGCACAAGCAACAGTGAAGGCAAACAGCCTTCACCCGAGGCAATGGCTTTCTGAGTCTGAGTGAACTGGACTAAGGGCTGTCTAAGCTATTACATTCCAGGGAGCTCAGAACCTCTTCTTCAAAGATTATCGATCTGGAGGCCTTCATATACCAACAGTATTTTTGCATGTCACTTTCATGCCTTGAATATAAAGTCAAATTTTTTTCATTTTACATCACAATCCCAGTTTCTCTTCTGCCCTATGAAGAGTATTAATCACCCTTACATAATAGATTAGAGAACTGAGCCTTAATGAAGTGATATACGGTGTATACAGACATGAAGTATATAAACATGAGTCAGATGTTAACAGAAATTCATATACTACCACCTCACTCCAAATTGGTTGATAGGGTGGCCAATGGACCATTCACTAATTATTCCTATTATGTTACGGTTCTTACTGTCTTCACCTGCTCTCTTTTAGACTATATGTTTCTTGACGATGAGGCTCAAGCTTGCTTCATCGCTCTATCCTCAATGTCCAATGAATGTGGGAGTTTGAATGTATGCTCCCCAGTAGACTCAGGAGTTGTATTAAAGCTTGCAACTTGGAGTTCCAGCTTCCTGGATGGAAGAGGTGTTCCTGGGGGTGGGTCCTGGGGTCAAGGCCAAAGGTGTGTTTGGGGGCGGAACTGATTTCCAGAGGAAGAAAGGTCTGCAGCGTGCTTGGGCGCTGCCTGGTTCCTTGCTGTTGTGTTGGGGTCCCCCCCAAGGCCAGCTCAGGAGGGACGATAGGGTCTCTGCCGAATTGGGGTGAGCAGCGCGGAGTCACGACACAGACTCGGGGAGTTGGGTGAAAGCGGAAGTGAGAATCCACAAACTCGTTTATTTAGCACAATGCACATAGGGTTTAAGGGGCTGCTAATCCTTGTATGGGGTGGTCCCCTTTTGGTGACCAATGACAGCCTGTCTCTGGATAGGACATCTCGTAGTAGGCTTCTCGCAAGCATGGGACTGTAACTGTTGTCACATCAAGCCTGCGTAGAACGCCATTTTTACAGAAGCCACTTCCTGTTTTCTTCTGCCACGCGGTCTGGCTAGGACCAGGCCTGTATTGTGCCATACACTGTTGGCTGCAGGCTTCCTGCTCTTGCCTGAGGTGCTGGCTTGGTGCTTGTGTCTCTCTGCTTGAATCTGTGAAAGGTGTCCAGCTTCTTCTGCCATCAGTGGAACTTCCCCCCGGATCTGTGAAGCTTCAAATAAATCCCTTTGTGCCATAAATTATGTCTGCTTTGGAAGTTCATCCCAGCAACATGAAGCTGACTACAACAGATTCTAATACAAATAGGTGTGAATATACGTTGAGTGTGTGAACGAATAGATATTGTTCCTAACATATGCCAATAAATTACTTAAAAAGTGGGGGTGGTTGATTTTCATTGTTAACTTGACTAGATTTGTAATCACCTAGGTAATACACCTCTAGGAGTGTATTTTAGTGTTTTATAGAAGCTGAATTGAGAAGATATGACCAAAATATAGGTGATACCACAGGCTGGGATTCCAGGCTGAATTAAAAGGAAAACAACTGGAATCCACCTGAGTCCCAGCACTTATCTCTCTCTGATCCCTGACAATGGACACAGTGTGACTCACCCCCTCACACATCTGCTGGGATGGATGGTGTGCCCTCAACTGGGAACCCAAACAAACCCTTTCCTCCTTCAGTTGCTCTTGTCACATACTTTGTTACAATGAGAAAAGTCACCATTATCATAGTTTCATAATTATGTTTTCATAATTATATTATGCATGTTCATGTTTCTATAGTACTTTACCTCTCCATAGACTTTTCTTAAGAAAGTTTGCCTCAGGAGGACACAGCAAAAGTTAAGGCCCCAAATAGTGGGGATAATGCATCACTTCTCTCACCCTGTCATGTGAGAACTACTCGTGAAGGAGACAAGCCTCACAAAACTGCCTCTGCAGACTGTTTCCTGAACCATATGTTCCAGGAGCTCTGAAGCAGAGCTGGTTGCTGTATGTATTCCATTGTCCCCATAAGGGTAGTCTTTCTTGTCAACCATGTGTCCTGATTTTTTCATTTAGAAAATATGGTCACCATATGCACATGTAAAACTCGAGTCCCTGGACTAGCATCCTCCCTCAGTTGCAGGTGTGGCCAAATCTCCTGCTAAATTTTGTATTCGTCTTCAAGTAAATTCTGATCTTGGCATTGATCATAGGCAGATCCACCAACAATCATACTTAAACTAATAATTTTCCATAAAAATTATTTCAATGACAAAGAAATACATTTTTAAAATTTATTTTATTATTTATTTGAGAGAGAGAGAAAGAGGCAGAGAGAAAGAGAGAGAGAGAGATGTGAAGAGAATGGGCACCAAGGCTTCCAGCCATTGCAAACAAATTCCAGATTCATACATCCCCTTGTGCATCTGGCTTATGTGGGTCCTGAAGAATTGAACTGGGATCCTTTGGCTTTGCAGGCAAATGCCTTAACCACTAAGCCATCTCTCCAGCCCAAGAAATACATTTTTGAAAGCATATTTAATTATTCCTATGATATATAATATTCTTTCTATTCCACTATTTTCTGATTTTTTAAAAACTTTTTAAAAATTTTATTTTATTTTTGGAGAGAGACACACAGAGAGACAGAGAGAGAGAGAGAGAGAGGGAGAGGCAGAGAGAAAATGGGACCTCCAGCCACTCAGCCACTGTGAATGAACTCCAGATGTGTGTGCTCCCTTGTGGGAAAGTGTGGCTTGGTACCCTTGCTTCACTTTGCATCTGGCTAAATGTGGGACCTGGAGATTGGAACTGGCATTCTTAGGCTTAGCAGGCAGGCTCCTTAACTGCTAAGCCATCTCTCCAGCCCTATTTTCTTTTTTTAAACATATATTTTATTTATTTATTTGAAAGAAAGAAAGAAAGAGGGAGAGAGAAAGAGAGAGAGAATAGGAGTGCCAAGGCATCTAGCCACTGTAAACAGACTCCAGATGCATGTGCCCCCTTGTGCATCTGGCTAACGTGGGTCCTGAAGAATTGAACTGGGGTCCTTTGGCTTTGCAGCAAACTCCTTAACCACTAAGCCATCTCTCCAGCACGCATTTTCTGATTTTTATAAAGTGTTTATGATAACTAATAGGATGGATGAAACTTATAAACTATGTTTTCTATTCTCTTAGATTTACTTACATATTTCTCAAATAGGAGTCTGTATCAGTTACTTCCTCATCCTAGGACAAAATATCCAGCCAGAAGCAACTTAGGAAGGGGAAGAGTTTATTTCAGCTCATAGTTCCAGACAGTAGAGTCCAGCGTGTCGGAGAAAGCATCACAGGAACAGGAAGCTAGTATCATATCATCATATCAGCACAGAAGAAGGAGAGCGATCAAGAGAGAACACAAGAAGAAACATACTCTAACACCTCAGGTTCTGCCTCCAGGAACACTTCTTCCAATAATGCTTCACATATTAAAGGTTCCATAACCTTCCCAAATAGCCCCACTTATCTGGTAACCAAGTGTTCAAATACATGAGTCTATGGGGGGGTACTTTACAGTCAAACCACTATCCAGTCTAAGGCAAATGAATGCATTTGATAACCTTCATTATCTATGGGTATCTTGAGGGTAGAATCTGGGATCAGAGTAGACCTTGTTTCTTTGGGCTCTGACACCAGTGGATTCTGCAACTTGGGGCAGATTCCTCCTACTCACTGACTCTTAGTACTCTCCTTTGGAAGATAAGTGAGTCCAAACTGATAATTATTTTATTTTTCTATGGAGCCTGTGTGTTCCTTGGGGACTCAAGGATGGCTTTATTTCTGTCCCTCCCTGCCCAGTAGCAACTTGGAATATAGCTGTTATTTGTACATATCAAATGACTGTATTATGTTGAAAAAAGAAGTCTACAATTAACATTCAAGTTGGACTTCTTATCATTATACTGTCCCCTAAGTGGGTTTCCTTTGACAGAAACTGCAGCCCAGTTCAAGCTGGGGCTCAGCACACACACTGTTAGACACAGTCAAGGTCTTCTGGCTCTCTATTTAGAGCTGGGCCATTTCTTGTTTATTTTCTGTCCTTCCTGTCAATCTATACTGCTGAGGTCCCAGCCTGACTTGGGACATCTGTCCAACTTAGGACTATGAACATCTCATGCTGAGATACTCAGAAACCAGCCTGGTTTGCTGGCATCTTATAGCTCTGCTCATTCTAGAATCCCCTCAGTAGAGAAAGGCATCTTTCCCAAGCATGACAGCTCCAGGGAAGCATCCCAAGAGTGCAGCTCCATATCACCCGAGAAGGTCATTGAGGACTTCCAGGTTCTTGATGCCCAGGTCTTGGGAAGCTGCTTTCCCTCCTGAGGGGCCATTGCGGCCACAGTCGCTGGGAGTGAATTTACCTTTCCCTTATTTAGCTTCCTTTTAGTTCTTGGCACCACACTTCGTAAATCCGTGGGGCTGTCTCTTTATTAGTGTATCTCCTGTCTTGTCCCTGTCCTGGCTTTTTTCCAGGAACTTCTGGTCTCCCTCCAAGGACTAGAGGGATTTCCAGGAACCAAAAGCTATTTCAGAGGAGACTTGGCTTCAAAAACTTCCCCGTGTGCCCTAAGGAGGGGTTGGCCAGAATCCTAGTACCTTAGGGCAGCTCCACCCTCACCTTGCTCTTTCTCCTCTAAGACTCTCTGCTCTTGGAATAACAGAGCCCATGACAAGTTAGTTGATTTTTCCAGAATATGCCATGACCAATCTGCCTCCCCTAGGAGAGGAAAGTGTGACCACTTCATTATATGTTATGACCTTCAATAGCATAAACCACCCCAAATCCATCCCATCCCCTGACCTTCCTGGTATCCCTCCCATCCCTCTGCTGCCTTTAAGAGGTGAGATGGAGTATGTCTGGGCCTATAGTATTGTCTCTGCACATAAATTCTCTTTGTTTTCTGATGGAAAACCCTTCAGGGTAGGGTTGACATCCTATTCCATCCACTAAAGGCTGAGGAAGTTCCAAAGTCAACACACAGAGTTGACAGACTATGAGATAGCACCTATGTGCTGTCTAATTCCGAAATCCCATGGGCCCTACTCGTTGATGTGACTTTGTGTCCGAGCCATGGTCATCAGGGAAAGTTTGAATGGCTCAATGCTGGGATAGGTGGTCTTCTCTGTGTCTTTGTGTAAACTAGGGTCACTCCCTCCACATGCCACCTCTCCCCTGTGTAAAATAAAGAGGACAGCAATCCAGGAAGATACTTGACATCAACCTGTGGCCCCACAGGTGTGTGCTCACATGTTTACACACATGCATATCCCCACATCCATGGGCAAAAACGTACAATAGAAACAGTGACAGCAAAGTTACGTAAAACTGTGATGCACATAAGTATTTATAATGGTCCATCTCCACAAGTTGATCAATCACATATTAACTATAGTAAGTCTGATAAATGCAAAATCATATATTATAAAGAAGAAAAGTCCAACCCTACTTTATCTCAAACTTTGAATGTTTAAATAATTCAAACTTATGAAAAAAATCACAAAAGTAGCACAAATTATTCTAATATCCTTTGCTCGGTTTCCCTGAATGTTTACATTTTACCACATATACTTTATCATTCCATTCATTTCTTTTTTTTTATGAACTAATTAAAAATTCATTGGAGACATGATTCTTCTTTATCCCTGAATACTTAAGGATGTATTTCCTTAAACACACACACACACACACACACAGTTTTTTTACACAACCGAAGTTTATCAAAACCATGGAAGGAGCACGGGTATAAAGCCATCATCTACTATACAGACCTTCCTCGCATTCTGGAAACAGAAGCTTTCCCCAGCCTCTCACCCTCACCATGCATCGCGTTGGAGTCTCTTTTCAACCATGATGGGAGTTTCTTGCTCTTTTGTTGGCCTTTTTTCTTTCATGGTGTGTATATTCTTGAAGAAGACTGGTCAGTTTCTTCTGCCCCAGCCCTCAATTGAAGTGTAACTCCAGTTTTCATAATCGGATTAAAATCTGGCATTTTTGGCACGCACATCACAGAAGTAATCGTGAGCTATTCTCATCACATTCTACCAGCCCCAGGACACAGATCTGTCCCGTAGAGAGAATGTTAACTTTGATCACTCAGCTAAGGCCGTGTCTACACGCTTCTTCATGCAGTGACTGTTTCCCCCTTGAAATTAATAAATATTTTTAGAAGATGCTTTATGACTAAATGTTGCTCATCAAAATTCTGCCTGCCTATGCTCATAATTCTTGCTTGAATCACGTACCACTGAGCAGCCAAGCAAGCAGTCCTCTTCTAATTGTATTTAATTCTTTCTACTGTTACCAGCGTGACAGTCTACTGCAAGGGAGAGCATTATTTTCTCTCAAAAATTATTCTTTTATTATTTAAGTAATTCATTTAACTCATTGTTCAGTCCGGGCTCAAGAATTCTTGTTCTCCATGACTGTTCATTGGCTATTACTCAGATTAATAAACTAGCTTAGATTATTCAACTAGTGTAGAAGTCCTTACAATCAGTTTCCATGGCCTTTGGACATCATCCTAACATCTTTTTTGTGTACTTCTGCACTGTCTTGTGATAGGGCAATGTAAGCATTCCTAGTTCCAGCCATAGAACCAGCCATTTCTCCAAGGATTCCCGGTTCCTTCAGGGGACGGTGGTCCTTAGAAGCTAAGATGTGGATGCTTGGCCTTGTTGTTGCTGCCAAGGAAGTTGTCACTCTTTACAGTTAACATCTGCTTCAACATTTTGACCTTCTTCTCTTTGCCACCTTCACCCCTATACATTGTTTTCACAAAACTTGGGATTGTATTTGGCTGAGATCTTTAGTCTTAATTTTTTTTTTTTTAATGAACAGCAGAGAACACATGTTTTCCTGGGTATTGCGAGCAAATTAGGTACAAGATAATTAGGTAACATCCACCACCAGTGCATGAGGTCCACAATTACTTCTGCATTTCCCATCTTCGCAATGTCATTTGCAGTTTACTTTCGTGATTTGAGGTAAGTCATAATGAGCAGTTCTAAAGAGTCTTCTCAAGGCACCTTTATTCTCATTCCCACAGGAAATTTGATGAACCGGGCATGCTGGTGCCTTTCTACAGAGGGAGAGCCTAGAACTCTGCGGCCTTTGTGAACCAGAGATGTTCTGTGACGAGCTGACTTGTGGATCCAGGATGAAGCCCAGGGCCTCTGGCTAGCTTGTGCTTTGTCCACCATTGCATGTGTGTATACGCTGTCTTCTGAATTTTAATTCTAAGCTACCTGATGGCAGACGTCATGGTTATTTTTAATTTTTTTAATTTTATTTATTTTTGGAGAGAGACACAGAGAGAGACAGACAGAAAGAGAGGGAGAGGAAGACAGATAGAGATGGGCACACCAGCAGTGTCTCAGCTGCTGCGAATGAAATCCAGATGTGTGCGCCCCCTTGTGGGCAAGTGCGGCATTGTGCCCTTGTGTCACTTTGCATCTGGCTAAACGTGGGACCTGGAGATTGGAACCTCTGGAGATTGGAACCAGCATTCTTAGGCTTAGGAGGCAGGCACCTTAACCACTAAGCCATCTCTCCAGCCCAGACGTCATGTTTTAATATGCCTCACCGCATAGTTCCAGTACATCCCAGGTGGTCAGCAGAAGTGCAAGAAAGTGTTTGAAGTCTTCTCTGGAACAAATTCTTAAGAAGCGTCTCCATTGGAAGTTAGCTGTAAAACACGTCTCTGTCTTTTTAAGACTATGACTACCAGATATCTTAATCACTGCTATTCTTCAAGGGATGCCATCAACGAGGGAGAAAGAGAACAGCCTGAAAAGGGAGGGGCAAGCCTAATACCTTTGCTAGCTGACTTGACATCGTAGCATCAAAACAAGCCATCCCACACTGCCTTATAACAGCTACACAGGGGAAAGGACACAGTTGGTCATAAACTACTCCATGGCAGGAATCCTTATCGGTAGCAGATGAAGGACCCAGAGACCCCATGGGGACACACTTGCAATAAATGATATTGTTCCAATTAGGACTTGGTTCAGCTGAAAATTAAAAGCATACAATCCAAATCACTCCGTCCTCAGCCACTTCCTTGCAGACATCCGGACCAGGAGGCTCTTTGATGTTGACTGTCCCCTTGCATCGCTCAGTGGAGGACCAAGCCAAACGGCACCACTTGTTCCAATTACCCTTCTCCTGACATGGCAGAGCTCCTTGTTCATCCGTGGGGAGTTACTCCAAACTCTCGCTGAGTCTCCCAGGTAGCAGCTCTGTGTTGAGGACCTGGGGCCATGTCAGACCTTAGCTGCCAAGGGGCCGCCAGCATAAGCCTTTTCTTCTGAGTTCACTTATTAGAAAAGTGAAGGATCCTGGGGCTTTGAAGAAAGCAGGAATAGTAAGCATTGCGGCAGGAAAGCAATCTCTCCATTTAGTTGATGGTCTCAACTTCCTCTTGGATTTTTCCACCTTCCCCTCCAGCATCTAAGTGCCCAGCATGTCCTACTACTGGGGCTGTTTGCACGGTTCCCATGTCTTGTTTCACTGCTATCAAAGTGAGTTCACTCAGTCCTCAGGGGTGTTGTGGAACACGTAGTAGAGTTAGAACTTGAACCCAGAGCCTGTATGCCAATTCTGCTATGTGCCTTCCTTCTGTTTACCTCACTTGGCTAATTGCAACAAAGTTCTAGAAGGTTATAAAAGTGTACGTAAAATAGTATGCTGAAAAGTTTTTCCTATAAGCTACATCCAAGTTGGGAAGGCTTTAGGGAGAACTCTTGACCTTGTAATTATGGTCAGGACTATGCTGAAGTTGCTGGAAATGTTTCTATAGGCTGTCATAGCAAAGCGAGAAAGGGGTTAATACAGATCTCTTCCACGGACCCTCCAAGACTTCACCTTTCTCTGCTCAGTAGTGTGTCCAGGAGGCTGGGGTGTCCAGGGTTGTACTCCTTCTCTCTTGCCCTCTGTGGCTGACTTTGATGGATGGAGAATGCCAGCTGGATACAGGAACTCCTCTGGCAGAGCACTGTGGATGGTGGGGTCCCTTCCCAAAAGCTCTTTCTCTCTAGGCTCCCATAACCACTCCCTCTACCAACCCCTCAGGCCAAGAAGTGGTCATGGCCCCCATTGTAGCTAGCCCTGGAGTGCAGCAGGAACCATCCTTGATCGGTCTCCTTGAATGCTTCCCATACCCTTATCAATGTGCCCCTACTAAACCCTCCGTTATTGCCTACTTGATCATATTGTTTCTTTCCTGCCGGGCCTGGGATTGAACGATTGAGTGTGTAAGTCAGATCTTCAGTGGAGACACACGTCCAAAGAACGTTGTACACACCTGACTTGAATCGATATGAGCGTGGTAGCTTCAGCGAGGTAAAATGGTGACATCGGATGACACTCAGAACAGCGTGCTTGTCCTCTTTCCATGTGTTGGGTCCTACCACTAATTCTAAGCACTGCACTCAGTCATTAAACAGCCTTGTAAGAAGGCTTCTACTTTCATCACTAGTTCATAGATGAGGAACTGAGGTGAAGAGGGGTTCATAGATAGTTATATTGCAGCTTCTCCCCCACAGTGTCAAGTGACCAGAGAGCCAAGTTCCAGGGCCAGAGCTCTTCATGTCCACGCTAGGCTTCTCCACAGGGACTGCATGTTGGTGCCAGTGGACACTGCTAGAGTGCCTTTAATTGCCCAAATTATGAGATCATCGGCACATCGCTTTTGAAGAAAAACTGCATGATGTTGGAATACTTCATTTAACTGTGGGACTTCTGACATAAGGTCTAGTGCCCAGCAATGCCATTTTTAGCCAAGCATAATTTAGGCAGATAGAAATGGATATTATCCCTAGGTTTGAATATTAAACACTATTTCAGTAGTACAGTGATGTGGAAAGGGCTCAGGAGACTTGGGCCCCACCATTCAGTAGTGGGTGACCTTGAACAAGCTCATTCATTCTCCTGCAGCCTCACTTCCCTTGTTTGTTCTATGAGGTTTCTCAGTACTCCCTCCCCACACACCCCGTCTGTATCATCATCTGACCCAATCGCCGTGACTCAACATCGCCAACTAGTGTTTGTTTACTGGTGTTGCTAGAACACCCAGACACAGGTGCTGGTCTTACAGAAGGAGCCTTGGATCCTTAAAAAAGGATCAGCCTTGGCTCAAGCACATAGCGAGAAAGGATCTTGTTGTCTCCTCAGCCAGACAGCAGTTTGGAACAAAGCAGGACCTGTGACGGTAAACACGCTAGAGGAATCGGGATCCCAGCCTTTGTCTTGGAGAAGGAGCTCAAGGCTTAGCAGTGAAGGGACAGGCTGTGCGGGAATAGGCCGGTGGATGAAAACGAGGCTTTCGCACAACTCTCCGGATTCCTCTTGAAGGGAACGCTGTTCACGGCAGAGAGGTCAGAGCCGCTTTGTTCGCTCTCTTCTGAATGTTCCTTCCTCTTCCAGGCCTTTGTTCATGCCATGAAAACGTTCTGAAAGGATCTCATCTATCCGGCGAAACCCCCAAGGGCAGATGAAACCTCCAAGATCCTATGAACTTAACTGATGTTCTGCAACGTTGTGCTTGGACCTTGCATGATGCTCTACTCACACCGTTATTTATGTATGTAGTGAGACTCGCCCACTGGATGTGAACAAGTCAGACTGGCATCTAAGTCCGTGGATTAGACCCTAATATTCCTTGCCTGGTGAAGGCGTCTGAAATCCCATTTCCCGTCTACCTCTCATGTACCACCTAAACATCAATACACATGCGCCTGGCATTTAAAGTAACAGAGTACCATGTATGTCATATGACCTCTATAATAAGGAAACTCACCTTAGTTCTCAGCCTGAAGAGATACTGAGAGATATCTCAGTAAACAATGACTAGAAGAAGTATAATTTCGTATATAACCGCGTGGACTTTGTATGATATTTTAATCCATGATCCATTTTAACATCCAGGCCCATCGCTGGATAAAGGTGGTTATTAGTTCAGAAATGCATATTCTTTCTGATGGTGGGAAGTACTGGTTTCACACCTTGTCCTTGACCATGCCTTGCTTACCAGTGGTTACATGGATGTCCACTTGTATCATTGCATTGACAAGTACACAAATTGCCACATTTTTCACTGTTGTTACTCTGCAGAAATTATAAAGTTAATCTACACAAACACAACCGTAGAGTTTCTGAGGGTCTTGACCAGAGAGTGATGTTGATCTCCTCAGAAGACCCCAGCCTCCGAGTTATCTATTTTTAGCTACTCTTTGAAGAACGGCAGCTAGCACCTGACAACTTAAAACTGGTAGGAAATGGGGAAAAAAGATGGAATGTTTGTGCAAATCTTGGAAGTACACCCAGCCCACACCTGGGAACTTATCTGTACTTGATAAGCACAGGATTTTTGTTCTAACGATATCCTTTCAGTTCAAGATGAACAGCCTACTCCTGTTTCATTTTTTTAAATTTTTTTCTCTCCTGGAAAATCCATAAATAATAGTTAAGCTTTCAAAACCAGCACAGAGAGAATAGTTCCAAGATGAAGGATGGGATCTGGCCAACCCTACCTGTCTAGGACAGATGTAGTGACTAGAGTCATGTTGCTGAGGATACAGTTGAGACCTAGATTTTAAGGACTGAAGGAAGATTCTAGAGACGTCTAGACCATGGAGCTCTGTCCCAATGGAGACAGCTGGGGAAAGTGAGGTAGCTGGAGCAAATTTATGTGATTTGTAATAGGTTTTACACTTGTTTGTGAGCTTGCTGGGTTAGATGCATTATAATTCCCATTAGACCATTGTGGTGGTTTGATTCAGGTGTTCCCCCATTAAACATATGCACTGGAAGCAGTGTATTTTGTTGGGGGTGGGTCTATGGGTGCTATAGCCAGCTTCCTCTTGCCAGTGTTTGGCACATTCTCCTGTTGCTGTTGTCCATCTGACATTGGCCAGGAGGTGATGTCCACCCTCTGCTCAAGCCATCGTTTCCCCCTGCCACCATGGAGCTTCCTGTTGAGTCTGTAAGCCAAAATAGACCCCATTTTCCCCCAAGCTGCTCTTGGTCAGGTGTTTTCTGCCAGCAATGTGAAGCTGACTGCAACGATACGCATCAGAAGGGTAGGACTGTCTAATTTAGCTCATCTTTACATCTCTAGACCAGGGTTCATTCCTCGGATACTATAGACCACCTTCACTCCTCACGTGTTGAATGGATCTGTCCCCTAACCAAGCCGTCCCCTCAACTTTGTTCAGTTTCAATCAGTTCCATGGGCCAGTCCTCAGACGCACCTCAATCGTGATCAGCACTGGCTTGAGTGAAGTAGGGAGGATGTTCAGTGATCTGCTGAACGTGGGCTGGGATTCAGTGCAGGGCCTCTGCGGAAAGATAGAAGCAAGATACCAGCGGCCCCTCCTCTTGGAACCATTTTTATCTGCATCAGGACATTTTTTTCTGGCACCTTCAAATGCACAAAGAGAAAAGCTGCCCTGCAGGACTGCGCTTGCCACTTCAGCCTGCAGCTCCTGGGAAAGAGACAAAGAGCTGGGCCTCTCCCTTCCCCAGGGCCCTCAGGTGCGGGATCAGAGAACCTGATCTGTTTATCGGGCTGCTTTGTGCCTTGCAGGGCAGCTGTGTGGCATGTACAGGGATCTCTGAAAGGCAGTGATCTGTAGGCTGTGTGCAGTTCAAGCCCAAGGGGCCATTCACGCCATGCACTCCAAATGGGGAGACCCAACCCTGGGGCTCCCGTGGTAAAGTGTGGTGGCTCTTTCATAGGCTCGCCAGGAGCATTAGGCTCCCACTTAGCTCTTAGTAATCAAGAAAGCAAATTCTGGCTATTTGTGACTTCAAGTTAAAATAATAATTATAATGATTATAGCTAAGATTTATTGAGAGCATACTGTGCCAAATGTTCTTTGCTCTGTTGATTAACTTGTTCCTTTCACTTGTGCAGGGGCAAGGTAAGTAAGCTGGTTTCCAGTTGAGAAAGACAGGCACAGGTCCCAACACATCTAAGTGTATACATCCTAATTAGTAAGATTGGGGTTTGAACCCTAGGATTCAGGTCCTGACCCACAAGGCAAACATCCTCTTTCTTCATGGAACTTTTAAATTAATTAATTAATTTATTTATTTATTTAAGAGAGAGAGACAGGGAGGGAGAGAATGGGCACGCCAGCAGCCTCTCATCCACTGTGAAAGAAATCCAGATGCGTGCGCCCCCTTGTGGGCAAGTAGGTATTGCGCCCTTGTGTTACTTTTTGCCTCTGGCTACACGTGGGACCTTGAGATTGGAACTGGCATTCTTAGGCTTGGCTGGCAGGCACCTTAAATGCCAAGCCATCTCTCCAGCCCTCATGGGAAATTTATCTTTGCATATATCTAGAGAAGGCAAGTTTAGGCATGTTTTAGTGACCTACTTGTGTGGCTGGTCCCCCTGGAAAGTCAAGTCTCAGCATAAATGTGACCCTTCAGAGGTACCGTCTTCATCCACCTGCATTTGCTTCTTGGAATAGTCCATTATTGTTCTGGAAGCCACAAGTCTGAAATCTCCTTTGACTTGGGGCTGCATCCATCATATGGCCACCTTGTCAGCATACCTGCACCCTCCCAGATCTCACACTCTGCTCTCCTGATGATACACGGCATTGGATTCAAGGCTAACTTGGAAATCCAGGTGGATCTCCTCATTCCAGGTCCTCTGCTGTGAAGGCTTTTACTACACATGCAAAGCTTTTTTTTTTTTTTTCCTCAGTGAGGAAACATTCACACGTTCTTGGGATTTTTACATGGATAAATCTTTGTATTTTGGGGGGCTGGTTACCATTAAACTACTACTACTACTACTACTACTACTACTACTACTACTACTTCTTCTTCTTCTTCTTCTTCTTCTTCTTCTTCTTCTTCTTCTCCTTCTCCTTCTCCTTCTCCTTCTCCTTCTCCTTCTCCTTCTCCTTCTTCTTCTTCTTCTTCTTTCAGAGAGAGAGAGAGAAAAAGAGAGAGAGGCAGAGAGAGACGTCAGAGGGAGAGAGAGAGAATTGGCATGTAAGGGCCTCAGCCACTGCAATTGAACTGCAGGCACTTGCACCATCTAGTGGGCATGTTTGACCTTGTGCTTGCCTCACCTTTGTGTGTCTGGCTAATGTGGGATCTGGAGAGTAGAACATGGGTCCTTAGGCTTCACAGGCAAGTGCCTTAACCACTAAGCCATCTCTCCAGCCCCCATTCAACTTCTTAAACTACCCAAAGAAGAATAAATTCTACTCCTTCCCCATTTCATTGTCCTGATCTCTTTCTCGTGGAATATGCCACTACATGGTGTCTTCTTACTTCTCCATGTGGTTTCCAGTGTTTTCAACCAGGGAAAATGGCAGCATTCTGAATGGGGCAGATTATCTATCACATAGGAGTGAGATTTTCATTGCCTTGTATTTATGGTTTCGAATTTTTGTTCAAATTGTTTGTTAATATGAAGGCTGGGTTGAAGTGGGCAGAGAGAGTCTTTATGGCAACAGCTCCCCTCCTCATATATTCTGCAGGTTGCCAATATCCTCAAGGGCAGGCAATACCCAACAGCTTAGGTGTTCTATGCTTATTTTATATATCCTTTCCAAAGAGCGAAAGCCCCATGAGGGCAATGACCATGAGTGTCTTGCTCACTGCTGTATTTTCTGAGTTAAAAGCAACATCTGAACCTGGTATTCATTCTCTGAGTGCACACAGGAGATAGGGCTGCACTTTCTGGAAACGTGGGTCAGATTTCTGTTGAGGTTCCTCCAGCTTAAGAAGGGAGTTATGTGACAGTAATAGAGGCCTCAATGATGGTAAGAAAACAATTAGGGAGGTCTCTAATCTCTTTCTGGGGTCTCTCACTTCTTATTATCCTGTGATAGTTGCTTCTCTTGTGGGCTGCTGTTGGGCTCAGCCCATTTCTTTACTTATTAACCTAATCCTGGCCATGTGATTCCTTCCCCATTAGTCTTAAGTACTTTTCCTGCAGTTGCCTGAGTCTGCTGTTGTCACCCTCCTGCCACCACCATAAGTTTCCTCCCAGGTTACTGTCACAAAACTAGAGGACTATTTTCAGGCCACGGGCCCGCCATCTGCTTGGGATGTTCTTCTCTGGCCACTAAAGCCAGCTGACATTTTAATCCCTACCTGTGTCAATGTCTATGATTCTTAGAAACCTCATTTATAAGCCAGGAGGGATACCTGATAGGTGGATTTATTAGTGACAATAGCCCCTGGGAGATTCTAGCAGTGCCATAATGATTATTTCTATTTTCCTGCCATTGTTATGGAAATGAAAGACAGGAAAGGATATAGGCAAATCTGTGCAGACTATAAAGACTTCTTTAGTGTGTGCTGCAGTTGAGTGCTGGGGAGGTGGCAGGAGGCATCTGGGCAAGGCCACAGATGACCCCGTGGCATTATAGTGAGTGGGTGTAGATGATGAGAATGGCAATATGGCCTCGGGTACAGTAAAAAGACTGGCATGCTTTGGATACAAATATCCCCCGTAGGCTCCTGTGCCTGATCACCTGGTCCCCAGCTGACGGCACTGTGATGAGCTAGGACCTTTAGGAGGCAGATCCTTGCTGGAGGAAGGGAATTTGGGGGTGGGCCTTGAGGTTTATAGCCCTGTCTTATTTCCTATCTCCTTTCTGTTTCCTGATCTGCCCACATGTGCTCTACCACAGCTGAGGTCCACTCCTGCCACCATGCCTTCCCCACCATAATGGTCTCAAACTGTGAGCTCAAATAAATCCTTCTTCCCTTATATTGCCTCTGGCCAGGTATTTGGTCACAGTAATGTGAAAAGTAGCTGATTCAGGGGCTTCCGAGAAATGTAAAAAAAATATATATATAGGATTAGCCCACTTTGGGTCTTTGTGTCTTTCAGTAATCTCAGATGTGACCTTGTGCAAAATATCTGTAAGGGAGAGAAAAGAAATAACTGCTCAAGGTCATGCAGCTGGGCATAGCCAAGCTGGGAACTGGACTCTGCGAGAGCAGAAGCTTGTGCTTTGCCTACTGCCCTCCCTACCTGGTCTCTCAGGAACAATTGCGGCTACAGGCTCTGTGGCTGAAAAGCGCCAAGACTGGTTTTGCTCTGCCCAGTGTATGGCTGCTTGAAGGAGTGCTGCGGGCTTCTGATCCACTAGGAAGCAGAGGTACAGACGAGAGACGTCCGTAGCTTTCCCCAGGCTGTATGTCAATTTGGCTATGATAATCAGCTGTATGCTCACATATGCATACACACACACACACACACACACACACACACACACACCCTCATCACCATGACCACCACCTACAGACATTGTCCCAGCTTGAGCCAGTTTGGGAAGTCGGCATGGGTCCGGACAAGCACAGCAAAATCAGCAAAGCTATGGCAGCCAGTGACGTGCAGGTAATCGAGAGGTGATTGTGCAAGGATCATCGCCTCCATTTAGGTGTCAATTGTGTAATTTCCAGCTGTTCCTCAGCTCAACAGCTGGAGTTCAATATGCTCAGGGCATATCTGGAGGCCCCTAGCTGGGAGCTCAATATGAAACCGGTTTCCAGGATCCAGGCAAAGCAGCTCGTGCCACCGCAAACCGCAAAGGACAGGCCTCTTTTTTCCGTCCGCTTAAGCAATGGTGGCTCTTTGGGGACAGTCTTGGGGCAGACTGAAAGTGGCTGGTCTAAGACAAAATGGAGCTAGGAAAAAAGATATCCTAAAACAAAGATACACGGTGGATTAAGTCCATGGTGGAGGATTGCTATCATTAGTTCTGGTTTAGACAAAGAAGTCAAATCGTTCTTCCTGTGTCAAACAAAGCACGATTTGCAGAACTGGATATTCAGGCCAGTTTGTTTTGCCCCTAAAACCTGAGCTATGTGTTGCACACTCATCGGAAGCAGTTTCCCAGAAGGCTCTGCCCCACAATGGAAACGTCCTGCCAGCTTCACTAGACTCCTCTAGCTCTAAGAAAGCAAGCCTAAAAGAGAATGTGCTTCCTCCGAGGAGGGAGGAGCCCCCGAAACAGAGGTCCTAGAGGGCTCTGAGATGTGCTAAGCTGACCTCAAGGACAAGCTTCCAAAAGGGTCTCCCCTCCTGCGGTATTGTCTTCACCGTCAAAGTGAGTCAGAGGTAATAGAGGATTTTATCTTCCCTCCCACCTTTGGTTCCATTACGTCACTTTCTGTTTCCTTGAACAAGACCAGTCTGCTTGCTTTTCTTCCCTCTTGTCTGCTCTGGTAAGAAAGGGTACACTACGCATTCTGCTACACTACGCATTCTGCTACACTACGCATTCTGCTACACTACGCATCTGCTGCACTACGCATCTGCTACACTACGCATTCTGCTACACTACGCATTCTGCTACACTACGCATTCTGCTACACTACGCATTCCTAGGCCCATGGTGGACCTACTAATTCAATCCCAACATTCTTCACAGCCCAGGGTGTGCCTTCCATTTCTTCTCCTTCTCCTTCTCCTTCTTCTTCTTCTTCTTCTTCTTCTCTCTCTCTCTCTCTTTTTGGTTTTCCAAGGTAGGGTCTCACTCTAGTCCAGGCTGACCTGGAATTCACTCTGTAGTCCCAGGGTGGCCTCGAACTCAAGGTGATCCTCCTACCTCTGCTTCCCGAGTGCTGGGATTAACGGCATGCACCACCATGCCCAGCTTCCATTTCTTCTTAAAGCAGAACTCTAACTGAGACCTCATTGAATGTCTGGGTTCCTGATTTACTTTTCCGCTCATGACGTATTCGTGAAGGATCAACTGCAGCAGGGCATTGTTTCAAACACTGGGAATTCAGCACCAGGTGAACAGAAAAACCCCATCTGGGAGCATATATATGAATGACATGGGCAGCTACTACAAGCTCACAATGACAAAACAGGGATCCGCAGAGTAAAGCGATTGATGTTCGAGCCCCAGCTTCAAGTGAAGATGGCAAGAGCTGCAGGGCAATGCTGGGCGTGAGACGTCTCCTGGTTTCTTCCCATCAGCCCTCTGGGTTCTGATTTCAGAAAGGCAAATCTGCCTGGTGGCCAGAACGAGAAAGAGCATTTGGGATAGAGGGTTGGGGAAGCTGAGGATCCTTGCCTCAATTTAGTGTATCCCTAGAGTTCAGTGGGGCCTCGTTCCATTTTAGCTCATTGAATCATCCCAGAATGTGGACTAGGGCCCTCATCATGGGCCAAAGCATTGGGGACACAAGGACAAAAGGATGTTCACAGTGAAAAGAAGTGGGGGGCTGATGATAGCAGTACTTTCCTCAGTGGTTCCCTTCTGTACAAAAGAGTAGATACGGCCTCTGATAGTCGCCACCATTTGGAGTAACCATCTCTTGCCAGAGGACCGGTCACTCTATCCCCTGGCTTTGCATTGATGTTGCTAAATCAGGAAGGCCTAGTGGTCAGGGATTGCTTGTCAAAGGGAAGTTTTGTCTTGTTCAGGCTAACTGTGGTACTTACTGTTTGGGCTCAGTCCTTGAATGCATATCCTTCTGCTGACCTGTCCAGTATCCCATGACTTCAGGCTTCTGATTAGACCACAGAACTCAGAAATAGTTTATCCTTTTTTCTCCAGGACAGCTGTGGTTAGCTCTTGTGGTTGTTTGAATGTGAATTCCCCCCACCCCAGGGCCTCAGATGTTTGTAATTATGCCTTCAGCTGATGGAGCCTTTGGGAGGTAGAGCCTTGCTGGGGGAGGTGTGTTACTGGAGTTGAATCTTGAGGATTTTTTTTAGTTTGTCCCCACTGAGTGATCACAGAGAGCTTGCTTTTCACTATTTCCCTTCTGATATCTGACAATGCGACTCAGCTTCCTGCTCCTTCCATACTTTTCCCACAGTGATGAGACTTCTCTTCAAGACTGTAATGCAGAGATACACTCTTTCCTTCCCTACGCAGCCTCTGGTCAATTATTCTGCACACAAATGAGAAGCCCCATTGCTTTCAAAGTTACACCAGAAAGAGTGACTTAAGAGAGGGCGTCTTACGTGGCAGGATAGCCAGGTAGATGTGTATTCAGCCAAGTTTTAGTCAGTTTCCCCACGGAATTGTTTAAATGCAATTTGCTATGCCCGGGACAAGTTCAAAGGAATAAAAATAAGATATGATGCAAGAGGCAAGTGCCACGAATGCATGACCACACAAAGAAGAGAATTCAGAGCAGGGGAAATAGAGACTCTACCGGGTATTTCTAATATCTCTGGATGATGGGAAGAGATACTGAAGAGTTTGTCTGTTAAATTTCAATAGGGTGGGGTGGGGTTTACCAGCCTCTCGTGGAGCTTGGTTCTACCTTATAAAGAATAGTAATTAATCAGGCACTGTGGTGCACTCCTTTAATCCAAGCACTCAGGAGAGGTAGGAGGGATCGCCATGAGTTCAAGGCCACCCTGAGATTATATAGTGAATTCCAGGTGAGCCTGGGCTAGAGTGAGGCTCTACCTCAACACCTCCCCCCCAAAAGAATAGCAATTGAGAAGTCAGTGTGCATGCTAAAGTGGTAGGGGAGCTCAGAATATGACTAGGCCCGTGTACACCCTAACTCCTAGTCAGTTATTTTGTGCTAAAATACATCTTATTAAAATAACGGCACATTAATCCGGTGTGGTGGTGCACGCCTTCAATCCCAGCACTCGGGAAGAAGAGGCAGGAGGATCGCCATGAGTTCGAAGCCACCCTGAGACTACATAGTGAATTCCAGGTCAGCCTGGGCCAGGCTGAGACCTCTAAAAACAACAACAACAACAACAACAAAATAATGGCACAAGCAAAATATACATAGGTACATGTACATATATGTGTTCATATGTCCATGTTCACATTAATATCGTGTCTATAACTTTAGCCAGTGCTTAATCATATAATAGCAAAGATAGATCCTGGTATTTACTTAGGGATTGTTAATTGTTATGGAATACCTGGGGCTAGAAAGGGTTAGGTTCCCCATGTGCAGTGTAATGATTCCTCCAATCCTCAGGAGGGCAGCCATGCTCAGGGTGTGCATTCACACCGCTCTATCCCAGCTCCCTTACCCATAGAATTTTAAGGCCGCACATTTCAGGATCTGCTGAAATTTTTGATGATAAGGACAACAGGTGACCACTGCAAAATTAGAAGTGATTTTAGCTTGCCGTTTGGGGGGGGCAAAATTTGTTTTCTGTGTAACAGGGTTTGTTGTAGAGCAACCATACTCGTGATAGTGCGTGGATAATAATATCTCTGTGTCCTTAGAGGCCCCGGGTTAGCCACTCTCTACATATGCAAAGCGCCACCCTTAGTGTTAAAACTGTTAATATTATTCACATGACTGAGCCAAGTACATGCTCAGTACTTTGCATGCAGGGTATGATCTCATCCAGTCGTCTCATCTCTGTGGAATTTAGATTGTTAGGTGCTTACTTTATGCAAATGGTGACGTTGTGGCTCACAGCAAGGCAATTCATCCCACATTACCCAGGTGACACAAGGCCACCAAAATTCTCATCCAGGGGAAGGGGTGAAGATTTAAGTCACATACTCTGGGTGAGGGTGGTGGGGGGACATAGTGGTGACCGCCTCCCAGGACAGCAGTGGGCAGTCCCGGAGATCATTCAAGGGGACATCTAGACTGGCCTGACAAACAGGAGCGTCTCAAATAATGACGGTCTCTTTCCCTCTCCACTGAGGCAGTCAATGTGACCAAGGAAACAGTGAAAAATGTAGTCTTTTAAGTTTTTCTTTTTGAGTGACATGCAGATATTTTTTTCTTTAAAAAAACTATTTTTTTTTATTTGACAGAGAAAGAGGGAGAGAGAGAGAGAGAGAGAAAGAACGAGCGCGACAAGGTCTCCAGCCACTGCAAACGAACTCCAGACGCATATGCCCCTTTGTGCATCTGGCTTACGTGGGTCCTGGGGTATTGAACCTGGGTCCTTTGGCTTTGCAGGCAAACGCCTTAACTGCTAAGCCATCCCTCCAGCCCCATGCAGATATTTCTAAGCTAGTTTTGATGGAGTCTCATTTTCAGGGGCTCTGGAAATACTCGTAGAAAAACTCCCATTAGCCTTCCACCTCTGACAGTCTCATGTTGATCCTCACGGCAGAGGTTACCACGATAGACCCACAAATAATGAAGCTAATCACGGCGAGGTGGCAAGCTCCCCAACTTTTAATACCATCAGCTCTCCATCTGATAGATGTCATTTCTTTCAACGGCTTCAACTTTCTTCAAGGCAGAAAGCCATTGAAGCCGCAGCATCGCTGAACATCTGTCTTCTCATGTGGGCAGATATTGGGATTAAATTAACTAGAAATGAATAGAATGATGTATGACAGGGTGCAGATGTCCCAGGCACAGTGTGATAATTTCATTGCAAAACTATGTAATGAATTCCATACATTATGGAAGTACAAATGTACCACTTTAGGTAATTGTGATGAAAAGGTGTAATGTGCAAGGCATAAACAGAGTGGGAGCCCAAGGGCACGTCTCCTCTGCTATTTCTCTTCAGACATTTCAGAATGACTTTATTTGGTTTAGTGTAAGCCTATTATTATTATTAGTAGTAGTATTAGAACCTTATTTTTTTTTTCAGTTGGCCCCTTCAGCATTTCTTGCCTGGTTGGTATAAGAAATATTTGGAGTAGAGAATGAGAATTTGGGCAAATTAAAGCTTCAGCCTCCTCCTGGGGAGTATTTTGTTGTGAGCATTTCATAAGAGGAGGAGTGAATGTCACCCTCCCTCCCTCCCTGGTTGCTTCCCCTCCCCCTCCCCTCCCCCTCCCCCTTATGGGCTAGGGAGAACATTTCCACATCCTCTTCTACTCTGTGGGGGCGGGGGGGGGGCTCAGAGGTGATGATCAGTTTAAAGTCAAAAGCCCAAGACTGCCCCCGACTGCTGTGTGACCTTGGGAAAGTCAGTTCATCTCTTGGACCTGTTACTCGGCCGTTCTAAGAGACCACAGAACTTTTCCGTTACTCCCACATCTTCATGTCACCAGGTACAATCGAGGGAGCCGCACATAAACTCTGTGACAATAAGTACACTTGCCTCACCTACTGAACGTTTTATCTCAGTGCCCAGCAAAGGGGACCACACCAAGTAAGTCACTAATAATTTTTTAATGCATAAGTCAGAGAAAGTATGTGGGAAGTGAAGTGATGGGCACAATGACCCATAAAAGATGTGAAATTACTATTTCATGAATTCCAACTGCTTGGTGCTATCTGCAAAGACCTTCACATTGGGTGGGGGTTAACATGACCACTGGACAGCTTATTGTCTGGTCAGAAATGCTGGCTTAGTATCAGGCAAACCTGGAGCACAGAGACAGGCTGCAGATCTTCCAGGATCATGCAGCACCGTAGATGCAGACTGCGTCTGCAGCCTCACTTTACCAGCTGGCCTACCTCTCCTCCCTGCAGATGCGCGCCTTTGCCATAGTGGATTCCATCCAGGGCCAGAAGGAATGTGTTGCCTGGAATGTATGTCCAGTAGCCTGGCTAACCGAGTGGCAGTGAAATTCCTCTGGTTACAGATGGGGTCAGCTCCAGCCTGTTCCCTCCATTCTACCATCCTTCCACAGAGCTCCTCTCTTCCCCTTTAAGTCTCCCCTCCACCAATTATTCGCCTGGAGTGACATCAGTGGAAAAATGTGAGTCAATGGCAGCCAAGGGGAAACCTTAGCCTCCATCCCCAGAGCCAGAAAAGCCTGTTTTGAATACTCTGATTGGCCCTCGGTTTCCCTGGCTTGTTTGTGACACGTAATAGAATGCTTTGGGCACTAAGTAAGTAAACAAGATCTCTGAGGTGATCCGAGGTCACCAAGGGCCAGGGTCCTTCTGTCCACTGCACAGATGCTTCTGTCAGTGCCTTCCTTTCTGAGCCAGGAACACTGTGGTAGCAGTCCCGAGAAGACCTTCCAGGGTAGGCTACTCGGGCTGCACGGGGACGCTGCTGCACCAAAAGCTGTAGGCTTGGGTTTGGTCTGCACACATCCTCCCAGCCTGCTCTTCTTCCAGCAAACCTCAGAGCTGTCTTCCGGGCCCTGAAGGTCTTGCCAACTTGGACGCCTTGGAAGGAACGTTATTCAGAAAGGAGACTAGAAGAAGGTGCTAATCTTCCACTGCTTATCAAATTTGAGCAAAAAAATGTTGACATCCCACTTTCCTAAGTGCTGCCTCAGCTCTTTTCTGTTCCACGAGGAGAGGGGAACCAGCTGTGCGTGTCTAGCATGGGAGAAAAACGCCACGTGGACTCTCCAGCCCTTTTTACCTGCCAGGGCCAGAGCTAGGGGCATGGGGGTGGGGTGGGGGGAGAGCATGGGCTCCTGGCAGGCTTCTTGGTCCTCAGGATTATGGCTCTGTGGGCTCCCTGGGGAAGCATCCTATTTCTTGACTCGGCTACAAATGCCTCTTCAACTCTCAAGAAAAAAAATGTCACCACTGAAAAGTGACTGCCTTAACTAGGGAGAGAATACTTCGTTTTCTCACGCTGGGAGATGTGTTTGGGATCATCTGGCTTTGCAAGCAGATGCCCAGTGTATCTCGCTTTAAATCGACTCAACGTGACTGGACCTTTTCCTGGATGAATTAATTGAGCGTGGCTAAAGCCAAAATGTTCTTCCGATTAAGGAGCTAGGCAGAGGGGCGCTGGGTCAGGATGTCAGCCTGGGAGGAGGTAGCGACCTGTTTACTTCTATTCTCCTAACAGAAGGAACAGGCAGGCGCAGCCCACTGGAAATAATTTTGAATAATCTCACTCTATTACTTGAAGCGAAATTGAGTCTGCTCAAGCTACCCCAGTGATCCGACATCTCCACGAAACGGGGGAAGCTAATATCCAATTCATGCTGCATAAAATAAGTGACAGAAGGAAAAGCTGGATGAAATCTGGAAGTTTTTAGTTTTCAATTTGTGCGGCATGCCTTCTATTACCAGACCCACTCCCGAATGCAGCTCACATGGAGGAGCGTTTCATTAGGACACTGGCCATTAGTGGGTGTGTGTGTGTGTGTGTGTGTGTGTGTGTGTGTTTTGTTGGTTATTGATGTCCAACACTGAAATCAGATCTACATTTTGCTACATACATCAAAACTAGAAAGGGAGTTTGTCTAAGGAATGGACAAATCCCTGATTGACCCACTACAGCTCGCCTGGCTGAAGGAGCAGATGGCCTAGACATTAGATTTGACCCCTTAGAAAATGCTCCCAGTATGAGGGGAAAGGCCTCATTAGCTTATCTCACGCTCATCACACAGCCCTGACAAGGTCTGTGTGCCCACAGACAAGCTCTCTGCTAAGCAACCATCATTCGCCGAGCACAGGGGGAACCTTAATGTCTCTCTGAGTCTTTCCTGGGTCTGCCTCTGAGTCCGTGCACCTCCTGATCGGATCCAGCTTCACATCCTCTCCAGCACCTGTCTCCTCTCTGTGCCTGGTAAAGATGTTGAGCCCATTTCTCCAGCAATCCCTGTCACTCTTTGTCATGGTTTGAATGTGGAATGTGTGATTGAACACTTTGTCCCCAGCTGCTACTGCCATTTTGTGGGCTGAGACCTAGCTGGAGGAAGTGGGTCATTGAGGCATCAGCCTTGAAGGTCCCAGCCTGGTCTTATTCGTGGACAAAGCTCTCTCAGCATCCTGATCCTCCAAGAGGTGAGCAAGCCACACTGCAAGCTTCCACTCCTCCCCCCAGACAGACCCCTCCAGCTGCCGTGCCTTCTCATGATGGCCAATAGACCCTCTGAACCAGGAGCCAAGACAAATCTTTCCTTATTTAAGTTGCTTCTGTCTGGCTTTAGGTTAGAGCGATAAGAGAGATGGCCGAAGCAAGTTGTGTTTTGAGAATTCACAGAGAATTCCAGTGCATTCAAGGAAAAGGTTAGGACAATGTGCCTAGCTGGTGAAGTCTGCATGGATAAATTCCAAGAAATTTTTTTGTTTATAGTTACCTCGGTCTCTAATATAGACTCATAGTTCAACTTAACCTTTATTAACTAGCAATGATGGTTGTAACCTTTGCTAGAATTTGAGGATAAAGAGAAATAAATAAGACATTGCACCTATTCTTGTGGGGCTCGTGGCTTAGGATGGAGCAGATGGGCAGATAAGAAGAATACAGTGGGCTGGAGAGATGGCTTAGCAGTTAAGCACTTGCTTGTGAAGCCTAAGGACCCCAGTTTGAGGCTCAATTCCTCAGTAACCATGTAAGCCAGATGCACAAGATGGTGCATGCATCTGGAGTTTGTTTGCAGTGGCTGGAGGCCCTGGTGCACCCATTCTCTCTCTCTCCCTGCCTCTTTCTCTCTGTCTGTCTGTTGCTAATAAATAAATAAAAAATAAAATAAAATAATTTTAAAAGAAGAATATGGTGACATGTGAGATAGGGGAGATGGGTACAGATGAGGTGGTTCAATTCTGGATTTCAAAGCCAGAATCCTTAGGTGGGAACCCAGCCCAGTCACTTATTTGCTCGGTGACCCGATGGGATCTCTTAACTATTCTGTGTTTATTCTTTGTCCATAAAAGGAGGATAGCCCACAGTACTTACCTCAGAGGAGTACCTACTTAATGGGAACGTGGCTTAGGAAGCAAATCACACCTACAACAGAGTCTAACACGTCAGAGGGGCTCAGTAATGGTTAGTTATGATCTCAGAACCCACCGTCTGCTGACGCTTTAGCTTTGGGCAATTTCTTTCTTTGCCAAAGACTGAGCTTTTATGAAGATAAAGACATCACAATTCAAAGATACCACCACTGGCGGGGATGAAAACCTCTCGGCTGTCGCTGTGGCCATACATTTTGAAGCAGGTCTGGCCTCCTTCTGCTCAGTGGTCCCCCATTTGGACACACAGAGCTGTCTTGGACACGGAGCACTCCTCTCCTATGCATGTCACTGGACAGCATCTTTCGCTCTCAAAGTCTTAAAGTTCCATCCAGCCAAAGCATCTGTTTCTGCCCTCCTGGGCTTTTGTCCCAAGAATGTCCATCACAAGAACACCTCCCGCAGCCCTTCCTTGTGCATATAGACAGAAACAGCCAACCCACTAACAGAGCAGGCAGGGGCGAGACTCTATCAGGAAGGATTTTTAAATTTTCTTTTGTTATGTGTGTATGCATGTTGTGTGTGTGTGTGTGTGTGCGCTCATGTGTGTGCAGTGAAAGACAACCATGGGGCTATCCTAAGGAATGCTATCCATCTCTCTCTCTTTTTTTTTTTTTTTTTAAATTATTTATTTATTTATTTGACAGAGAAAGAGGAAGAGAGAAAGTGAGAGAGAATGGGTGCTCCAGGGTCTCCAGCCTACAATGAACTCCAGACATATGTGCCCCCTTGCCCATCTGGCTAACGTGGATCCTGGGGAATTGAACCTAGGTCCTTTGGCTTTGCAGGTAAGTGCCTTAATCGCTAAGCCCTATCCAATTTTTTTTTGTTTGTTTTGTTTTTTCGAGGTAGGGTCTCACTCTGGTCCAGGCTGACCTGGAATTCACTATGTAGTCTCAGGGTGGCTTCAAACTCATGGTGATCCTCCTACCTCTGCTTCCTGAATTCTGGGATTAAAGGTGTGCGCCACTACGCTTGGCTCTATCCAACTCTTTTTGAGGCAAGATCTCTCATTGGCCTGGAGCTCACCACTGAGTCTAGATTGGGGCCCAGCAAGTACCAGGATCCACTTGTTTCTGCCCCACCAAGTGCAGGGATTAGAAGAATGCCGCCACCCCTGGAATTTTGTCCATGGTTACATGGTTACTGGGGATTGAATTTATGACCCTGCGCTTATGAGCCAAGCGTTTTACTTCCTGAGCCATCTCTCCGGCAGTTTAGAAAGCTGCCTCAACTCTGCTCCCTGCTCTTGTGGCCCTGCCACTCAGCCCTTGTGACACAGGCAGTTTCTTTTTCTAGTAGGCAGTATTGTTTCCCAATTCCTCCTAGGCCTGGGGATCATTGTGCTTGCTGAGTGTGTGTGTGTGTGTTTCAGGGCTATCCCAGTTCAGGGAGTCTGGGCTGTGATTTTATTGATCCTTGATCCTTCCCGTTCCAAAGTGACAGCCAGAACATTCTTGGAGAGCCTTGTCTTGAGTCGTGCAGGACACATCTACCTCTGACAGGTGTGTGGCAAATAGTTGCTGCAGAACGAGCTGGAGCCCAAGAGCACGTGATGTGTGGTGACATCATGAGTGTCAGCATGTCCTGCAAGGAAGGTGCTTCATTATTATTATTTGTTGTTGTTCAATTAAGTGATGTGATGCTATGGTGATGTGATGAGGTCAGTGAGGGGCATTCAGCTAAGGGATGCTGTAGGGAACAGGTGCCACGAGTTCCTGGGAGTGAAGGGAAGGACCACGTTTTAATTCCAGAAAGCAAACCCCGTGGAACAGAATGAGCTCAGGGCGTGTGTGTGTGTGTGTGTGTGTGTGTGTGTGTGTGTGTGTGTGTGTGTTTCACTTGTGGGAATTGCGAGTGAGGCACAGCCCAGTTACTCGGAAGTCATTGCATAGTTGGTGTCCTTCGCTTCTCCAACTCACAGTGAGCATGTGGGCCTGAAGCTCGAAGCATGGCGTGAGTGGAACTCTCTGACCCAGCTCCTCCACACTGGAGCAAACTCTCGCTTTGCTCACGGGGTGCTGTGGTGGGTTAGGGTTCTACAGATCCCCCACTGGATGTTGTGCCACCATGTGAGCCTCTGTTGCTCTCATGAGGAGAGTGGACCCACGTCTGGAGTTAGACCGCAGTGCCCTGCTGAGGTGACAAAGGTTTCCTCCTTCTTTATTTTTTATTTTTGGTTTCTCAAAAGGGGGATTTACATTCTTCTACATACTCTGCTGGCTTGAGGGTCTCGGGGCTAAGGGATTGAAGGCCTTGGAGGAAATTCACCAGTGTCCCGTTCAAAGACCACAAGCTCCATGTTCTGTTCATTACAAAGCAATCGCCGTCTACTGAGAAGCTCCAGAAAGCCAGTGGATTTGGGCAGGAGTTCATGTCCTGGGATCCTTGCCATAACTGGACAGGACAGCTTCAAGGACTGTCTGTGCCACCAGTCAGGGCAGCCCTGAGAGCTGTGTCCACAGGACAGACATCTCCTCACTTAATCAAGATGCTTATCCCAGGGCTGGAGAGATGGCTTAGCGGTTAAGGCGTTTGCCTACAAAGCCAAAGGATCCCAGTTCAATTCTCCAGGACCCACATAAGCCAGATGCACGAGGGGCACATGCATCTGGAGTTCATTTGCAGTGGTTAGAGGCCCTGGCCTCTCTCTGTGTCTGCCTCTCTTCTATCTCTCTGCTTGCAAATAAATAAATAAAAATTTAAAAAAATGTTTTAAAAAAAGATCATTATCCCAGTGGGGAGGCATGATAGGGCCTATGGAGGGCCTGGGATGCCACTTTAGTTCTTTCAGCCAATTCAGTTCTTTCTCACTCTAAGCAGGTAATTTTGGCACCTTGTGGAATCTTTCCAAAGCCTTGCTTTCCTTAATTGAACAAAAAATAATGAAGTACCTTCCTTGCGGGATTATTGGGGGAGGTAGGGATGACGCATGTCAAGGGAACCCCCCCCCGCATGTCTGGCAGCTGACGGCAGTGATAACAGCAGCCTCCACTATTTCCCACTTACTGAGAGAGTGCCAGACACTGCGATGAGTTCTTTGCATATTTTCCTAGGGATGGTATGCATCCAGAGGCCACACACTTGGTGAGTTGAATACATAGCATTCTCTACTTATTTCTTTACAATTTTCCTTTATCTTTAAATCATCAGTCTAGATATCTTATCTCAAGCCTGATGTGTGTGTACCCCATCCAGACTCCACCAGACAACGTTAGCTGCCTCAGTGTGGTTTTTTTTTTTGTTTGTTTGTTTGGTTGTTTTGGATTTAAGCTTGGCCAGTTCAGTTCCCTCCCCCTCAATGTCCCTTGCTTTGTTGTGGCATCTCCATCTCAGGGGTGAGAAGTATTCTGGCATGGTGTGTGGGAGGGAAAGACTGAGGCTGGGGCCTGAGGTCATTCGTTTCTGACCGATGATATCTGCCAAGATGTGACTCCTGCTCTCTGTCGCTGGCATCCTTGTGCCAGGCGCACCCACACTGCTGTGTCTCACCCGGTCCTCGGCTGGGTAGTCCTGGCTGTCTTTTTCCCTGCCATCCTTGTCTCTGAATTCTAGCACCCACCCATGATGTGCGTGCAAGCTTGTTTTCAAGTGCCATGCTGACTGCTGTAGACCCCTGGATGCCCGAGGGCTCTGCCTCTGTGACCCCACAGAGCATTTCTGCTCCTGGCTCCTGGATCTCGTGAGCTGCCATGCTCTGGATAGTCAGACAGAGATAAATTCCTTTACTCTGGATCCACAGCTCTCCTGCCTGCCTCTGGCACCTGGCTGGAGGGCAGAGCTGAAAGACCACTTCTCAGAGAGTCTTCAGCTCGCTCTCTGATGTCTACAGCTTGGAGGGAGGTTTTCATGCATGTGGTGTGTGTGTGTGTGTGTGTGTGTGTGTATGCAGATGTGCACATCCCATGAGCATACATACGGTGGCCAGAGGGTAGCATCGGGTGTCCTTGCCTTGTTTCTTATCTGAGAGTTGGGGGCTTTTGTCAGGCTGGCTGGTAAGGCACCAAACCCTGGTTTTCCTTGACCCCTGCTCTCCTAGGTATTTTCTGTCTTCAGGCTCGAGAGCAGTGAGCTGGGACTGTGCTGAACTTCATTCTCTGGTTCGACCATGTCAGTTCTTTTTAAAACATGGTGGCGACAGTCCACTTGTTGCAGTGGGGGCAGCTTAAGAGGGAATCGGAGGATGCAAATGGGGGCGGGGGGGAAGATGGCCACCATCTGTCGGAACAAACACTGTCTTAGGTAATCTTGCAAATGATCTGACAATGCAGCTTTCCTTGTCAACCCATTTTATAAAGGATGAGCCATTGCTCAGAGGGACTTGGGTGGCTGGTGGCTGACCCACCTCAGCCAGCCACCAAATATTTACAGAGTTCCTTACACACAGACACTGTTCGGAATTTTAGACAATATAGCGACAACCAAGACAAACCCTATTTTCTCATGGGGCATACAGCCAAGTGGGATGGGATAAGCAGGAAAGAATGAGTAAGGGAAGAGACCAAGGCAGTAACTCAACGGCATAACCTGAGTGGATGAGTTTTAGGGTTATCTACGAATCATGAAGTGGGAAGAAAGAATGCCACAGACATCCACCCCATGACAATGAATTAAGTGAAGGCTTCTGTACAAGAAGAAAGCAAATCTCCAGGAGAGGGAACAGCTGGCAGTGTGCTTAACTGAACAGCCAGAGGGAAGAAGGGCCAGGACTCGAACCCAGATCCCTGGCTGCAGAACCTATAGGTTTCACTACCATCTGACGGGGAAGTTGGCTAGTGCTTGTATTGTTTCTCCACACCTGGTCTAGCATGCGGTGCCCTTCCCCTTTCTTGTGCTAATGAGTGCATGCAAATGCTGGATGGTCTCGCAGGCTCTCCCAGTAACTATGGAAGAATGTATGTGCGGGGCAAACAGCAGAGACAGTACCCACACTTCTCATTAGGAGCCAGTGAGGCAAGGAGTGGAGACCAGGAGGAAGACTTTCTTGTCATGTTGCTGTCTGTATGTGTGCATGTAGCATGTGCTTATGTGTGCATGCATGTGGGTGTGTACAGATGCCAGAGGTCCACCTCGGATGTCTTCTTCTTACTGTTTGTTTTGTGTGTGTGTGTGACAGGGTTCTTGCTGAACCTACAACTCACCGGTATAGCTAGACTAGCCAGCCAGCAAGCCCTTGGGCTCCTCTGTCTTCACTTCCTTAGAACGGAGATTACAGGTGCATGCTTCTGCACCCAGCGTATTATTTCTTTTTTTCTTTTTCTCTTTCTTTTTCTCTTTCCTTCCTTCCTTCCTTCTTTCTTTCTTTCTTTCTTTCTTTCTTTCTTTCTTTCTTTCTTTCTTTCTTTCTTTTTGGAGAGAGGCAGAGAAAGAGGGAGAGACAGAGAGAGAGAGAGGAATGGGAGCGCCAGCAGCCTCTCAGCCACTGTGAACGAACTCCAGATGCGTGCACTCCCTTGTGGTCAAGTGCAGCATTGCGCCCTTGCATCACTTTGCATCTGGCTAAACGTGGGACCTGGAGATTGGAACCAGCGTTCTTAGGCTTAGCAGGCACGTGCCTTAACCGCTAAGCCATCTCTCCAGCCCTATTTCTTTTTTTTTTTTTAAAGAATTTTTTTAACGAATGTCTTTTTAAAAAGATTTTATTTATTTATTAGAGACAGAGAGAGGGAGGAAGTGTGAGAATGGGCACACCAGGGCCTCCAGCCACTGCAAATGAACTCCATATGCGTGCGCCCCCTTGTGCATCTGGGTAACGTGGGACCTGGAGAATCGAACTGGGGTCCTTAGGCTTCTCAGGCATGTGCCTTAACCGCTAAGCCATCTCTCCAGCCTAGCTTCTTATTTCTATGTGGGTGCTGGAGATCCAAACTCAGATCCTCATGCTCACGTGGCAAGCACTTTACTCACTGAGCCATCTCCCTTTCCCCAGCTTAGTGTTTGCAGAATAGAGCATCACTGGTGGCTACAGCTGAAGTTGTGTTTGACATCGCCTGTGGCTGATTATGTCACGGCTGTGGGCGGCTTTGAGGTCAGGACTAAAGGAGGCAAGGTATGCCCGATGCACTTGACCCTGGGGTATTTTCTACAGCTGGGCCTGGGAGCCTGAATCAGGGACCTGAGACTTCGTGGACATTCACTGAACCAACTATCATCCATTTGTTTTCTCTTGAAAAAGAAACATAGATTTTTATGTTTGGTTCAATAAAAAAATAAGATTAGATGACAGAAACATTTCTTTTTCATTTCCCTACTCTATTCCCCAAATTTAGATTTTGCAATTTTTATCAGGCTTGCATGATGACAAGTAAGAAAGAGAAATGTTATTAAAATTGAAGTGAAGTTCCTTTTGGACTGTGGAAATAATTGAAAAGCTACTTCATCTCTTTTCTTTTTCAGAAATTTAAAATGGAACATGAGGCTGCTTGGTTTTGACGTTGTCAGGCGTGTCTCAGATGCCCTGGGTAGTTGTCACGTGACTCTCACAAGGTCTCTAAGCAACTAGCAGAAATAGGTCCCGGTCACCTCCTCTGCCTTTCTCAAGAGAGTCCAAAGCCCAGCTTCCCCTCGGGTCATTTCACTTTGCCTGCTAACCAATCTCTTTTGTTCTTTCTCTAAAAACTGAAAGGCATATTTACCAGAATGAACTCATTTAACTGGGGAAAAAGCTGAACACACCGCCTTTGCTTAAATTACTCTCTAAAAATGGTCTTTAAATAAAAAACTCAAACCCAATGCACAGGCTTTTAATCTGTTTCTATATTTCCCTTTTCAAGTTTTTTCCTTTATTTTTAACTATTTCAGTCAATGATGGACAAAATTTAAAAAGAGTTATGTAGCTTTCGAAATCTCTGGCACAAAGTTGTCCGTACTCCAATGATAGCATCTGCTATGATAGAAATACTAGTCCACTAGGCTCAGGTTATGACAGCCAAGGTATGAAAGTTATGGCGATTTATAAATCATTATGAAATAATACCAGAAGAATTAAATAGCTTTCCAAGGTCACTTATACCAAACAGAATGTCCCTGTCTCCGCATCTCCATTTTCTTCCTTCCAGAGATAGCCGCTTCATCTTAAGAGCTAACAGTTTTCTTATTTACTCTTGTGATTCTCAGAGACTTTCTGCATGGTTAGGTATTATCTATGAAGTTTCCACAAGAGAAGATGATAATTATACACTCTGGACCCTTGACCCAGCCCACCCTCTTCTCACCTTTCCAGTTACAGTACAGGAATATTATAATTTTGTAGGGTGACTATTCGGTGTTTATTTTATCTCCATGCAATTATTTTTACAGGTGTTTCATTTAGCTAAATGAATATTCTTCCTTTCTCTTACAACATGAAGTTTTCCTTAAAGGTAATAGTTGTCATTTCCCCCCATTTGTTTAGTATTCCATGTCCAAATCCAGCTGAGTGTGACGGCTCACAACTGTAATGCCAGCACTCGGGAGGCTGTGGTAGGAGGACTTGTGTGAGTTAGACTTTGGGGTTAGCCTTGCCTCAAAAGAATGAAAGAATGGAAAGAGAGGAAATAGGAAGGAAGGGAGGGAGGGAGGGAGGGAGGGAAAAAAGAAGGAAGAAAAAAGAAGTCTACATGTATAAATCCGTGACTAGATCACAACCCATTTGATAAATATCTAAATCCCTTCGCCAGGCTCTTAGTAGTTTCTGGCAGTTTCTGTCCAGGAGGCTTCTTTCTCCTTTCAATCACCACGTGCTTTGTGTCCATGGGTCTTCTTGGACTATGCCCCCTCATCTTCAGGGTTGCCTCCACCTCCTACTGGGTTGGCCCGCGGCTCGGGCACTCCCCTCTCCTGCCTTCCTCGTGTTGCAGTGCGTCCTCTAGTGGCTCCCCCAGAAAGCTGAATCAAAGCAACTTCTCTTTGTGATACTGGAGACCTTTAGGATGTTTCTGTTCCATCTTTACATCGTATGAGTGCTTTGAGGATGGAATGATGTGTGTGTGTTTGTGCACGCGCGTGCGTGTGCATATGTGTGTTCATGTGCACATGTGTATGTGTGTGCCCATCTGCCTGTGCATATGAGGTCAGCTAACAATCTCAGGTGCCCTTCCTCACGAACCATACACCTTTATTTGTATTTTATTTTATCTTTATTTATTTATTTATTTGACAGAGAGAAAGAAGAAGAGAGAGACAAAGAGACAGAGGGAGAGAGAGAGAGAGAATGGGCACACCACGGTCGTTAGCCGCTGCAAGCAAACTCCAGACGCATGCACCACCTTGTGCATCTGGCTTATGTGGGTCTTGGATAATCGAACCAGGACCCTTTGGTTTTCAGGCAAGCGCTTTAACCACTAAGCCATCCCTCCAGGCCTATACACCTGTCTTTGGAGACAGACTCTCACTGGCCTGGAGCTCACCAAGCAGGCTAGACTGTCGGCTAGCCAGTGAGCTCCGCTTCCATAGCGATAGGGTCACGATCTTTGGCCATCACACAGAGATTTTCCACACGAGTTCTGGGGATCATGCGGCACATGCTGCTGACTGAGCTAGCTCCCCAGCTCCAGAAAGACCTTTGAAGGTGTTACTCCATCTCTTCCAGCCTGCTGCCTGAGATGGGTCCAAAGCCAGCCTTCAGGACGTGCTTTCCTCTGTCGCTTGTGGAACGTGTGGGACTTGTCCTGGGTGTTTTCTTGCGGTTGATAAGGAGGAGGATGTGTGGGAGCTGGGGCCTCACTGGGCAGCCCAGCCAGGCCTGACACTCAACCTTCCCACCTCCTGCCCCCTAAGTGCCCATCCTACAGGCATGAGCTACACCACCCCCACGCTTACCAGGCCTCACTGGCTGGAGCTTTCACAGTGATGGCTCTTGCTGTACTCTTTGAAGGAACTTGATCGAAACATCTATTGTCCTGAGAACTGTTTCTTTTCAAGTAGCTCCTGATCTCCAGGTCTGGGATCTTTTGTTGAATTATGAATATTTTTTATGATTCCATCTTTTATCTTCCCAAACATCCTACAAGTGCTCTGATTTGGTTACTGGGTCTTTCAGTGGATGACTTAATTTATTTTATATTTTTGCTTTCTGAGTTTTCCCTTACATTTTTTAAAAGTTCCTCATTTTAAACTTGCTACTGTGTATTTATTTGTTATTTATTTATTTATTTATTTATGTTTTTTAAGGTAAGGTAGGGTCTCGCTCTAGCCCAGGCTGACCTGGAATTCACTATTTAATCTCAGGGTGGCCTCGAACTCATGGGATTCCTACTACCTCTGCCTCCTGAGTGCTGGCATTAAAGGTGTGCACCACCACGCCCAGCTTGTACTGTGTTTTTAAAAACAGTTTATTTAGTTAATGTCAAGCAGAGAAAGACAGACAGGGAGAGGAAAGAGAGAGAGAAAGAGTGTATGGTTGCACCAGGGCCTTTTGCCAGTATAAATGAATTCCAGATATATGTGCCACTTTGTGCATCTGGCTTTACATGGGTACTGGGGCATTGAACCCAGGCCATTAGGCTTTGCAAGCAAGTATCTTTAAACCCTGAGCCATCTCTGTAGCCCTCTACTGTGTTTTCATTTTTGTTGTTGTAGTTTTAATTTCCATAGTCTACCTTTTGTCTTCTGAACTTTCTTCTTTCTAGTTTTTGAATACATTTCACTGTGCAATGTTATTTATTATTATTATTATTATTATTATTATTATTATTTTGGTTTTTCAAGGAAGGGTCTCACTCTCGTCCAGGCTGACCTGGAATTCACTATGTAGTCTCAGGTGGCCTCGAACTCACCGCGATCCACCTACCTCTGCCTCCCAATTGCTGGGATTAAAGGCATGCGCCACCACGCCTGGCCAATGTTAATTTTTTAAAGAATACAATTAGTAGACACTTTCAAAGTTTTCTTCTCAACAGTCCTCCATGCTGTGCCAATAAAACGACTGAGGCTGTTAGAAGATCTCCTTAGATATCTGGGAATTCTGAGGGCCCTGGGCTATGTCCCCACACTTCAGAAGGAGGCTGCTTCAAAGATGAGTAGAGGATCAAGTTTATGAGGTGGGTCAACTGTGTGCTTAAAGGTGAGTGATCTGACTGGTGGTGTGCTTGGAAAGCCCAGCGTGTGAGTTCTTAGGGGCCTTCTAGTCCCGTGGGTTGGAATTCCAGGAGGGGACATTTAGTCTCTTTCATGGAGTGAGCGCATGGCAGATTCAATTCCCTAGTGTTGCAGAGTCAACAAGAGCATAACATGGAGGCTCAACAGTCAGCAAGTAAGCCCTTCCACCAGCGTATTTTTATTATAAGATATCTGTTTCAATTATGTTCCATGTCTTGCAGCTCAAAACCCCCTTTGCTTAAGAGCAGTGTTTCTCGAATGTCACCCGCAGAGCTTGCTATGCCATAGAAAATGAGCTTTCTCTTCTATAAACTGGAGTTGGCACTCAGGGAATGAGGAGGCTGCTGGTCTGGGGACACAGCCTTTGACAGTGAGCAGGAGCCAGGGCCTTGCCTTCTTTAAGCTCCATTTTCCTGCAAGTTTCCAGAAGTTCTTACCAGCCATACATTCCGGAGATTCTGGAGAGTTCTGTGATGTGAACTGAGTTTCCTCTTGACCTTTCCCCTGCTGACCTAGCTTCAACTTTCTCCCATTTACGATTAGATATTTATTTACTTATTGGATGTTTTGAGGCAGTCTCTCTTCTCACTCTTTCACTCAGGCTGGCCTGAAACTCATCCTCCATAGCCCAGGCTGGCCTCCAATGTCCAGTGATATTCTTGCCTCAGTTTCCTAAGCCCTGGGAGGCATGAGCTACCACATTGGGCAGATTTTTAATTTAATTTTTGAATAACAAAAAATTTGGCAGCTATTAGCTTCTCTCCCATTTTATCTTTCTCTATGCTAATGTGTAACTTTAAAAATTCCTTCATTGCCATTTTGGAGAGATATTCAAGGATAAAAGTGTAGTGCATGTGTCTGGTCCTCTGACTTCATCCACAAGTTCTCATGTCTTTCTTCAGCTTTGGAGCATCTTACCATTCTATCAAATGTGACTTCTCTTTCATTTCCTCTGTGCGTTCCACTTCAACTCCGGCAACCCAACCCTTTCCTTCTCGTCCCAAGTTCATCTTCATGAACTAGCATGTTTGGTAATTTTGAAAGATGAAAGTCCATTAGTGCTAATTCTTTTAGCATTTGTATGTCCAGAAATGTTCTTTGCCATTAATCTTCTGATTAAAGCACAGCACTTATCTACGTGTAGAATTCTAGGCTGACAATTATTCTCTCCAGTACTCTGATGGTTTGATTCCGCTGAATTCTGTTGGCTCTGGTCTTTGTGGAGAGTCATGCGAATAGTCAGTTAACCCATTCTTCGCTTACTGCTTTGAGATCTTTGAAGTTCTGTGTTTGCATCGAAATGCTTTCTTCCAAATAACACAGCATGCATTTGAACTCCAGATCCACATAACCCTTCCTTACAAGCAGATGCTCTTGGAGAAGGTATTATTACTGTTTTTATCTTAAAGCCCAATCAAGATGCAGATGCATTCTTAGACGCAGACAGCATCCACAGGGGGCTTTTAAGTCTGCCCTTTCACGCATGGTGTCACTCAGGGAGTGTTCTGGCTTTACGTGGAAGCCACAGCTAGAGCATCACATTGTGCAGGCCCGAGGTTTGGTCATTTGTCCCAGTGTCAGCACAAAACCTCCAGCTTTTAGGTCAGTGATGCTGGCTGGCCTGCCCATGCCCTTTCCCACCTCCCTGTTGCTTACCAGGGCAGTTTCAAGCTCAGTACTCAGAGATGGAGTTTCTTTATTTTAATCCATCGGGGATAATTGACCCTTTTTCTGCATGCGTCTGTCACACCTGCATGTGTTTATACATGTTTCTCTGGGTGGGGGAGGTGCACGTATGATCACATATGTGGAGGTCAGAAGACAACTTTGGGTATTGCTTTTTACATAGGCTGACCACTTCAGTGAGAGGTAAGGCCTCGCTGTGGCCTAGAGACCACCCATTGGCTGGCATAGCTGGCCAGCAAGCTCAGTGATCCACTTGTCTCTGCTTGCCCAGCACTGGGATTAGAGACGCGGGTCATGACATCTGGCACTTTCCGTGCGTGCCGGGGATCTAACTCAGGTCCTCTTGCAAGTGCTTTACCAACCAAGTCACCTCCCAGCCCTGCTTCCACTTTCATTAAGACCTTACAAGTTCAGCAGATATTGCATTGTTCATCTCTTTCTAGCATTTCTCAGTCTTTGGTAGCAGGAGGAGCTCAGATTATCACTCTTTCTATGCAAGGGGAGTTTCCTCAGTATCCTCTTTTTTTTTTTTTGTTTGTTTTGGAGAGAGAGAGACAGAGAGAGAGGGAGAGGAAGACAGATAGAGATGGGTGCGTCAGCAGTCTCTCAGCTGCTGTGAACAAAATCCAGATGCATGCACCCCCTTGTGGCCAAGTGCGGCATTGTGCCCTTGCGTCACTGCATCTGGCTAAACGTGGGACCTGGAGATTGGAACCAGCGTTCTTAGGCTTAGGAGGCAGGCACCTTAACCGCTAAGCCATCTCTCAAGCCCCCCCCCCCGTGTCCTCTTTATAAAGTTTTCTCACATTTAAAATCTTATCTTTAGAAAATATTTTTATGTATGTATGTATGTATGTATTTACTTTCAAGAACAGAAAGACAGAGAGAAGAGAGACAGAGAGAGAATGGGTGCCCCGGGGCCTCTAGCTGCTGCAAATGAACTCTAGATACACGCACCACTTTGGGGAATTGAACCTATGTTGTTAGGCTTTGCGGGCAAGTGTTTTAACTGCTGAGCCATCTCTCTAGCTCTAAAATCTTTTCTATTGACCCAAATGTGTGTCTTGGTTGGACAATAAGAATACTGACTGACACCTGTGTTTTAGAACTCCCCCCTTGGCTCTGGGCCTGGGGTTTGCTGTTTTGTGACCGGCCTGCAGACTGGGCATGCTAGGACGATGCTCCTAGGGTTTGGCTGGGTCTCCACCAGAGCAACTCAAATGCCTGCAAAGAACTTGCTGCTCAGCAAGCACTCTGCCCACCTCTTCAAGAAACTTTGCCAAAAAGTTTCTTATTCCTTAGCAGGGCCTAAAGACCCCCAAGTGCTCATGCCTTGGACAAACATGCACCATATGCTTCACTGAAAGGCCACGAGGTCAGCAAAAAGGCGGGGGGGGGCGGAGAGATGGCTCAGTGGTTAGGGTGCTTGCCTGCAAAGCCTAAGAACTCATGTTCAAATCTCCAGATCCCACATAGGCAGATACACAGTGACACAAAACACACAATGTCACACATGTGCACAAGGGGGCACACTCGTCTGGAGTTCATTCACAGTGGCTGGAGGCCCTGGTGCTCCATTCTCTCTTTCTCTCTCTGTCCCTTTCTCTATCTCTCAAAAAATAAATAATTAAAAATCCATTTTTAAAAAGGGAGAGGGGTGGAGGAGGGCCAAGAGGCATGTATTATGGAGTTCCAAGAGTTGGGCTTGTCAGCCCTTTGGTTGTGGCTCTGCCAGGCTCCACCTCTTCGCCTCAGTTTCCTTGAAAGAAGATGGTGACCAGGTTGTAACCGTGCCAACCTTAGAGCTCTGTAAAACCCAGATCCTTCACAGATTATGTGTGCTTGGGAAATGGGCATAATGTTGCCATCCTGGCCTGACAAATGCAGAAACCGAGGGTCAGAGAGATGAAGTGATCTCTCCAAAGTCACATAGGCAGCAATGCAAGAGACAGGACACAACTCTGAGACTTTGGACCCCAGAACCCATTCTTTTCCCACAATGTTACCACTGTATAAGGGGTGGAGTCAGGAAATCGGGGATAAGAAGGTCGGGAGCCCCTCCTCCCTCTGAGCCAGTTGAAGAAGGTGCCGTCCATAGCTTCCTCCCTGGATAGTCTCAAGTCAAAAGTTCATGTTCTTTGGCTTGCTTTACAGATGACCCAACTGGCCATCAGTCACTGTTCAGGAACCCAAGGCAGCCAGTGACTTCAAGAACTCAGAGTTGACCTTGGCATTGTCTGACCATAAAAGCCTGGTCTCTCTTGGTGTCTTCCAGTACGCTCCAGGCATCACCATGCTCCTCAAAACCCCATATGCATTTAGACAAGGTCCAAATCAATTAGTTCCCACTTTCCTGCTCAGACACCTTGGTGCCAAAGGTGATCAAGGTGCTCCCGATTTTACGCTTTCAAACCCAGCGAGGCCCCTTTCCTTCCTTCTTGCATGACAGCCCAGAATTGAGAACTATGGTGCATATGGTGTTTGCAAAATGCTAGTTGTGTATGGGTGTTTAAACTCCAGTTTTGCATCTTTTAATTTATTTATGCAAGCAAGCCGCCTTTCATGAATTTTAATCTGCGCTGTCTTAAAGAAGCGCTTTCCAAATGGGACAGCATTTGTGATCACCACTAAGCCATTCTAACTGCTCGCAGGCCTGGGGAGAGAGGCAGCGGAGAACATTAGCAAGCTCGGCAATGTCCCTGTGTCATCCCAGGCATTGTGGCGTAAAATGTGCTTCGTGTCTGGGAAGGAAAAAAAAAAATAATAAAACAAGTGTGACTCGGGTCTTTGGTTATTTTTAATGCTGAGTGGCAGAACCACAGGGAATATTATGAGTTCCAAGACTTCTGACAGGAGGGACTCGCCACTGAAGTGCTTCTTCAGGAGAGAGACACACGGCTACAAGTCTTTATTCATTTATTTATCATGCTTCAGTTCCCCCCAAAAAGAAAACACTTCTCTAGTGCAGGGGAAATTGCTTCAATGGATAGATTGCATTTAAATAATTTAAGGATAAAATTACTCGAACAGGCCGACTGATATTACGAAAACGAAACAGTCGCAGTCGCTTAGGGAAGCTGGCAGAGTTCGTGAGCCAGAGCCAAGATGAGGTGGAAGAAACTTCTGGCTGACTAGGGTAGGGCTCTCTGTCCTGCCAACTGGCTGGCTTAGGTGAAGCTGGATTCTCACCATGTCCTGCAAAGAGAAAACAGGATTTGCAGACCCCAGAGCCTTGATGCAGACAGAGGTAAACTGTGCAGCAGCTTTTGGGCTAGTGTCTTCATTTGAGCAACTGAGTGAGGCCAAAAGGTTCCTCCTATCTTATCTGGATACACCCTTGGCCTCTATGCTCCTGGTGACAGAACAGCCAGACGCATGTTGATGTTGAGTGAGGGTTCAGCCTGGCCCTGTGAGTGATGGACCATGAAGGCAGCTCTACAGCCCATATCTGGAAGGCTGCTCCCATGAGAAGCCGTATTTACCCAGAGAGCCCCTCTGTTCTCAGGAGCACTTCGGCCATCCTAGCAAATGCCAGCTCTCTCTGACCAGTCCTCTCATGACTGCGAGTACTCTCAGGCTGGCAGGTTCTGTCCCCTGTGCACAGAATTCCTTCAAGGTGATTATATGGGTCTCTTGGACCCAGCCGTTTGCAAAACTGGTCCCGAGGTCAAGCGCATCTGCAAATGCTAAACACTGCATGTCCCTTTTGACAAATCAACATGCCCGCTGGCATGCCAAGGGCTCTGAGAAGTCCCATAGATAAGAGAATGCTTCATTTACAAACATCTCAATTAATTTGGCAAGGCAACCCCCCACCCACCAAATGTCCATTCATGTCCTTTGAAAGGGGACTCACTGAAATACACTTAAGGGGGCTCTGCTCCGAGATGGCTCTTGCTCCTCCTCCCATCCAGCACTGCGGTCTTCTGTCTTCTGTTCCTCTGACCCAGACAGACCAGCAGCAGTGGGAGCCAGGGTCTTCTGCTTGCTAAGCAATGAATGAAGCAGAGGCCTGAAGGGAGCACCAGACTTAGGGTCAGTAGAATACTGGGCACCCTCTTTACCCACACAACCCAGAGGCTCGCTGGCCTATAGCTAGTGTTGTTAACAAGGGCGTGTGCAGCCCACGCCATGCCAACCTGAGGTGTCAGTCAGGTGAGGTCCCCTGGAGGAGGGCTCACCTCCGTCCTCTGCCGTCGTGTGTCTGGGGGAGATTTTGCCTTTGAGGCCCTCAGTAGGAGCATCTCTTGCTTGGCAGCCCCAGTGTTTACTTTCAGGAGAAAATGTCTGCTTTGTAGGCAAATGTTTTCAGCATGGAAATGATCATTGCAATTGCCGTGGTTGTCACAAATGTTTCATCAGAGCCGATAAAGCGGCTGAGTGTTGGCAAAATCGATGAAAACATCTTGCGAAGTGTTCACTGCCTACTTAGCCGTCTGTGGCTCATCTGGTGTGAGGGAGGAGGGGACAGAGGCGGTGAGCTGAGGCCACACACACACAAGGAACGCTGAGCGGGAAGATGGCATAGTGGGGAGCGTGACAGCCAGACTGCCATATTTGAAATCTTGGCTCAGACTCTCACGGGCTCGGTGACCTTGGACGGGTTACAAAACTTCCTTGTGTCTCTGTTCTTTCACTTGGAAACTGGATAATCACAATTCAGGGTGAATGGTCTGACGTGCTTGGGAGCATGAGTGTTTCAGTTTGGAGTTTTCTGGATTTGGGAATAGTTGTATAGATGTTATCTATTGGATTTCCCTATTCTGAAAAATCCAGATTCTGAATGCTCCAATGAAGGATAATGTTGGAGCAGTTTGGATTTCAGACTTTTGAATTGCGGATTGTCATCCTTTACTGATTTTACGGTGTTGCTGTAAGTAATTAAAGAAGGCAGAGCTCAGCCGGGCATGGTAGCACTCGGGAGGCAGAGGTAGGAGGATCGCCGTGAGTTCAAGGCCACCCTGAGACTACATAGTGAATTCCAGGTCAGCCTGGGCTAGTGACACCCTACCTGGAAAAAAAAAAAGAAAGAAAGAAAGAAAGAAAAAGAAAGAAAAAGAAAAAGAAAAGAAATAGGCAGAGCTTGAGAGGTGCTCTGCCAGTCAGGTGCTAACCTTGCAAGCAGGAAGATCTGAGTTCAATCACCAGGACCCCATATGAAAAAGCCTGGTGTGGTGGCATGCAACTGTCACCCAAGCACAGGGAGGCAGAGACAGCAGGGTCCCTGGGCTCCCTGGTCAGCCAGCCTATCCCACTTGTTGAGCTCCAGACCAATGACAGACACTGTGTCATAGGAGGCTGGCGGCGTTCTTGAAGATGACGCTTGAGGCTGGTCTCTGACCTCTGACCCTGCATGCATGCACACCTTCACACATTTGTGCATTGCACACACATATGCAACAAATGAGACAGCATACTGTAAACATTTTAGCACTGAGTGAATATTGATTTATGTGATCATGATCGGAGGATGAAAATCTGTTTATATCCATGTATGTCAACTGACAAGGAGGTTTATGAAGAACATTCACTGAACAAGTATTGATCAAGAACCTTCCATGTGGCAGACCTTGCTTTCAGGGTTAGGGACACAGTACTGAGGGACTCAGGCTTGTGTCAACTGTCTTCTTGGTGCACACATTTGGTGGAAGTAGATGGACTAGGCCATCAAATAAGACACCTTCAGGAGGCTGGGGAGGTTTCTGTGTGCAAAGAGCTTGCTGTGCAAACATGAGGATGAGAGGTCAGATCAAGCACCCACACAAATGCTCTGCTGGAGTTCTAGGGCAAGGGTAGTGAGCAGGAGGCATCTTCTCCTCAGAGTCCTTAACTGAAGCAGGGAGCCCTTGCCAGCGCCCTCCCTCTCTCTCCTGATCCCTTTCAAGTTCAGCACTGAGAGGGATAGGAAGAAAAGTGAAACCGCGGCATCCAACTTTCTCCTCCTCTCTTTCTGTTTCTAGTTTTATTTTACTCTTGAAATCCCTCACAAAGCAAGACCTAGTGGCACGGGCCTTAATAATAGTCACTTGGGAGGCTGAGGATCATGGGTTCAAGGCCTGCCTAGTCAAGTTAGTGACAACCTGTCTCCAAACAGAAAGAGAGCTGGGGGTTGTGGCTCATTGGCAAAGCATTTGCCTGGTCTCTATGGGACCATAACTCCAATCCACTGCATTGAAAACAAAAGACAAAACAAAAGGGTGACAGAGATGGCTCAGTGGTTACAGCACTTGCTGTACATGCCTGATGGTTGGAGTTGGGACCCCTAAATGCACACAAAGCTGGACACAAGCAATAGTCTCATCACAACTAAGGCAATGGGAGACAGGGTCAGGAGAGTCCTGAAGCTTGCAGACCAGCTAGTCTGTCATTCACAGTGGCAAACACGAGAGACTCTGTCTCAAATAGGGTGGAAGGTTAGGACCGACACCCCAAGGCTATCCTCTGACCACATACACATTGTGACACACAAGCGTGTGCGCACACACATATCCTCATGTATGGAAGGGTAGACTTTTCTTTTATCTGAACCTTTTAATACAAAGCCAAGACCCTCAGAGCCAGACTTTCAGTCTCAGCTCTGGTAAATGAAGGGTTAAGAAACCACCATTTCTATCCTTACAGGAATTAAAGCTGAGAGCAAAGTCAATGCTCCTCTTGGCCCACCAAAAATGCATAGTGACAAGGCAAGGCAGTTTCTGCAAGTCTGGAGAGACAGGGGATTCTGAGAGCCATGGCTGAGGTCTGCTCAGCTGGAGCACAAGCTGCTGGATCCTTACCTAGAAGGGACAGTAAAGGGTGACATGGATGAATTGTTGGGGGTTGTGTGTGGCGCAGTACAAGGCTAGCCACTCTTATGTGCTGCAGCCTGGCAGAGCCTCATGCATTCATGGAGTGTGCCTCTAGAAACTCTACAAGTCTCTCATGGGAAGATCCAAGACACTCCCCCTCGAAGCTCTGGTTCCAGAAGGGAGGAGTAATTAATCATTGTAAACCTCCAGAACATTCTGTATGACAGAGAGCAACTTTCCTGGGGAAGAGGTTGACTTTTCTGGAGCCTTTTTCTGCCTGAGAGAAAGGTTTTGATTCTACCACAGGCGAAAGCATAGACCAATTGAAAAACACCATGATGATATGATGAGGGTTACAGGCCTAGAAAAAGACCAAGATTTAATAAAATTATGAAATATCTTCATTCTTACAAACCTTGCAACCACACCAACAGGGCTGGGGCATAGTCACAGTGGAGTGTAGCTAACGGGCCTGTGAGTCATGGATTCCTCCCGAGGAAGAACACTTAACGAAGCCCAAAGATAACAGCAGGGACAAAAATAAGGACACCAGCGAGATCTGAACCCATCAGGACATCAGCTTCGGCAACCATGAACATAACCCCAACCCATGCCAGACTGTAACCCACCATGTTAAATAAAGCAGTTCCTTCAACTCAGCACACCCAGTCTGTCTTTCAACAAGCAAAACACATGCTACAAGTCAAAAGAGCAAAGAAGGAGAACCATCCTTAGTATGTTCAAGATGTTAATGGAGACAGCAGACAGTGCACAAGCATGGGGATAATGGAAATAGAGAGACAGAGATTCTAAGACAGATTCAAAAAGAAATGCTAGAAATCCAAACACACTAGAACAGAAATGAATGTCTTTCATGCACTTTCAATGGAGTGGACATGGGCTAAGAAATTATCAGTTGAACTTACAAGTAGAAAGAAACTTTGGGAAATGAAATGCAGAGCAAAGACTGAAGGGGTGGGGATGGGCATGGTCAGGAATACTTAGGAGCTAGCTGTGTGATAATGCCAAAGGTATTACATATTGTAACTGGAAGACACAGAAAGACAAAGGAGTCCAAGAAACAATTGAAGTACATGACTAAAAATTTGCCAAAATGAATGCCAGATACCAAGCCATAGATCCAGAAGGCTCAGAGAATGCCAATCATATCCAAGGCCTATACCTAGTTATCAATCAAAAAAACCAAAACTGGGACTGGAGGGATGGCTTAGTGGTTAAGGCGTTTGCCTGCAAAGCCAAAGGAACCAGGTTCAATTCCTCAGGACTCAAGTTAGCCAGATGCACAAGGGGGCACACATGTCTGGAGTTTGTTTGCAGTGGCTGGAGGCCCTGGCATGCCCATTCTCTCTCCTTCTTTCTCTGTCAAATAAATAAAGTATTATTAAAAAAAAAAAAAAAGCCAAAACTGAAAACACCAAAAAACAAAGCAAGATGCAAAAAACAATGAGAAAGTTTTGAAAGAAGGCAGGTGAGAGATGGAAGAAGCTTTCTTTAATAGGAACAAGACAAAAATTATGACCAACCTCTCATCAAAAGCTTTGCAAGTAAAAAGAGAATGGCAGTTAAGAATATAACACAAGCCGGGCGCAATGGTGCATGCCTTTAATCCCAGCACTCAGGAGACAGAAGTAGGAGGACACCATGAGTTCGAGGCCACCCTGAGACTACATAGTGAATTCCAGGCATTGAACAAATGCCAATCTAGAATTCCCTGCCCAGTTCAATTAGTCTTCAAAGGAAAAGCAAAGACATTATTTGATAAGCCAAAACCTAGAGAAGGGCTATGTTTGCTACTCAAGTGTAAGTACCCGCTTTCACGACCCCAGAACGCTTATAAAAGGCAAAAGCCATGGAGGGCTCCTGTAATTCGACAAGATGGGAGGCAATGGAAGGAGAATTTCCTGGAAGTTTGTAAGGCAGCTAGCTTGGTGAGCCCACCAAGGTGGAGAACATGAAAAACAAGAGAGCTTGCCCCAAAATGAGGTAGATGGCAAGGACCCACCCAGAAAGTTGTTCTTTGACCTCCACATCTATGTTGTAGCATGTGTGCCTACACTCAAACACATGATCACACATATATACAACACACACACACACAAAAACCTTAAAAAAGGTCTTTGAGAATTCATTATTCATACATATTCCTTGCACGAAATGTTAAAAACAAATTTTAGAGGTAAGAGGAAAATGATGTAAAGCCGGAATTGGATCAAAAGAAGAAAGAGAAAGACAGAGAAGGAAAGAAAGAGAAAAAGAAGAAAGAGAAAAGAAGGAAGCAAGGAAGAAGGGAGGGGGAGGAATAAAAGAAAAGAAGGAAGGAAAATATAAAATGAAAGAAAAATCTTTAGATCGTGTTATTTTCATTTGCCAACTGTAACACTAGCAGCAGTGAACTGAGTGTCTGTAGCTTATGGGTAAACGAGAGGGCTGAGGACAGTGAAGAAAGGGAAGAGAGGAAGGAGCTGGGAGGACGTGGCGATCTGGTTTCATCATGTGGAAATAGTTCCATCAGCTTCAGGAGATACCTTCACACATTGCACCGGATGCTGAGACTTTGAGTGGTTCCGAACCCTATCTCTGCTGTGTGTTTTCCTACATACATGTACCTGGGATAAAGTTTAATTTATAACTTATATTCAAAAAGAAATTAGCAAAGATAACTAATAGTAAAATACAGCACATGTAATAATCACTATAGTAAAACCTATTTAAATATTTTTTTGACTCTGGTTTATCATAGATAACTGGAACGTCAGAAAGCAGGTAAGGGGGATTTCTGTATAGTGATATGGAAATGGAGTTGGATTCGTGAAGAATGCCTGTTGGAAACTCAAGAGCAACAACATCTAGACCCTGGCTATGTGATTCAGTACAACTTTTAGAACAGGAAATCCACGTGGTTGGATCTCTTCTTTTGCTTTATGCTTCCGAGGTACTGAAGAAATGATGGCCGGGTAGGGGAGGCTGAGGATGCCAGTGGTCATCTTGCCATCCCACAGGTCAAATCTGCCTGGCATGGACTTCCTCTGTCTCCTCCCCTGACGCTTGCTTCCTGGCTCGACGTCCTGACTATTCCATGTCGCTTTGTGGGATCTTGAAAAGCCACTTTGCCTGGAGACCATTTCCCAGTGATACCTGAAAGGATTTTTATATTATTTTGTGTGTCAGAACATATAAATCTTACTGATTCATATTAGTTTCGTGGGAGGCCATCACAGTGAGATCTTACAAGTCACTTAAAATAAAGTCAAAGATGTAATCAGATTGTCCTGACGGCAAGCCAAGATGAATTCTCCATCTTGGAGGAAAGAGAGAGGAAAAGAAAAAAAAAACATTACAGAATGGGAAGAGTAAAGAAAGAAGAGAGAGAACTTTGAGGTTCAAGGAATGGATGGTAAATTACAATGTTGTTTGTGAGTTTGGGCATCTAAAAACAAATGCAACTTCCTGGGATGCTTGTGAGAAGTCAATCAATAGCCAGTGGGAGTGGCTTCCTAGGGCTCCTGTTATTCTTAAGGCCCTGGGCTTTTTTGTACATCACTACCCTCCTGGCTTCCTACTACAAGTGCTGTCTTCATTTTTCTTCTACCTCATAATCTTTGCGGTCTCCTTTCATTATAGTGTAGTGTTTCTGAAAGTTGTTTAACACCCTAACTGAACAATGTCCTTTAGATGTCAAAGATACAAATGTAGTAAAATACAAACCTGACTTTCGACCTTTTCCCTAGATGCTCTTCTGGAATCCTGGGATGGATAATGTGTACACGCCAGTGTCCTCCAACCTAAGGGTGACCCAAAAGGAGACTGTGCTTCTCCCACATTTTGTTGGCTCTCAGGCCTGGGAATGACGGTAGCAGAAATAGGCTCACACGGAGCAAAAACCCTGTTGAATGCATGCAGGGTGGAGGGGAAGGTGCTTTCAGGCAGGGCAGGGCCAGTGGAAAGAATACGGACTATAGCAAGGAGAGAAGTCAAGTTGAAAAATGGAGTGTGTGAAATGAAACCCAATCCAAATCCTAAGAGCCAAGAGGAGCAGACGTCCTAGCTTGCAACTCCCTGGTAGGGAAGGTGCTTACCTCTCAGTGCTGGGTTCTTCATCCGTGCAGTGGTGCCTGGCAGGAGAAGAGCAAACAGACACCTCGCAAGGCTTCCGGCCCTTTCCTCCTGCCAGGGATCCCTTTGGCAGTTGATTGACCTATGGATGGACTTTGGGTTTTCCCAGAAGCAGGTCCCAACTCATTTGTTTGGGAGGTGCCGAAAGTAGAAAGATGAAAAAGCAGAGCTGTCTTCTGCAGGGACGCTCAGAAGACTTGAAGTCATTTCTCCACGTGACATCACAGAAGAGTGAGGAGCGAGGGGGGCCATCCACACACGGGCTCTTCTCGCAAACCCCTTGGACATCCAGACAGTGTGGCTTTGATGGCTGGCGATGGGGAGTGCTCTAAACCCAGGGATCCCCAAGCTGGTGTTGCTCATATGGGAAGTTGCAGGATATGTGGAGGGGCAGTTCTGGTATCAGCCAGAAACCCCGCTCGGTATAATGTTTTACAATGCATAAAGTACATAGGATTATAAAGAAAACCAATTATATCGAAATTCAGTTCTACCCACAGACCCCTTGGGGGTCCCTAGGTTAAGAAGGCTTGCTGGGATTTCTTTTCAATGTGAAATTATATGGTTTTATGACCTGAGAGTGTGGGTTGTGTTATTCTGCCAGGAGGTGGCTGCGTATCACCCTACCCACTCTAAACAGAAATGTTTTCACAGGAAAAATGCACCCGCCCAAGCTGACTATCCCCCCCCACCCCCGCAGCTAAGGGACTATAAACAGCGCCAATGAATTCTCTCACTCTCTTTCTATTTTTCACAGTGTTTGTTTTGCTTTGTTTGTGTTTCTGTGCTTCCTGTTTTTGTTGTAGTTAGGCCCCCAAACACTGTGGGATACCCATTTGTCCCCATGTCACCCATCACCCTTGCAGCAGCTCTGCTCCTCTCAGCTCTCAGTGGGGTGTTCCATCTTGAACACTGCCCCCATGCAGCCACAGAGGACCACGATGTGGCATCACTGTGCCAACAGGTGGCTGTGTGTGGCACGTCAGAGTGGCTGCCCCACTGGGCGCTGCACGCCACTGAGACACTATCCCACCTCCTAATGTGACTCTGTGGCTCTGTTACTCACTGCTAAATTACAGTATTATGACTTCATTGTTGAGTCCCAATTCTCCTAATTATAGCCTAGAGATCTATTATTTGATTTGGTAACACCACGTGCTTCTTTTCTAAATCATGTAATCTCTTGTAGCTTATTAATGTCAGGTTTGCGCACACGCAGGGACTTGGTTGTTTGCCAGGCAGAATCAAATTTTCAAATTTTCGCTGTGTTATGTTACAGGGCTTTGCTTGTTACAATCTAATTATATTGGCACTGAAATACCGAAAACCAATTTATATTAGAAAGCACTTTAACTCTTTCTTTGGAGAGAATTAACATGCGTAAGTGTCTACCATGCCATCAGTCTTTTTGTTTTGTTGTTGTTTTTCTTTTCATCGAGAAATGCCTTCTGAGGACGAGGTGACGCTAACAGTTCATTTCTGTGTTCAAGTCTGCAGTCTGGGGACAACTGTGAGGTGTGACATTTCTGACACTTGTCTGAAGCTTGAGGAAATGAGCATGGCCCTCACATCTCCATACTTGCTCCCCTTTGGGAAGGCCATTTGCCCTAGAAACCCAGAAAAACCCTCTCCAGGTTGGTGACACCCCTTCACCATCCCTTTCCTGCCCCTTTGTCTCTTCAGATACACTTTGCCAGGCTCGGTTTTCTACTAGAGATCAAAGGATCTGTTGCCCTGGAGACCGGGAAGGGTCTTACTGCCCATAGAATATGCTCCAGGGCTGGGTGGACCCTCATCGTCCTCAAAAGCAACCCAGAGCAGTTTCAACTGGGCATTGAGATACCTGTGTGCTGGGCACACTATTGAGACCATCCAGCATGCTAATGTCACAAAGAGGCCCCAGCTCCCTCCCGGCTTTTGACTCCTCTCCTGCCACCTGCTCCCTTCTTCTTCCTCTTCATTCTTCCTGGTAGCAGCCCTTGCTTCCGCCATCCGGTGCAGGTAGAGGGAAAGGCAGAACGGGACTCACCAGAAAGGAACTCAGGAGGCATCTGGAGGGAAATGGAAGAGAAACAGGACTGAAATCAGACTAGATCTACATGGGGTGGATGACCCTAGCACCTCGACTTCCTGCTGCACGTCTTGGGCAGATCATCAAATCTTACTGAGCCTGAGCCTGAGCCACCCTCATCTCTAAAGTGGGTAGAGCTGTAGCTATGCCATAGGTTTCTATATGGACTCAGTGATTAAAACACCTCGCAGAGTCCTGAAAGGCAGGAAATACTCACCGCGCAGGCCTGTGTGGCTCCAGAGACAGGCAATGCCTCCTTCTCTCTCCTGTAGTGTATGGGGCCCTGCACAGCACTGCTCCTAATCGCGATAGCTGAACATAACTGTCAGCCTCTCATGTCAGCTGTGATGGGATCAGCCAGTGCCCAACTTCAGAAAGACACATGTACCCGTGTTGCATGTTTTGTGGCTTCATTGAGTAGAAATTTATCCATGGCTATTTCCTGAGCAGAGTTAACATCGGTGATCAAAACCATAACATATCTCCAACGCCTTTGTTCATTTCATCTGTTTAATTTTACTTTTTTATTGTTCATATTTCAAACACATTCTGAAATGTGTTGCAAACGCTAATGCCCACATTCCCACCACTAGATTTATCGGGCTTCACATTGTGTCGTGTTTGTTTCAATGCTGTTTGAGTAGTTTCTGCCCCTGTGAATGCTTCTTTGATCCTTTTCTGGTCCCACTTTTCCCAGAGGGGACCACCCTGGATCTGTTTTATATTGATCCCATGCAAGTTTGAATGCTTTTTTTTTTTTTTTTTGCATGCATGCTTCTATATCCGTGGTCTATTCCTGTCACGTCCTTGACTCATCTTAGGGTGGCATCCTACAGAAACGATGGGATCAGGTAGATTTTTATGGCTTATGTCCTCATCTGGGAAATGGGGACAAAAATACCTTCTTTGCAGACTTGTTCTCTGTATAGTATTGGCACATGATGGGGATTAACAAATGTCTGCTCTTATCAAGACAGAAGTACATGTCATGTCATATGTGTGTGTGTGTGTGTGTGTGTGTGTGTGTATAGATGACATTAAATATGTAAAAATAAATATATAACATTCACTATGTAAATAAAGATATAACATTATACACACACAAACACGCACATTTATTTATTTATTTATTTATTGAATTGAAAGCTCTTGGCAGACTTTATTTGTCCCCTTATGTCCCTCTTCTTATGAAAGGTGGCAAATATGCACTGAAACGCAGAGATAAACGTGGTCAATCTTCATGGGCCCCGAATAGTCAGCTGCATTGGTCAATGTTTTCCAAGCCCTCCACACTGTAAGTGTCAGCAGCGGGGAACCGGTCATCCTTCTGTCAGGCAGACCCTGGTTTCCGCACTGGGCCAGATCTATAGGCACAACAAAGGCCGTGGCCATGACTGGAAGAAGATTTTTTGTTTTTTTAATATATTTATTTATTTATTTATTTATTTATTTATTTATTTGACAGAGAAAGAGGGGGAGAGAGAGAGAGAGGGAGAGGGAGAGAATGGGCACACCAGGGCCTCCAGCCACTGCAAACAAACTCCAGACACGTGTGCCCCCCCTCTGCATCCAGCTAACGTGGGTCCCGGGGAATAGAAACTGGGTCTTTTGGCTTTTCAGGCAAATGCCTTAACCGTTAAGCCATCCCTCCAGCCCCTGCTATAAAGCTTTTAAAGAACTAAAAATGTGGTGGTACTGCCCTAGCTCAAATGTCAGCATCTGGAAAGCACCCTAACACTCTGATGTCAGCCCCATGGCCATCAGTACCCTATGCCCAGGACTCCTCAGACTGCTCCAGCTTGGATAAATCTTGAATATGGTCAAGACAACCCAATTCCCTCAAACCCCAACAAAGGAACCTGGTGCAAAGTAGAGTGGAGCGCCCCCCCCCCAACACAACGCATGCAACACTTTGCCAAGACTTTCACTGTGGGGAGAGGGCTGGCTGCCTCCATACTGTTCTCTCTCCATCCACCCCAACCCCTGCCACTGCCTGGAGCACTGTGATTCCCCCACCTCACTTCTGCTTGGAGTTCAGCCCCTCCTTCACAGCCACCTGTTGAAAGCAGTGTTCTTGCATCTCCCTGGGCACAAGTGCCCACTGCCACCCATCTCACGGACTCCCCCATGTACCTTAAATCTAGGATCGTCAATCACCTGTCCCAGGTTGTTTGAGACTATCGATTCATGCCTGCTGTCCCAGTAGTATAATCAACAGCTCTCTTTCTGAAGCCCCCATTAGACAACAGACTGGATGGCACGAGGGTAATGCTCCATGGGACTCCCTTGAGCCATGCCCTTTCTTCATCTTTTCCAGCCCAGGCTGATCTGTAATTCATTTTGTCAGGCTGGCCTCAAACTCATGGCAAACCTCTGACCTCAGCCTTCCGAGAGCTGGGACTAAAGGCTTGCACCACCATGCCCAGCCATCTCCTCCTCTTACTGCAGGCAGAACCTGTCATTTGTTCCTGTACCACTAAGGTGACAGAATGGCCATTCCTTGGTTATGTGATCTTATACTACACTGTTTTAGCCGAGGAAAGAGAGAGAGGGTCCTGCAGGCTTTGCAAGCCAGCTGCTCTGGGAGAAAGAGGCATAGGAGCTGAGGGCCTCAGGCTTCCCAAAGCAAGGATGTGAATTCTGCACCTATATAAACAGGGAGGGAACCCAGAGTCTAGAAAGGCACCCAGCCCACTGCATGCCTTGACAGTAGGCCCTCAGCAGATGACTCGTGGCTGATGCGGGTCCTGGCTTATGTACACTGTGACGTAATAGAAAGTTGTTTTAAGAGATCAAATCAGTGGCAATTTGCTATGTGGTAACAAGGACTAGTCGTATGGTGACCCTGGTGACAGAATGAAGCAGGTTCAGTGATCTCATCTCCCTCACAGAGCAGCATTGTCTGAAAGCTGGGTGCTTGGTACACTCACCTCTCCAGCTTCCCTACACTCAGATCACTGGCTCAGCTCCTGCGCAGAGACCACAGCAGTAGGCAATAGCGCCGGACTGAAGGAAGACAGGTGGAGGGGTGGCAGGGAGGTAGAGACATCACTGACTAGGTGTGTGGTTTTGAGTGGGGCGGGACTTCAGTTTTCTCATTTGCAGATGGAGACACATACACAAGCGCACGTTCCTCTGGGAAGTGATGTTGCAAAAAACTTTATTCAGAAATTTTTAGTGACTCACCAAGAATCAGGGGTTCAAATCCCCAGACTTTAAGCTTGGTTCATGTTCTAGAGCCCTCTATTCAAAGATGGTGAGCTTCTGAAATCATAGTGCACAAGCAGATAATGCAGATGTATTAGTGGGGTACACAAGCACAGGAACCCATTAAGCTGCTATACAACCCGACACACAAGGAGAGACTTTCAACAATGCCAGTCTACTGAAAGTTGGATACTTACATAAATGCAGATTATAAAGGCCCAGAGCTAAGTTGCTACGTGCTCATTGTGAACGTGTCTGTGAATTGGGGGGGAGACGCTCATTGGTTTAGTTAAGTGTCTATGGGCTTACTGTCCTGTAAAGCAAACTGATACCGTGGTTCACACCTAGAAAGGGCAGGGAGCAATACACGCAAATGAGCACAGGACAGTCTGACTGGGATGCATGCAGCTCTTACCTGAGGGCTTCCATGTCCCTGTCCTTAGGTAACCCAGAAGAAATGCACACTGCCGAGATAAGGTGAGTCTAAGCACATTTATGATGGCGATGAGTCTAAGCACATTTACTATGGCGATAGCTCAGGGTCGGGCATCAACGCCTTGTAATTGGGAAATGCGTGAAGGCCGTGGCCTGACAAGGCTGAAATCCATTTTCTGTTCTGTGCTGTGAATGGCCTTGTTCCCTTTCTGGCCCGCGGGGTTCCTGACTCCTCCATCGGGAGAGGACACTGCCTCCAGGTGTCTTCTCTGACGTCGTTGGATGACCGTTTCCTCTTCTGGGCTCTGAGGTCCACTTTTATATTTTATAGAAGAGCTTTAATTTTGTGTGTCTGTCTGAAATAGATGTATGTGGAACTTCAAAGTTCTTTAGGGATGCATTTTCTGGAAATGAGTGTAGACACCATCCATAGATGAATGCATCAGTGTGGGCACAGTTACTGGGGTGGGGTGGTCAATGCCTGGGCTTCCACACTTCCATTCAGTTCTTCCCACTTCTGGGCCCTTATGAGGAGCATTCTCCTCTTTTTTCTTCACAGCTAGGGAGCTTCAGGACCAAAGCCCAGGCTAGCTAACCTATCCCTAGCAGAGGATTCAGACCTTCATTTTTACTTTATCATCTTATTTTTAAAATGTATTTTTTTTATTTATTTATTTGAGAGAGAGAAAGAGAGAAATATAGAGAGGCAGATAGACAGAAAGAGAGAATGGGCACACCAGGGCCTCTAGCCAATGCAAATGGACTCCAGATGCGTTTGCCCCTTTGTGCATCTGGCTTATATGGGTCCTGGGGAATTGAACCATGGTCCTTGGGCTTCACAGGCAAACACCTTAACTGCTAAGCCATTTCCCCAGCCCCCGTATTTTTTTAAATGAAGGTGAGTGTCTGATGGGAAATCACCTCGTAGAGACTAGACTATGTGTTTACTTATTGCATGTGCAGTAATCCCCAGGGGAGTTACTTATCCACTGGGATTCACTGCAAACCCTCAATGGATGGCTGACCCTGCAGACAGACACATGCTCAAGCACGCATATACAGATGAAGCATTGCAAAACCCCGAATCTGAAATGATCTGAAACCTAAAACATTTCAAACACTGAGATGAGGCTCAGCATTCCATAGTTTCTAAAGTCTTGGCAAATACTTCCAAATCTGAAACATTTCTGGTCCCAAGCATTTCCAAGAAGGGATTCTTAGCCTGTATTATTTTGCCCTGTGTTGTATATGAATGCCTTGAAGAAGTTTCCTTTATAAATTAAGCACAGAGGGATGGTAACAATAATAGGTAATGATAAAATAGAACTATTATCACAGTAAAGGAATGTGATTTCTTTTTTAAAAAAATATATTTTATTTATTTATTTGAGAAAGAGAAAGAAATAGAATGAGAGAGAGAGAGAATGGGCATGCCAGGGGCCTCCAGCCACTGCAAACAAAGTCCAGATGCATGTGCCTCCTTGTGGCTTACGTTCTGGGGAATCGAACCAGGGTCCTTTGGCTTTCCAAGCAAGTGCCTTAACTGCTAAGCCATCTTCTCCAGCCCGGAATGTCTTTTCTTTCAGTGTCTCAACATATCCTATGGTACCACCCTCCACTTGTGATGGTGTGAGATGATCCAATGCCTGTCATCAGATGAAGTGAGGGGAGTGGCATGACCATTGTGGAGGATGCAGTGTGTGTGGACGCAGTGGTGGGCTACTACCCGAGGGCCGCCTCAACACGAGCGCTGATATTGCAGTAGTAGGTTGGGATAGCCAAGATGGCGGTGTTGACAGATGATATTAACTAGTGGCTAATGAATGGGTAATATATACAGTGTGGAGACCCTGAAACTCATGTCCTGGGAAAGACAGTGGAGTGATACAAGTTCCTGTTCAGAATGGTAAAAAAAAATTTCTGGAATTTTCCATTTAATGTTTTCAAATTATGGTTGGTAACTAAAACCACCGATTTTGGTTCAAGGGAGGTCGGCTGTATTTCACAGGTAATATTGTCCTCTTGGAAATCTATGTATTAGTTCTTGTGGCTGTGATCAAATGCCTCACAAGAAGTGATGTAACGGGGAAAGTTTACGTCTTGCCCAAAAGTCTGAGGGCCCGGTCCATTGTGGCAGGGCAAGCACAGCAACAGAAGCATGAGGCAGCAGGTAACATTGTATCTACACTCAGGCAACTATGAATGATGAAGGCTCAGCTTTCTGTCTCCTTCTTCTTTTTATTAGTGTGGGACTGCAGCCCAAGTATTGGTGGTGTTCAGAATCAGGATGGGTCTTCCTTCAATTAACCTCTCTAAAAACGTCTTCACAGACATGCCCGGTGGTGCGTCTCCTAGGTGATTCCAAATGCAGTGATGCTGACGATGAGGATAAACCATCACAGCCCATCAGGGTAAAACAATCAGATAGGGGACTGAGTGACCAGTTGTGTTCCTTAGCTCAGTCTAAACTACTGCAACCAAGAGTACTGATCATTACAGCAAGACTCCACCCTGATGTAACTTTATTACATACGATAATACAAACATAAGCGTCCAGGACGGCAGGTGGCTCTCTTCCATACGGAGATCTTGTCTTGTTCCATGACATGACTTTCATCCCGGGCGCAGTATAATCCCCCTCCACACCATGGCAGTAGACACAGAAACAGTGCAGAATGGGTTATGTGGGAGGAAGTATCTTACTTCTTTTCCTCCTCCGCTAGCCAGGTCTTACCCTCAGGGTCATGCCTAAGTGCAAGGAAAGCTGGGAAAGGCCCAGGAGGAACAGGAAGTGGATTTTAGTGAAGAAGACAGTGTGAGGAATGCATCCAATCAGTTCCTTCCTCTAGCGTTTCCTCTTCATCCATCATACACATGCTGGGGGGGGGGGTGGTCTTCATACAGACCTAAATACCTGGAGCATTACTAAAGACATCTGTGTTTCCAGGTTGTCTTTGTTGTTTTACATTAAAATATGAGTGTCCCCACTGAATTTTACAATGGCCTTGGAGTCATGTGTCCAAACAAACACAGAATACAACAAATGCCACTTAAGGCAGGTAACAGGAGACCTTCGCCTTCGTGTTGTGTAGAAAGGAACCGACTCAGCATGGTTAAAAGCCTTCACTGAGTTCCCACAGCCAGCATGTGGCAGGCAGCAGCTACATTTTTTAAAAAGATTTTATTTTTATTTATTTATTAGTGGCAGAGAGAAGGAGAGAGAGAGGAAAGGAGACAGAGAGAGAGAGAATGGGCATGCCACTTCAAACGAACTCCAGATGCATGTGCCACCATGTGCATCTGGCTTACATGGGACCTGGAGAATCGAACCTGGGTCCTCAGGCTTCGTAGGTATCCATCTTAACCACTAAGCCATCTCTTTAGCCCAGCAGCTACATTGTTGACTCAGACTCCAAGTCCTTAAGCAGCAGCACCGTGCTGACTCCTGCGCAACCCGGTGTCTTGCTATGGCCAGTTCCACAATCAAGGCATGAAGAAATATGTCCTTACTGGATCTGTTACACGAATATGTTCAAACATACTGAGCACAACAGTTCATTTCTAGGAAGCTTGAGCCTTTTTCTTTTAATGTTTATTTGCTATTTTTTCATCCAATCTTTGGTTTTTGGCAGGCTTTCCTTCCTCTCCCATCATTCAGCCTTTATCTTTTAGTGCTCAGCTTCTGTCCTTTGTAAACCTTTTGGTATGTCCTTCAATTAGTAGCCATTTTTGCGAAAGGTGTGGGTAATGCAAAACTAAGGTCAGCTCACAAACACGCCGAAAGCCAAGGGGTAAGAATTAGGGTTGGAACGTATTCTGAAATACCCCAGGAAGCAAGATAGGGCTGGAGAGAGGGCTCAGCTGTTAAGTACACGTCCCGTGCCACCTGAGGACCCGGGATAGCCGAAGTTCGAATCTCTAAAGAGATCCCGTGTAAACAGCTGAGTGCGCCTTCGCGTGCCTGTAACCACAGTCCCCCAGCAGAGCCGACTAGAGAGGCAACGTGGGAAGCCCACAAGCTATGGACTTAGTCAAAGGAGATTCTGGCTCACAACAAAACCATGTGGAAGAGTGATGGAGTGGGACACCAGACGTTCTGCTCCACTATGACGGCACACATGCACAAACACACACAAGTTAAATTGCATGCGTGGAGAAATGAACGGATAAATGGATAAAAATATGACAAAGTAAATACTGTGAAATGTTACTTATTGAGCCTAAGTTTTAGGGTGCACAGATGTGCACTGCATAGTTCTTTAAACTTCTTGCATTAAATTCTTTCATCATAAAGTATTAGGAAATATGTCAATAAAGATCTGGACTCATTTTTGTGAAAGAGTCTCACGAAGGAATAATTACTTCTAAATAACAGCACGTAGGGATTTTGTTAATACCAGCTCCGCCACTCCCCAAAGCACCCAGTCCACACATGCAAGTGCTTGACGGGCATACACATACACACGCTCAGCTTTGCTGGCCTGACAAGGTCCAGAATTCCGTGGGACTTCCTTCCTTCCTTCCTTCCTTCCTTCCTTCCTTCCTTCCTTCCTTCCTTCCTTCCTTCCTTCCGTCCCTTCCTCCTTCCTTCCTCTGTCCCTTCCTTCTTCCTTCCTCTGTCCCTTCCTCCTTCCTTCTTTTGTCCCTTCCTCCCTCCCTGCCTTCCTCCCTTTCTTAGTTCCCTTCTGTTTCTCCTCCCTTTTTCATTCCTTCAATGTTTGCCTTCCTCCCACCATATGCAAGACTGCATTAGCCAAGAACCACAGAGGTGACTAGAATATGGGAACAGCAATCAAGTAGATACCCATCTGAACAGTACATACAAGACAGGGTCTCCAAAGGAGGAGGTGTTGGGCTTTGAACGGGGAAGGATTGCGTTAGACCCACAAAGGAAGAAAGAACATGTCAGCTGAATGCCTAGTTCGGCACTGCTGAAGGGTGCAGGGAAGAGGCAGAGGAGGCTCAAGAGGGAAGCAGGGAGGGAGCAGGGCATTGTCCCCCAGGCTAAAAACCTGGGACTTATTGTTCAAGGTAACTGAGTGACCCTAGAGGATTTAAGTAGGGGACTTAAAGGTAAGTTAGAACAGGTATTATAGAAGAGGAATGACAGGGGACAAGGTGGTGGCACAGAGCAGCCAGGAGCTGCAGAAATGAAGCCACATCATCATGGTGTAAAAACAGCTACACTGGGTGGAAGGAGAAACGTGAATCCAAGAGAATCCCAAGGCAGCATAAGGAGGCTTGACACCTGAGGACATGTGGAGACAGAGAGGCATTGGGTGACTCGGCTGCTGGCTGGGTGACGTGGAAGTGGTGATGCCCTTGTGGGGGGGAGGGAAGCATAGGAGGAGCCTTGGTGGCTGCCTTGCCCACACCCCAGGTAGTATGATTCCCTTAGTTGGCATCCATCTCTCACTGTGGAAGCCCTCCACCCCACCACTGCTTGCTAAAGCTCTCATTTCTCCTGCTTGGATATTTCTCCTTTCCTGCTTCTAAGTGAAGTGAATCCATGCTCTGCCTTCCCGTCTGGTCAGAGCCGTCTGGGAAGGCACTCTGCAAATGGCTTCTGAGATGCTTTCTAAGCCATCTGGAACACAGGTTGCAGAAAGGTCCTGGGCACAGGCCCAGCTCTAACTCCTGGATTCCCTGCTTCACACCCTGAGCCTGCTGCCCTTCAGAAACAAACCCTGCACTGCTTCACTTTATTATGGAATTAAAATTGTTTCCAAAGACCTCAAAGGAGGAAAATGAAATTGTTTTCAGCTTTGATTGCGGTCATAATAAAATAGCTATTTAGAGGGGGGCTGTGTTATTCTTGGATAAATGAGGAGCAAAAATACTTTTTTACAGTTTGCCATAAAGACAGCAATAGAATTTTTCACCAGGCAAACACAATCAATGACTCGGGGAAGACGAGGCCATGTATATTTGCCTTCCCTTGGACAGCATGCACAATGGGCTGTTTGATCTCTCCCAAGCTGGGAAAGCAGCAAACACAGGCCTCCATGCCATTTCTTCCAGGGGTCAGGACCTTGGCAGTGGCCTCCAAGGATCCTCTCACTGGACAGTGGGATCCCCTTCCACTCACAGGTCCCATGCCCTTGGCTGTACCTTGCTCCCAGATTCTTTGTTGCAATATGTCCAGAGCCTGCAGGACATTTAGTTGACTTATCGCGAGCACCAGCCACAAACGCTAAGCATGCGCAGACCAGTCTCCTGAGTCCATTTCATCTTCACGAGGTTAGGGATGACCTTGCTTCCCACGGGGAACTCCGTGATGACTGGCCTCACACCTCACCCACTGTACATCATTTTAGATTCCGCCTAAAGTTCCCTCTCCTGCTCTAAGGTTCTTTTCTCTCCTGGAGTCCCAGACTTTTGCAGGGTGCCCACCAATTTTCCCTTCCCAGAGAAAATAAACAGGTCTTAGTGACCAAGTCCTGGAGTCTTGGAAAAGTCTCTCGGAAGCTCTTTGATACTCTCATGAGGAAAGGAGGAAGAAAAAAAAATTGTCCTAGAGTTTTGGGGTTTGTAAGGAGTGATGGTTATAGCTCATAGGAAGCGTCTATTAAAGAATGACAGCTCAGGGCTGGAGAGATGGCTTAGCGGTTAAGTGTTTGCCTGTGAAGCCCAAGGACCTTGGTTCGAGGCTCCATTCTCCAGTACCCACGTAAGCCAGATGCACATGGTGGCACATGCGTCTAGAGTTCGTTTGCAGTGGCTGGAGGCCCTGGAACACCCGTTCTCTCTCTCTCTCTCCATTTCTCTGTCTCTAGTAAGTAAATAAATAAAAATGCAAAAAAAAAAAAGAATGACAGCTCAGAAAATCAGTTCCCATGAAGGAGGAAAAAGATTTTTAAAATGTCACATCCACATTAAGGAAGTCATCTCCCATGTGACAGGCTAATATGGGAGGATGCTTGGGGGACCCAGTGGCCTTGGAGTCATCTAACAAATTCCACTGAGTCACAGCAATACTCTGGGTGGGACCAGTGTCCTCGCTCCTTCCTGGCCTGCACTCACCTAGAGGCAGCAGATACACGTCACCTTCTCCATTCTGAGACAGAAGGGTACACTGCTGTTTCACGGCGCATCTTCTGCTACGGAGCCCTGCCCAAGCCAATCTTCAGTCCAGAAGAGCGTTCACCTCACAATGATGGGGTAAGTCTGAAGAAAGGTTGCCTTTTCAATCCTCTGAGTTTGCATGCCAACAGTGTGAGCAGGGGGTCCTGCAGTCTGTGGCTCTCTTTCTGGGTGTCTGCATGAAGACCCATGCCGGTCTGGGAGGAGAGCAGAGGAGGGACCGTGACATGAGCACACAGCCTGGCGTTTTGTCCATCCCTTCACCTGGAATGGCTCAACTCTGAGACAAGCAGGGATGGCCTAATGCTCAGCCTTCTCAGGCTCAGTTCTGAACACATTGACTTGAGTTGCTATTGAATTAGATGGCGCTCCCTTTAAATCTCTGTCTCTCTCTCTCTCCATATATATATATCATGTGTATGTGTGGTATGCATGTGAGTGTGCATGTTCACATGTGTGTTAGCACACGTGTGTGGTTATGTGTACATGTGTTGATGCACATGCATGTGGAGGCCAGAGGTTGTTAGACGTCATCCCTGATTGCTCTGTACATGATTTATTGAGTCAGGGTCTCTCACTTAAACCCAGAGCTTGCTGATTCAATGAGTCTAGCTGCCATATTTCCCAGAAATCTTCTGTCTCTGTCTCCTGAGGATTGGGATTATGAGAGGCCCATCATACTGGACATTATACTGGACATTTACTTGAGTCCTGGGGATCCTAACGCACAGCAAGCACTTTGCTGAGACATCTCCCCAGCCTGTGTTAACTCTTTTTAAAGTCTGTACAATTAGAGGTCCTGGCTTGGAGACATCACTGGCACAAAGCATTTGAGTTCTTTGATTTTCCAATAACCCATAAATCAGAGATTAGAGAAAGAGCTGCAAAAAAAATCTCAAAAAATCTGTCCCTAATTCATCACAAATCTCCTTATGTCTTCAGATCCTTTGGAAGCACATTAAAGATTTCAGCCCCTATTTACGATTTTTGAATACTGCCCTGGCTTTTGAAAAATGCATCCATAATGAGCAAGGGCATGGCAGGGACCCGTGTTCGCTGATGCTCCAACTACTGGCCTCCCTTTCAGTAACACCTGGTGCCTGGGAATGAGCATCATCCTTTACATGAATGAGCACGAGTCCCCACTCATCCAGGTTGTGCCCACGTATCCTGGAAACTGAAAAGCCCAAAGAGAAGCCAAGTTATCATCCAAAGTCAAGAGCGGATCCACCTTCACTAGGGCAGGGAGGGATCATGCTGCTGGGAAGGAGCTCATCTATGTTCACACCAGGCCCACTTTCCTCTCAATATCTTGTCGTATATCATGCCTGAATGTAAGAATATGCTTTCCTCACCCTGGGTCACCAGGGAATGGGGAAGTCAAGGACATTCAAAGGCACAGAGGATCATGAGGTTGAGGCAGAAGAAGCAAGGAGCATGAATAAGCATCTATTCATCCCAGGAAAGTCTCTGACTATGTACCAAAGAAAGGACTCTACCTAGTCCAGCCTGGGTGAGCTGAAGAGTGTGTTAGAGTTTACTTGCAAGAGCTTGGGTGACTCCAAGGCAGCTTCATCACCAAACAGCCTACCCTATGCCATGGTGATGACTCAGGAGAGCTGCATCCCCAGAATGCTCTGTGCAGCTTGTAGGCAATTCCACTGAAGAGTCTTTCTTTCCCTCCATCAGCTGTTTACTCAAAACGCAACCTTGGGGCAGATATTTTATGAAACTTAATTTTCTGAACTTCCTGAACCTCCTCATTCCCTTAGCTTCATGAATCTTCTGAGCCTCCCTCCTCCCTCCAGGAGGGACAATTTCAGCTGGAAGAAAGGAGAGATAGGAAACAGAAGGAGAGACAGGAAAGAGACACATGAAGCACAAACTTTTTCACCTTCATGGCTGACCTTTGGACTGGAAGCTCTGTGCTAAGGAGAGCTTTGACAAAGAAGTGTCCACACAAACCAGGGAATTTGGGATACAGAGGGTAAGGCAAGCCATGCTGTGTGCAAAGAGCTGAAGAGCCAGGCGGGTGGTATGGAATTTGAGCCCACCTCCATTAGGGCACGGTTAGCTTGTGTTCCCAGGGAAGCAAAGATGACATGGGGCACTGAACGCTGTTTGTTTGTACCTGAAAACAGCAAGGAGCGCTTGTCCCTCACAATCAGACCAGCCAGAGCTAGAAGGCTACAAAGGATCCCTACACAGAAGGGAAGGAAAAGTGGAATGCTACTGTTATCAAAAGTCCACGGCAGAGCTGGAGAGATGGCTGTGGTTAAAGGTGCTTGCTTGCAAAGTCTAACGGCCTGGGCTCAATTCCCCAGTATCCATGTAAAGCTAGATACACAAAGTGCTGCATGCATTTGGAATTCCTTTGCAGTGGCAAAAGGCCCCGGTACACCCATTCTCTCTCCCTCCCTCTCCCTCTCTCTCTCTCTCCCTTTCTTTCTCTCTCTCTTCTTAAAAATAATAAATTAAAAAAACAAAAAGAGCCCGCTGTGAGCCAAGGCCTGTAAGAGGCATTTTGTACTCTTCCTGTACTAGGTATTTTTGTGTGTGTGTGTGTGTGTGTGTGTGTGTGTGTGTGTGCACCTCAGCACATGTGAGGAGGTCAGAGGACAGCTTCAGGGTGTTGGTTTTCTCCTTGCTTCTCTACTTTATTTGAGACAGGATGTCTCTTGTTGTCTGGCTGCTGGGAAGGCCAGTCTAGCTACCTCATGAGCTTTGGCATTTGGGTGGTTCCACCTCCCATTGCTTAGCCTACAGATGTGTGCATCACTCTGTGTCCAGCTTTACGGGGGTACTGGGGTTGAACTCCCACTGGCAGGTTTGTGGAGCAAGCACATTTAACCACTGAACCATCTCCTCCCCCCTCCCCCCTACCTTTTACCATAAAGTCTTCACCCTAGTTCTGGAATTTTACATGATGAGAAACAGCAAGAGAGTCTGTAGAACTTATCTGAGTCACTAGAGCTCATGAGAGCACAGGGAATAGCTTTAATTTGAACTCCTACCATCCCTTCACACTGACCTTCTCTGTGTGGGGTCACTGGGACACTGAAGAGGGATTCCTGCACAGGTGAATGTCCATGCTGTCCTCTGAGGTCCCTATCCGTTCTGAGCAACTCTGCGCACAGTTCTGGTGGCCAAGAAATGTGGCTGGAATTTAAAACACTGGAGAGAAAGAGGAGGAAGAATTCTGGAAGGCAAGGCATCTGTTCTGCAGAGTGAGATGAATGGTAAGTGGGCCTCTCTCAGGACTGATTCCCTCCGAGTGTGCCCACCAATAAAATGCTTTACAAAGAAACCTGACAATTTAGTTGTTAATTCGAAGCATCCTGTTTCAAGCTGTCTGTAATGACAGCCTAATTGGTGCAAGTTGGTGGTTTATTAAAAAAAGAAAAGAAAGTAAAATCATATTAAATACAAATGTGTATTTCTCCTGCAATAACTTAGTCTATTCTTATACTCTTTCCTCCCTGCACTCTTTCATGTGACTTATTAGGGATTCTTAATCCATGCAATAAACATTTATTTCTTTGAGAAGTTGATGGCATTTCAGGAATTCAGAAGAGCCTGGCCTGGTGGTATTTGTTTGTATTTACAGCTGCTTAGGAGGCTGAGGCAGAATGGTCACAAAACCAAGGCCTGCCTGGGCTACAGAATGAGTTCAAGATCAGCATCAGCAACTTGGTGAGACCCCCCCAACTCAAGGTCAAAAGAGAGCTGGGGCTGGAGAGAAGGTTCAGCAGTTAAGACGCTTACAAGTAAGGCCTAACGACCCAGATTTGGTTCCCTAGGACCCATGTAAGCCAGATGCACAAAGTGGCACGTGTATTCGGAGCTCATTTCCAGTGGCTGGAGGACGTGGCATGCACATTCTCTCTTCTCTCTCTCTCTCTCTCCCTCTTTCTCTCTCTCAAGTAAATAAATAAAATATTAAATAAAAGAGAGCTGGGCTGGGTGTGGTGGCAGTGCACGCCTTTAATCCCAGTACTCAAGAGGCAGAGGTAGGAGGATCGCTGTGAGTTCAAGGCCACCCTGAGACTACAGAGTGAGTTCCAGGTCAGCATGAGCAAGAGCGAGACCCTACCTCAGAAAACCAAAAAAGAGAGAGAGAGAGACAGCTGGGTATGTAGCTTAATGATAAAGCGCTTGCTTAGCTTTCACAAGGCTTTAGGTTCGATCCAAGAACTACTTTAAAAAAATTGAACTCTCTTCTAAGAAGTTAGAATAATCTTAATTCTGAAACTTAATTCCTGAATTTAGTCCTGTAATGGAAGACTAGCTAGCTGACCACTCAGATAACCTATGTAGCTTCTCTTAACTATGCTCACTCATCAGTAATATAGTGGTATCTATGCTGTAATTCTGTTGGGATACTAAACAATTAAGCCTATGAGAAAATCTTTAAAGATCTAATAAATAATAGCAACATTTGATTTCTTCTTGCTCTAGGGTTTTGGCCCAAGAGCTGGGTGTTGTTTAGGATTCGTCGTCTGAAAACCTCCATCTATCCATTCATTCATCCATTTGCCCCTTCATGCCTTCATCCCATCTACTTACCCATTTATCTACCTGTGTAGCGTTTTTTTTTTTTTTTTTTTTTTTTTTTTTTGAAAAATGGTGTGGAGTTGTTGCTATGTACTAGATACACAATCAGAAGTTAGGATTGTAGGCATAGATAAAATATACTATAATCCTGTCACCAAAGTCCTTCTATCCAGAGAAAGTGGCAGACACATTTGTATGTAATTATATAATGAAGTGGTCATTGTAGGCCTATTAAGCTGTGGAGGAAATGTAATCAATTCAAATTATTTTTAAATCATTGATTATGGATAACGAAGAACACTGTGAAAGCTCCAATCGTCAATTATTCTGCAGGGGGAATTACAGCAGGCTTTGGACATAGCAAAGGGAGACACTTTCCCTGGAAGTGGGGACTAGGAGGAGATGTCACTGGGAAACTGAGAAGAATTCTGATAGACGGTAGCAAATAATTTGACTCGTGGAGGGGAGACCAGGTAAGTAAGTCTGTTCCCTCATCCTGGAGGGAGTGTCGGGAAATACACAGCATTTCACTTCAATGTATCCTGAGCCGGGTGTGGTGGCTCATGGCCACAATCCCAGCACTCAGGAGTCTGACGTAGGAGGATCCCAAAAGTTCCAAGCCAGCCTGGGCTAGAGAGAGACCCTGCCTCATAAGCAAATTGCTCATAAATGTATCCAGACCTGCCTTACCTTCTACAAGCCTGTCCTTGGCTTTATCTACCCCCCAACTCCATCCTCAGCAGAAAGCATTATCCTATATGTTACAAAAGACCCTCCCTGGGCATCAGGCCAGGACACACTGGTAACTTTTAAGTCACTCTTCAGGTGATTCTGATGCGCAGCCACTATTCAGGTCATGTAGACACTGCCAATGTCTGGACTTTGGTCCAGAGTCCATCTAAGCCCTGTGGTTCTGAATTCCTTCCACTTACTCTGCATCACCCTGCCCCCAGCATCCTGTGCTCCCAGCCACTTCGTTTCTCATTGTATTAATTTCTTGACTTGTTCCTGGGGCAAAATAACTGACCAGGAGCAAGGAAGGAAAGGGTTTATTCTGGCTTGCAGTTCTGAGGAAATGCGGTCCACTATGGCGGGGAAGGCATAGCAGTAGGAGCACGAAGCAGAGGTGGTCACATTGTGTCTGCAATCAGGAGGCTGAGGACCAGCAGGAAGTGGAGCCAGGCTATGGAATCTCACCCTCCCTCACCTCACACATACACAACTAGTGACCATTTCCTCCAGCAAGGCTCCATTTCCTAGAGGTTCCCTCAGAGCACTAGCAGCTGGGGGCCAAGTGTTCAAACACATGAGCATGGGGACCATTTTACTTTCAAACCACAACCCCTTTTATCTCATTTTGCTCCATTTGTTTTGATGGCCCCTCTTTGGGTTGTTAATTTGGGCACTACAACGGTGGTCCTATAGGATGCCTGAAGTCAACGAAGCTACCTACACACGACTGTGGTATCAAGTACCATGTGAAGGGCTCTCAGACTTTGGAGGACTGAGCTGAAAATGTCTTTAAAATCCAGATTTCAGCATCATAATCGCATTACGCTGGTCTCTGTCGTTATGGCAGTATGAACTCCATGCCTTTCTAAGAATGGCTTTCCTTATGGAGAATGCCCTTCTCTCTGGAGTTGTGGGTTCATTTGCCAAGGAGAGGATGCATGAGGTTGGGAGGATGGAAATGGCCCAGTCCTTCTTTGCAGAAGACTGTGCTGGGGAGAGAGACCTGGTGGCTTCCAGCCCTCTCCACGGCCCCTTTCTTATTTTATTTTTATTTTTATTTTGGTTTTTCGAGGTAGGGTCTCACTCTGGTCCAGGCTGAGCTAGAATTAACTATGTAGTCTCAGGGTGCCTCGAACTCATGGCAATCCTCCTACCTCTGCCTCCCAAGTGCTGGGATTAAAGGCGTGCGCCCTTTCTTATTTTAAAGTTTTATTTATTTATTTGCAAGCAAAGAGAGAAAAGAGAGAGAGGAGAGAGACAGACAGAGAGAGAATGGGCATGCAAGGGCCTCCAGCCACTGCAAATAAATCCAGAGCATATGTTCCTTGTGCATGTGGCTTATGTGGGTCCTGGGGAATTGAACCTGGGTCCTTTGGCTTTGTAGGCAAATGCCTTAACTGCTGAGCCATCTCTCCAGCCCCGCAGCCCCTTTCTTGACAGTTGTGCTTGGTAGACTCTATTCACCCATTTTAGTAAGTGTTTGGATGCCTGAACCCTGGGTGCCTTCTAGACAAATCACCCTTTCCTCCACTCTTCCCATCCTTAAGAAACTCGTAAGTTCTATTTTTCATCTTTTACTCCTGTCATTCCCAAGCCCAGGCTGACCCAGGAGTTTCATATGGTGGGCCGTGGAGAACTGAAGGCCCTTCACGGGAAGTCACATCACGTAAGGAACATTGAGGGGAATTGTCCATTGGGAAGCCATCTGCCTATGGAACAGGCAACCTCATCTACTGTTGTCAGCGGAGACGAGTCTCTCTGAAACAGAGGCCGGTGGCAGTGGCAGTGGCAGTGGCGTGCGTTATTAGAGGGTCAGTGTGGGTGCTGGTGTGGGCTCTGTGAGGAAAAGGCCACTGGCTCTCTTTGTTTAGACCTGGCACTGCTCTCTCATTTGCCCTGGAGAAAGAGCTGTCACGGGACTAGGAACACATGGCTCTGGCCCTGGCTGGCTATGTGAACTTGAGCAAGTCACTCACCCCACTCTGCTTCAGTTTCCTCGTATGTTAATTAGTCAGCGTCATCATTGCAGAGACGCCGGTCAATCCAAACGTTCTAACAGTTCCTGTGTCCACCAGCAGCGGTTTGAGGTCTTTGGCTTGAGATGTCACGGTGAGCCAGGCCTAGGACTAGGTCAACAAGTGCTAAAGCAGGCCTAGAAGCCGGCAGCTCTCTGCTGGGCCTGTGACAGGTGATTATGGGTGTGACCTGGCTCTTGGGATGGGACCAGAAGGAAGACAAGGAGGTGAACAACTGTGTCTACCAGCCAGGGCTCGGGGAGAGGGAGCAGCCATCTCAGCTGCCGACAGACTGACAGACTGACTGACTGACAAATGAAGGGACCCTCCCACATAAACCCCTTGGACTTCCTTTACCTGAGCTCCTGCCACTTCTTACAGTGTGAGGACTCAGTTAAGAATAAGCCGCAGTGTGAGTGGACGGTGCCGTGTGATTCCTTTCCAAAACAATCTCCTCTCTCCAGTGTCCCAATGTCCCAGGACTAAGCCACACACAAATCTTGATTTCATCATGAGCCCTCTGTTCTCTCAGCTGCTCTTGTTTTCTCTGTGAAGACACATGCCCTTCCCTGCAAGTTTTATTGTTCCCCACTGCCTCATTTTCTCACGCGTTCCTTCCTGGGGAGCTGGGAGCCAGCCAGCCTCTTTTTGTGAGAAATAGACCTCAGCACCCACAAGAAAGACCCCTTCCCTCCTCATTATGTCACCCCGTTGTCATTAAAGAGAGAAAGAAAGACAATAAAAAAATCCCTCTTCCTCCTGGTGCTTTTTATAGATTTTCTCATTAAGAGAATTAAGAGCAATTAAAGGCAAGCCTTTGCTGCCTCTCTTTAGACACATCAACTTGAACTCTTCCCCACATGTCAAATACAGTGATTGTTGGCTGCCTGTACTGAACCCCCAGGGGAGGTCTCTTCGTGTCTGAGTGTGACCAGAGGCAAAGAGGACAGGCGGGGTAGCATTAGAAGCTGACCTGGCAGCCACCTGTCCCTCACGTCAGGGGGCTAGGACAACTCTAGACTTGGTTTCCTCCTGGATCTCTGAGAGGTTTGTGTGCAGAGTAGACATTCTACTAGCTAATGGAGATTGAATGCTAAGTCCCCTCTCACTGGGCATTTTCCAAATCTCAGGCTCATTGGTCAATAGTTCTGCCATGATGTCAAAACAGGCGTCCAAGGTTGGAGAGATGGCATAGCGGTTAAGGCGCATGCCTGTGAAGCCTAATGACCCCAGTTCAATTCTCCAGGTCCCAAGTAAGCCAGATGCACAAGGGGGCGCGTGCATCTGGAGTTTGTTTGAAGTGGCTGGAGGCCCTGGTGCTGCCCATTCTCACTCTCCCTTTCTTTCTTTTCCTCTCTCTGTCTCTAATAAAAAAATAAAAATAATTTTTTTAAAATCTTTAAAAAATAACAGGCGTCCATCAAGGAAGGGAGGGATGGAATGAATACAGGGTCTAGGCATAGCCTTCAGAAGTGGGCAGGTCTCTGAGAAAGCTGGCCATGACAGGACACAGGTTCAGGTCCAGGTGGAAGCATCTTACTGAATTCTTTGCAGCCAAACGAGCAATTCTCAGGACAGTGTTGGGCATCACAGACCGTAAAGCAGCAGAAGTCTTAGTGTAGGTTTCCAGGACAGGCTCAGCATCGCTTATGGTGACATTTACTTGGTGACTGTCTTAGTTACTTTTCTCGTCACTGTGGCCAGTTAGCAGATAGGAGGCTGAGAGCTTGAGCCAAACCTTCAAGGCCAGGGCCCAGCGACCCACTTCTTTCAGCTCCGTTTCACCCCCTAGAGGCTAAACAACTTCCCAAAATATTGCCACCAGTGGGGAAACAAGTGTTCAAATACACGAGCTTATGTGGTCCATATATATTTCATGAGTGTGTATATGGGTGTAGCAGACAGCTTCAGGTTCGCTGAGATGAACTTCCAGACCAGGCACAGTTATGGAGGAAGGGATATTATTTATTGAAGCTTACAGATCCAGGGGAAGTTCCATAATGGCAGAAGAAGCTGGCCTGTCTTCACAGGACCAGGCAAGAGAGCAAAGCCAACCAGCCACACAGCACAGCACACTTCAGGAACTCCCCTATGCACACTTTGCATATCTTTACAATGGAATCTCAAACCCACCACCATACCTTAAGATCTGCCCAATGACATTGCCTCCGGCAAGGTGGCTGCAGATGCAAACTACAAACTAATAAAACACTGAACATGTTGGGGGCCATCTATTCAAACTACCACAATGGGTATGTGTGTGCCACGGTGGCTGTGTGGAGACCAGAGGACAAGCTTTCCTGTCTGTACTCATCTTCCACCTTCTTTGAGACAGATTCTCTTGCCACCACAACTATAATCTAGCCTAGCTGGCCCGTGAGCTTTGGGTCCTCCTGGTTTTGCCCACCCCCGCCACCACCCCATTGTCATAAGCCTGCTGGGATCACAGAGGCGTGTACATCCATCTTCTTGCATTTGGCTTTACAGGGGGGCTAGAGAGATCAAACTCAGGTTGGCAGGTGCAAGCAAGTGCCTTTAACTATGGAGCCATCTGTCCAGAGTCCTGTGTGGGACATTTGACATCCTACCACAACAGTGACTGTGAGCCACCAAATTCCTGTGGCGCCTACAGTGATCGGAGATTCAGAAGAACGTGGTCGCTGTTCTCTGTGAGCTTCTTGTGAGTGTTCTTTCCTCTTTCTGAGCCTCAGTGTGCTCATCTGCCAGCCTTCAGGCTTGTTCTGAATTCAAGGAAAGCCAGTTCCATTAGATATTTCACATGAAATGATTCTGTGGCAAAATGCTTGGAAACCCTGCATGTGACAAAGCCCTTTGGAGTGACCGTGCTCATGTGCCTGGGAAAGCTCCAACCCTCCTTCCTCCATGAAAACATCTCTTTATCTTTATTTAACCTTGCTTGTGTATCTGGAATATGTTTGAACACACAAACGGTTTTCCCAGCATGCACTGTGAGCACCAGAGGAAACAGTGTCCCTCAGCACACACGATGGGAAAGTGGGCTCTAGAGGATGTGTGGGTAATCCCTCAAGATACAGTGTCCATGGTTCCTTCGTTCTGGGACATTCCATGCTTCTTTGATCAGCAGGACAGTCACCCACATAAACCTTCATTGTGGTGTGCGTGAGAAAGACCAGGGTAGCTTGGGCCCCTGGTGGCTCCTCTGACTCTCATCTTTGTCTCTGCACGCTGAGAGCACTCTTTCCTCCACCCACAGCACCATCCACAGCTGTTGTAACTGAAGCCTGTGTCTGTGCATGTTTGTAAGCATACAGACACACGTGTATGGCAGGTACACACGTGCTGTGTGCTCACACATGTGGAAGCCAGAGGAAAACCTTGGCGATCATTTTCAGAAATGCTGTCCGCTTTTTCGGAGACAGGGTCTCTCAGTGACATAGAGCTGTCGGAGTCAGCTACACTGGCTGGCCTGGGAGCCAGGAATCCACCCATCTCCGCTTCCCTAGCTCTGGGACGACACACAAGCGCCACCACACTCAGCTTCTTTAGTTGGGCTCTGGAAGTCAAACTCAGGTTCTTGTGCTTGTGAAGCCAGCACCTATTGCCTGAGCCATCTCCCACCTCCTTCTCATAGTGTTTTACTCAGTCAGCCACCTCATCATAACACTGGCAGCACTTCCTCTGGACTGCCTTTTCTGTCTGTGTGGGTACACATTTATTTCTTGAACTTTCCTAGCCAAGTCTACACTGGGATCCTAAGAGAACCCTGGAGACTGTGACATATGTGTGTGGGGATGTCCATTCTAGTGTAGTGTCCAAGGAAGTGCCTGACACATTGTGATCCCCAATAAATCCCACCAAATATGTTTTCAATGATGAGACGCAAACTAAGTGACGTTTGTAATTGCTCCCCTAGTTGTAATGGGAGAAAGGGGATTATCTCTTACAGGAAGGGGAGAGACTCATTTTCTTGTGCTCTAGTGAGAAAGTTGCAAACAGGAAGCGTCTGAGTTGTTCAAGGTAGAACTAGCTTCTCTATAAGCAGAGACTGTCCCATGACTGGGCACGCACAGCTCAGACATAAAGGAGACCATCGTTCATTGGAATTGTGAATTAAATGACTGACATTCCTGCAAATGCTAAGAATCAAAATTTTAATCCTTCTTTTATCAGTAGTCTATGTAATTTATATTGCCTTATAAAATAAAGCCTCTTGTGTTATCTATATCTTTGGGTTTAAGAGCTACAACTGAATTTAAACAATAATTAATTTACTAACAATCTGTTACATTAATAACAGCTATCTAACATGTTAATGAAAATGCATCTTAAGCCAGTCAGTTAAGGAACAATTGAGCTATAATATACCATACTCAAGCCGGGCATGGTGGTGCATGCCTTTAATCCCAGCACTTGGGAGGCAGAGGTAGGAGGATCGCCTTGAGTTCAAGGCCACCCTGAGACTACATAGTGAATTCCAGGTCAGCCTGAGCTAGAGTGAAACTCTACCTCGAAAAACCAAATATATATATATATATATGTGTGTGTGTGTGTGTGTGTGTGTGTGTGTGTATACTGTACTCAGTGATGATAGCAATTGTAATTTTTTCCAAAGTTTCTGACTTAGTATTAATTGGAAATATACAGAGTTATACAAGCATGATCTAAAGAGTGTGGTGGCTCAAGGGTTTTGGGCAGAAGCAAAAAAAAAAAAAATGATGAGAAGGAAAACAAACAAATGTGTAGTGATTGAGTAAGGAACATGGGACCAGATGCCAGTTTTGTCTGTCTGTTTTTTAATTTACTTCTGCAACATTTTTCCTTTTTTTTTTTGGTTTTCCAAGGTAGGGTCTCACTCTGGCCCAGGCTGACCTGGTAATTCACTATGCAATCTCAGGGTGGCCTCAAACTCATGGCAATTCTCCTACCTCTGCCTCCCAAGTGCTGGGATTAAAGGCATGTGCCACCACACCAGGCCCCCGAATCTTTTTAATTTTCCTGTCTTAATTGCACCTGCTGAAGACAAATGTGAGATCAGAATCAGCAGAAGACATGTGCTTTGGCTTTGCAAACATCTTTGTTTTGTTTTCCAACTGAGGTTTTGGGACCTTGTTCAAAGATAACTGGATTATAAGAATAATTCCAGCCTTATTCCTCTTTTCCAGCTGTTTTGAAATGTCTTTTAATAACAAGTCAGAACACCAATAACCACCCCAAACTTGTTTTCCGTCTAGCTCTTGGAGATCCCCAAAGTGTCTGAGGTAGACAAAGTTGAGGAGTGCAGCTTATTTCTGGGTTACGTTAATTAATTTGACAGGTGCAGGAGGGTCGCAGTTGCCCTAGATCAGCGACCTTCTTCTTTGTCCCAAGATAAATCCCTAAAGCGATTCCCAGAAAAAGGAAAAACACAACTTTGTATTTGGCTTTTTGCTCTCTGGTGGTAAACAGCAGTGCAAGCTCCTGGGTGTTGTGTGTGTGAGGGTTTAATCTCCAGCAGGCTGCCCTCCTATAAACATCCTTTCAGCTGCTCAGGCCCAAGACGCCATCTCCTTGGTGAGGCTGAGACATGGTTTTTGATGGGTCTAGCTCTTGATTCTGACCCTTCCTGCCTCCACAGTCTCAGCTCACTCATGCTTGAGATGTCTGGACCCAAGACGGCCCCTGAATTGACAGGTAAGAATAATTTGATGGAACAGAGACGCCGATCTTAGTGGAAAGACCAGGGCTTTAGGGAGGCAGAACAATTGAAGTTTGAATCCCATCCCTCTGCTCACTCAAGGTGACTTTGTTTAGTCAAGTTAGTTATTAACTCCACTAGGACTTCTCATTTGCCTTTTGGATAAAATGGTATAAACATTCCTATCCCAGGGCTGTCTTGTGGTTTGAAAAGAGCCCCAAGATACAAAATCCCTGAGGTTCCACTCCCGCGCTAGTCAGTGCTACAAGCTGGGCCCCAGGGCTGCAGAGCTCAGCATCGGCGAGGGTGTGCACACCTGCAGAGTGGAGGAGACGCGGCCAGATCCACCACAGGTGAGATTGTCTGGACCCACTCCTTTCTTGCTATCTCCATGAAGCCAACGCAGGAGCCCTTCTGACCTGCAAGATCATTGTCCTGATTATTATTCGACCTCCATGAGTTACAAAACACCAGAGGAAAAGCCAAAGACTCACCATGGCCAGGGAGGCCAACGTGACCCACCTTATCACCTTAGCATTGTCTGGCACTTCGACGCCATCGTTTCCCTAGACACTTATTGTGGTATACACCTCCCCTTCCTTCCTTCCTTCCTTCCTTCCTCCCTCCCTCCCTCCCTCCCTCCCTCCCTCCCTCCCTTCCCTCCCTCCCTCCCTCCCTCTCTCCCTCCTTCCTTCCCTCCCTCCCTCCCTCCTTCCTTCCTTCCTTCCTTCCTTCCTTCTTTCTTCCTTCCTTCCTTCCTTCCTATCTATGATCAAGGAGCTTCTGAGACAGTAGACCCTCAGCCTAACATTCTAGATGTTTTCTGACATGCAACACATTGTACCTTTGGGGCCCATACCTGTGAAAGCGAGGGGAACGTGAAACATTGAGCTGTGATCAAAGCCCAGCATATCCTGGGCCATTCCCCTGGGAGCTGAGGAGCTAGAGGTGCTCTTCACAGTGGACCTGAGTGCGTTGAGATCAGCCCCTGATTCTCCTTTACTGACTAGTTATAGCATATGGCACCCTGGACAGCATGACACCTTGGTCAAGTGGCTCTCAGTAGTGAGGGACACCATCTGCCCTGACAAGGGCACTGAGAAGCATGGCTCGTGTCCACACAGAATGTTGTCAGGGCTTGGCTTTGATTTTCCATTCAGTTCACTGGCCACCCAAGCTCACCTTAAGCCCTAGCATCTTTGGCCATAGCCCAATAATTATCTACTTACTTCTGGACATTTGCCCTTGGCTCAGAATCACTGGCCCACTGGCTGGCATCATTCTCTAAAGGGGGGATTACTTCATAGCTTAATGCCAGTATCCTTTCAGCTTTGGTGATCACTTACTGGTGAAAGCTCAGCACCATTCATCATTGGGGTCCTGCTAGGACATTGGTCCTCATCAAGATGAAGCTTAATTTCTACCCATGGGTCCTACATGCTCCGTCCTCTCTCAAGTCACAACATCTCCACTGCCAAGCCAAATTCCCCAAGGCTTATATCTGTTCAGGGGAGCTAAGTATGGGTTCATTCTATCATATTTACGTTTATTCGACCTTGAGGGAGTCTTTGTTTCTGGAGGGAGGGCCTCACTGGCTCCCCACTCCTAAAGGTTAGAGCCCCAGCCCAGGAAGCAAGACTGAGTGCTCCCTTGGAATGTGGAGACTCAGGAGTGGGCCTTGCCTCATATGCCAACGTTCTGTCCGTTGGGAACTTACTGCCTCTGTTTCAAGAGTCTTCCTGAAATTACTGGCTTCTGTGTCTCTTTCTCTATTTCTCTTACTGCCTATGCAGAAATAGGAACTTCCTCACTTTTATTTCAGTATTAAGGATCCAGTAGAGTGCTTTACACAACTGGGGTTTCCGTATGTGCTTCATAAGTGAACAAATGAATGAAAAGGGTCAATGGGTAGATATTATGGGGAATTTCAAACTCTGTTTTTTTTTTTTTTTTTTTTTTAAAAATATTATTATTATTTTATTTTTAAGTTCTAACAGCCAGGACTGATCAATAGTTGAAGAGGCTAACTCTTGAGGTAGGTGTAGTTTCCCATGGTTTTGAGGTCCGAGCAGAGGCAAGACAGCAGTTTGGAAGGTCTGCTGGAAGACAGCGCAGGGAGAAACGAATTTCATCTCTCAGAAGATGGTTCATGAATGCTGAGCCGTGGAAGCTTCATCTTAGGGATGCTGTGAAAAGATAACATCTCACTTGTGGGCTCAGAGGAACTTCAGGGGATATCCCATTTGATAGGAAGGGTTTAAGCATAAAATTTAGCTTATCTCCTTCATATTTAAGGTCACATAATTTAAGAAAACTACTAGAGCCAGAAGGATGGAGAGGAAAAGGCTAGTATAAAGCCAATTGGACAAAAATAGCATGGGTCTCGTGGTGGTCTGAGTCCCATGTCCCCCTTAACCTCAGGTGTTTTGAATGCGTGGTCCCCAGCGGATGGTAATTTGGGTGGTGGAGCCTTGCTGGAGGAGGCGTGTTGTTGTTGGGGATGGCTTAGGGGTGTTGTAGACAGCTCCCCTGGCCAGAGTTTGTATGTTCTCCTGCTGCCATCTTCTACCTGCTGATAAACAAGGAGGTGATGTCCAGCCTTTGATCATACCATGATGTCCCCGGCCACCATGGAGCTTCCCTGGAGAAAATAAAAACCTTTTCATCCATCCGCTGCTTGTGGTTGAGTGCTTTGTCCCAGTAATGACAAGACAACCGCAGTAGATCCTTGTTCATCCTGGATCCCTAATTGTCCCCGCCTTCCGGAACTAAAATTCTTGACCCAGCCACAGACCTCTCTAGTAGAAAGACCAAGAACAAAGAAGGGCAAATCTACATTCCTCCTATCCTTATTTCTCAACTCTTCTGCACCATGGAGAGTAATAGACTGAAAAAAAAAAAAAGGGCTTCTGCTTTGCCCACTTTGGAAATGAAATGGGAATTTGTTCCTTCTCTGATGTGTAGGTTCCTTTTCTTGGTGCTATGACAAAAAGCCTGACACAAAAGCAACTTAGGAAGGGTTTATTTTGACTCACAGTTTCAGGATAGAGTCCATCATGGCAGGTGTGACACAGAGGCAGGAGCATGGAGTGGCTGGATACATTGTGTCAGCACTCGGGAAGCATGCTCAGTTTGATTCTTTTTCTTTCTTTCTTTTTTTTTAAATTCAGTCTAGGACCTCAGCTCACGGAATGGTGCCATCCACACTTAACCTCTCAATTAACCTGGTCTAGACCCTCCTTCACAGACATGCCCAGGGATTTGTCTCTTAGGTGATTCTAGATTCTGTCAAGTTGAGGAGGAAGAACGGGGACCTCAGCAACACGGTGGGTGATTCTGAAAAGGGGTGCATACTATACCCTTGCCCAGAGCTGGGAAGGGTTAACAAGCAAGCACTGTGCTTCTGTTTGGTAGAGAAAGACAGACTCTGGCAAATGAAGCTTTTGCTTTAAGAGACAATAAAAGACACTGCCATGCTGGGTAAGCATTGTTCCCGGCTGTAGTTATTCCAATTACTTTTTATGTTTTCTCCTTAAACGAGAAACACATCAGACACTAATTCAAACATGGAGATACCTATTTATGCTTCAGAACAAACAGTTTAAGGGCATTATATACAGATGTCTAAATATTTAGAAAGTGTCTGTTTATGGGAGCAAAATGAAAAGTACCTGTTTTCATTTGAAGGATTTTATGTGACATTTGCATGTGAAAAAGGCAGCCCCAGTGGCAAAGGGTGTCAGAGCTGAGGAGTGTGTGCAGGCATGGTGGGGGAGGGGCTGGCCAGTGGTGGTGCTCAGCTGGCAAGGTCCTGCTCTGATGCAGAGCAGGAGGGAGCTTGTGAGCCGGGCTTGGGTGATGTTCTTCTCCAAACCGGAGCATAAATAAGTGCTTTTGGAGAAATTAGTGTGTTTTCATGACCTCAAATGAGCTTGTGAATTCGCCACTTATCTTCATATCAGACAGTCTTCTTAGCCCTATGGGGACATTAAAAAGAAATAGGAACTGGGCTGCTTTCAAAGATGGGGGAAACTGCAGAATGATTGGACTGCCTGAGGGCGCTCTGGGCCCTGCCCAACTTAGGGTGTCCTGGGAGCTCAGATGGAAGAGCTGAGAGACTGACTGACTTGTTCTCTGACACAAAGATGGGCTTTGGCTCACCTCACAGGGCATGCTGTACTTGAAGAGGCAGTGTGTGGCTTTTCCAGGCAGCGAGGGCTCTGGTCTTGGGGGTGTTCAGAAGTAAGGTGGCCTGCATCTGAGGGCTGTGAGGGGACTGGCTAGATTGGAGTTTATTTCCAGGTTTCAGATCCAAAGATTCTGAGTTAGGACGCACAGAAGAGTCTCGGAGGTGCCCTCTCCACACCCTGTCAACCCTGCTAGTCACCGGATTGGGGCTTCTGTGAACACATTGGGCCAGCAGATAACAGGGAGCATGAGCTGTTTTCTTGTGGTGGGGGGCAGGGTATATGTGGGTGCACATGTGCCATAGTGTGTATGTGGAGGTCAGAAAATCACTTTGGAGTGTTGGCCCTGGAGTCCACCTTGTTTCAGACAAGGCCTTTCTCGTTATATTGCCACTACAAACACTAGACTCGCTGGCCAACCAGCTTTGGGATTCTCTCCACTGCGCCTCCCATTGCCATAGATGCACTGGGGTTATAAACACGTATGCTGCTTGTTCTGGCTTTGATGTGGGTTTGGGGGATCTGAACACTGGTTAACCGCTGAGCTATCTCCCTAACCCTGAGCTGTTTGATGAACAAAGGAGAACTGTGCTCTTCACTGTCTCTCCCTTAGTGCCCCTTAGAACCCCTCGCTGGATTCTCTCCACGGGCCTCTGCTCCCTCCGAAGGAGTCTTCCTCCCTCTCTCAGTTTAGCCTTCCTCTCAGACTTCTCTCTTCTCTTCTGGATCTGGCCCCTGTGAGGACACAGAGATCATTCTGGGGAAGGGCAGGATTTCTAAGTTTTTTCCCTTTCTCTGTCCCAACTCAGAATTTTGCAAGGAATCAGGGCTCTTTACCAATGCTTACTGTTGGAATCAGGTTCGCATTGCTGGCAGAACTCACCCAACCAAGAGCAGCTTTGGGGCAAAAAGGGCTTATTTTGGGCTGGAGAGATGGCTTAGCGGTTAAGGCGCCTGCCTCCTAAGCCTAAGAACGCTGGTTCCAATCTCCAGTGGTTCTAATCTCCAGGTCCCACGTTTAGCCAGATGCAGTGACGCAAGGGCGCAATGCCGCACTTGACCACAGGGGGGTGCGCATCTGAATTTCGTTCACAGCAGCTGAGAGGCTGCTGGCATGCCCATCTCTATCTGTCTTCCTCTCCGTCTCTCTCTGTCCCTCTCCAAAAAAAAGGGGGGGCTTATTTTGGCTTACAGACTCAAGGGGAAGCTCCATGATGGCACGGGAAAACTATGGCATGAGCAAAGGTGGACATCAGCTCCTGGCCAACATCAGGTAGACAACAGCAGCAGGAGAGTGTGCCAAACACTGGCAAGCAGACACTGGCTAGAATACTGATAAGCCTGCCCCCAACAATACACTGCCTCCAGGAGGCGTTCCTTCCCAAATCTCCATCAGCTGGGAACCTAGTGTTCAGAACACCTACGTTTATGGGGGACGCCTGAATCCAACCAGCACAAGGGCCATGGAGGAAGCACTGAATTCCATCAAAGCAGCTTAACTTCCCCATCCTTCATCCACCACAGCACGCTGGTCAAGCATGCGGGGTGGACCAAGGAGGATGGCTGAGTTAGAAGCAGGCGCAGAATTCCCAAGTTCTCCCATGTAAACAGTCAGTGAAGCAGTGGCACAGGCCCTTCCTTTCTTGTCATATTTGACAGCCGAGACTCAAGGCTGTGGCCATGGAGGCAGGATTCTATGTCCAGGGCTTCACTGGGAGTGGAGGGTTTGAGGATGAAGGATCCAGAACTCACTAGGTAAAGCATGCCTCACTGTGGGCTGACCTAGCCACAGAGCCTGGTACCAGAAGAGACTGGCCAAAATAGGGAAGACTGGAAAATGGTGGAGGGATTGGGATTTGGCAGTAGTTGATGGAGAAGGAGGACTTCGGCTCACATGGGACTCGTTGGGCTCAGCAGGACAAGCTGATTTCATAAGCGTAAAAAAAAGGCCACATGTGAGATTTAAGAAAGAATGAAATTTGTTTTTCTCCTTGTCTTCCTGTCTTCCTTTTTCTTGTTTTTTTATTCTCCATCTCTCCTTCTTCTTCCTCCTCTTCCTCCACCTTCTTCTTCTTCTTCTTCTTTTTTTTTTTTTTTTTTTTTTGAGGCAGAGTTTCATCCACCCTAGCCTGGGCTGACCTGGAACTCATTCTGATTCTGCAGTTCAGACTGGCCTTATGACATTCCTCCAATCTCAGCCTCCTGATTTCTGAGGCTAAAGGTATGTGCCACTACACCCGACCTAGGAATGAAATTGTTTTCTTTTCTTTTTATTTATTTATTTAAGAGAGAAAGAAAGAGAGAGAGAGAGCATGGGCACGCCATGGCCTCCAGCTGCTGCAAACGAACTCCAGATGAGTGTACCACTTTGTGCATCTGGCTTACATGGGACCTGGGGAATTGAACCTGGATCCTTTGGCTTTGCAGGCAAGTGCCTTAACCACTAAGCCATCTCTCCAGCCTCAAGAATGAAATTTCTAATGGCTATGTTGACTGTCTTCCCTTTGCTAGGGAAGTTAAGCTCTGAGGTTGGGCATTCATTCATCATTTTATTTGCTTGGTATTCTCTCGGTGATGCATAAGACAAACCCTGTCTGCATGCTGGAATGCAGTCTCATGGAGCCGGGGGTCGACGGCTGCAGTGACTACATCCTAACGGGGACTATACACTCGATTGCCAAGGCGGAGGTAGACTAATGGGCAGAGGTGACAGGGAGCCATCAGTACCTGGAGAGAAGGCCGGCAAAGAACGAGGCCTCTTTAAAAGAACGTGGTGGCTGGATTAGAGTAATTTCGAAGGGACCATTTCAGTCTTTTGCTAGGAAGTACTTAGCAGGAAACTCAGCTTCAAACTTGAGTTCTCTGGAGGATTCTCAGCTAGTGGAGGTGATAGGAGTGGGCACACAGAAAGCCTGGTGGGTGACACCAACCACGTCCCAGGCCAGACCAACAGCAAGAGGTGATACGGGAAAACAATGGAACCCAAGTCAGTCCTGAGGAAATGACTCACCAAAGAGGCCACCGAGGGAGGCAAATCACACTAAGCCCCATTGGACCGGATTCCAAGGATGCTTAAGGACTTCCTGCCCGTGGAACTGGGTCAGGGCCAGGCCCACAGGTGGGAGCAGCAGCAGCCCAGCTGTGGGGCCTTCTGGTGCCTTTTCCCGTCTACCAGAAAACTGGCCGCTTCTCCATCCACTGCCATTTGTAGGGAGATTGAATTCAACTGTTGTTCTTTGTCCTGGTCCTCAGACTAAGTCCTAGAGATGAAAGAAACACGCTGTGCTCTAGAAGAGGAGATGGCTCGCAGGGGACAAACCTCCCGAACAGCCAATCTCTGAGCAAAGTGACAGAGGCTTTAGGTACATAAAGAACTTAGGGAAATGCAGAGGGATCTGCCACAAAGCAGGTACCGAGTAAGAGTCACGCATGAATTAGCCACTTATTCCAAATCGTGTTGTTGTTTGTTGTTCAGGAAAAACATCATAGAACAAGTGAACATAGACAACTCAATCTGGTCTTAAATGGTAAGTAGGTAAAGACATTTCCAGACATTGAGAACTCTTCAAGTAACAGCATGAAAACTCAGCGAGGCCAGCGTGCTTGGGGACCGTTGAGCTTTTCAGTATGACCAGAAGGTGACGAGGTTAGAGACGGAAGGTAAAGCAACAGTGGGCAGAGGATCTGAAACACGGGGTCAGCTTTTGAGGACTAACAACCACAGGGTCTTGATGCACGCAGGTAACACTTCTTGCTTGCTCGCACATGCACTTGCACATGGTTAGGATGGCCTGAGATCAAGTTCAACTCTGAGTTGCACAACTCATGGAAGGTCCAAGCCATAAAGTAGCGGTCATCCTGAACAAGTTCTTTTCCTGGAGGAGGCCAGGAGCTCTTAGTGGACCAAGTAGAAGTACTGTCAAACACTGGCACTTCTACCAACGCTACACTCAGCACGAATGGGGGAAATATATTGATTTTCCTACAGGACGTACCAGAGGGAATAAACTAATAGTTGATTGGCAATGTCCTAATGTGACATAAATGCTATGCAATTTCGTTGTGATTCTGAAAAACCGAGTTGTCAGTGGCTTATCTTTCTGGGTGGGATGCTTTCATTCGACCATGCATGCCTGGGAATATGTGTCACAAGGGAAGGACGAGGGCGTGGTATTCATAAGTGAGCACAGCTCACATGCTGCGTAGCCACTCCAGAGAAGACTCCAGTCTTGGTGTCTAGGTGGGCTCTCTCATTTTTCTCCTCCTAAGCTCCATGGTAAAATCTTCCTAAATCATGTTCTCTGGTCTGTAGATTTCATTCATTAAAATTCATAAGACAAGAAACCCAGGAGGCCACTGACTCAATGCAAGTTTTACATGACTGTGAACTTACAGGACCCTAGCTCCTGAGTTATTGCCCACCCAAGAGCTAAGATAAGATTCTGACACTCTCAAAGATATCCCAAGTTCAAGTTCTCATATCAACAGGATCTAGGGTCACCTAGGAGACAAACTTCTGCACATGAATGTGAGGGAATTTCTAGATTGGGTTAATTGAGGTGGGAAGACCTTGGCTAAGGTCTTGGACTGAATCAAAAGGAGGAACTAGGGCTGGAGGGATGGCTTAGCGGTTAAGGTGTTTGCCTGCAAAGCCAAAGGACCCAGGTTCAATTCCCAGGACCCATGTTAGACAGATACACAAGGGGGCGCACGCATCTGGAGTTTGATTGCAGTGGCTAGAGCCCTGAGGTGCCCATTCTCTCTCTCTCTCTCTCTTCTTTCTCTGTCAAATAAATAAATAAAAATAAATAAAATATTATTAAAAATGAGAAATACCCTAAAATTATATTTTTAAAAAAGGAGGAACTAGCTGAGCTCGGGTGTTCATCTGTCTCTGCTTTCTGACCACGTGACCAGCTCCCTCAAACTCCTGCTGTCCTCACTTCCCCACCAGGATGGACTACATTGGGACTGTACATGGTAGCCCCAAACTGTCACCTAAACTAAATCCCTTCCTTATTTAACTTGCTTTTGGTAGGCGAGCACCCCTTCCTGTGCCTCTCTGGTAGATGTATAGAGGTAAAAGTCTGACCATGCTGGCAGGAATGAAGGTGTTCTAAAGACTTGCTTGTGTCCCTTCCTTTAGCTAACAGACCACTGAAACGATGGTTCCCCAGGAATTGGAGTTTCTCTGGGAATCTCATGCAGGGAGGAGGAAACCCTGAAGCCTGGTGGCAGCCAGAGGAGGCACTTGTCCACCCAGTGAAATCAACTTGTCAGCCGCCCTGCGACGGAGACCTTTGCCAAGGCAAATGTAATGGCAGGACCGCACCTTGACCAGGACTGCTGCATTATGGACACCTCTGCTCTTCCATTGAAACCGGAACTTCACGTTAGGACCCTGGAGATCGACTGCTCAGGGAGGGGGAGGTGTGACTGGATCTCTTTGTCCTCTTCCCAGTGGGGTCACATTGAAGAAATCTCCCTTTGCTGCTTTTCATTAAAGCGTTGTCTCTGCTCTAGCCTAGCTTGTTAAAACTGTCAGGACCCAGTCCATAACTTGAACAGCTACGGCTACATCATTGCTTCAGAGTGGCAGTAATGCAGGATTTGGGGGTCCAGGGCGGGATTCCTTAACTATGTGAGAGATCACACATCTGTGAACCCCAACTTTTGGGTCCTTATTTCAGTTAATAAAGAATTGAAAAAATGGACTTTGAGTAGGGTTAAATATGAATTATGAGGTTTCTTTTAGGCACAATTATGATCCAGGGGAAGGCTAGATGAAAGACTAACCAGAAGGGAAGTCTCCACCTTGCTGGGCTAGACAGAGGGAAATGGAGAAAAATCACCTTTGCATGAGAAATCTCTAGGGAAGAAAGAAGTGTATGGAGAGGAGAAACACAAACACACACACACACACACACAAGAAGCAAAGCCCCCCACCTTCACATAGGGGGTCAGAAAAGACTGAGGGATAAGATAATCAAGGGTTCAGAGCAGACAAGAAAGTGTCTGGACAAGAAGAATTTCCCCCTTGCGTTCTCAATCAGGCTTGGAATTGGGAGAGCTTATCAAAGCAAGGACCAGGAGAGTCAGGAGCCAGGAGAAAGAACAGCCAAGATATACTCAAGCGGGCACATACACACATGCACACAAACAAGTGTGCAAGGCCCATTTATATGGGTCAGACATCCAATTAGGCTGAGCCTTGCCATCAGACTCAAGTGTGTAAGGGAGAGACCTGACTGGCTCGTGAACTCCAGGGGCTGACTCAGGAGGGACCAGCCCACCCAGGTGTGTTGACGGAAGGAAGAAGTAGCACGTTGCTGCCAGGAAACGTTGGCAGCCATATTGAATGAGACTGGATTTGACATGGCTTCTACTGTTGTAAGGGGCGTCCATGTCCTTCTTGGGCCTTTGTCCATGTATGATGGCCTCTGAAAACTGTCTTTCTCCTGAGTCTCCGTCAGCAGGAAGACCATTAATAGGAAACCAGAAAATGAAGCTGGACCCTATTATAGGCTCAAGAATCTCAAACTATTAGCTGAGGAATGCTATAAATGTGACACCACGGGCATCCTGAGACTTTGACTCTTTGTCCAGCACTGCTCTTCTTTTCATGATCCCGACTTGCATGGCAGAAATTCCACAGTTGGCAATTCAATTGTAAATCACGTGTATAGCAGCTCACACTCACTTCCAGAACTGTACTCCTGACACAGAAGACGGTTCTCCTTCATGCAACAGGAATTACAAGCAGAGAAATTCACCCTAACCACAATTGGAGACCATTCTACTTACAGCCTAACCTGGTGCTTCTCTACTGCGCACTCAATAAACTATTTCTTTTTGTTGTTATTGTTGCTGTTTGAGACAGACAGAGAGAGAGAGAGAGAGAGAGAGAATGGGTACACCAGTGGCCTCTCAGCTGCTGTGAACGAACTTCAGATGTGTGCACCCCCTTGTGGCACATGTGTAACATTGCGTGCTTGCGTCACTTTTGCGTCTGGCTAAATGTGGGACCTGGAGAATCCAACGGGCGTTCTTAGGCTTCCCAGGCAGGCGCCTTAACCACTAAGCCATCTCTCCATCCTTCAATAAACTGTTTCTTGCTCTAGTCTAAAGGCTGAATCCCTTTGTCAGCTTCCAATCTAAGGGTCTTTCAGGAGCAGTGAAGGTCGACTTCATTTAGGAAAAGAAATAAATAGGGTGCATCTTGACTCCATCTTCAGTTAGGGCCACTGTGCTAGAGTTTCTGCATATGAATTGAGACACACAAAAAAGGAAGATTCTCTGATAGATTGATCCATCCCTCCTATTTTGTAGATGAAAAGACCTGAAGGGAGCAGGAAACACAGAGATGACTCTTAGGACCTGGTAAGTCTATCAGGGAGCTCTGACATAAGTCTTCCTATTGCTATTATTGAAAACAAGTTCTCCAGTTGGGGGGGTCGGTTTCCCTGGATCAGTCAGTGTCCCCCCCCCGGGAGTCAGGCTCTAGCCCAAAGCATCAAAGAGGAGAACAAACCTTCATCCTCCCAGCTGACTGCCCACCTACTGGGCCCCAGAGGTTCAAAGCCTCCGGACCCAGGAGAAAAAGCCCAGCCCCTCCTCTCACCTGAAATCCCTGCTGCTTTCCCCTTCCCGCCTTCAAGCCCTGACTTGTCCTTCCACATGATTTTCCAAAGCCACTCTGGTGTCTTGACTCTCTTGGACCACAGAGCAACCCCGGAAAGCTCTTATCCCCTAAACAAAGTCCACGGGGATGACACTGTGGGGTTGTGGGGTGAGCAGCGAGACAGGGGCTCCCGGACAAAGGCTTCCATCCGTTGTGCAAACTGTCTACAAGGTGCGGGTGGAGAAGGACATGGCAAAGCACACACTTTGCAAACTGCTGAAGAATCTGTGGAAGTGTTCTGTGTGCTTTCAGGCAGAGCACTCCCGATTTCTGGGTCTTGGCTTTCCCCTTTTAGACATGAGCAGCTGGAGGAGTTATTTCTAACAAAAGCGCCCTGCCTTCTTATCTGTTCTCTGAAGGCATTTCTTTAAAGTGTGTCCCCCCCTCCACCCCCAGGAGAGTACTTCAGAGGGCAAAATGTGTCAGGTATGCGTTCCCTGAGATTATCTTTAGGGATGATTTGGGGCTCAAGGGGAAAGATGGAAGGAGGAAGACAGAGCCCCCACGGAATCTGCTGTGGGCTTTGCTGCTGTGTTTGAAGATGCAGAAGACCACTTGCAGAGGAAAGCCCAGGAGGCACAGAGGTGACGATCTGATCTACCACCAGGTTCCAGCCCTGGACTTCCAGATTCCATGTGACCCTGGGGACATTTGAGTAGGGACATATCTCAAGATGAAGTCTCAGGGCCGGGGCTGCAGCCCTGTTGGTAGAGTGCTTGCCTAGCATGTCTGAAGCTCTGGGTTCTGTCCCATGACCTCAGGCAGCAGATGTGGCGATGCATTCCTGTCATCCAAACTCTCAGAAGGTGGATGTAAGAGGATCTGAAATGAAATGGGTGCTAGGAGTTCAGGAAGTCCTTGAACCTCAAACCCTAGGTTTGTGTCTACTTTTAACGAAAAAATTGAATAAAATAAGAGTGATAAGGATAATTATTGAATTAGTCTATTTATTGAGGAAAGTACAGAAGCAAAGGGAGGAAAATGAACACACTTATGTAGTGTGACAGCCCATGTGGTGGGCCTGGACAAACCTTTGAGAGGACAGAAAAGAAAGTACAAAGAGCTCCTGCCATGTGGAGTGCAGGAGGGGGTAAAGAACCCATGAGGGACGTAGGGGTTCTCTCCTCAGCTCAGCCCAGCCAGACCAAGATGTGGGGAAACACCAGAACTTTGAAGTTCCCAGGTGGTCAGGAAGCCCAGAGACCTTACCCTCCCCTCACAAACTTATTTATAACCTTATAGTGGCAGGCTGTACCTTCGGGCTCAGGTGAGCCAGAAAGACAGCTGATTGTTCAAGAAGAAGCTAGTCATGATGCCAAGTTCTGGGGGCTGAACTTGACCAAGCACAATGTTAGGATCATATTTAAATCCTAGGAAAGATCTCCCTCCCGGGAGGGGCCCAGGTTGTTTGTGGAAAACCAGATCTCCTTTAAGCAAGAAACAGGGACTCAGATCATCCTTTGATCTCTATCAAAGTGGAGACTGCAAGGACAGGCCCAGAGACATTCCTGCTTCTTTCAGGGGCACAGTCACCCTAACAGCCTGACAACACTACCTGACTCTCTCTAAAAGTCAAGGTCATCCTTGGCTACATGGAGAGTTCTAGGCCACTCTGGACTACTGTCTCAAAGAAAGAAAATTAAAAAAAAAAATTAAGGGCTGGAGAGATGGCTTAGCTGTTAAGGTGACTGCCTGCCAAGCCTAAGAACGCCCATTTGATTCTCCAGGTCCCACATTTAGCCAGACATAAAGTGACACAAGAGCTCAATGCGCACTTGCCCACAAGGGGGAGCATGTGTCTGGAGTTTGTTCACAGCTGCTAAGAGGCCTCTGGCACACCCATTCTCTCTCTGCCTCTTCCTCTCTCTCTGTTTCTCTCTGTCTCTCTATGTCTCTCAAAAAAAAAAAAAAATGATTAAGTTGTAAGGAGTACCAAGTCCATCATCTGTGGCTTTGTTTCTGTAATTGCTGCTTTGAGTGTTCTCTTTTAACCAATAAAAAAATGCAAGGACGTAAGTCACTTTTATGAAATCATTTTGAGGTGCCTTTTCTGTGAATGTCTGATGAGTGTGGGCGGGGCTCCCAAACCAGCTGATGACACCTCAGTGCAGAACAGATTAGTTCATCCGCATGTACTGGATTCCATATTTAAACATCACCCGAACCTCCAGGAAGATCCACCTTTGGGGGTGGAGGGCAGATCCCCCTTCGGTCCCTGGTGCTGTGGTCACTGTCTGTAAAGTCCTCCTTGTCTTAGGTCTGCCAACCAGTTCTCCAAAAACGTTTCAAGACCAACACAGTCTCAAACTCTGTCACTAAAAGGTGCAGATCTTGGAGCAGGGGAAGAGGGAGGCACATAAGCATTCTCAAAACCACATGGAGGTTCAAAGTGTATGTCCGACTGTCAGCTACACCTGCCACAGTCTCAGGCCTGCTGGGGCACATGACAGCAGGCAGCCAGGATCCAGTCCACAGCACCATCTTCTCCTGCTCAGCACTCCCCGAGAGAAAGGCTGGAGAACTAACTCGGGATGAGTCTTGAGATCCTTTAGGCTGGACAGAAGCCAGGATGAGAAGCTCTCCTGGACTGTATTCTATCAAGAGCTTGGCCAGCTCTGAAAGAGGAGGAATTGTAGCATCAGGGTGCCAAATCCTCCTACAGTTCACTGATCCAGAATATTCTTTCCCTGATTAAACTCCAAGGAGAGGGGACCCTCCTCACTGAGTTCCTGAAAGAGGGCTACCTCCACTGTGAAAGTTACTTTTGAGGTCCTTAGCTTTGATTCTCCTCATTTCAGATGTTGCTGCTATGTGTAAGACACAGCTATTACCGTCCCATGATATATACTTATCCATTGAACATGTTGTCTTCCCCAACCAGATCTGGATCTCCTCTGAGAATGGACCAAGTCTAATCTGTCTTTGCCTCCCAGTGCCTCCCTATGCGTGCCTGGTACATGATGGAACTTTAGAAATACCTGCTCCAGGAAAAGCTGAATGACTAAATCAGCAAAAATGAATGAATAAACATATCCATCCTTAGTCTTCTGGTTCAGTAAGCAGTAAGTGATGATATCAATAATAAGGTCAAGAAACAAAAACAAAATAAAACAATCCAAAATAGCAGAGGTTTAATCAGAATAAAGTTTTTTTTTTCCTTTCTCCTAGGAAAAGCTGAGGTTTTCATGGTTAATTTTTGTCTGGCTGGACATGACTTCCACTGCCATCACCATTGTAGCCCATGACAAATTAGTCTAAGTCTAGTCACCATGGCTGCATTTCACCTTGCAGGAAAGATGGCTGACAAATAGTACATTACTTCTCCTTAAGTATATGTGTCAAATAGCCACGTCTGGCTACATAGATGTTGGAAAATGTAGGCTCTTTTCTATGTAAGTACCTAAAATGTGGGGGCTAAGTTTCTATAGAAATATGGTGTTTGAAAAACAACATAATGTCTTCTCTTGTGCATGTGTTTTGGTAAGGGAATGACCAGATTAAGTCTGTCATTGAGAAAGATTGATAGAACAGCTGGATAGGAGAAGAGACTAGAGAAAGAAGAGCATAGAGACCAGGAGACCAGTTTGGGGCAGTTGCACAGACACAGAGTAGAAGACAGAGACAGAGGGAGGGCATGGAAAGGTGAGTGAAGTTCAGTGGATGGGAAATAGACAAAACCTGAAGAGTATGGTTGTGGGGGAAAGGCCTCTAGAACTAGCTCCTGGTCTTGGAAAATGAGGCTTTCATGGGCTGATTTGGGGAAATCCAGAAACATCTCAGCAGGTAAAGTGGAGGTGAGTATTGAGAACCCTGATTTGAGAGCAGGAGGTCCCTGGGAGCACACTCCAGGGTGCTCCAGAGCTGTCACTGAGTGGGCAGCGGGTAGAACTGGAAAGAGTTCATTAGGGCATGCAGACATGGGTGGGATGTCAAATCCCTTAGAGTCTCTGGTACTGCAGTCACTGCCCCGCCCATGGGGTCCTCATTGTCTTAGGGGCTGCCAACCACTTCTCCAGGGAGTTTCCACCCAGAAGCAGTTTCAAATTCCCTGGAATTAAAGGAAGCAGATATGCCTATGTCCAGAGTCCTCCTCCTGCTGCTGCTGGGGAGAGAGAGGGGGCTCCCAAATCCCCAGCCAAGCCTTTAGGCAGATCCTGACTCCCAGATCCAGAGGGAGGTGATGGGGAGGGTGGGGGGGTGCCACGTGCCAGCTGGATGTGCCAAGTGCAGGAGCTGCACGCCTGGGGTTCTGCCATGTGTTTGTTTATTTGGTTTGGCTGATGTAAAACACACACACACAGACTCACAGCCTGAGGGCCTGTGTGTGGAGCCCACGTTCAATCCTCTGCTCAAAACCATAACAGTGCAGTAAAGAGAAGGAAGCCAAACTAGCGGAAGGCAGCCAGGTAACAGGGGTGGTTTGTCCTTTCATTCCTTTATTTATCCAGGCACTCACTTAGCAAGGGAATGCCAAGCTCATGCAAGGCACAGAAGCTAGAAGTTAATACACCCCATTCCCCCAGGAACTCGCAGACAGGGTCAGGCGAGGTGCAGGGACAGAGGTCATTTTAATACAAAGTGAGCCTGGCACAATACAGACCACAGCTCATCTCTGACCTGGTCATTTCCTGGCTTAAAGCCATAGGGAGTTCTGCTCATCTCTAGATCGACTTTCAGGTTTAATAATCACACACTCAACATTCCAGTGTGGTCCAGGTTCAGGGGGCTCCAGGCAGGCTCCCAGGTTCACCCTCTCTCTTCTGTGTCCTGATGCCCCTCTTGTTTGGGGAGGGTTCCCCTCTGTTCTTCTCCACTTCCTGCTCATCTCCAACAGTCTGGTGCAATAGCTCCTCTGGGTTCTCACTGCATTTCCTGAGTCTTTATTCTTGGTGCCACTCACCTGCTACTCTCCGAGCTCACCTGCCCATTCCCTCATGGCCTATGAGTAGCTGAACACAGCCCAGCCTTGTCCACATCTCTCTCCTGGCAGTAAATTGATGCATGGCACAAAAACACTCTCAATAAATGTGCATATGAACAGATATAATTTAGCACCACTATGTATGACCTCAATGTACTGCAATTAAAACATAGTGGAGCCAAAATCCACTGTTATTGAAATCCTGACCTCTGTCACCTCCTCCAAGCAGCCACTTCCCTCACTAAGCTGCAGCTGGCTTATTCTTCAACTTAAGGTGATAGTCCACGAGTGAGACTTACCTGAAAAGCTCTCCTTGGTGGACATTCATCTTTCTTTCTTTTCTTTTCTTTTCTTTCTTTTTTTTTTTTTTTTTTTTTTTTTTTTTTTTTTTTGAGGTAAGGTTTCACTCTAGCTCAGGCTGACCTGGAATTCACAGTGTAGTCTCAGGGTGGCCTTGAACTTGTGGTGATCCTACTACCTCTGCCTCCCAAGTGCTGGGATTAAAGGTGTGAGCCACCACGCCCTGCTGATATTCATTTTTCTTAATGCAATGGAACCTTTATTATTTTTATTATTATCTCAGAAGAAAGGAAGGCCCTGCTCTAGAAACAGAGGTCACAATCTAATGGGGGGAGGATGGAGGAATTCAAATTCTTGAGGGGTCTCCCTTCTGAGCATCCCCAAATGTCTATATCCAGATAAGACCTTCTAGTTATCTAAGATTTTCTGACTGCCTAACTCTGGCCACATCCCATAAACCTGGCTCTTGTTGCGAAGTGCTAAGAGGATGAACTACAGAATCAGATAAGTGAGTTTCAAACCTCATCAAAATTCATGTAGTCAGGTGCCTCGTCTGCTTCTTTCCCTCCTTCGATGGAGTGCTAGGCCAGTCTAGACTGGTGGGAAGGCCAGATACCACAGCATGGGAACTGATTTCCTATAAGTTCTATGCATCAGATCAGCTTGCCAAACATCTCTGCCCTGGGTATCACCCTTCAAAGGCTCCACTCTGACCCACCCATGCTATTCCACTTGAGGAGCTAAGGGGGTGGATGTCAGCCTAGCATCCTCACCCTCTCCTTGCTGGTCACACGATGAGCATGTGGGCCTCTGCAGCCTCTACTCCTTCAAAGCAACCTCCACATCACTGTATTCAGCCCAGACCTGAAGGGCGCCTCAGGAGTAACTATGAGTTGGAAACAGCTTGGGTCCCACATGGGAATTTGTGAGGCAGTTCGTGGTGCAGGGCCCAAGTGGATGTGGAAGTAACAGAGGGAGAAGCCATAGTGCCGGGACCAGTGGTAGACTCTACCCAGCCTTCCCTACCTAATCCCCGTGAAGCACTGAATCTTGACAATTCTAAATTCGGGTCATAACAAAGGCAAGTGTGACAAGATAGAAGAGTGGAAACATCCCATTCATTGGGTTATTTTCCTCATGCGTCACTTCTAAATATTTAGATAAGTGGTATATGGGTCTCTGTGTTAGTCAGCTAGCTTAGCCTGTTTGGGCTACTGTAACAAAATACCTTAGATTGAGTAATACATAAACAGTAAAAATGTGTTGTTCAAAGTTCTTGAAACGAGGGAGCCCAAAATCAACAAGGTGGTGGATCCAGTTTCTGGTGAGGGTCTAGCTGGCCTGCAGATGACCACTTTCAGTTTGTGTCCTCATATGACCAGGGCATTTTCTTTCATTTCACTTCATTTTATAAAAGCACAAATCCCTATCTTGAGAGTCCTGCCCTCATGATCTAATTATCTCCCACAACTCCCTCCCTCCCACCCAACAGAACACTCTCACTTTTGGGCTTAGAGCTTCCCCATGAATTTCAGAGTATATAATCAATTGACACACCCTTGAACTCTTACTTTTTTCTAGTCTAAAGCACCTTTGGACTGGGCCTGGAGTGATGAAAGCTGGAAAGCGCAGAGGAATCGGCTTCCCATGCGAGGCCCTGGGTCATCGAGACACGTGACTAGGAGGGAACCTCCTTCACGGGTCAGTCTCTTCCCTTCTCTTCTTTGCTGGCTGCTCCTGGGAGTGGGTTCTTCTTAAGATGAGCCATGAAAGTCCCAGTGCTCAGCTTACCGCCTAGGCGAGCTGCTGAGCGGCAGGGAGGATCCAGTGGAGCGGCTCTCAGCCGATAAGCACAGACTCGCATCTTGCCTTCTCTCCGTTTTCCCTTCATGTCACCCCCAGCAGCCTGGGGACCTTCCTCTCAAAGCCCTGCTTTTCTCCTCCCAAAGGGTGGCCCTTTGTCCCCTCCTCGGGCTTTCCTTTCTAGAAGATGTGAAGTCTCTCCCCTGCCACTCACTATCTGTGACAGAGGGGCAGGGTATGGGCCTCACTCTGCCTCAGTGTTCTCCTCTGTAAAATGAGAATAAATGACCATGGCTCCTACATGGACACTAAGCATTAGTGTGTGGCACTTACTGCCCTGTAATCACTAGCTTGTACTGTTGCTATTTCATTCAGGGGTACTACATTAATCTCCAGCTTCCACAATAACATGTACTGGCTGAATGGCTCAAACAACAATTTATTTTCTCATCTTTATGGAGATCTTTTCTCATCTTTATGGAGGCCTCTCTTTGCTGAGAGAGGCTGTCTTGGCACCGTGTCCTCGCATTGTCTTTTCTCTATGTGCACTCATCTCTGTTCATAAAGACGTCTGTCAGAGTGGGTTAGGGTTCATTCTGACGCCCCCACTCTGACTTAGTGATTCACCTGAAGGTCCCATCGTCAACTAGCCCGCACTGGTGAGGCCTCGGTGCGCAGGTCCTCTACACATGAATTTTGATGAGACACATCTCAGCCCACAACAGAGATTCTAAAGAGTGACCTCTTTGTAGAGTGGCCTACTTGTCCAGGCTTGCCTGGGATTTTCTTAGTTTTAGAAAGGAAATTCCTCTTCCGTGCCTGGAAACCCCAGGCCTGGTCAAACCAGGAAGTCAGATCATCCTGACTCTTCCAAAGCCTTGCCCGAGTCACGCTATCCAAGAGTGAGAAGGACTTAAACCCAGTATAAATGGGTTTTAACTTGCAATGATGCCACGCATGACATGTTGACTTTATGATGATGGGAAAGCAGTACACACCCAGTAGAGATCGTACTTCAAATTTTGATAGTCTCCCAGGTTAGAAATATGTGGCTTGGTACTCTTTTGTGCTGGTGAGCTGTTTGCAGTCAGCCCGTGACCACGAGGGGAAATAACCAACACAGTGGTGGGCTGTGCTGCTGAACCACCATGCTTGCTAGGACAGGAGCATCAAATGCATTCTTGACAAAGAATTTTCAGCTCGTGGTGAGTTTAATCTGTACATAACCTTGACTGTGAGCCAAGGAACGCTGATACTTATTTACAATGTCATATTTACTTCTGGTCTTTGTCATCTATTTACTTCCTAGAGCCCCATTTCAGTCTTGTGTGGGGAAAGAATAAAACCATTGTAGTGACCAGAAGCTTTCCAGAACAATCCAGGGCAACCACAGTGGGGTCTGGGGGGTCCACCCTGCTCCAGGGCAGAGGCAAGAGGTAATCATGCAGCCACGAGTGAATCCTAAAATTTCCTTATGCCCATGGGAATGAAATTAAGCAGACCACCACACTTGTGGTACTTGCGTGAGGGCGCTAGGTGGTCCACAGACTGGAGCTCAGAGTAAATGCACTATCTGGAAAACAGGGATGCTCCAGAGGAGGGAAGCATGGGGAGATGCAGGCTGTTTGATGATCTGCTCAGAAAGGCAAGGGGGTGGAGGTGGGGGGGGTCATTGATTAGTGAGCTTTGTTTGATCTGCCCAGGGATCAAAGGGACAAACACCATGTGTAAAGATGAAAGATGACCTGGAAACCCCGTCCTTCAGCCTGCTGGCATACCAGGCTTCCCTGGACCCGCGAGCCAGAGTGGAGAACTCTCACAGCAAATCATGGGCAGGACTTGCTGCAAGCCCATTCCTCCCTCAGCTTGACCTTTGACCCTTCCCTGACCCACTGCCTTTAAGAAGAGCCTCCATTTACCCTTTGAGCCCTCTCTGGGTTCGGAGAGCTCAGGGTTCAGAGGGAATCCAGGGACCAGGGGCTAACTGTGGTCTTTGAAGAGCATGGACAGGTCATCAGATAGCAGGTGATGAATGCGCTGACCGGGCTGAGTTTGTGGACTGAAATACATCACTGTGCAACCCCTAAACCTCCTCTGAGGAAGAGGCCTCTGCTTAGGCCTCAAGACATAGTGGCTGGAAGGAGGAGGCTGCTGCCAACCTTTCTGAAGAAGGGAGAAGCATAGCATGAAGCTAGCGAGGTGACTGACACCACGACACAGGAGGCAGCAGCCACGACCTGTCTGGACCCGGCTCATCACTTGGCCAAATTGTAATGACATCCTGGGAGGATAATCCTGGGATTAATTTATTTCAGAATGGAACAAGCTAGAAAGGCCCACAGAAGCTGAGTAACTGGCCCCAAGTCACACGGTTGGCAAATGGCAGAGCCACGATGTGATCTCAGTTCTGCCTGTTTGAAAACCTGGATTGTCACCAACAGGGATGTGGTCGTATCCATGTGCTAGAAAGTTCCCCGTGAGATCTGGACTACACGTGAAGGACTAGAAATAGAGGCAGAGGTGACACTCTATTGCATTCATTTCAGAGAGCTGGTGTAATCTCTTGACTCCCAGGAGCAGGTGCACAAAAATGAAAGTTATTTGCTATAAACTTGAAGAGCCCATGGTGGACAGAAATGTAATCTTGGTTTTTGGTGATGGGATACCTGACAGAAACAACTTGGGGGAGAAGGGATCACTTCACTGTGACGGAGAAGGCATGGAGGCAGAAGAAACTGCATGTGGGGGTGAGAATAACAGGAGGTGGCCTGTGGGGCAGTGAGGCCCCATCAGACTTTTCACAGTGCCCATGACACAAACCGGCCAGCACAGGAAGCTACTTTCCAAGGCCCAGTGACCTACTTCTGCCCTCAAGGCCCAACTCCCTAAAGTCTTCACAGCTTTCAAATTATCACCCTAAGCTGGGCTCTCAGGATTTCAAATTTCAACTGTGGCGAGGGGTTTCTCCCTCTCTCCCTTCTCCCACGGTGGCATCTGGGGAAGGGTGGCATCTGGGGAAGGGTGGCATCTGGGGAAGGGTGGCATCTGGGGAAGGGTGGCATCTGGGGAAGGGTGGCATCTGGGGAGGGCTTTATGACATCAGGTTAAGGAGTGGAGATGAAGGTTGAGAGCCAAGGGAAGGATGACAGTGTCATCCAGTCCTACTTCGACCTCCAGGATCCCAGCTGGCCTTTCGTCAGGGTTCCACAGGCCATCTTGGCATCTTGGGCCTTTTTCTTCCTGGATAGTGAAATATGGAGTCTCCAGTTTGGAGACCCTGGTACTCGCTGGCTGAGTCAATGAATCTGAATTAAGTCCTATGCCTAGATGGCCCAAGCCACTCGAGCTAACCCTTCCTGTTCCTTGCCTAGCAGAAAACAGGAGAATTCTGGGACATTGCTATTTGCCCAGGCAGAAGATGGGAATTGGGGTGTATTAGCCATCTTGTTTGTTAATGTGATAAAATACCTGACCAGGACCAACTCAAGACAAGATTTATTTCGGCTTACAGTTTGAAGGAATATGGTCCACATGGTCAGGGAGGGGCAGGAGGTTGGCATGGCAGCAGGAGCGTGAAGCAATTCGTCACGTTCCATCCCAGGCAGGAAACAGAGTCATCGCTGTTGGTGCTCAGCAGCTCTCCTTTCCATTCAGTCTAAGACTCCAGCCCAGGAAATGGCACCCTCCACAGTTAGGGCAGGTCTTTCCACCTCAATGAACCTATTCTAGAAAATCTCTCACAGAGTTGGGGAGATGCCTTAGCAGTTAAGGTGCTTGCCTGTGAAATCTAAGGACCTGGCAGGTTCCATTCCGCGGTACCCACGTAAGCCAGATGCACAAGGTGGCACATGCATCTGGAGTTCGTTTGCAGTTCGTTGCGTGCCCATTCTCTCTCTCTCTCTTAAACAAATAAAATTTAAAAAGGAAAAAGAAAATCACAGACATGCTCAGAGATTTGTTTCTCTGCTGATTCTAAACCTTGGCCATATGTTCTTGGCTTATAACCATGTCACAGGGCGCACAAGCATCAGTACTCCAAGATCTCAGAACTCTCTCTACTGTCAGTCTCAGTCTGGGATGGCAGACTCTCAGCTAATTTCGCCAGCTCCTCTAAACTTTATAGTTTTAGCGAGGATTCTTTCTGAGCTACTGTGTAAGCTAGGACTTCAGTGGTTAAACCAACGATGAGTTTACTTCTCTTTGTATGTCTGCTGTAAGTATCTTCGTGCTAAAGGGCCTGTAGCGAAGAGTGAACCACAGCCTGTGGAAATCCATGCATTCTGGGTGCATAGGCACAGACAGTAAATTAGGATAAGCTACGCCGGGTGGTGGTAAGTGCTATGAGGAAATGGGAGCAATGTGGCATTTTAGACCAGGGCTAGAGAAGACCTCTCAGCTAGAGCAGCATTTGGGAGAGATCCAAATGAACTGAAGGAACAAGCCCAAAGCATCCAGCAAGGGGGATGGGAGCAGGCTTGGCGGGTTTAAAGAACAACAGGACAGGTAATAGAGTGGGGAAAGGATGAATGGGGGAAAAGTAGGCAAGTGATGAAATTAGAGAGCGGAGGTACCAGGCCATGGAGGACGAGAGTCCCACAGGAACAATAAGGGCTTGGAATTTTTGTTGTTGTTGTTGTTTATTTTTATTTATTTATTTATGTAAGAGTGACAGACACAGAGAGAAAGAGGCAGAGAGAGAGAAAGAGAGAGAGAATGGGCACCCCAGGACCTCCAGCCACTGCAAAGGAATTCCAGATGCATGTGCCCCCTTGTGCATCTGGCTTACATGGGTCCTGGGGAATCGAGCCTCAAACTGGGGTCCTTTGGCTTCACAGGCAAGGGCTTAACTGCTAAGTCATCTCTCCAGTCCAGGGCTTGGAATTTTTATCGTTTAATAAAATGAGAAGACAAAGAGGGTTTGAGCATGAACTGTCATGAGTAAATTACACTTTGACAGGCTTACATTTCCATGTGGAGCATAGAATGTTGAAGTCCCATCACCAGAAGTCTCCTACAGAGAGAAGTCTGACCACCGGGTTGGAGACTGGTGCAGACCAGGGCAGAGGTGGCAGTCGCTCCTACTGGGCATAACCATGGAGACAAGGAAAGATGATGAGATTTTGAATGTGCCATTAATACGTTTGCTGATGCTGTGGTATGCGTGACAAGATAACATTAGAAAGACACCAGAATGTGGGTACACGGATGACACTGTAGACCACATTTGCTGGGGACAGTCTCTATGTCTGTGAGATGTAGGTGTGGAAGGCTTATTCGGGGGCACTCAACTATGCTGTCATGAAGTCATGACAGAGGCCTCAGATGCTCCTGCAAGAAGATGGGATAGGGGCTGGAGAGATGGCTTAGCAGTTAAGGCGTTTGCCTGCAAAGCCAAAGGATCCTGGTTCGACTCTCCAGAACCCACGTAAGCCAGATGCACAAGGGGGTGCATGCATCTGGAGTTCATTTGCAGTGGCTGTAGGCCCTGGTGTGTGTCCATTCTCTCTGTGTCTCTGCCTCTTTCTCTCTCTCTCAAATAAATAAATGAGTAAATAAATATATATATATTTTTAAAAGATGGGATAACCTTCATTGGCTAATGTGACACGAGGAGAGCCAGACCTTTATATATGTCAGCCAGCTACCAGATGCATACCTCAGGAAGGAAATATAACCATGGGGGAAGGGGGCCGTCCTGACCAGAGCAGATCCTGGGGACAGGTTCTTCTGGGTCCCCCAGCTGCCTTGGTGGTGATGAGGCACTGGGTGTCACACTCCACTGTCCACTCCAGACTCATCTAGGAATGGTCGGGATGTTTCTCAAGGAGGCGATCCCTCACCTTATTCTAAAGGGTCCTTGGCTACTTCTCTGGTCTTGAGCCAGCTTGACTATGACCCAAGGCCAAGGGCAAAAATGGCTATAGTAGGTCCATCGATTAAATCTTGGACTAAATGGAATTTTGAAATTAATTACCCTTAAAACTAAAGTGTTTTCAACTCCCCAAATTAAAATAACTTCCTGTGATTTATAGCCAAGCCATTTTATACATAGACATACATATGTCCACGCACACATGCTCTATTAACTCAGAAAACATCACGAGTTTTTAAGGCAAAGTTGATATTCCAATTGGTTCAAATTTCTTTCTTTCTTTCTTTCTTTCTTTCTTTCTTTCTTTCTTTCTTTCTTTCTTTTTTTTTTTTGTTTGTTTTTTGGTTTTTGGAGGTAGGGTCTCACTCTAGCCCAGGCTGACCTGGAATTCACCATGTAGTCTCAGGGTGGCCTTGAACTCATGATGGTCCTCCTACCTCTGCCTCCAGAGTGCTGGGATTAAAGGCGTGTGCACCATGTCTGGCTTTCAATTGGTTCAAATTTCTGACATACAAATACCCCTCAATGACCAGAATATATATATATATGTATAGTTTTTCGAGGTAGGGTTTCACTTTAGCCCAGGCTGACTTGGAATTTGCTATGTCATCTCAGGGTAGCCTCAAACTCATGACAATCATCCCACCTCTGCCTCCTGAGTGCTGGGACTGATAATTTTAATAGTGCTTATTGGCAGGAAGTCCCAAGAGTAAACATAAATCCTGTTTGAGGCAATTTCAGAAATTTCCTCCAGATTTTATATAGAGGATCCAGCGAGTGGATGTCACTGGATCTGGGTTCCTGCCGTTTCCTGCACTTGGAGCATATGGGGAAATGTCTCCTTCCACAGAGGGAATTCTAGGCTGGCCGAATGTGTTACAGGGTATCTGTTTAGTAAAGAAGCAGGAATATGCATGTGTGTGGCTGTGGATTTGTATCTCCAGGTGTGTGTAGGGCTGAGGGAGAAGGTGCTCCCATATGTTTATAGGAAAGTAAGGAGGCTTGAGGGAGAATGTGTGTATGAATGATGTGTTTGCATGAGAATCTGCATGCAATGATGTGCTTATAATACATGTACATCTGGCCAGGAGACCCAGTGTGCATGCTTAGGTTTGTGACCGTGTGTGTGTGTGTGTGTGTGTGTGTGTGTGTGTGTGTGTAAACTTGTCAACTATTTTTCCCAGCCACATGACATAATCAGACCTCCTGGTTCATGACAGGAATATCAGTGCCAAGGTCCAGAATCTTGCCTGTAGCTAGTTCACTCTAGTGGTCTTGCTCCAAACGTTTCCCCCACGGACCTCTGTGGTTCTCTCTCTTCCCCCAGGCGTCAAAGCCCAGAGGGCCTCAGGAAGCTTTGTGGCCTTTGGAGATGCTGCTCTGATGTCTGCCCCAGGAGCCTCGGCTATGGCAGTCTTGTCATGTTGGACTCTGCTGTCACTGCCAAGGTGACAATTGACGATCAGAACTGGGGCTGCCCAGAAACCCAACTTCTATACAGGACCCTTTGATCTGCCTGGCTTTGGAGTGGCATGGAGACTGGCACAGGCTCCTTTGACAGGGCTTGGCCAATGAGGGGCTTGCAGGCTGTCCTTGCCCAGCCCCAGAAACCTTTGATGCCCACCCTACCCTGCAAGGGTCAGCTGTAGAAGCAAGCTGGTTAGGGACAGAGCCAACCATGCTATACCCTGCCCCTTGGCCCTAAGGGAAAATCATCATCTGGGTGTTTGGCCTGGTGACGCTTGTGTCCCAGGAATGTAGAAGCTGATCTGCAGAAATATAACCACCTGCTTATCCATTCAGCCAGTATTTATGGAGAACTTACAGAATCAGCAGAGCAACGTCATCACATGCACAGCCTGCCAAGGAGGAATTCATGAATTAATTGTGGCCACTTATGAGCTGTTCCAGCTTGGGCGAGTTAAATACCTTGTATGCGCCTCTTTGTGTCTCTATGTCCTCGTGTGTTATGACCTTGTTGTAAGGACAATTAGAGGATGTACATCGCACACCTGATCTGTACTGAGCCCTCACACAGAGCTCTCATCGCTGGGAGGCTGCAAAGGGAAAGTGTAAAGTCATATCAGGTCTGAAGTCCTGGTGCTGGATTCAGGTGCAGATGTAGCTCCTGACCCCTCTCCTTTGGGGTTAGCTCCTCTTCAAGGATTATGACAAGGGTTAGATGAATGACTGTCTGGGAAATGCTTACAAAATAAAATAAAATAAAATAAAATAAAATAAAATAAAATAAAATAAAATAAAGGAAAGGCAAAGAAGAGACCATGGGAATGGCTGTTTTGGTTGTTATTTGACTTTTTTTGTAGGCCAGGCTGGTTGGAACTCTCTACATATCTCAGACTCACCTGCCTCCTAAGTGCTAGGATTATAAGATGTATAGTGTTACACCTGGCTGAAACTAGATTTTAAAAAAATATATTTTTAATTTTTAAAATTTATTATTTTTTATTTATTTGTGAAAGAGAAAGAGACAGATAGAGAGAGAGAATGGGTGCACCAGGGCCTCCAGCCACTGCCAACGAACTCCAGATGCGTGCACCACCTTGTGCATCTGGCTTTACATGGGTCCTGGGGCATGGAATCCTGGTCTTTAGGCTTTGCAGGTGAGCACCTTAACTGCTGAGACATCTCTCCAGCTCCCCAAATTTGATTTATAATAGTGAGAATAACTTAGTTCAAGGGCCAGCCTGGTACTCTGAAGACCTTGACTGACTTCTGACCCAGATTTTCAAAGCACCTACTCACCCACTCTTCTTAGAGATCCCATGTCTTCCTATGTCTGCACTGTGTCTCCTTAACCCCAAGTACCAAATTCAATCAGGCCACTTCCCTGCTGAAATTCCTTTTGTGGAACAGTCTGCACCATTGAACACGGCTCTCGGGCTCTCTACCATCTGTTCCTTGCTCATATACTCAATGCCATTCACATCCCTCTTCTCTCCATCTCCCCATCCCTAGACCCTGGGCATCAGCATTGTCTTCAGGCTCTTAGGACCCTTACGTGCTTCTCACGACTCTCCCGGCTGCCTTTCCCGCACTGTGTGTCTGTGAGCGCCTCCAACCCCTTCACAAGTCATGTGCTCAACCCTTCCGCCTTAAGGACTTTTGACTATTCCCTCCGACCCACGGCGTCAACTCTTTTATGTTCCCCATTCACCCAGTACACACCTTGTCTCCTGGGACATAAAACCAGGGTCTTTACTGGTGTGTTCTAAGCTCCCTGAGCAAAGTCCCACACTGCCTCACCGGTGAGTGACCAGACCCAGACTCAGTCCACGCCTCTCCCGTGGCTAACTCTCAGAACACATCAGCCCTCTGTGGAGCAATTAACTCCATCAACACCTGCCCCGTCTCAGGTCCACTGACCTGATGGACATTTTTCCCATGGAGTTCTCACAGAAGCACAAGGTCAGGGCACCACTTCCCACATGAGCCTGGCAAGCCCTGCCCTTTCTTGATCCTGACAAAGGGTTGTTCTTCCTCCTCCTCTAATGAAACAGACCTTCTTGACCTTACTGTGCCTTTATAAGCGCCACCTACCCGAGGAAGCCCCTCCTGGCTTGCCCAATGAGCTGAGACCAGTATTTCTTCTTATTTCACGTGCACATGTGGAGCTCAGTGCTATCTTCCACTCTTGGTTCTCCACACCATGCCATGCAGGATTTCCCAGGGAAAGGTTTGATCTTGCCGCCACCCAACTGGCCTTGGTCCTATCACATGATCACTTTCCACACGTGGTCGGTTTCCCCTTCACGAAATGCTCATCAAGGAGAATCTTGGGCCCCTCCAAATTTCTCAGCATTGAGAAAAATAAATCTGTAAAGGATTCAAACAGAGCCACCCAGCTGGCAATGAGACGTAGAAGTTCCGTGTCTCCGAGCACAGCCCCGAGCTGTGAGAGTCATAAGAACACCAACTCACCGGTAGTTTGAATGTATGGCCCCTGTAGCGGACAGTCACCGAGATGAACTTCCAGACCAGGCACAGGTATGGAGGAGGGGATTCACTGAAGCTCACAGATCCAGGGGAAGTTCCATAATGGCAGAAGAAGCTGGCCTGCTTTCACAAATCCAAACACAGAGAAAGAAGCCACACAGCACACTTCAGGAACTCCAGGTGGAACTAGGCACTTTGCATATCTTTAAATTGGAATTTCAAACCCACCACCACAGACACCCAGCCAGGTGGCTGCAGACCAAACACAGGTATGGAGGAGGGGATTCAACTACCACAGCCCCACAGATCCAGGGAAGTTCCATAATGGCAGAAGAAGCCTCACAAATCCAAACACAGAGAAAGAAGCCACACAGCACACTTCAGGAACTCCAGGTGGAACTAGGCACTTTGCATATCTTTAAATTGGAATTTCAAACCCACCACCACACCTTAGTGCTGGACCCTAAGATCCGCCCAGTGACACCTCCTCCAGCCAGGTGGCTGCAGATGCAAACTACAAACTAATAAAAGACGGAACATATTGGGGGCCATCTATTCAACTACCACAGCCCCACAGACTCAGGCAATTTGATTAAGATTAAACTTCCTACTGAATTTCCCAGCAGGCAGATCCCTGTTTAGGGGGTGTGTCACTGGGGTGAATCTTGGAGCCCTAACTGTGTGGAGAGCAGTTGGAGCTCTGCTTGTTAGTGCTTGTTGGTGTTTTCTCGTGTTTGGTGGTGTCTCTCTGTTCTGATCTTCTCCCCCCATTGATGGAACTTCCCCTGGATCTTGAAGACTGAAAAAAAAAAAAAAAAAAAAAAAACCCTTTCCTCCCATAGGCTGTGTAGCAGACAGCTTCAGGTTCACTGAGATGAACTTCCAGACCAGGCACAGTTATGGAGGAAGGGATATTATTTATTGAAGCTTACAGATCCAGGGGAAGTTCCATAATGGCAGAAGAAGCTGGCCTGCCTTCACAGGGCCAAGCAGAGAGAGAAAAGCCAACCAGGCACACAGCACACAGAGCAAAACTACAGCCAAAAGCCACAGCACACTTCAGGAACTCCCACTGGGCACACTTTGCATATCTTTACAATGGAATCTCAAACCCACCATTAACACCTTAAGAACCACCCAGTGACATTGCCTCCAGCAAGGTGATTGCAGATGCAAACTATAATTAATAAAACACTGAATATATTGGGGGACATATATTCAAACTACCACAGGCTGTGTCTGGTTGGGTGTTTGTCCCTGCAATGTAAACCTGACTGTAGCACCCACTAAGTGGAAACTAGGGAGGAATACCCAATATAAGGTTTTATTATTAAGGTTGCTTCTTGGGACGCAGGGGCTATATTCTACTCTCAGGCTCCGGTGTGGCTTGTGGAACATGTGCCAGGATCACTCACCTGTGGGACAGGAAGCTGGAGACTTTGCTGCTGGCTCCCATACTTCACAATTAAGATTTGCACTCTAGGGCTGGAGAGATGAGGTTAAGGCATTGACCTGTGAAGCCTAAGGACCCAAGTTTGATCCCCAAGTACTCACATAAGCCAGATGCACTAGGCGGAGGTCGTTTGAAGTGGCTGGAGGCTCTAGCGGGCCCATTTTCTTCTCTCTCTGAAACCTTCTCTCTGTCTCAAATAAATAAAATAAAATAAAATAAAATAAAAATAAAATAAAATAAAATAAAAATTAGAAAATTTTAAACAAGATTTGCACTCTAGAAGATGTGAAGTCTTCTGTCCTTCCAGGCTCTGCCTGTGGACATGAGAAGGACAAGAGTCTTCCCAAGGAGCTGACCAGGGCCTGGGCCAGAAAGTGAGAAGATGTTCAGTACATGGTTGGTGGGCCTTGGCCAGGCACTTGACAACATCCACGACAGGACTGGAAGGCAGTTCCATAGTTCCTAAACAGCTGAGGTTAGCCATGTCTTCCACTGCCTCATCTGACAGCTGAAGAGAGACAGAGAGATAGAATGGGCATGCCAGGGCCTCTAGTCACTGCAGATAACCTTGAGACACATGTGCCACCTTGTGTGTCTGGCTTTACATGGGTATTGGGGCATTGAACCTGAGTTCTTTGACTTTGCAGCTAAATGCATTAAATGCTAAGTTATCTGTCCAGCCTGATCTTTATATGTGTGTGTGTGTGTGTGTAAAGAGAGACAGACAGACACAGAGGCAGAGAGAGTAACAGAGAGAGAGAGAATTGACACGCCAGGGACTCAGCCACTGAAATCAAACTCCAGATGCTTGCACCACCTAGTGGGCATGTGTGACCTTACTCTTGCCTCACCTTTGTGTGTCTGGCTTACATGGTATCTGGGGAGTTGAACCTGGGTCCTTAGGCTTTGCAGGTAAGTGCCTCAACAGCTAAGCCATCTCGCCAACCCTGATTTTACTTTTTTGAAACAGGGTCTCTTGCTAAACCTGGAGCTCACCTATTCTGCCTTAGTGATCCTCTGTCTCTGCTTATGCAGTGCTGGGATTACAAATGTGTACCAACATGCCTGGGATTTTACATGGGCACTGGGGATCTGCTGCTTTTGCAGCAAACCCTGCTCACTGAGCCATCTTCCCAGTCCTCCAGTCCCCACCCTGGCTCATTCTAGACCAGCACATTAGCCACTCAAGGTTTCTGGCCCGTTTTGGTGATTTAGACTTTCATCTCAGAGGAGTTTGAACATTCAGTATTCTTGATCTTGTTGGGCCTTGAATGCGGCTAGTGTTTGTCCACCACTCCCACAAGGTGGGAAACAAAAGTTGCATGATAAAGACTCTAAATTCCACTTGGTTCCTGGACTCCAACCTTGTAATTACTTAGGTAGGTTCAACAATGACCTTTGGAAACATCAGCTTCCTGTCTCTGGAACCTGTAAATGTTATATAGAAAAGTGTCCTTGTAGACATGATTAACTAGGGACCTTGAGATAGTGAGATTATCTTCAACTGTCCAGTGGGGCTGAACACCATCACAAGCACCCTCATAAGAGAAAGGGAGAGGAGGGGCAGATGGGAGAGAGGGCCATGAGGCAATGATTGTTGAGATTGGAATGATGCTGCCATGAACCAAGGAAAGCTGGTAGCCACCAGTAGCTGGGAAAGGCAAGAAATGAATTCTCCCCTAGAGACACTGCAAGAGGCCTGCCCTGCCACACTGATTCTGACTCAGTTATATTGATTTCACAGGTTTGCCCTCTGCACTATAAGAGAATAAATTTCCATCTTTTTTATGTGTGAATATAAGGGTACGTGTTCATGTGAGGTGCAGATTTGTGCACATGTGTGAGCATGTTTGGGAAGACCAGAGGACGACTTTGAGGGCAATTCCTCCAGTGCCACCCACCTTTTTTGGGATGGAGCCTCTCATGGGTCTGGAACGTGGCTAAGTAGGCTAATCTTCCTGGCAAGCAAGCCCGAGATCTTCTTGTCGCACCCCCTCCCCAGCACTGGGATTCTAAGCATGCCTGCCTTTCTTTATTTTCTTTACGTAGGTTCTAGGGCTAAAACTCAGGTCCTCATATTTGCAAGGTAGCTACTTGATAACCAAACTATCTCCCTACCCCAAATTCTGTTGTTTTAAGTTAACAAACTTACTACATTTTTGACAAATTTTTAAGATTTATTTTTATTTATTTATTTATTAGAGACAGAAAGAGGGAGAGGGAGAGGGAGAGAGAGAGAATGGGCACACCAGGGCCTCTAGCCACTGTAAACGAACTCCAGATGCATGTGCCACCATGTGCATCTGGCTTACGTGGGATCTGGAGAATTGAACCTGGGTCCTTATGCTTCTCAAGCATGTGCCTTAACAGCTAAGCCATCTCTCCAGCCCAACTTTTGGCCTTTTAAACAGCATCTATAGGAACAATGAATAGAGGAACATTGCATGCAGTGTTTACTGTTCTGTTCTTACGCCACACACTGGAAAACAATAATCTCCCCCTTAGAATTATGGCCTAAGTTGGTACCTATCTGAGTTTCTCATGACCCATTCCATGATTCCAGTAGATCTGAAATTTCTGATTTATGGAGTGATGAATTAGAAAGGGTGATGGACACTTTGGAACAGCATTCCTGAATCCACCAGACCTGAGGCTGCGAGAATACGTTTCCACGTGGAACCTCCTTCTCGGATCACCAGTGACTTTGTTCGGCTACTGGGAGTCAAAGAGCAAAGCTCAAACAACACTGAGCCACAGCGCATCTCCTTTGTTCTCATGCTCTGAAGAAGGGTCATACATATCAAATGGGCTTCTGAGCTTTAGCACTAAAGAACCAGTTGGTGGAAGCCTCTTGAGTTACCAAAGCTCATACTTTGCATGCATTCTCTTTTCTGCTCAAGAGCCATGCTGAATTCAGAAGTAAAACATCCAAGCCTCAGCAAGAGTCTTTTTAATTTCCCCGTGTGGGTGTGACGGAGTCCATATGCTGAAGTCTTTCTCTGCAAAGCAAAACAAGGGGATTCACTCTTCCACAGGTACTGGGCTGCCCTCCCCTTCCCTCCCCTCCTCTCTTCTCCTACACAGAACGCATGTACTCCTTGAAAGGAGAGAATGAAGGCCTGTTGAGAACTTTCCCCATCTGTTTGATAAAAAAGCATGTTTGTTTTTGTTCATACATTTAAAGCCCAAAATGGGCCAGTTCTCTAAATAAAACATGTGATCTCATTTGAAAAATTTATTACAAGGAATTCTGTCTATGATTTTCATGTTCCCCAGTAATAATTAATTGGAGGTCTTCCGTGGTCCCCACAGACCAACAATCATTCAGACTGAAGGGAAGGAGGACCCAGCGTGGCCTCTCCTCTGTCTCTCATCCACGGCCAAGTGAACATTGCTGGTCCTGCTTTTGCCTTGGTCTACTTTGGGGAAGTGAAATTGATAGTAGAGCTGGCCTGTTAAAATGCTTGGGGCATACTTACGCGGTTCATGTGTGACACTGATGTTGGGGTATGCTTCTGTGACCTCCGTAGGCCAGGGCGCTCTTCCTAATTGTCCTGACCCTTTAGAGACACATCCTGCTTCAGTCCTGGTGCCAAGGATGCATGTTGATTCAACTGCCTGGTATAACAAGGGAAATAGAGGAATATGCCCACATCTGTATCCACACCAATATTGTTAAAATTGTCATATTCCTGCAGATGGCAATAACTAACATTAACTGGGTGTTTTTGATGTGTGGATGTGTTTGCCATGTGCTCTTTATAAAATCTGAATTATCTCAATCCTCAGAACAGCTGTTGGAGTCAATGCAGACTAGGTTGGGGTGTATAACAAAAATTCCCTAAATCTCAGTGATTTACCCCCCAAAGCTAATTCTGTCTCTTGACGCCTGTCCATTGGGTGTTGGAAGGGACTCTGCCTCACATGCTTCTCACTCTGGGGCCCTGACGGACAGCATCTAGAGAGGAAAGTTCTAAGGGCATCACGTCAGCACGTAAGGGACACACTTGGCTTCTATTTACACTTTCTTGGCTGGAATGAATCACATGGTCCTTCCATCTTTCAAACAAAGGGCCAGCAAGTTAAATCCCACTCTGTCACTCAAAGGGTATTGACTGGCAACTGCAAGTGTTTAGTGAGCAGTATTTGTGATGACATACTCACCTTATTTCTGACGTGCTTTCAAAATCCTGTGTACGTAGATTAGAAAACAGAACAGAGAATATGTCGCCTGCCCTAGGCAGGGCGTCCAGTCAGTGGAGAACTAAGATTCCGACTTGGGCATTTGATTGCTTTTGGTTGTCCCACAGCGCGTTCACTCTCATGTTTGCATACTGTATTAGTCAGGGTTCTCTAGAGGAACAGAACGGATAGAATGAATTGTATTAAAAGGGAATTTATTGGATTAGCTTACAACAATCCAGCAATAGCAGGCTGCAGGTCCGAGAGTCAAGGAACCCGGTAGCTGCTCAGTCCACAAGGCTGGAGGCCTCAGCAGTCCCGATCTGGCACTGAAGGCCTAGAGGCGTCCTGGAGATACGCTGCTCTTCAGTCCACCTTGGTCTTCAGTCCACACTGGAAAGCAGCAACACCAAGCAGCAAGTACCAAGTGGCAAGCACCAAGCAGCAAGCACCCAGTGGCAAGCAGCGAACAGCACCTGCAGCCAGGTGGGAGAGAGAGAGCCTTTCTTCCCAGAGCTTCTTTTTATCAACCAGCCCCCTCCTCCAAGAGGGGCCGCCCACTCTGGGGGAAGGGCTCACCCTGGGGGAAGGATTCTTCCTTTAGTTAATCCTTCCTAGAGGCAGCCTCAGAGACACACTTATGAGGAATGTCTGTGGATTCCTAAACAAATCAAGTTGACACAAACTTAACCATCACACATACTCAAGACACACACACACACACACACACACACACACACACACAATGAGAAGTACTAGAAAAGTAGTCAGGACTACCAGTGAAGAGAAGAGAGGGCCACTCCTTTAGATCAGGAAAGTCCTCCCTGAGGAGGTGACATGCTGAATCCCTACATATCACGTGCCACGCGTGCAGAATTTCAATATCTGTCTAAGATATGTAAGAATGTGAAAAGCCTTTGGGAAGGAGGTGTATTAAAAAAAAATTCAAGAACTAAGTTAACTAGTAATTCCAATGAGATCTTCACAAGGGAAGAAATAAGGAAAGAAGTCGGTACTTTAGAGAGACCACTGAATAGATAGAAAAGATGAGGAAGGACCTTGAGGAAGGTGAAGGAAGAGGAGTGGAGGAGTGGAGAAGAGAGGAGTAGAGGAGTGGAGGAGAGGGGGAGTGGAGGGGAGGAGGCCAGGGGCAGGTGAAGGCAGTGCACTGATGACACTGGGAGCATGTAGGAGCCTCATGAGTTTTGCAGGCCGCAGGTAAGTAAGGGTTCTACAGATGCTTTGAACACCTGCCATCACTCTTGGGGTGGTGGCTGATTTAACAGCAGGCCAGAACTATTGAAATTTCTCTCTGCCCAAAATTAGCTTTGTTACTCTACTCAAATTTCTCAGCTTCCTTGAACTTCAGTTTGCTCATCAATAAAGTGGGAAGAACATTGGGCACAGTATTTTTATTTTTATTTTATTTTATTTTTTTGGTTTTTCGAGGTAGGGCCTCACTCTAGCCCAGGCTGACCTGGAATTCACTATGTCGTCTCAGGGTGGCCTTGAACTCACAGCGATCCTCCTACCTCTGCCTCCCGAGTGCTGGGATTAAAGGCGTGCGCCACCACGCCCGGCTTGGGCACAGTATTCAAGCACATAACATATATTTATACTAACATCCCTGCTTCCGTCAAGATGTGACAAGGGTGTCCCACTCCAGCCTGCCATGCCTTTCCTGACACCACAAAACCTCACCTTGAAACTATCAGCCGATTTAAGCTCCTTCCTTCCCTGTATTAGTCAGGGTTCTCTAGAGGAATAGGGCTGATATATAACTATATATTATAAGATTTATTAGGTTTAATTACAGGATATGGCTGGGTAGTCCAACGATGGCCTTGTGCAGGGTGGTGAGTCAGAGAACCCAGTAGATGCTCAGTCAGCTAGGCTGGGGGCCTCAGCAGCTCCACTGTGGCACTGAAGGGCTGGAGGAGCCCTATATGTTTGTGTGTGTGTGTTGTGTGTGTGTGTGTGTGTGTGTGTGTATCTGCCACCAGCAGGGCTGCCCACTCTAGGTGAAGGACTTCTTCACTTGGTCAATCTTGGGGACCCGTCCCCCCATAAAGGCATGTATCTTACTTGATTCCCATTATGTCTTTTCCCCATGTTCAAATTGTGCTACTTTTACTATTGTTTGTGTAAAATCTCGAGACTTATATAATCTATAATCTATATGAAATAACTTTATCAAATTTGTGATTGGCAAATATTTTCTCATAGTCTCTAAATTGTCTTTTCATTTTATTCATAGTATCTTAAAATTTTTAATTTTGATGAAAGGCAACTTATCAATTCTTAGTTTATGTAATGAATGTTTGGTTATATATAAAAACTCACCACTAAACAAGGTCACAGAAATTGCTCCTTATATTGTCTCTAAAATTGTACATTTTTTTTTTACATTTAGAGCAGTGATCTCATTTTAGTATATTGTCCTATCAGATATGAGATGTTGAAGTATAAATTCAACTTTTAAAATAGTTACATAACTAATTATATGGTCTATTTCACCTTGAGTAAACTTTTTTCAAAAATAAGTTTTTAAAAAAATTTTCTTTATTTATTTGCAAGCAGAGAGAGATGGAAGAGAGGCTTACAGAGAGAGAATGGGCACTCCAGGGCCTCTAGCCACTGCAAACCAAACTCCATATGCATGTGCCCCTTGTGCATCTGGCTTATGTGGGTACTGGAGAATCGAACCAGGATCCTTTGGCTTCACAGACAAACACCTTTACTGTTAAGCCATTTCTCCAGCCCCCCCAAATAAGTAATTTATTTGTAAGCTGAAAGAGACAGAAAGGGAGAGAGAGAGAGAGAGGAGACAGAGAGAGAGAATGAGCAAGCCAGTGCCTCTAGCCACTGCAAAGGAACTCCAGATGCATGCGCCACCTTGTGCATCTGGCTTACATGGGTCCTGGGGAATCAAACCTGGTCATTAGCCTTTGGAGGCAAGTGCTTTACTGCTGAGCCATCTCTCCATCCCCTTGAGTGAACTTTTATGGTCATTCATGGCTTTCAAGAAATTATCCCATTCATGTTAGTAGTCACATTTATAGAATTTGAGTTGTTGGTAAATACTTTTATTAGCTTTCCAATGTTTTTAAAACTCCTAATGATGATTAATTGATAGACTTTTATCTTTTTTTCTTTGCCAGTTTTCCTGGATATGTATACACTTTTATTGATCTTCTCTAGTTAAAAACTTTGTAGTTATCATAAATGGTAAATGCTTACAGTGATGAATATGCTAATTACCCCAAGTTGATTATTGTTCTATTTATAAATGAATCAAAACACATTATTCATATAAATATGTGTCAATAATATGTACTAACTTAAAACAATAATTATTAAAAGAGAATAATGCACATTTTGATTTTATTGAAATCATTGCTTTTTGTTTGCTTGTTTCATTTTTGTTCTACTTGCTTTCAGTTTATTTTGCTCTTTTTTCTAGCTTTTAAAAATACTTTTATGTATTATTTGCTAGAAGAGAGAGATAGAAGAGAGGCATACAGATAGATGGGCACACCAGGGCCTCCAGCTGCTGCATCGGACTCCAGATACATGCTCCGCTTGGATACTGGGGAACTGAAGTCAGGTACTTAAGCTTTGCAGGCAAGTGCCTTAACCACTGAGCAATCTCTCCATCCCTTTTTTTTCTAGCTTTTTAATATGAAAGCTTAGCTTATTGATTTCAAAACTTTTTCTTTCTTTTCTTTTTTTCTTTTTTGTGGTACAATGGCCTGGAGCTAGGAACTCCAGTAGGAAGCCTTCTACCACTGAGCTATATCCTGTGCTCTGCTTTCTTCTTTCTTACTATAAAGATCTAATGTTGTACACATCCCTGTGTGCAATGTTATTTGAGACTTTCTTTTTGACTCCATAGATTATTTAGAAGCATTCTAGCTTAATTTTCATGTACTTACAGACTCTTGTTAACCCTTCCATTATCAATTTCAAGTTTGATTTCATCTTGATTAGAGAACCCACTTTATGTGATTTTAATGCCTTTAAATTTGTGCAGTTTTGCTTCATAACCCACTATGTTGGTGAGTGAGATTCATGCACTTGAGACGATGTAAGTTCTGCTTTTGGGGAGGTATTCTCTGGGTGCCACATAGATCCTGCTGACCCACAGTGTTGCTGAGTTCCTCCCTCTCTTTCTTGTTTATGCCCTGTCTAAGCGTTCTATCCATTACTGAAGAAAAGTGTGGATGTCTATAGCAACAACTGTGGAATTGTCTATATTTCTAAATGATTTTGAAGCATTATTGATGGAAGCAGGAACTTGTAGTTTACTTCATCTTCATGAATTTACTTTTTATCATAGCATAGCATCTCCATAGAATGCTTATATATTTCTTCTCTCTAAAATCGACTTTGATATTATTAATAGTCCCCCCTCCCAGATTTCTTTAAAAGTGTTTGCCTGGTATATATTTTTATATAGTTTTACTTTTAACTTTCCTATATTACTATATATGAATTGAGTTCTTTGTAGATAGCAGAAAAATGAGTCTTTAAATTTTTCACATTGAAAATCTCTGTCTTTTAGATGGTGTATTTACACCATTTGCCTTTAATGGAATTCTTGCTATCTTAGGACTTTGGCCTATCATATCACTGTTTTCTTTTTTTAATGGAGTTTTGAAAAATTATTTTGATTGTCTGCATATTTTTACTTAGTGGTTATGATGGAATCAAAATATACATTCTTATCTTCCTGCAGTCTACATTGTTTTCTGTTTCTAGTAGACTATAAGAACCTTCCCACTATGGAGTTCCATTTCCTCCCCAATTTATGTTTCAAGGGGAAAATCTGTGTGTGGAGACACCTGTAGCTGGAGGCAGGAAGATCATACATCCAAGGCCGCTTGTAATATGTGTAAGTTGACCTCAAACAACAACAACAGCAACAAAAAATACCAGCAAACAGAACAAAGCAAGAAAAAAACAACAATTTAACACATTTAGCTAATTATTCATCATTTCTGTGGTTCATCCTTTTTTTTTTGGGAGAAAGACAGAGAGAGAGGGAGAGGAAGACAGATAGAGATGGGTGCGCCAGCAGCCTCTCAGCTGCTGTGAACAAAATCCAGATGCATGCCCCCCCCCTTGTGGTCAAGTGCTGCATTGCGCCCTTGTGTCACTTTGCATCTGGCTAAACATGGGACCTGGAGATTGGAACCAGCGTTCTTAGGCTTAGGAGGCAGGCACCTTAACCGCTAAGCCATCTCTCCAGCCCTGGTTCATCCTTTTTAAAAAACATTTAATTAATTTATTTATTTGAGTGAGAGAATGAGAATGGATAGGCGCTCCAGGGCCCTCTGCCACTGCAAATGAACTCCAGATGTATGCACAACTGTGTGCATCTGGATTTCTGTGAGCATTGAGGAACTGAGCCCTGGGCCTACAGGCTTTACAAGCAAGAAACTTTAACCACTGAACTATATCCACATCCCTTGACCTTTTTTTGGTAGTTTTCTAAGCTTCTGTCTGGCATAATTTCCTTTCTAAGAACTTTGTATATCATTTTTATGTCAAATCTGCTGGTAACAAATTCTCCCAGTTTTTCTTCAAGAATCTCTTTATTCTGCTTTCATTCCTGAAGAGATAGTTTTATTAAACATATAATTCCATTTTGACACTTCTTTTTCAGAAGTTTAAACATATTGTTCTGCTTCCTTCTCAAATAAGATGGCTTTTAGAATTTTTGGTGTCAGCCCAGGGGTTTTATACACGTTTAAGCAATCTTTTTAATTCTGTCTTTGGAATTGGGTAACTTTTATTTTTCTACCAAAAGTTAACTGCCTTTTCCTTTGTGTAATTGAGCCAATCCTGTGAACTTTTGATTTCTGTCAGTTGATTTTTCAGTTCTGATATTTCCACTTATTTCTTATGTTCATCTTCTATTTCTTTCCTGAGAGTTCCTTTTTGCCTGTCTCACAAATAGTCAATATTGCTTCTTGTAACATCTTTGTAATAACTATATTCCAGGCTTTGATAATTTTAATATCTGTGTCATTTCTGTGAGATATTGTTTGTCTATTGAATATCTGTCCTTTGTGAGATTAGACTTTTCTTAGCTCTTCATACACTGAACAGGATTGATTTATATCCTACCGTTTTAAAATGTTAATTTATTATTTATTTGCAAAGGGAGGGAGAGAGAAAGATAATGAGGGTACCAAAGCCTCTTGCCTTTGCAAATGTACTCCAGATCATGCGCCACTTTGGGCATCTGGCTTTATGTGTATACCTGGGCCATCAGGCTTTGCAAGCAAGTGCCTTTAACAGCTGAGCCATCTTTTGCTTGTTTTGAGTATTCTACTGTGGATTCTTGGTCTTGTTTGAGACTATAGAGAATGTGATTTTAGTTTAACAAGTAATCAACATGGTTGAGTTTAGAACAAAGGTTTTAAAAATAGGCTTTTGTGGGTTTTGTTGTATCAGTTCCTCCTTCAGAACCTTGCAGAGCCCTGCTGTCGTCCACCTGATGGCCTGGCTGGGTGGTGGTCTCTTTCTCTCCCCCACAGCACAGTTATCAAAAGCCTTTGTCATTTTTTCTTTGAAGGATAGATCTACCATCTGAGGGAGGATGTGGGTTGATAGAACCCACTCCCAGTTTTAAATGACCAAGGCGGATGGCAAATGATGGAGCTGATTAGCCTCTATGGGCTTGCAGGGGTCACGCTGTGTGGCATAGTAGAGCCAGGCCAGTGTGGATACTGATGCCAGATCAACCATGCCTTCCATCTAATTCAACTTCCCTCCTCAGCATTCCCATTCAAGAAGCAGAGATGTGTATTGTCTAATGCCTGGCACATTGGAAGAGCTCAATTGCTTTTGAGAACTCAACTCACCTGGTGGGAAAGGGCTGTGATATCAGGAGATGTAAATGAAGACTTAAGTCTGAATTCCTTCAGTGGTGTTCCTTCCATGTTCTCTGAGTACTGTTAGCATGGTGGAGGACACTCTTTCTGTGACCACCCTTCCGTCACTGAAATTATAGCCAGGACATAAGGACTTCAGATGTTGATCAGGAACTGGAAAACATCATTGAAACTGGGAGGCAAACATGCTGGCCCATGGTGTTGCAGAGGAAGCACCGTGGTACCCTTATGCTGAGACTGACTTAGACATTACTAATCAAATGTGACATAGACATTACGAATCAAATGTGACACGTCCTTTTAGAGCCTTCCATTCACAGCCTTAGAGCACACAACTTACAACAACCGCCATAGGATGCATGCACAGCAGTGGGAACGGCAGCATGGACCTTACCGCGTAGTTCTGGGAAGTCCGTAGGGTAATCTATCCATCCAAAGACAGAGAAGATAGACTTAGCTACTATATAGTAAAGTCTCACCGAACGTCACGCAAGTCACATGCTACACTGTCAGCAATCAAGAAGTCTGTTAAGGCTGTAAAGAGCTGGAGGAACAGCAGGAGTGGGAAGAGGAGGGGGAAGGAAGAGGAGGGAGACGTACATGTGTCATACTGTCTTCAGTAATGGCCGTAAGGGAGTAGCCAATATAGACTGATCACTGTTCCTCTAGCTCCTGAGGAAGGAATGCCCATCACAATATGCCCTTGAATGTTATTGGAAATAGGTCAGAAGCATCCTTATTCTGAGCTGGAGTTGGATATCACTAATCAAACGTAACACTCTTCCCATCATGGCCTGTTCGGAGCCTCAGCACACACTTCAGTATAATCATTACAGATGGGACTGGGGACACTTGCCATCCTTGACAAAGATTAATATTCCATCAAGAGAGTGAAAATTGGGGCAAGAATTTAAATCTTCTGATTCTTAGTCGCCTTTTTTTTTTTTTTATAATAGCATTGTCTTTCTCAGCTAAAATGCCATCAATAATGTTAGTAACCCTACATGTTGAGAGATGCTTTACAGCTTCCCAGGAATCGGGGACATTTCCCATTTGCGCCTATCAAGGCCTATAGCAAAGCCCTCACCTGCAGGGTGCAGACAACCGTGTTTGTTCTGGGCTCTGGGAGAACATTCTAAAGCACAGAATCGGATAGAGACTTTGAGGAGAGGTGAATTTAAGTGTCCTCACCTCTTGGACTTCCTCTAATACAGCATGCCTGTGACTTCCATCCATGTGTTATATCCTTATGCCGTGCTGACCTATATGATTTACATACAGACCTGTGTGCATGCTGTTAGAAGCATATGATACCCCGTGTGTTGGTGTGTGTGCACATATGCGTGTGAATGTGTTTAACCCACAGAGCTTGTCTCCAAAGCTGTCGTCTGGTGGCAGATGCCACCATGCAGCCTCTTGGCAGACTCCCAAGCCCTCATTAGCACACACGATTGCTCTCCATCCTTCTTATCAGTCAGCTCTCCCAGTAGCTGGATGCCTGCCAGTCAGAAGCTAAAACTCCTCACGTGTCTGTCCCTGTCAGTCCTTGGTTCACTCCAGGGCCATGAATATCCCTAAGGGTCAATATGAGGAAATTGAGCCAGTCAGTTGGACACCTAAGATGTCTGTCCTCAGCTCCCTTTATTGATGTCCGTGTTTCCAGAGGGTTCTAACTGAGAAGGGAACTCCCACCCTCGATATGGGCAGCACTTCGTGAGCTCATTCAATGTGCCAAGCACTGTGAAGTAGAGCTCCTTCCCTCAGAGAATGCCAGTGTTTGAGAGCTCAATGCCAGTGCACTAGGGCTGCCACAGCCAAGCCCCACACTCTGGGTGGCCTAGGCAGCTGAAATGTATTTGCTCACAGTTCTCGAGACTGGAAGTTCAGGGTTGGTTCCTGCAGAGGGCGATGAGGGAAGCATCCACTCCAGACTCTCTTCTTGTTTATAGACAGCCAGTGTGACTCCACATGGTCTTCTGTGCGTGCCCAGCCAATCTTTGTCCATCCTTTCTCCTTGTATCAGGACATCAATTATATTCCATTAAAACATGCTTTAATGACCTCATTTTAATTTAATTACCCCTTGTGATAGTTAATGGCTGGTTGTCAACTTGACAGGATTTAGAATCACCATGGAAACAAATCTCTTGGCATGTCTATTAGGGATTTTTTTTTTTTTTAGATTAGATTAATTGAGGAGGGAAAACGCACCTTAGCTGTAGGTGGTGCCATTCCATGGGCTAGGCATCATGGGCTAAATAAAAGGAGAAGGAAAGGCAATGCACAGCATTCCTCACACTCCACTTCCACCCTCCCAATGTGAGGATGTGACACTGGCTCCCTGCCCCTGCCATACTTTCCCAGCCATGATGGACTTTCCTCCGCACCATAAGCTGAAACAAACTCTTTCCTTCTCTAAGTTGCTTCTGTATGAGTTGCCAACTTGTTGCTGGATCAAAATACCCAATAAAAGCCGGGCATGGTGGCGCACACCTTTAAGCCCAGCACTCAGGAAGCAGAGGTAGGAGGATCGCCATGAGTTCAAGGCCACCCTGAGAATACAGAGTGAATTCCAGGTCAGCCTGGGCTAGAGTGAAACCCTACCTCAAAAAACAAACAAACAAACAAAATACCCAATAAAAAGCAGCTTAAGGGCTGGAGACATGGCTTAGCAGTTAAAGCATCTGCCTGCAAAGCCTAAGAACACCTGTTTGAACCTCCAGGTCCCACATTTAGCCAGACACAAAAAATGATGAAAGGCCACTGGCATGCCCATTCTCTCTCTCTCTCTCAAAAAAAAAAAAAAAAAAAAAAAAAAAAAACAGCTTCAGAGAGGAAAGGGTTCATTTTTAGCTGAAGCTTTTGAGGGGAAGCCTATCATGGCAGGGAAAACATGGCCAGAACAGGAAACGAGTATCTTATCATCACATCAACAAGGAGGAAGTAGACAGTGACACACGGACTCGGGTATGGCTCCACTTTCCTAAAGGTTCCACAACCTTCCCAACAGCTCCACCAACTGGGAATTAAATATTCAAACACGTGACTCTATAGGGAACCTTTTACTTCCAAACCACACAGGTTCATTTTTTTCTTTTCTGGGATTTTTCTAGCTTTAACAAGGGGATGCATTGGATGAAGCTCCATCTTTCCTCGTTCTGTCCCAGGCCCCCGCCTTTCTTCTGTTACATTATTATTATTTTCTGGAACAGGTATGAAGGACATCCAGCAAGGTTTTCAAATGTCAAGTAAATGAACAGAACTGAGATTGAAAACCGTCACTGAAGTTTCATGCCTAGGGCTGAAGCCATTCATGTGTCATAATTGTTGGTAGCCGTCTTCATTTCCACATCTGTGGTCCAGAACATGTCTCTAATACAGCCAGGCAACCTATCTCACCCCACTGCCTGGCTCCCCTGTTTCTGGGATTGCTTTTGTCATTTCCTCCCTTTCCCGTAGATCTCAGGATCTGTGGCAAGAGACACGCTGCCTCTCCCTCACTGTGGCTTGGGCCCTTGCCTTTTCAGACCCTCGCTAGTCTTATTGAGTAGGGCTGGATCCCTTTGGATTCCCTCTGGTTAGATAGGATGGCTCATCTTGATTGTCAACTTGACCAAATTGAATAATACCTAGAAAGATGGTAAGGCACATGTCTGAGAGAATGTTTGCAGAGACAACTGGCATTTAGCTTAACAAACTGAGTGGGAAGACCTGCCCTGAGTGCAGGCCAGGGCTGGGAACCTGCTCAGCTGAAGGTCTTCCCTGTACACCAGGCTAGCAGCATGCTCAGTTGCAAGCCAGCTCTGTCCACTAGGCAGGGAGCATGTCCGGCTCTTAACCTTTTTCTCCTGCTGCCATTACACACATCAGGCACTTTCTGGCTTCTTCAGCCCTTGAACATGGATTCATACCAGGCCTTCAGCCTTGGACTGTAACTGCATCTTTGACCTCTCTGTTTTCTGAGGTTTCCAGCTTCTTGAGCTGAAGGGCACTTGGTTTCTCTGGCTCTCCCGGAAGCAGTCATGGAGGGAGATAGTGTAATAAACTTCATCTATTCACCTACTTTGTCTGTCAAGAACCTTGATTAAAGGCTGGGATTTCCGGAAACATGGGCTTGGGTCTCGGGGCCATCCAGTGTCCTCCTCTCTGTTCCTGGGGGGCTTCTCTCTGGAATCCTGGCCCAGACGGACTTAGAGCTGCTTGCCTGTGCTTGGGCTATCTTGTGTGCCCGCTGAAAGGCCCCTGCTGCCATTTCCCCTTGATCCTGGCTTTCTGGGGTTGCTGGCCTGGGCTCAGGGGAAAACTGCTCAGGCAGTTGTCCGGTGTGATTTCAGGTGCCCTCACGTGTGGTGGCCTCGGAGCATCCTGACACCTCTGACTTCTGCTGATGGCCCTCACTCTGGCAAACAGAACCGTGACCCTGACCGATGCCATTAGAAATCAGGATGGCATCCACACCCTGCCAGGTTCCTGGCATAAAGGACCCAGCTAAATTCCTTTGCAAAGCCCGCATTGTGAAGCATTCTGCACCGCCCTCCGGGCCATCCCCACCCCCCACTATCAAATCTTTCTAGAGCCTTTTGTTGTCAAACCAAACATAGCACAACATTGTCTGGCCTTCTACCCATTCTGGCTGGATAAAGGGGCCTGGTCCCCAGACTGGGGCGCCCAGGGCTCAGGGCGGCCTCCTCAATGCTATCTTGCCTGTGCAGCCCCACGCGGGGAGTCTGCAGCTCCACCACCCACCGGCTCTGCTCCCCGGCCCAAGGCTGCACCATTGATACAGGGTGTATTCTTTTCCATAGGTTCCCACGAGCATGTCACTAACCATTTCCTGGGCCTTATCATCAGGAGGGGAAAAAAGGAGCGCCTTTGAAACGTGGAAACAAAACATCAGGCCCCATTGTTGTGTGACTTCCGCGGCGGCAATCGGGCCTTTGCATCTCCTGACGCGCAGAGACTACAAACGTGGTCTAATGCAGATATCTACTCCCATCGGCAATTTGAGCAGGACCTGTATTCTTCCCTATCTGCCATCTCTGCTCTTCGTGGTTGTGGCTTTTAAATCATCCTTTCTCCTCTCCATTCTCACCCATCCTCTCTCTCCTCAGAGCAAGTCAAAGGCCCATGTCTGCTGGACATATTTTGAGAGTTAATTTGTAAACTTTGAGGTGCCCTCTTGCTACCTGGGAACTCACAGCAAACAGCCTTGTTGACAAAGCTCCCTCTCATTCACCCCCCCCCCACCCTTCATCTTGTCCTCGCTTTTCTTTCTCTTTCTGCTTCCCACATTCTCCCTCCCTCTCCCTCATCGGTGAATCCTCACTCTAATCCTGAACCGCTGATTAATTTTGTGGAACAAATGGAGTGGGAGGGTAAGACTGTATTGCGTATTGCCCCTCAGAGATGCATGCAGTTCTGGAGTGTTATATCTGAGGACACGGCACAGACAAACTAGTCAAACCCTTTATTTTATGGAGAAAGAGGAGAGGGAAGAATCCTGCCCGGCGGCACACAGGGACTAGGTGACAGCCAGGACTTGGGGCCAGGTTGACGCCGCTTCCTGACTGTTGCCAAGAAGTGCTGTGTCTCAGCTGTGTCTGAGGAACTCTCTGAAGGTGTCAGATACATGTCCCTGCTTTAGTGCACACCTGAGGTAGGGACTTAAATTCTTCTGCCAGCCCTCTCCCATCTCAGAAACCACCAAGAAGAATTTCCTGGCAGAACACAAAGTATCTGAGCAAATAGACTCTGCATAGGAAGCCCAAGCTGGAGTTTTGGTTCAGATACTTACTAGCTGACTAGCTGTGTGTTCTTGGCTTAGTCACTAAATCCTTCTGTTTCTGAGATGATGCATTTTGCAAAGTGGTACCAAGGTAAAAACAAACAAACAAACAAAAAAAAAAAACCTGTTTCCTCGAGTCTTTGAGGATTAAATGAGCTAATTCGGACATAGACTCTGGCTCACAGTGATCCCTATAAATGTTAACTACTGAAGAATTCCCAGGAAGAGGCTTGAGCTAAAGCTCATTTGTAAGTACACACTTCTCTGGCTTTTCTTAATGAGTTCTAGTTGACCCCTGAAGCGAGGACTTAGGCTTTGCCGTTGTAGCCACAGTAAACCCTCCCTCCATCTGGAAGATGTGTGGAGTACTTGTAAGGTGCCTGGCATTATTTGGAGCTAATGGTCTGGCAACTGAGATGAAATTAAATACATATATTCATAAATAATCAACTACAAACTATAAAACAAAGAAAAAGTATAGGACAGAATTACAAGTTATGTTAGCGGACAAACCTAAATTGTGGGTTTTAGTGAAGGCATCTTGAGAGAGTGAGATTCAAGTTGAGGATTTTTGTATATTTTTTCTTCTTCTCTTGTGTCTGTATGGTGCAAGAGATCGGAGCTAGAGCTTTGCACATGACAGGCACAATGAGGACTCTACCACTGAGTGATCACTCTAGTCCTTTCTCAGAAATTCCAGTCTTACTAGGTTGCTCTGGCAGTCCTTGAACTTGTAAGTCTCCTGTTTCAGCTTCCCAAGTAGCTGAAGTTATAGGCCTATGCCACAAGGTCCAGCTAAGCTGAATTTTAGAAAAGGGACAGGGCCTGGAGAGATGGCTTAGTGGTTAAGGCGCCTGCCTGCCAAGCCTAAGAATGCCCATTCTCCGTTCGATCTCCAGGTCCCACATTCGGCCAGATGCAAAAAGTGACGCCAGGGCATAATGCTTCACTTGCCCACGAGGAGGCACATGCATCTGGAGTTCATTCACAGTGGCTGAGAGGTCGCTGGCATGCCCATTCTCTCTCTCTCTCTGTCTCTCTCAAATAAATAAATAACTAAATGAAAGAGGGACAGGAGGAGATCGGATGAGTTAGCGACACAGAACTTTGGGTAGAGGCAGGGAAGGGCCCATGTGAGGACCTGGGCAAGACTGAAAGAAAGCTGTTACACATAGGTACAGAGAGAAGGCACAGGCCCAGGAGGACAGAAGCAATAGGGTGCACTGATCGCTCAAGGCTGAGTTTGGGATTTTTTTTTTTCCTCTTAAAGACAGTACAAAGCGTCTCCCAGGTTCTGACGTAAGCAGAGAACAGACAGAGTGGGGCTATTAGGACCACAGCAAAGAGGATAGTTATCTAGAACAGGCCAGAGAGGAGGAGAACCTGGGGCCAAAAGGGAGGATGCAGACATGGAGACAGGACTGTCTCAAGCGCTGTCTGGAGCATGGCATGGACATCTAGGCTCGTGGAGATGGTGTAGAAGTGACATTTACCAACGGCTGAAGTAGAGCGAGAGGAAGTTGTGCAAGCAGAGTGAGCACTGGGTTACTGAGCACACAGGCGCATACTGGATCTGAGGAGTGCTGTCGTAGTCTTAGCACCTGTGTGTTTGTGAGTGCGTGTCTGAATGTGTGAAATGAAAACCTAAGATTTGATCCCAGATCTACCCGTGAGAGTTAATATTTTGTATATATTCAATTATCTTGTGCTAACTAAATTCAGCAAAGCTGATGGCTCTTCTAGCATGCACAGACTGTCGTGTTCAAGGAACAAAAGTGATGGCTGCCATGTGCAGAGAGTGGCTAAGAAGAGTGAGCATAGGAAAAAGAAATCTTGGTCTAGTTAGGAGTCCTTCACGCTGCCCCAAACCCCGCTAGTCCAGAACTCTCCTGGAGAAGACATTCGTCACATTGTATTAAGATAATTTACAGAAAGAGCCTAGTGTGGTGCGGGGACAGAGATGACGTTCAGTAGCAAAGGTGGCTACTCTGGGCAGTAAGAATAAATAGTCCCTAAGCTTCAGGGAAGTCCCATGAAGGTCAGGCTGCAGTCTCAGAGGCGTTTTGCAATGGACACCCAGGGACCAGGCCAGTTTCCTCTTTTCAACTCTGATACTGGAACTGGAAGTTACACAGTCCTTCCACACTCAGGCTGCTGCTCCCGCATGAGCCTGACCTAGCTGCAAAGGAAGCCAGACAACAGAGCCGAGCCTGCGATGATGACGGGAGGAAGGGTTGCTTCTTTCTACTTGGCATCTGTCCTGATGAGAGGACCAAAGACAGAAACAGGATTGGAAGGTCCCTGTAGGAGACGACTGGAGGTGGCCAGCGCTGGGATGGATGGGTGGGTGTGGGGAACATGGTTCAGCTAGGTTGACCATTGACTCTAAGAGCTGGGACCTGAAATCTGAGCCTGAAACCTTGACTATTCTGTGCACAGAACATCCACTTTCTCCTACTCCATATATACTTCTATCCCTCATGGGGAAATGCCACGTTTCTATGACCCAAAGGAGAGGTTACAATGATTCACTACACCAGTCTGAGCTCTTTGTCCTCTATTGATAACTACTCAGAATCCATGTCCATGGGATGTCTGAGATGGTGGGCAACACTGTGTCCTGACTGAACAGGGTCTTAAGGAGCCCATGGGAGAACCCCCCCAAGGCATCCCTCAAGGAGTCAAAGCTCTCCAAGCCAGTATCATTGTCTGCCACTTGGCCTGAGCCTGCCAGTGAGTTTCTCTATCCCCCTGGCATAGTGATCTTATCAAAGCAGATTAACAATGAGAATGGGCCCATAAAACATACATTATGGTCTTTCATAGTCTCATAAAATCAGATAAATGCTCTGCTCCTGAGAATCCTAGATCGAGTTTACACTTCTCTCTCCCCATAATGGAGTCGTCAACAGCAGATAATTGAAGTTAAAAAAATAAAGTCAGGTAACTTGTAAAGTTAAACTCAGTGCATTGCTTGTCTGACCTCATGATTGTCTGGAGGAAAAACAGGTCACACGTGAAGATGCCTGGCTCTCTTTGACTCCAGATAGCTGCTTTGTATTTTCCAGGAGGCTTGAAGCAAAGGCTTCAAAGGAAATCATGTGGGCTAATTCCATTTCTACATGGTTCCATCTCCCTTCCCACTGATACTTTCAGCCCTAAACCACACTGGCCATAGATCTACCACCAGGATAATTAGACATTCTATTTGGAACTTTTCTCACTGCTATGATAAAATACACGAGAAAAAGGCAAGGAATGAAGGCTTTGTTTAAGAAGGGATCCAGTGTATCATGACAGGAAAAACATGGAAGCAGAAGTGTGAGATGGATGGCGACATTACATCTGCTGTCAGGAAGCAGAGAAACACAAGCGCTGGCACACAGCTAGCTTTCTCTGTTTTATGCAGTCTGGGACCCAAGCCCATGGAATGGTGCTGCCCACACTTGGGGTAGATCTTCCCTCTTCAGGAAAATTTTTCTAGAAATATCTTCACAGACACATCCCATAGGTGTGTTTCCATGGTGATTCTACATTCTACTAGGGTGACAATGAAGATTAGCCATAGAGACATCTCCAGTATAAGGAAGGAGTGCTGGCATCATTGTCAACTCCTCTCAGGGGTCAGTTATCCACACGTATCCACCCAGCCTAGCGTTCCTGTCCACAGGCAAGATGGGTTGAAGATGCTGCTATTGACCAGTAAGCCTCAGTGTTGACATGGTCCCACCCCAACCAAGCTTCTACTTTGTGTTTCCGGCTTGACAAGTGGGTGTGGTCCAGGTGCACCCAAGCCCTTGAATCAACACTGCATCCTTGCAACATGGGGATGGCGACTGCCCACTGGCTTTTCAGTGGTCAGAATTCCACTTGGGCTTAACTGAGCTCCTCCCAGCACCATCTCCCTCCAAGAAGCTCACTTCTGGAGAATAACCAGCTTCCTAATATGTGAATGAGTCTTACCACTCACCAGCTCCCCCAGGCTCATCCCAGCCCTGGCTGCCCTCAGTCTACAGAGTTACAAGCTCACACCCACTGTGGCCCTGACAGTGAGAGCAAACTGTCATTCCCTGGGAGTTTTGTGACTTACATTTGGACTGGGTATGGAGCTTAGCCAACATGGATACCAACCCTACTTCTCCTGCTGTACTAGAAAAAAGCCACATTTGCTGAGTATGGTCTTGGGAAGTCTTGCTCCCTCTGAAGATCACTGGCTGTCTTCTACAGTCTTTGTCCTCTCCCAAGGCTGCTTAGGCAGTGCCTATCTAGAGCATCCTCCCAACCTGGCCACTTGTCTCCAGATTGGTCCTCAGGGCACCATATGCAAATTGCTGATTTGTCACTGCTTGCTTGCAAATTTGTCTCCTGATTCAACTTTTCAGAGGGCAAGGACCGGTTTCCACTACTATGCCTTACACTACCAAATATCTTGCTACTGTATCTATATGCCCAGCACACAAGATGTGGTCAGTAAAGATGTGTAGAATGAATAAATATATTTAATGGTGTCTTGGTATCTGCTTAGCCCACTTCTAGGTACGAGAGGACTCGTACAATGTGCTGAGGCAGTTTGGCCACACACATGTGGTAGGAAGGCACGCCGAGTCTATGACCTCAGGAGATGGGCTCGAAAATACAACTGAGACAGGATAAATGTCTGCTGGGTCTGTTTTGACTGGTGACAAGAGTTGCAAGCTGATTAATACATTTAAAGTGGTGATCAATTTGTCTTATTCACATCCTCTTATCCTGATTGTAATGAGTAGATCTTTTAACATAATGAAAACTGCATATTTCACTCAAATTCACAGTTTTGCATTCCAGAGGAGATGAGATGCTCTTTTTCTTTTTTTATTTCACATTAAAATGAGATGTAAGCTCTTGTCCTGAGAGGCCAGGGCAGGTGACAAGCCAGCGCTCTTTTTGAAGGTCAGGAGTGTGGCCTTGGGTCCTTTGAATTTGGCTCTGAAAACTCTATCCCTAGGATTTTAAAATGCTGGTACACCTTTCTAGTCAACTTTTCTGTCAACCGCTCAGAGTATGGATGGCCTATAAATCGGACCAGACTAGAGGCGATCCGGTTTTGGCTTGACCAGTCTCCAGTGAGAGGGAACGCACTACTTTCTTTTCCCAGCTTCAAGTACAAAGTTCACTCTTACATTGGTTTGCAGTCAACCTCTGTATTGTCTGTGCATTTCCCTTTTCTGTCTTCTTCTTTCTCCCTCCTTTTCTTCTTTCTTAAACCTCTCATTAATTTTTCCTAGAAGGATCTACTATCATAGCAGCCGCTCAGAGTATCATAAAGGCTCAGAGCTGTCACATGCCAGTCACACTCCAGGGCAGATTTGGGTGCGTGATTTCCTTTATGTTTTCTGGTGAGCTGCCTCCTTCTCTTGGAAGTGGCCTTTCTGGTCCTCTCTGGCCCCCTCTGCCCTCAGAACTTGTCCAGCACACACTGAGCTGTCTGTGCTTACTGAATTCAGTAATGCACGTGTCGATAGATGGTGGCATTTTATTAAATACCCGAGTTTCTGCCCATGGATGCTTGTAGAACAGTGGAGACCACAAAGCAGCCAGCAGCTCACAGAGGCAAGGTGAACACAGAGACAAAAAGAGATACACATGCTGTCTCGGGTAGTTGAGTCTACCAGGAAGCTCAGGAGATGTGAAGTGACTGCCTTTGCCATGGGGACCAGAGAAGTAGAAGAAACCAGAAAACAAAGAAGAGAAAACCTCAGTCATGCAGCGAAAAAGCAGAGAGAGTGCTGAGGGCTGACCTGCAGTCCCTCAGGCCCAGCCGTATCCCTGCATTGGGTCCCAGGAGGTCATCCGGCCTTCTTAGCCAAACTCTCTTTAGTGCTGTCCCCCCAAACCCAGAGTAGTTTTATTTTCCTTGTCACCAGACCTGTCCAACCCAATGAAGGTAGACATGAAGACGACTGATCCAGAGCCTTAAAGGGTGGCTCAGGAGGGACAGAAGGTCTACAGCCACACAGACAGGAGTGGCAGAGTTGGGGCACTGCCGTCTGTCTTCTGATGGCATCCTAAGGAGGTGCTCCCTCCCTCCACTGCTTTGCTCTGTACCACCACCCAAGCGCATCTCTGTCCGCAGATCACCCAGACGTAGAAGAGCAGTGGAAACTCACACCAAGAAGAATTCGCTCTCCATAAATTAAGCTTTAATAGATGTCAATTATTAATTCCTAAATAAATATTTGTTAATATTCAAAAGAGTTTGCCTACTCAGAAAAACTCAGGCTACACAGAATAATTAGTGTTTCTCACTGTGTGATGGCTGTGGCCCATGATTTCTTTTCCCTCCTGTTTAGCATCGTTATTTCTTCTGAAGTGTGAATGCCTGAGTGTGTGTGGTTTCCTGGGGAGTTTTGGCTGGCTCTTCTCAGAACCGTTTTGGCTCAAGGTGTGTGCACAGCGAGGATATGAGTGGCTGGGCGCCCACCCCTGGAAGCGCCCATGCTGGCCTCTAGGTCTTTCTCCTTGGTAGAGCAAGTGTGTCTGAAGCACTGAGGCCCGGACATGTCTAAAGAGAGGAAATTGTAGATCTAGCCAAAAACCTGGGGGAAAGGGGAAATGCTGTCTGACTGATCAAAGATCTGATGTAATGTATCAGCCTGGAGTGCCCTGGAGAGTTGGATTAGGCAAGCAAGGATGGATAGAGTGAAAATGAAGTGCCTGGGTCTCTGGTTCAAGGAGTGTACCCTGCCTGACTAGTGGGGAGAGCTAAGTTCCTAGCCCAGGGGAGAATGAAATCATGAACTTGGTCCACAGAAGAATTTGACAAAATACTGGGGACTTGGAGGTGGTGGAAACCACATCAAGTTAGGGGCAGGGGGAGAGACAGGAGCAAGAAGAATGAGAAGCTTTCTGCACAGAAATGATTCGGAGTTGGATGAGAGGATAGGGTTTTGAATGGCCAAGATAGTCTTGGCATTTTTGTTTGAGAGGGCATTCATTCATTTGCTTATTATTTAAGATGTATTATGTAGAGCCAGCCCTGGTCTATATGCTGGGGCTATTAAAAAACAAACAAGGGGGCTGGAGAGATGGCTTGGCAGTTAAGGCGCCTGCCTGCTAAGCCTAAGAATGCCGGTTCCAATCTCCAGGTCTCATGTTTAGCCAGACACAAAAAGTGATGCAAGGGCGCAATGCCACACTTGCCACAAGGGGGTGAATGCTTCTGGAGTTCATTCACAGCGGCTGAGAGGATGCTGGGAAGCCCATTCTCTCTCTATGTATATCTCTCTCTGTCTCTCTCTATCTCTCTCAATTTAAAAATAAGGCTCAGGGCTGGAAAGATGGCTTAGTGGTTAAGCACTTGCCAGTGAAGCCTAAGGACCCTGGTTTGAGGCTCAATTCCCCAGTACCCATGTAAGCCAGATGCACAAGGTGGCACATGTATCTGGAGTTCGTTTAAGGTGGCTGGAGGCCCTGGTGCTCCCATTCTCTCTCTCTCCTTCTCTGCCTGTTGCTCTCAAATAAATAAATAATTTTTTTAAAAAGGGCTGGAGAGATGGCTTAGCAGTTAAGGCACTTGTCTGCAAAGCCTAATGACTCTCCAGGTCCCACGTAAGCCAGATGCATATGCCTTTAAGAGAGATTGACTGCAAGTTGTAGCGCTTGAAGCTATGGATGTGGCTGCAGCTAAAGGCTCACAGGATGGAAGTGATGGTCAGAGGGTGGAACTGAGGGAGGAACTAGGGCTGCATTGTTAGGACCTTGCATGTCAGACTTATCAGGGATAACCTTTCCTGGAGCAGGGGAGGTGGGGGAAGCAGAGCTGAGGAAGAGGCTAGCTTGAAGGAAGAGGTCTGGGGCAAAGAAGCCCGTAGAGAGTGATTGCTGGACAGATGGCTCAGTGGGTAACATGCTTGCCACACAAGCATGAGGCTCTGAGCTTGGATCCCCAGCACCCATATGAAAGCCAGACATGGCAGCACGTATATGCCAGTACTGTCAGCACTGGGGAGGCAGAGACGGGGGACCCGAGGGTTTGCTGGCCAGCTAGTCTGGAAGAAGTGATGAGCACTAAGCTTGGTTCAAGTCTCTGTTTCAAAAACTACAGTGGACAGTGACTGAGCAAGACAACCAAGGTCGACCTCTGATGCATATGCATATGCACAACCATCCCCCAGATTTGTTCACACCACATGTACACATAAGCACACACACATGTACAATAGCCCGGGACATTCACGGGAGAGTGAAAGGTCCATGACAGGAAGAAATTTTTCTTCCACTCAGAGTAAATGACTGTGCTGGCTCCTCCCAGGAGGCAATGTCTTCCCTTCTTCATGCTTCCAGCAAAGCAGCTTTTGCCTCACAAATGCCCTGCTCTGTCAGGCTGGACAACAAGCTCTGCTGAGTGTGTCCATACCCACTGACCAACGTCTCCGCAAACATTCAGTGAAAACTGTGAGGGAGGAGGGTTTGGCAACCCGGAGACCTTCAGGTGTCTCTGCTTACCTCACCAGCCCATGCAGGGACCCCCGCAGTCCTGGCATGTTGCGTCCAGCAGCACTTTCGGGATGGTACTTGTTTCTTAGTGGTGTTGTATGAATTAAAAGGGAAAAGCACTGAATGGCCTTGCCCAGAAGCACTCTTTCCTCCTTTCTTCTTAACACTTCTTCCCATTCTCACACTGCTATGGTAAGAACTGGGGATGAGGAAGGTTGAGTTAGCACTCAGAGAAGGAGGCAAAGGCTGAGTTTTTCTCTTGTTACGTCCCAGGGCTACATAATTTTCAATACGCTGCATTTCAACCTAAGCCCATGCACCTGAAAGGCTCACCAGGCCCACAGGAGAAGTGATCAGTAAGTGAGCTGGGATTTTCCGTGTGGACATGGGCCTCAGGATGTTGTTCTCTGTGACAGTTAGCTGGGCCTGGGCCCATAGACACCATGAAGACAGTCACACCTCTGCTGGATTGGGCCTGAGGCTCTTAGTAACAGTGCCACGGCCCCTGCTAGGATTCTCATGGGTTTGTAGGTTGCCATGCTGCTAAGCAGGGACCTGAGAGAGGGTGGGCCCAAAGTGACAGGACCTGAGCCCCTTTTGCAAGAAGTTGTGTCCCAAGTGACCCCATTATTTTCAGAATGAGGGCTCAGGAGGGACACAGTGCTGAGGTCAGTGCCAGGACCTCACACGACGGCCATGTGCACATGTTAGAGTGACTTACATTCCTCAACATCAGCCTCCTGTGTCTCCATCTGTCAGACCGGGATCATGGGCTCCACCCTGACACTGAGTCAGGAGTTACGTAAAAGCCCCGAAGCACTTGGCACAGGGCTGGAGTAAGGTGATGGCCAGAAAATCCACGGAGACACAAACAAGGATGGAAACACAGGGCTTCCGGGAGCCATGGGCTGACACGCTCGCCCCAACAGCTGCGAGTCCACCTGCAGCCTTCAGTTTTTATTCTTTAACGAAATGTGTGCTCTCACACATGTCTGTTTGTGCGTGTGTGTGTGTATGCATGGGTGTGTGCATGTGTGTGTGTGTGTGCTCGTGTGTGTGCGTGTGCATATGTGTGCACCCGTGTGTGTGCACGTACATGTGTGCATGTACATTGTGTTCATGTGTGTGGTTTTGTGTGTGCATGTGAGTGTGTGTGCATCTTTGGCTTAGGATGTTGGTCCTCGCCTTTCACTTTGTTTGAGACAGGGTCTTTGTCGTTGTTGGCCACTGTAAAATCCAGACCAGCTGGAGATGGCAGGGCACACCTTTAATCTTAGCACTTGGGAGGCCAATGAAAGAGGACCATTGTTATGAGTTCAAGGACAGCCTGAGACTACGTAGTGAATTCCAGGCAGACCTGCGCTAGAGTGAGATCTTACCTCAAAGAAGAAAAGTAAAACAAAAAACAACAACAAAAACCCAGAGCAGCTAGCTCAAGAACTTTAGGGTTCTCCTGACTGCATCCTCCATTCTGGTAGGCACGAATGCATTTACAGACAGTGCACTACTTGTGTCTGGCTTTACATGGGCTCTATGGATCTGAACTCAGGTTGTCAGGCTTGCAGAGAGGGTCTCACTCTAACTCAGGCTGACCTGGAATTCACTATGTAGTCTCAGGGTGGCCTCGAACTCACAGCGATCCTCCTACCCCTGCCTCCCAAGAGCAGGGATTAAAGGCGTGCACCACCACACCAGGTTTCTCCTGGACTTCTTTTTTTTTTTTTTTTTTTTTTTTTTTTGGTTTTTCGAGGTAGGGTTTCACTCTGGTCCAGGCTGGCCTGGAATTCACTCTGTAGTCTCAGGGTGGCCTTGAACTCACGGCGATCCTCCTACTTCTGCCTCCCGAGTGCTGGGATTAAAGGCGTGCGCCACCACTCTCCTGGACTTCTTAACTAAATGTTTTAAGAAAGGAAAATAAGGGTCAAGGAGATTGCTAAGTGGGTGAGGTGCTTTCTGCACAAGCACGAGGAGTTGAGTTTGGATGCCCGTTAGCCACATGAAAGTCGGGGGTGGCAGCCCACGCTCACCAGCCCAGCAGTGGGGAGGCAGAGACAGGAGGAAGCCTGGGGCTTCCTGGCTAGCTAGCAGAGCTGACCTGGTGAGCTGTAGGTTCAGCAAGAGAACTTGATTCAAGAAAGTGAGACAGAATAATCGAAGAGCACGTGCTCACTCTCACACACACGTGCAATCACACATACACAGCAAAACAGAAGAAAGGGAAATATGCATATAAGAGAGTGTGGGGGTCAAGTCACAGCTTGTTGAAGTGAGTACACTGTGAAACTGGCTTTTAGTTGAAGAGATGTCTCCTCAGCAACGAGAGAAATACTGACTCCCCTCGGTCGAGGCGACCCCTCTCTGACACCTACCACACCATGGCTGAGTGGGGCTTTCCCTTGAGTTTTATGTAAATGGAGTAACAATTACACAAGGCCTTTTTGCCTTTCGCTTCCTTCAGTCACACTGTGTTTGTGAGGTAGGTCGGCACTGTGAGAAAGCGTGCTTGATTTATTCTCGTGGTGGTGCTACCTGCTGCTTATGCAGTTATGGTTGGTGGGCTTGGGGTAGTGTCCAGAGTCTCACTGTTATCCACAGTGCTGGGAGGCTATGCTTACGCATGCTTTTGATGACCATGCAGATCTATTTCTGCTGGAGATATATTGGCTTGAATAAAACTAAATTGATCTACTCTTGTAGATCAAAAAGTCAACTATTAGCAATTTTATAAGGCTCCGTCTAATACTTGGGAATGAAAATGTTGTGTCCTGAAGCATGCATATTCCATTCTAGGCAACAGATACTGCCCATTCACCCCTCTGTAGTAGTACCAATGGCCTCCCCACCCACAGGGTTTGAGAGCTTGCATTTCTACAGCCTTTAAATAAAGGCTGCCTGGGTTTCTGTGCCCATGTACCCACATCCTCCATTCTAAAAGGCCTCTGTGCATTGTAAAATCACAGTATCTTCCTCTTGTGGTGTTGTTTTGCCAGTCCTAGACCTGACCGAGCCCTGTTCCAGTTCCAGTGGTTACCCAGAGAGGGTCAAATCTCAAATCCTTCAGACAAAGAACACAGATCATCCAACCCCCGGTGGTGACCTCGAAGAGCCTGAGTTTGATCAGCATTAACAAAGGTGACAATGCCTCCCACCAATGGTTCCAATCTGTCCCTAGATAAGACAGGGCATGTGGTTGTTTCTTCTTGCCAAGACCCAGAGAACGTAGGCATTGCTGAGATGCCAGGGTTGGTCAGCACCTGTCTGCTAGAGAAGGTATAGTGGGCAGCCTTTTCTCCTTGGGATTACACATCCTGAGCCTCCCATGACCATTTTATCCATTAGTTACTGGCTGAGTGCCTGGACCCACATGAAAATGTTTATGTTCCATTAAAATTCTGGATGGGAGGTGGCTGGAGAGATGGCTTAGTGGTTAAGGAACTTGTCTGCAAAACCTAAGGATCCATGTTCCAGCTCTCTCCAGATCCCACTTAAGCCAGAAGTAGAAAGGTGACACAAGTGCAAGGTTGCACATGAGTACCAGGTGGTACAAGCATATGGAGTTTAATTGCAGTTCATTTATCGAAATGCAGGGCAGTGGTTAGGGCCCACAAAAGACAAAATGTGGCCATGGAGCCTGTAGCAGAGAACCAGCTGAGCTCTACAAAGCAGGTTACATGGACTCATGACACTCCCTGGTTTGTTTCCTTTAGGAAGATTGTGATCACCGCACATTTGGCACAGCCACGTATCAGGACCCCACCTACACTGGAAGCAGAACACAAAGGTATCATAACCTCCTCATTTTATGTCATGGCCAGAGGTAAGGTGGGTCTTGGAGGCCCTGAGACCCACCTCCAAAGTCAGTGTGAAATTGGGATCTTCTGACAGCATAGCCCTGCCTGACCCTCTTGGGGTGATGCATGCAGGTCTCTGGTAAGGACAGAATTTTGTTCTCTGGCTTCCCAAGATGATTCTAGCAATAGCACCTGAGCCCTTGTCAGGACCAGACCTCTAGTCTGCTTCGGCTCTGTCAGTCATCTCCTTTGTTCTTCATCCTCCAGCAGGCACAACCCAGAGACTAATTTAGGGGCTGGAGTTGGAGGCGTTAAGGTCTTATTTCTTCCAAGCTTGTCTCTGTTGGGCTGGGCTTCAAGGAGCTCTCGAATGATGAATAGCTGTTTGCTGACTGGAGGAATTTGGAAAGGATGAGCTGTTTACAGATCTGTGAAGCACAGCCAGGTTGTGAGCAAGGTCTGGTATCTACCCGGGGGATAACTGAATAGTTTCACAAAACACTAATTATTTAAAATATGAGCAGCACCGACCTGCTGTATTTTATTTATACATTTGCATCTGAATTAGAGAGGGAAATGGACGGGGAAGGGATGGGAAAAGAGCAGAGTGTTGGAGGTCAATGCAGGAAGCTGGGATTCTACCTGTGGCATTTTCACAAATGCGTTCTGTGATTCTTCCAGAAGCACTTAACCTCTCTGTACTTCAGTACCTTCCTCTGCCAAAGGGGCAACGAGAAATCCTGGCGGTCTTTTCCAGCTTTCAAATTTTAGCACATAGTAGGTCACTCCCAAGGGAAGAAGGAAGGCCATGATACAGACCACAGTGATATGACAACGCCTATGAAACCGAGCAATGGAGCCTGGGAACACGTTGGCTGTGAGGAGGCTGGGGTAGCTAAGCCCATCTGTAGAAAGCATTTGTACTGTCATAAAAATAGCCTAACAAGATTATATTGAAATATCCCACTATTTAACTTAATAATTTAAATGTTTGCCTAATGAGGTGGACTTGATTGGATTAAGGCATTCACAATTAATTTTGATAGATCATTTTACATATCGGAGGTGCATTCTTCTGAACCAGGAGGTGGAACGGAAGTACAAAATGTTTACGTTCAAACGAGCATGTGATTTTGCAAAAAACATTAATCCCAGATCATGCACACTAAGTCAATTTCAGAAATGGCTTCTAGATATATTATTAGAAATTGCTCTTCAAATATAAAAAGCTTGTAATAGAGTTCTGTCCATTTTTCCTTTGGCTGATGGAAGTTGTTTTATAAATATGCCCATGATATGATGTTTTCTTCATCCAGCCTTTTGGTACTAATTGCAGCTTTTTAAGCAGCGTAAGTAGTAGCTGTCGGGAAAGCTCCGAGCCCTGTTACAAACGCTTCTGTCTGAACAACTTCACGTTTAGGAATGATTCTTTCAACTATCTTTGACTACATTTTCACCTATTTTCTTTTGAATTTAAAAAGCACTTGAGGGCTGGGTGTGGTAGCACATGCCTTTAATCCCAGCATTCATTCAGGAAGCAGAAGTAGGAGGATCACTGTGAGTTCAAAGCCAGCCTGAGACTACATAGTGAATTCCAGGTCAGCCTGGGCTAAAGTGAGACCATACCTCAAAAACACCACCACCACCACTACCAACAAAAACAACTTGAATTGGAAACTGCAGACTCCTTTACCTTTTTTTTTTTTTAATTGTTGTTAAGATTTTTGTTAAGAGAATGATTTTTATTACACAATAGAAAAATGACATCATTCACTCAGCCCCTTTATCCTCTCAAAATTTAACAAGGTAGGGAGAGTCACATATGCCCCTGGGGTCATGAATAACCACAGGCAATGGCCTGCAAAGGCAGGTTGAACCTGACCCTTACCTGCATCCCAGAGACTTAAACCAATGAGCTGCTGAGGCCCTAAAGGTGACATTTGAAGAGAGGGAAGACAGGGATACAAACACTGGTTTGGAACCAGCTTAGCAGGATCCAGTCAAAGCTTTGTCCTTCTTAATGGGTAGCCCTGGGGAAACCATCAACCCCTTCAGACACACTTGGCACAGATAATGTTCTGACAGGAAGCTGTCACAGGTATCCTCAGAAACCTATCAGGTCTCCTCATCTCCGCATCCTCAGGATCTCAGAAACCAGGCTAACAGGAAAACTCTTAAAATCCTTCCAAGATCCTTAAGGAAGTATATGCTACCATGGGTGCATTTTGCACATGAAGAAATCAAGGTGCAGAGACACCACAAAACTTGTTCCGGGCTACACAGCACATGGATATTGTGGAAAGATATCTGAACTTGGAGAATCTCACTGCCAAGTTTGCTGTGTCCACTGCTCTGGAAGGGTCTCTGCTTCATCTTGCAAAGTACTCAGGAGGTGGGGGAGACCTCTTCCTAGAAGAGAAGACTAAGGCCTGAGAGGAATACTCTCTTCCCAAGGCTGCACGCCTGGCCAGGTGCAGGGCTCACTAACAATCTGGTCCGATTTCGACTCTGGCCGCCATCAGTAAGCCAGTACCACCTGTTCAGGGCACCCAGCACAAACATGAGTGTGACACCCGAGGAATCCACGTGGCTCTCACAGCCCTTCTGATCTGCCTTACCACAGAAGTGACAAGGAAATGACAAGGGCCATCTCTGCTCCTCAAGGGATTCTAGTCACGTGAACTCCTCCAATTAAGGCTGGAGCGATGTCATCTCCTGAAATAGCATTTTAATGAGTGATGGCTCTGGGATAAATTGTTATCTCTTGATCCCTCGTTAGAGAGCTTAATTAGATCCATCATAAAACATATTGATCAATGGCACTGGGCAGGTCTGCAGGACACCCACTGTCCCCTAGAACACTTTGCCCTCTCTTTTGCAGAACTGGGTTCTAATGGAGACCCAAGGGTGCCATTCCCTGACTCTTTCTTCCATCCCCTTCTTTCCTTTCTCACCCACCATAGGCCAGGCACTGTGCTCACCACTCATGTTTTAACTCACTTTGTCTTTACCAATAACTGGTATTTCCTTGTTTTTCAAGTGGCACAACCAAGCTGGGGCCCCCAGCCATCACTTGGTGTAGCCCCAGCCAAAAGAGTTATTTCTCAGGTGATTGCTGGGAGAGTGGCTAACATAAGAAGAAAAGAAAAAATGAAGGAAAAAGTAGAGTTGATGATACCTTGAATGCATGGAATGCATGCTGTCACATTTAACCTTTGTGCAAATCCAGCCCAGTCAAAAGTTAAATCTTTCCAGTTGAGGCAACACTTCCAGAAATTTTCTTCCAAGAAGCACCACCAGTGAGCTACAAGATGGCTGTGAGGGCCTCTGCTCCAGACAGGTGTGGTTGCAAAACCCTAGGCATGCAGTATGCACTGCACAATTTTAAGCAAATTACATAGGCCTTCGGAATGTCACACTGCAGCTATACATTGGCAGTAACAATTAGACTTTTCTTTCAGGATTATTGTGAGGATTCAGTGAAATGGTGTTTAAATGGCACCACACCCATCAATGTGCCCAGTGAATACTGCTCTTCATTGAATGCCCCACTGTTTCCTTTAGAAAGGGATAGTGCTTTCACGCCTAAAACGCTGTGCTAATTCCTGTCCTGGAACAACATTTAGGAAGCACGTTTATAGAAGCTCATGCTTCAGATGGCAGAAAGCATAAGGAGCATACTTACTTCATGGGAAAATTTTATTTAAATATTTTATTGATTGATTGATTACAGAGACACACAGAGAGAGAAAGTGCACAAGAGAGAATCAATGAGTGCACCAGGGCCTGTACCCAATGGAGATGAATTCTAGTCACATGTGCCACCATGTGCATTAGGCTTACATAGGTTCTGGGGGGTTGAACCTAGGTCCTTAGGCTTCTCAGGCAAGTGCCTTAACCACGTAAGATATCTCTCCAGGGCTGGAGAGATGGCTTAGGGGTTAAGGCGCCTGCCTCCTAAGCCTAAGAACACTGGTTCCAATCTCCAGCAGTTCCAATCTCCAGGTCCCACGTTTAGCCAGATGCAGTGATGCAAGGGCGCAATGCTGCACTTGACCACAAAGGGGCGCACACATCTGGATTTTGTTCGCAGCAGCTGAGACACTGCTGGCGCCCCCATCTCTGTCTTCCTCTCCCTGTCTATCTCTGTCTCTCTCTCCAAAAAAATAATAAAAATAAAAATTAAAATTAAATTTAAAAAGATATCTCTCCAGCCCCTTATTTATTCTTTTTAATTTTTATTTTTAAAGTTTTATTTATTTGAGAGAGTCAGAGACAGAGAGAGAGAGAGAGAGAGAGAGAGAGAGAGAGAGAAAGAATGGGATCTCCAGGGCCTCTAGCCACTGCAAATGAACTCCAAACTCATGCACCACCTTGTGCATCTGGCTTACGTGAGTCCTGGGGAATTGAACCAGGGTCCTTTGGCTTTGCAGGCAAATGCCTTAACCGCCAAGCCATCTCTCCAGCCCCCCTATTTAAATTTGTGATCATCATTATAAATATTATTAAAGTAATACATTAGCCCAAAATGGTGGTGGGATGGAGAGTGTACCCAGAGGAAAAAATCAGACCAGCATTCAAAAGAGAAAGAAAGGCTGGTGCTCTGGAGGCCCAGGACTTGGTCCAGGAGTCCCAGAGAAACACAGCAGGGAAGTGAAGTGGCCTAGGCTCCACAGGACTCGTGCATATGTGTGGTGTGTGCAATCTGTGTGTTTTTGTATGAGAGAACACTGTGTGTACTTTCTGTGTATTCATAGGGCAGTTTGCACATGAAGGTGACTTTTCTCCCCTAAGTGTACTTGGAGAATTTTCAATTTTCAATAAATATATAACCTGAAAGCTGGGCACAGCATAGCTTTTCCCTGAACACAGATCACATAATTTTCTTTCAGAGAAAAATACTCGAAATTAACCTACAGACGGTGAGTCCCTCTCCCTTTCTGCCTTTTTCTCTCTCTCTCTCTCTCTCTCTGCTCCTGTCTCTGAGGCTCTATTTATAGCTTAAAATGCTTTCATATTTTCACACTTAGCTTATAACATGTCCCTGTGTTACATAAAATAGGCTGCATCCACATCAGTAATTATATCAGCATCCCATCCCGGCACACCTAACACTGCTGGTCGCTGTCTGTCACCCTCATCCACAATGCTACCAGGCCTGGGTGCCCAGCCTTAACTCTTTTTCCTCTCCCCAGCTCCTAACCCAGTACTCCGGTGTGACTGTCCCCTACTCCCTTTCTGATCCTCTCCAGTTGCCTCATGGGGACTTCACTATTCTTAGGCAGCTGGGAACCTCTGTTCTGCTCTGCTCACTCTCTGCGAAGCCAGAAGAATTGCTGTCCGGAGGCCACTGGAATCCCCAAGAGAAATTACAAAGCTCCCTTCTCCAAACTGTCCCCCTCCACGCAAGCAAGCATGCACACACACGTGCACGCGGAGAGAGGGGAGCTGGGAGCTGGGCTTCCCTTCTCTAAAATAAGACGCAATTATAAAATTAAAATAAATACCTAAGGAAAAGAGGAAATGAAGCTTCATTTCTGACTGCTCTGGACATGTGCTACCGAATATTGTTGAGGACACTTAGGGATGTGTGAGTGAGGGGTTTATTTCTCACTCGCTTGTCAGGTCAAAAGACAATCTGTTTATTTTCCTGCGACAATTTAGTCAATAAACTGAAAGGATGGGGATTGGGAAAGAGGGTAGAGACAGGATGTGTGCTATCAATTTGTCAAATAAATAATCGTGCTGGGGAACAACAGATTTTATTAATTAGACAGGATGGTGTATTATTACCATTAAAGTGTTATATTGCATTAATTTTTATATTTTACTCGGCTACTAATTACTGTAAAAGATTTCGGGAACGAAGCAAAATAAAATCACGCAGCATTATACATAATGTAAAGATAGCGTGAATTAATTTGCGCGCCTGAGAGAGAGAAAAAGGCTTGGGGCGGCCGAGCTTCACGTTGCATGTGCCCTGGGGCCCTGGCACCAGGACTCCGGGCCACTGTCATGAAGCTCCAGGTTCGAGACCCACCTCAGTGGTTTGCATCCTCTGGCAATTTGCCTCGCTTGAGACCTCAGGGTCCTGTCTCCACCTGCAGGGGTTGTGAAGAGCTAACAGTGGCAGACAGAAACCATGCTTTCAACGTCAGAGGGAATGGGAAGGGTTGAGGGCCGGTGACAGGAGGTCATAGTCGGAGATGGGTGTGGAAGTCTAGACCCTACCCCGGCATTCTGCTGCCTGTCCTGCTAGGGCCAGGAGAACAGCTCCTGAGGGACTTGGGGAGGGAATTTGGGGACTTGCAGGACACCCAGTGTACCCCTCGGTCACTGCTCTGCATGGACACGGCCTCAAAGGGGTCACACCAGGGCGGGGCCAAGGGGAGCCCTCCTGCAAAAGCAGTCCAGAAGCCAGGTTAGAGCAGGTGTCTCTGCCAGAGAATCCACCCCCTTTCCCGCCCCGGGGTGCTGGCACCGTGCAAAGAGCACGGCCTCTGCTCCTGAGCTACCTCTGAGCAGCCGTGCACGGGCAGTGTGGCCACCGCCAAGGGACCTGACCTCTCTGAGCAGCAGTCTGTGGCTTTTTCACCTTGCAAAAAGCAACCCAGGTCGTGCCCAGTCAATGCAGCATTCCCACGTCTCCGCGGGGTGTGGGGCCCCCGAGAGTGCCCAGGGCCCCCGGGGAACTCCCCATGCCCACCCGCACTGCCGCCCGCCGGCCCGGTCCACGCTAAGCCGGTGCCCGGGAGCCGCCCGGGGGCAGCGCGGCCCCAAGCCCGGCCCGGGGCGCGGCTCTGCGCGGCGAGGTGCGGCGGCCCGGCGGCCCGAGCCCAGCCACGTTTTTCTCCAGGCTGGGTCTCCGCAGCCCGGCCCGGGAGAGCCCGCATTTCTCACTGCGCACTGCCACCTACTGTCCGCAGCGGGGAACTGCAGAGCCCGCATCGCCCCCAGGGCGAGCTCAGGTCTCTGCCGGAAGCCTCAGTTTCCAGGATGTTTGGCGACCTCATATCAGTAGATTTGAAAAAAAAAAAAAAATCTTGCATTTAAAAGAGTGTTTCTGGTGGATATAAAACAAACAACAACAAAAACAAACAAAGATTTAGTCACCAAAAACAAAGGTTTAGGATTTCCCTTGACCGTTTGTCTCTATTTTTGGTTTTCCAAGAATTAGACTTTCACCCATCCTGGAAGTTTGGCCTCTCCGAGCAAGGTATGCCACGGGCCTTCTCCGTTGTCTTTGGCTCTCTAAGGTCACCTCCTCTTAAGGCAGGCACTAGTCCTGTCTCCACCGGATGGCCTGGGATAAGATACTTAACCCTTCGGTACTTAATCCACCCCATCTTTAAAACCGCAATAATGGTGGACAATAGGATTGTCATGAGGTTAGATGAATGGATAAACATAAAGGACTTAGAAGAAGCCTGGCCCACAACGCCTGCACTGTAAGTGCATGGTGAGGGCGTTGTACAAGAGTTAGGGATTATATATGTCGGCATTACTCACACACCTGTCACAAGACTTGCATTTCATTGAGAGCTGAAATCATTTCCTTAAAAAAATTATTAATTTATTTACTCACAAGGAGAAAGAGTGAGAGAGAGTATAGACACACCAGGACCTCTTACTGCTGCTGCTGAAAAAAAACTCCAAACCCGTGTGCCACTGAGTAATATGTGGCTACAGAAGAACTGAGCCAGGGCCAGTAGGCTTTACAAGCAAGTGCCTTTAACTGCTGAGCCATTCTCCAGTTCTAAAATCATTCTAAATCAGTCATCAGCTGTTGGTACATGAGAAAACAATGCCATTCATTCATTCATTCATTCATTCATTCATTCTTGTAATAAGTGTCCCAAGCACTGTGCCCTGGGGTTATAAGAGTTTATGGAATCTGGAGAATACACAAATAGAACATATAAGTCAAGTATGGTGACATATCTCTGCCTTTGGTCAGAAGCAGGAAGATTCCTGCAAGTTCAAGGGTAGCCTGGTCCACATAGGAAGTTCCAGGCCAGCTAAGGCTACACAGAAAGACTCTGTCTGCAAAGAAGACAAAACAAGAATAAATGCAGGAGTGGGTGGGGGGCGCTCAGTGCATGCATAAGAGTGATAAGAGTGCTTGGCAAGCACACATGGAGTAAATAGCTGGGTGTGGCCAAGTGTGCCTGTATTCTCAGCCCTGTACAGAGCACAGCTCTGAGAATCACTGGAGATCACCGGCCAGCCAGTCTGAAGGAAAATGGCAACGCTGGGTTTGGAGAGAGACTGTCTCAAGGGGACGACTCAGATGAGCTATGGGGACAACACTGGATGTCCTCCTGTGGGCTCTACACTGGTGCATGGGGCTCGTGCTTCTGCAAAAGTATGAATATGCATCACACACACACCGTACCACACACATACCATAACACACACACACACACACACACACACACACACACACACACACGAAGCACATACATGACTAAAGTACCAGGAAGAGACTAGCCAGAAAGAATCAAGAATCGTGGAAGACAGCCACAGGAGGGCTGCTGTTGGTGGAGGTCAGTGGTCAGTGCAGTCCTTTCTTCCAAAGGCCTCTGACTGGCTGAGAGTTGAGCTGAAACCAGGAGGACTGAAAAAGAAGAAAGCTGATGATTTCCGGGAGTGTAGGGAAAAGACGGACTGTGAATGGGCTAAAGGACATGTCATGTCATGGCTAAAGGTGATGAAAAAGTCCTAGATCTTGGCTGTGTCAAAGTTTGCACATGTGCATGCACACACTTGTTAACCCTTACCAAATGCTCCGTCAGAAGGGGTAAATTTGGGGCTGGAGAGATGGCTTAGTTGTTAAGCGCTTGCTTGTGAAGCCTAAGGACCCCGGCTCAATTCCCCAGTACCCATCTAAGCCAGATGCACAAGGTGGCGCATGCATCTGAAGTTTGTTTGCAGTGGCTAGAGGCCCTGGTGTGCCCATTCTCTCTCCCTCTCTCTCTCTGCCTCTTTCTGTCTCTTTGTCACTCTCAAATAAATAAAAATAAACATTTTTTTAAAAAGGGGTGAATTTCACTGCATGCAAAATTTAATTCAATGAATTCAATTAAATAGTAAAATATAAAAAGAAAACAGAAGATGAACCAGGTAGTGGTGTACATCTGTCTTAAAACTAATTAGTCAACTAAAAACTTAAACAAAGAAAAGAGATGACAGAGAGATAGAGAGGAAAAAGGAAAAGAAAAGAACCAAAAAAAAAAGTGAAGTGCATACTGGAGAGGGTCCCGGATGTAGACCGGAGCCGGATAGATAGTTCCAGAAGCAACAAAGATCTGTCCTGCCCTGAGAAGGCTTTGTGGATGGAGGCTGGTAAGGAAGAGGGAAGCTGGCAAGAGATGAAGCAGGGTTGTGGCTTTCAGATTTGATTCCCGATGTGTGTGATAAACAGAAACCGTCTTTGATTTGCTGTGGAAAGTCCCCAGCTCTGGTGTGGTCTTCCTCTCTGTGTCATCTTGGACAAATCCTTGACCTGCTGTGGAATTCTCACCATCTGTAGAGTGGAGTAATCATGATGTGAAGGGAGTCATCAAAGCAGGCTGCGGTGGGGACGGACGACAAAGGCACCTGATGCCTGCCTTGAGAAGCGCACGTGTGTACTGGCCAGTCAGGATTGCTCCTTGAATCCGGACACCACAGTCAGTGCAGAGCAGAGAAGCCAGGCTTTTGGCTTGCAGATGGTGAGGGGAGGGGAGTAGGAATGGGAAAATGAGGACATTGAGTCATTGCCGTCAACTACCCAGTTCAGCTTTTCTCTCTTATAGAAAATTCTTCTTTTTCTGCTCTCATAGAATATGTCATAGTTTGCTATTATGCATTTTATTTCTGCATTTATTTGTTCAATGTCTGAGTTGCTACTGACTGCAGGTTCTCTGACGGTCAGGCCTGTGTCTGTGCCTAATCCACTGTATCTCCATGCCTGGCACTCAATATTTACTGAATGAATGAATGATGAACAACTGTATCTATCCACTTATGCTAAAATAAAAGGGCCCTTTCTAGCTCTTTCCAAGGGGTCCTTCCTTCCCTTACCTCCAGTGATCTCACCTCCTACCCCTTTCTTTTTGGGGTCTCTCCAACATCCTCAGCCTGAGCTCAGGTCCCCTGAAGAGATGCTGGGATTATAGGCATGAGCCAACACATCATATTTTATCTGGAGTTGAGGCTCAAACCCAGGGCCTCATGCCTTCCAGGTAAGCACGCTACCATCTAAGCCACATCCTCAGCCACATGCCCTAGAGCTTCTGTTTTTTGTTTTTTAAAAATATTTTTAGGAAATACTTTCTTTCAGAGAGAGAGGGAATGGGCATGCCAGGGCCTCTAGCCACTGCAAACAAACTCTAGATGCATGTGCCAACTTGTGCATCTGGCTTACTTGGGTCCTGGGGAATCGAACCTAGGTCCTTATACTTCCCAGGCAAGCATGTTAAGCATTAAGCCATCTCTCCAGCCTCTACTTTTAAAAAATTAACATCCACATAGAACTAAGCATGGGGCAGCGGTGTTCAGTATCTCGCTGGCCTGTCCATACTATAAAGGACTTTCCCATGAGCAGGATCCTCTGAAATGGGTCATGCAGAACTGACCGTCATGTACATGCCCAGAGGAGGAGCCAGGCAGTTGAAGAGATGAGCTGACTCATCTGTATCATACTGTGGGCATGGTAGGGCTTCAGATATGGGCGTGTTCTCGTGGCTTTAATCACAGGATCTTTGGAGATCCTTTGGGCCGCATGTCTTCTACTTCCTGCCCTGACACTAACGGTTCTTAAACCCTCATGAAGATGTTATCTAGCAAAGATCCCTGGAGGAAAGATGAGAGGCTGTCTGGGTCACTGCTGTCCTCATAGGTATCTACTCCACTGTGAGTGGTCATCAGGCAAACTGGAACATTCCATCAAAAGTAATTCACCAGGGCTGGAGGGATGGCTTAGCGGGTAAGGTGTTTGCCTGAAAAACCCAATGACCCAGGTTTGATTCCCCAGGACCCAGGGCTGGAGGCCCTGGCACTTCCATTTTCTCAATCTCTCTCTCTCTCTCTCTCTCAAATAAATAAAATAAAATAAAATAAAATAAAATAAAATAAAATAAAATAAAACACCAGTGTTGGTCTTGCCACAATCTGTGCTCTGACCTTGGGTACCTGACTGGAAGATTCCATATCACAGGCTCCTTATCTGTCAGCTGCAGGTTGCAATGTGATAGCCATGTAGATTTCTGTGTGGAATAAGTCTGTTCCCACATGGTAAATGCTCAGAACAGGGTCTGTCCCACAGCCAAGGCTCTACTGAGCTCTCTCTTTCTATCCCTCCCCCTTACTTCCTCCCTTTCCACCTCTCCTTCTGTCCTTGATCCTTCCTTCCTTTCTCCATTCCTTTATCTTGTCACTTTTCCCTTTCTGTTACTTTTTTCGTTTCTTTATCCCCCCCCCTTTTTTTTTTTTGGTTTTTCGAGGAAGGGTTTCACTCTGGTCCAGGCTGACCTGGAATTAACTATGTAGTCTCAGGGTGGCCTCGAACTCTCAATGATCCTCCTACTTCTGCCTCCCGAGTGCTGGGATTAAAGGCATGCGCCACCACGCCCAGCTATCCCCCCACTTTTTATTTATTTATTTATTTTTTTGGTTCTTACTTGTTTGTTCTAAATTCTTTCTCTTCTTTGAATGTAACATACTCATTGACTCTGTTGCACCAGGAAATCTTTGTAAAATTAATAAAGAAAGAAAACAAAGGAAAGAATAGAGAGCTGGTGCTGGGGACAGGATGTGAGGGTAGGAAGAATAGAACAAAACAAGATAAACTCATTTTCTTCATGTTTTGGATTAAAGAGAAACTTTCAGGGCTGAAAAGATGCTTTGTGGTTAAAGTACTTGCCTGCAAAGCCAAAGGATCCATGTTCAATTTCCCCAGGACCCAGGTAAGCCAGATGGATCCAGGTAAGCCAGATGGACTCAGGTAAGCCAGATGGACTCAGGTAAGCCAGATGGACCCAGGTAAGCCAGATGGACCCAGGTAAACCAGATGGACTCAGGTAAGCCAGATGGACCCAGGTAAGCCAGATGGAGCCAGGTAAGCCAGATGGACCCAGGTAAGCCAGATGGACCCAGGTAAGCCAGATGCACAAGGTGGCACATGCATCTGGAGTTCGTTTTGCAGGGCTAAAGGCCCTGGCTAGCCTGTTCTCTCTCCCTCTTCTTTCTTTCTCTCTCATTCAAATACATCAATAAAAATAAAATATTAACAAATAAACTTTCCATGGGCAAGCTATGTTATGAGCCAAGAAATCTAACATGGAGCCCAGCACCCTCAGCAGTGCTGTATTGCTTTGCACAGGTCCAACCCCTTCTTTGGGTCTCCATCTCTGCATGTGTAAGAGAGCAGCACTGAACTTGTTCAACCCTCTGCTTTCTGCTTCTCTGATCTCATGAGACGTATAGTTCCATCAATGTGAAACATGATCTTGGCTCTTCCTGACATTTGGATGAGATGGGAGGGTGTGGGGGAAGCCATACAAAGCATTTCAGGCTGGCTTCTGTATGTCCTGAAGTACACATTCAGGCCTGTGTGTCGGAGAACTCATTCTGGTCTCACTTTGGTGCTGAGTTCTAGCCTCTCCTTGGCCTCCTAATGAGATGGTACTTTGAATAGAAACCTCAATCTCTCTGAGCTTCCCTGTCCTCATCTATGTTTGGACAGAGGAGATGTGGGTTGGGGTCCTGCAGTTGTGCAGTTTGGATATATTCACTGTAATGCTAATAGCCTAGTCTGTGACTGACATACCCATGACAAGCTTAGTAAGAGTACTGATTCTGGGGAGATGGCTCAGCACTTCAAGGTGCTTGATTGCAAAGCCTTTTGGCCAATACTCAATTCCCCAGTGCTCATGTAAAGCTGGACAGACAGATGTAAAGCCAGGTTCAAAGCGGCGCGCACACACATCTGTGATCCCAACCTGTCTGTAGAAATGGGAAGCAGAACTAGGCGAGTGCATGGGCCAGTTAGACTGGTGGATAGGCAGTGGCAAACAACAAGGAAGACCCTGCCTTCAGAAGGAAGAGAAAATGACAAACATCTCAAGGTTGTTTTCTGACCTCCATTTGTGGTTGTATGTGCGTGTGCATGTGTGCATGTGTGCGTGTGTGCGTACACACAGAAAGAAAGAAAGAAAGAAGGAAAGAAAGAAAGAAAGAAAGAAAGAAAGAAAGAAAGAAAGAAAGAAAACTCCTACTACTTCTGTAGCCAAAGGTTGACCCAAATTTTGTGGGACCTGAGTTTATTCCATGTAGAGTGGCTCAATGGTAGAGCACCTGCTATATGAGTTTGTCCAAAACCCATGGTTTAGGCCCTTAAAGCACACACACAAAAAAAGGGTAAAATTTTGAACAAAAAAAGAATGTGCTAGAGCTCCTTCCAGGGTTCCACAGGGGCTGGGCATGGGAATGGCCTTGAAATATGGATGTCATTAATCACAGTAAGTCTGTCTTTGCCTGGAGCTCCGATGCCAGCAAACCTGAGGAGTCTGAGCCTATGTACATCTGTTGTTTTGTTGTCAGAATTTGTCCAGGTGATCCTCACCAGCCAGTCTCACCCACTCAGAGGAACTACATGTGATCTCCTACTTCTGCCTGCATGCCCATTTTCCTTTCCTCCGCCCATCATCCAAGGTCTCTGAGTCAGGCACCCCATGGCTACTGGGATCCATGGTGGGTCAGCTGAGGCCCTCAGCAAGCTCTGGGTCAGCTGAAAAATGGGTCCTCTGTCAGGTACTATGGAGAAGCAGAAAGTGAACCAATCTCAGCCAAGCCAGCAGAGGAAGAACAGATGTCACCATGGGCTGACCTTGGTCAGGCCCACTGACCAGTGACCATGCTGTTCCAACCAGAGGAAAATGCTCGTGCAAAGGCAGGCCAGAGAGAATGCGGCCTTTTCAAGAACTGACCCATCACTCCCATGTGTGGCAGAGGAAAAGGGTGGACATTGGGGACAGGGCAGAGCTGGAAGAGATGGTGAGCTGGCTACCCCTATTGGTGGAAAACACAGCTTTCACCTCAAAAGGAATGAGATTGTTTGTTCTGAGTCAACTATTAGTGAGGTTTGCTCTGAATGACATAGCCCCAATGTAGAAGCAGCTACATGAACTTTTAGAGTCACAGATCAAAAGAGAGTAATGATCAAGGCCTGTCCTACAATACATTGGTGGGACAGCAGGTAGACCATTAGGGACAATAGAGAAAGCTCTGCTGTGCGTTTCCGATGTTGTCTGATGCCATTCTTAACTTCTGGATTGATGGAAGCTAATGGTATCCCAAGGATACATTCCAGTATATTCCATACATTTCATCCAGAGTCCTGATAGTCAAAAAGATGTTAGTCGGATACAACGTGGAGCAATGAATGGCTACTAAGGGCTACTAGTGGCTACTAGAAATAGCCTCAAAGAAATTTGTGTCTGGCTTTACAACATGCCAGCTCTCCAGAATCACATAGTTCTAATTAACCAGTCAGCCTTGGAGAATCTTCAACATAGATGCAGCTTTTTATGTGTGTGGAGGGGGTGGGACTTCAGTTCACACCAAGGTCTCTGGAGTGGGGCTCATTGGGTAAGGGGTGGACAGTGGAACAATTTTAGGCAGGCCATCAGCACAAGCAGGTGACTTTTCTGTTTTGTTGTGATTTATTTCACATGCATGTGTTCCTTTCACCTCCATCATAGAGTTCTTTCTGTGAATTAGCTCATTATTAGATCCAGTGGTCTTTCTTTTCTTTTTTAATGGCTAAATTCATTTGCTATTATTTCTTTTAACTACTGTGTCAGGTAAAGATGGTAACCATTTACTTTATATTTTATTGTTATTTATTTTAATTAATTTTTAGTTAATGTACAAAGTAATGATTTCATTATATTTTCATATATATATTAATTTAATTAATTTATTTATTTGAGAGAGAGAGAGAGAGAGAGGAAGAGGCACAGAGAAAGAGAATGGGCATGCCAGGGCCTCCAGCCACTGCAAATGAACTCCAGACACATGTGCCACCTTGTGCATCTGGCTTACATGGGTTCTGGGGAATTGAAATGGGATCCTTAGGCTTTGCAGGCAAATGCCTTAACCACTAAGCCATTTCCCCAGCCCACATTTTCATATATTCCCATGCGTTTTTTTCTTGTATATGATTTACGTTGCTCTTGTTGAAATGCCCCTCTGCTCCTAGCCCCTATCCTCCTCCACTGGTTCCCTTCTTCCCTAAGTAGTCCTCCCGCTTTCGTGTCACATGTGTGTTAAATCTTGATTCCACATATGAGAGAAAATGTGCTATTTTGTCTTTCTTTCAGTGTACCCACTCTCCACCCCACGCTGGTTATTCTCCTGCAACTGCTAACATTTGAATTTCATTCAGTCCCCCTAACAGCTTTCGGGAAGACATATAAAGTAATGTCTATGTTACAATGACATGAACAATAGATCAGAAAGGCAAAGGGACTTGTCCTGGGGCAGAGAGGAAGACATGGGGCCTAGCACCATGCCAGACACACGGAGGGAGTGAAGACATCTGATGAATGAGTAGATGGGTCCTGAGGCGGGGCTCATCACTTGTGAAGGCAGTTTGGGAAAGCATGTGTCAAAGAACTTGAGGAATGTGGAGGAGCATTCTGTTGCCTGGCAACCCCATGCCTCTTACCCCGGCAGAAGGAAAATCTCTCTCTGGCTTTGAGAATATGATCCTCCATCACTCTCTTCTGGCAGCCAGCCTCCTTCCTTGCCTGCCCCACCACTCACAGGAAGGTCTGAAGGTCACAGGACTTTGTGAGCATGGTTGTTTGGGTGATGTAATTTTATTTGTATTGGGGAGGAGAAGAAGAAGGTGGGTTTTCACTGGATTGTGAACCCCATTATCCATTTCAGTTCACTTATTGCTATTAAAGCAAACGAACTTCATTTTGAGAATATTTAGTGAGTCCAATATTGCCTGTTGGGAGGTGAGTGACAGAGTGAGTGAGAATTGCCAGGAAGCTACAGGTCTCTGGAAACACAGACTTGAACTCAATAGAGACGGCTGATGTCCACTTTTCTGGAAGACATTCTATGCACTGCAGAGAAGCTTCACCATTTTACCTCTGGCCACCCCATTTCCTCAGATGAGGTAGCCTCTCTTCCCAGTTGTCATCAGAAGCCATGAGGGTATGGCAGTTCACACAGCATGTGATGGAACTTTCTGGACTTCGGGGATCCTCACCACAGGACAGGGCGAAAAGCAGCATCGGATCGTGATGATTTTTCTCGTACAGAACAGACATTCACACAGCCCCGTAACCGTGGCTCTGAGACCAGAACCCGACATCAGACGCCTGGAGAGGGACAATTCCAATAAGACCATATTGATGGGTGGCCAATTTGCGACTAATTAGCCTGTCCTTGAAGACACCATCACTGGGGCTGTTCTGTCATCTACTCCCACCAGTTAGGCTTTTTCTTTCCAAATAAGGTATAAGCAACCTTCAACTCCCAGGAAGGAATCTCTTCTTATTATTTCATTTTCCACACATTTAATAGCCTCTCCTCTAAGCCAAGCACAGTGAGAAGAACGATTCCAGGAGGAACTGGGGTACAACTATGAATCAAATAAATATATCTCCTATCATCTGGGGGTGTAATCCAATGGAATACTCATATTTTATGACTTTTGAATTTTTGCTGCATCTTAAGTTTTGTACTGTCCATTCAGCTGGGAGCACTGAGACCAAGTGAGCAGAAATGGAAATTGGAACAGCTGGGTTCTCATGGTCCTCTAAGAGGCTGGCCCTGAGCTGAGCCAGTGTGGCAGAACATAGCCGATTAAGAACAGGGCACTTGAAGGCACACATTCAAATCTCTGCTCAAACAATTTTTGCATGGTCTTAGGCCAGCACTTTGCCTCTGAGCCTCAGTTCCCACATCTATTACGCAGGGACAATGACAACCAGCCCCCAGTTTTATTACATGGATTGACTGACATCATACACATAAGACTTGAGTCCACGCTTGACCGAGAGAGAGGGTTCCATCAACAGTACCTGTTACAGCTGTCGAGGAGCCCAACTCTGTAGGCATTTATGTGCATGATAGCTTGATGTCTCTTCCCTATAAATTCCCGGCAGTCCAGGCCCAAGGTCCCTTGTACTCCGGCTCTCTGCAAGCACTGCCAGGCACAGAGAACACTCGCAGGAGCGGCCACAGCATCCATGTCTGTGACCATGGGAGGCTGGGAGGCCATAGGTCCCTTCACCAAAAGCAATGCATCAGGACCCTGAAGCCTCCAGAGCCCTGCCAAGCCCTGATGCCCACTCCGGCAGACCCAGGGAAGGGGGTGACTGTGGCATAAACACACGTTTCCTTTCACTTGGCTTAGCTGACTATGTGTTTTGTTAAACAAATTTAGGTTTGGAAAAGATTATTTTTGGTACACTGCTGCATAATTAGATGAATTTTCATGAGTTTATTCTTGAAATAAACTTTGAAATTGTCCATGTTTTACTGTTTTTTAATCATCTGCAGATACTGTTTTTTTTTTCCCCAAGAGACTTCGCATAAAAAAAAAACCTTGTTACATATCAGTTTAATTTAGATTCAAATAAAATAATTTTTTGAATTTGCAGCAACAACAAGTCTGTGAAAGTGGTTGTAACTGGTGTTGAGTTGTTTGAGGATCAAGATAATTACAGTATAAAGGATAAGAGAGAATATAATATCCTGGCATGCAGCATCTATTCAGCTAATCCCCAGCCCTTGACAGATGTTCAAACACAGTATTTTTAAAAGCTGACTTAAAAAAAAAAAAACAGGGCGATTCACTTATTAGATATAAACAACGCAATAAGAAATTCGAAGTCTAACATCCACCATGCAGGTCTGTGCCGAAAACCATATGTGACAAGGGAAAAGGTCACATATACCATGCTCGTTAAGGATGCCCGAGGCAGGACTCAATGGTACACTCTGCGAGACACTGATGGCGGGAACACAGGTTCTGTCTGTATCAGTCCCCAAGAAGCAGAGCCCCGGGCGCCTTCCATGATGCTCTCAGCCTGTGTGGAAGCTTCCACAGCTGCTGGAAGCGGAGGCTTCTGGGAGCCAGTGCCAGGATGGAGCTCTCTGGCTTTGAACAACGGCCACTTTGTAGCGTCAGGTGGCCTTGGAAGATGACCAAGCAGGTGGAGGGGTGGTCTGCAGCTCGTCAGTTGGCCCAGTGATTGCTCTTGTCACTTGCTCCTGTACTCTTAAAAAAAAAAAAAAAAAACCTTTTATTTATTATCTGTTTTCCAGCAGAGAGAGAGAGAGAGAGAGAGAGAGAGAGAGAGAGAGAGAGAGAGAGAATGGGTGCACAAGAGTATGGCCTTTTGCCACCTCAAACGAACCTCAGCTTTATGTACCACTTTGTCCAGCTGGCTTTCTGTGGGTACTGGGGATTTGAACCGAGAGCATCAGGCTTTGCAGATGAGTGTCTTTAACTCCTTCACTCTTTCATTTGCCTAAGTATATTGGGTCCCAAGACTGTGCACCAGCCTCTGGGGATCCGAGATGATAAGACCACATCTCTGCCTGACTACAAAGGTGTCTCAGTGACATCAAATGACAATAACAGGAATCACTGTTCTAATTAATAATTGTTTATATGCTAAGTACTCTGCCAACGTCCCACAGCAACTTCATGGAGTGGGTACAATATTATGCCCAACGTTCAGATGAAGAAACAATGGCATGGCACCAGTAGTTCTTAATGAAATGGCATCTTACTGCAGATGGAGGTGCTGGAGGAGGAGGGACCAGGGAAGCTATGGAAAGGGCAGGATTGGAGCATTGAGTCTGTCAGGGGTGCAGGGAACACAAACTGGTGATGCAGAAGGGCCTTAAGAAAGAGCAATGCAGTAGCGAGAAGCAAAGAACATTCTGGTAAACCAAAGCCCCACACTGTACTAACGAAATTATCCTCCCCGTCTTCCCATCTGAATGGAGTCCTGTATCAAAAACCTTGAACCTTCAGGGAAGCCCAGCTGGGCCCTGGTGCTGGTGCTTTGCATTTTGTGTCATGGAACTTGGGTCCTGGAGGCTGTGCCTGAAACAGCCATGGCTCTGAGGTGGTCAGACATTTTGCAGAAAGGCAGGGCTGGGCCCAGGGAGAGCTGCCATGGACCACTGCCAACGTGAGCCTGTGAAAGACGGACGATGTGTCCTCCTGCGTGACTCTTGGTTTTCAATGAAGACTTCGTGCCACTGTCCAAACTTGGTTTAGCTTTTTCTTAGGAATTACCCTAGCAGCATCTTATTTTAAAACAAGTTTGGGGGCTGGAGAGATGGCTTAGCTGTTAAGGCACATGCCTGTGAAGCCTAAGGACCCCCGTTCAGTTCTCCAGGTCCCACTTTTAGCCAGATGCACAAGGGGGCGCACACATCTGGAGTTTGTTTGCAATGGCTAGAGGCCCTGGCATGCCCATTCTCCCTCTCCCTTTCTCTGTCTCAAATAAATAAATAAACAAATTAATTAATTAATTAAAAAATAAAACTATTTCGGAGCCTGGGGAAGTAGCTAGCTCAGTCAAATGCTTGCATTGCAAGCATGGGGACCCAAGTTTGATCCCAGAACCCATATTTTTAAAAGCCATGGCATGATGGCACATGTTGTGATCAATCCGTATCAGGGCTTTCTGGAAACAGGAAGATGGCTATGGATGACTGGCCAGCCACTGTAGCATTCTTGACGAATCCAGGCTAGCACAAGACCATCTCAAGAAAGGTGGGTGGACTATACCTGAGGAACAACACCTGAGGGTGTTCTCTGGCCTATGACCTCCCTCCACTCCCCCAGACACATGTGCCACGCCATAGAAGCATGCACATACACATAAAAACACACATGCACAAATGCCGAAAAGATCACCATTCATGGAACATCCCACACTGGCCCAGAGCCCATCCTTCTGTGAGGCTCTTCTGTGACGACAGGAAGCCATGACAAGGATTTGATGGGCAGACCGTGACTGTATGTCCCCTTCTGTGGGTGGCCAGGGTGTGGCACGCTTTAGCTTTTGCACGGACCAATTTTGAGCTGTCGTGTTCCTGGAGCAAAGGTGAGAGTGATGTGACTCGCACTCCTGGAGCCTGCCAGGCACGTATTAGTAGCATGCGTGGTGGAGACCAGATGTTGGTAGCCCGCGAATGACAGCCTGTGTGGAGTTGTCTTGGGACTTCCCGAGGGAGCCATTGGGAGGGGCTGTGGCATCACGAGGCAGGGAGAGAGAGTGAACAATGCCTCCATCTCTTGCATATCCTGGCACCACCCCAAGGGCACAAAGATTCCCACTATGATCTCAGCTCTGCATGCTTGCAAGTCTCCAGAAAATTCCAGTGCTTCCAAAGATAAGCAATGTCCAGGAATGTGTCCATCCTGAGGTAAAATGTGAGAGGAGATGAGGCCGAGTGGGGTGGTCGCGTGCTCCTTCCGCTGGCCCTTGCCCTCTACCTCTCTCTGTGTGCTTCTGACAAGGCGTCTCAGGTCCTCTGTGCACAGGATGATTCCAAAAGCTTCTTGTCATTTCCCCCAAAATCACATTAGCCAGGCTTTGCGCAGTGTCCGCTAGGTTTGAGGACTTCTTGAACAATGTCACACACACACACACACACACACACACACACACACACACAGTATCCAATTTGATTCTCACCCAGTCCTTTACCTGAGCTGCACCTATATTGTGGTGCTTATTAATTCCCACACTTGGCAGACATGTCATTAAGGAATGGAACAAACAACAAACGGAATGACGGGGGGAGGATATGAAGCAGGTCTCAAGAATGTGATGAAATGCTCACTTGAACTTTTATAGGCTGGAGTCATTTTTAAAAAGTTCTTTTTGTATGTAAGTATAGAAGTTGTCAATAAAAAATAATAATTAAAATTTTTTTAATTGAAAAATAAATAAATAAATAAGTTATTTTCTCTCTGAACCTTTGTTCTTTCCTTTATATAAAAAAAGACTTTCTAGGGGCTGGAGTGATGGCTTAGTGTTTAAGACACTTGCCTGTGAAGCCTAAGGACCCAGGTTCAAGTCCCTAGAATCCATGTAAGCCAGATGTGCAAAGTGACTCACGTGCACAGGTTGTGCATGCACACAAGGTGGCATGCTTGTCTGGAGTTAATTTGCAGTGGCTAAGGCCCTGGTGTGCCAATCCTCTCTCTCTGTGCTGCATTCTCTCTCTCTCTCTCTCTCTCTCATTCTATGTCCCATAAATTAAAAAAACAAAGCCTTTCTAGCACTGGAGGTATAGATAGGATGTGAAAGAACTTGGCAGGGCTGGGCAGACGGCTCAGTGGATAAAGTGCCTGTCATGTAAGTACCTGAGTCTGGTCCTCAGTAGCCGTGTGAAATGCCAGCAGTGGTGGTGCGCACCTGTGACTCAGGCACACTAAGAAGGCAGAGGCAGGAGACTCCTCAAGACTTGCTGATTAGCTGGTCTAGCCAAACTGCTGAGTCCCAGGTTCAGGGGAGAGGCTCGTCTCCAAACATAAGGTGGAGAAACGCAGTAGAGGAAGGGAGCCACTGTCGAGCTTGGCTTTCACATGCACACACATGAACCACATGCATATGAACACACATGTATGGACACACACCACACATGCAAACACTCACAAAAGCAATGAATGAAAGTTGGCTTGTTGTAGTGCCTATTTATTGTTACTGAGAGATTTCTACATCTCTTCACCCAATCAGCAGACCCCCGCTGTTTGTAGGGCTTGCCCTGGAGCAGGTATCGAAGCCCTGGGTGCAGCATGAGCCTTGGGTTATCTTCTCACACAGAGAATCAGAGCTGCGGCTCCACGTCCTTGCCAAAATGCCCGGATGCCTGTTCTGTGTGGGATCACCTCCAGAGCTCATTCTTCGAGGCATTGCAGTGCATGGCCGAGTCACACAGTCCCCCTGGTTGACCAGTTGCTCCTTGGTTTAGACTACAGTTTTCCACCTGCTGACTGAGCAAGGCCGCAGAGCTTCCCAGGGCTGAGTGCTAGCTGTTCGACAGCTGGGATAGAAAAGCAGAGACTCGCAGAATATGTGAAAGGGGATCGAAGCCACAGATTGAGGAAATCCACATGCAAACTACCACCTTGTGATGGCTGGGAAGTAAGGATTACTCACGCGTGCAGTCCACTGGACTTAGTTGTTTCTCTGGCAGTTAATTAAGAGCGGGGAGGGAACTCTTGTGGGGCCACCGGTGTGCAATGTGATAACCCCAGAAATACTTCTCCCTAGCGAGGTCCTATGAGGTTCGCACGAGTACAGTAGCTTCTGATTGATTCACCCCCGTCTGTGTGCGCACCCTAGATTAAGACCCCCTTTACTATTCCAGATTTGGCTTATGTGACTTGCTTTGATATGAGCAGAAACTCCACAGGGCGTTGTATATCGAACACAACCTCTTTTCGTCATCCTGCCACCTATGGTGGTCACCTTGTAATCGAGTTGGTGTATAACCCTGTTGTTCCCACGACTTCAAAGTGGCCCACTGACCCTCAGAAGTGGAGCCACGTGCACTGACTGGCATGTGACGACTGCAGATGTATGAGAAGGCATTTGAGACCAGCAGAAAACAAAGCCCAGACTGGACAGCCCTCAAGAGTCATCAACAAAATGTGGGGCTGTTGTTTGAAGCCATCAAAGTGTGGGCGGGTACCCAGGCAGGCTTTATCCAAATAAAATTTTCTGATAGGACCATTCTTCTAAGCTTATCAGCTCCCCCAGACTTAGACCTGTGTAGGCAAGAAATAGGGAGATGGTTCAGTGGATAAAGCTCTTGCGGTGTAAACATAAGAACTGGAGTTTGGATCTTAGGTGGGCTTAGCAGCCCACCTGTAACCCCGGCACTCATGAGGCATAGATAGGATCCTGAGACAAACTGGCTAGTTAAAATTGGCCAAATTTGTGAGCTTTGGGTTCAAGTGAGGGACCCTGCCTCCGTCAATAAAGGGAACAGAGGAATGATGGACAAAGTCATCCATGCACACATGTACATATACACACACACACACACACACACACACACACACACACACAAACACACAAAACAGAAGTGTTCAGATGCAAAATACAAAGTTAAACTCTTTCACCTGAATATTTACACCTCAGTTAGCAAAGCTCACAGGCACATTTAGGCCACGTGTATTCTGAGGTCAAGGCTTGCCAGAGGTCTCAGAGTGAACCTGCCCTCAGTGGAGCTAAGTATCAAGCCTGACTCTTGGGCCTGGTTCCAACATTTTAGCCCTAATTGTCTCATGAGACACCTACCAGACCTATTTGCAGGGCTTTCTTTAGGGTCTCCCTATGTTGGGCTCCTTTTTAATTTTTATTTTTTTTATGAGGCCTGCTGTGCCACCTGTACACAAGAAAAGTTATGCCGGAGAGGGAGGGGAGCTGTGCGGATACTGACCTAATGATCCATCGCCATCAATCAATGCCTTGCTATGCGCTAGGTAGCCTGCTAGCCCTTAGCATGTGTTATCTGACTCACCTCTCAGCACATCAGCTGTAGCCCTGACTAGTTCCATTTTGCTGATATTTAACTCACATGGCCACGGGGGTGAAGAGCAAAGATGAAAACCCAAGGCCACTGGGGTTAGAGCCAAGATGGTCCCCAACTGTACTGCGCTGTTCCTTATATGGTCTAGCTGTTAGGGAGCAACTCACAGACGTCATCAGGTAGCCTGAAAACCTGCAAGAGGTGGTTTCTTTTTTTTTTTTTTTTGATTGCGTGCATATGTATGTATGCAGGTTTGTATGTGTGTGGGTGCATGTCTTGTGTGTACATATGCATGTGGACATCACGTGTCTTCCTCTATTGATCTTCACGGTATTTACTGAGGCATTGTCTCTCACTTGAATGCAATGCCTATTGACTTGGCTTGGCAGTTTGCCCTATGTCCCCCAATATCTGCCATTCAAGCAGGCCACTAAACTCACCCGGCACTTACATGGGTACCGTAGATCCAAACTCTGGTTCTCATGTTTGCATAGAGAAAGAGAGAGGCAGATAGGCAGAAAGAGAATAGGCATGCCAGGGCCTCCAGCCACTGCAAACAAACTCCAGATGCCTGCACCACCATGTGCATCTGGCTTTACATGGGTCCTGGGGAATCGAACCTGGGTCCTTTGGCTTTGCAGGCAAGCACCTTAACAGCTCCAAGATATTTTTATTTAAGTATTTTTATTTATTTATTTGTAAATAGAAAGAGATCGCAGAGAGAACGGTTGTACCAGGGCCTCCAGCCACTGCAAACAAACTCCACATGCATATGCCACTTTGTGCATCTGGCTTTGTGAGGGTACTGGGGAATCGAAACTGGGTAGTTAAGTTTTTCAAACAAGTGCCTTAACTGCTGAGCCATCTCTCCAGCCCCCAGCAAGATTCTTTACAGATACCAGGGCCAATGTTCTTTGCTGTGTAACTGGACTACTAGAGGCAGTAGGGTATGTGTTTCTTTTCTTTGCTATTATTTAAAAATAATCATCTCTATATCTTTAGTAGACTGCTGCATAGAGACTGGCAGAGAACTGACTGCCAGTCCTGTGCCCCAGGGTCTCATCAGGGAGTATCAGCATGCATCAAGCATCTTTACCTCCATGGTCAATCAGCATGGTAGGTCAACTCTACATGACACATGGCATGTGTCACTTACATCACCCTGACATACCAGTGTGGTGATCCCCATTTTACAGGTCCAGGCAATAAATACTAAGCCCCGATCATTCAAACTCTGAACACACCATATTTCCCTGTAATTGGGTACTTTTCCAAGTCTGACAAATCATTTGCTCTCCATGGCTCAGTAAACATTTCTCCAATTTTATTTGCTTCATTCATTTGCTCAGCAAACTCTATTTCTGCAGAGGGAAAATCCCATTAAGAGAAACCTCCATGGATATCCAAATTGTTTCATTGACAGAAATTCCAATAACAAGGAGGAAGTGGTCGCTACCTTTATCTCCAGATTATGTGATTCTGGGAGGCAAACAGTGACATGTCCTGGATGCAGAGCCCCAACCCCAGTGGGGTGAGTGGGCTCTCCCATCTCTGATGTACTTTGTGGATTCTCCAGCCCCATCCATAGAGTGTCTTCATTTTCTTGTTGCCCTTCAAGTTCTGTTGGTTTTGTTCAGATGTTTTTAATGAGTTTGTCCTGCGGCAGCCAGGGAATGGCTAACAAGTCTTCTGGGCCCTTAAAAACCCATTAGAATGTTATTTCTTACAAAGTGAAAAACTAACCTCATGCCAGATGCAAATAGGGCTAAAGCCATCAGAAATAAAGTTTGATTCCGAAGGAAAATTCCACAGAGACATGAAAGTTCTTCGGCTTGGGAGAATGGTCTTTGATGTGGAGTCTCATCTGGTTATTAAAAGTTCAAATGTTGAAGAAGTTGGATGGAGTTCAAGTCACTGTGATCTGGGGCAACTTGCTTTATCCATCAGTGTTTCAATGACCAGAAATACCTGGGAACGGGAGTAACACGTACCTAGAAGTACCTGAGGAGCAGCCAAGAACCTGTGCTGAGAGCGGAATATGTTCAGCTGTAATAACAACAACACTTAAGACATTAGAGGCTTATTTCACTCCTTTAAAAAAAAAGTTTCAAAACTGACAATCAAGTTGAATTGGCTACAGTTGTAAAGGGTTGGAAGGGCTGGTGAGATGGCTTATAGGTTAAGACATTTGCCTGTGAAGTCGAAGGACCCAAGTTTGATTTCCCAGGACCCAGGTAAGCCAGATGCAGTAGGTGGTGTACGTGCCTGGAGTTCGTTTGCAGTGGCTGGAGGCCCTGACATGTCCATCTCTCTCTCTCTCTCTCTCTCCCTCTCTCTCAATTAAATACATACATATGTACGTATGTACATACATACATGCGTAGATTGTTTCTAAAGGGTCGGAAATTTCCTTGAACTTTCTGCGGTCACCCGTCTTGAATTCGCTTCCATTCTCCGTCACCCCATGAACCTCGTGGATTATAGCAGCTGCCAGGTTCCAGCTCTCACTGCGCATTCCAGACAAGAAGTCGAAGGAAAGGTGGATGGACACAGGACAGGCTTCCTTGCTTCTCACATAAATCAATAGCTTCCTGGGAAATTTCCTGGAAATCTTGATCATACTCTACTGGGCTATTTGGGCTTCTTCAGGTTCAAAGGCAACTAGGAGATGCTGGGAACACTGATACTCAGAATCAAAGCTCATGTGTTCCTGGTTAAGGAAGGGGAACACAGAGCTGGGGACGTGGTCACGTTGTCTAGTGCTTGCTTAGCGTGCACAAAACCTTGACTTTGATTCCCAGAACTACATGGGCTGGGTATGAGAGCACAGGCCTATAATCCTGGGTGGTTTAGAAGTTCAAGGTCATCCTTTCCTACACATGGAGTTCAAGCCTGGGCCAAGAATAGAATTGACAATGACCCAAGTTAGAATATCTGTTAGAGTACTTTCTGTGTGTGTGTGTGTGTGTGTGTGTGTGTGTGTGTGTGTGTGTGTAGTGCATGCATAAGTATATGCGTGTTCATAGGTGTGTGGGTCCATATGTATATAGGCCCAAGAAAGACCTTGGCTGTTATCCACAGGAACACTGTCTGCCTGTTTTGGTGATGAGGTCTCTCATTGTCCTGGAGATTAACAATCCAGCTGGACTGACCAGCCATTGAGATCCTGCTCTGCCTCCCCAGTGCTGAGATCACAGGCGTACACCAGCACACCTAGAATTTTAGGTAAATGACACTAAGGATTTGAACTCAGGCCCTTGTGCTTGCAAAGTGAGCACTCTATCCACTGAACCATCTCCCAGCCCCGCTGTATTATTTAAAGTACTTGAATGTGTTGCCTCTTATATTCTTAACTTTAAGTTTGGCACCCCAAATTGGAGGCAGCCTTTGAAGTTTAGTGGGCTCAAATGAGTTTTTGCTTCCATTCCTTGCTGAGAACGGGGTTTAAGACACTTACTGCATTCGCATGTGTGTCAAAATTCTTGTGGCCAAATGCAGTCACACACAGTGTGTTGAGCTGTTCGGGACATTTCTGGGAGAATGAAATGAGAATGAATATTTAAAAGCTGTTTGGTAAATCTAAGTCTCTCTCTCTCTCTCTCTTTCTTTCTCTCTCTCTTCCATTCAAGTTTAGACTCTTCTACAGACAACAATCATCCAAGCAGCCACCACCCTAACCTGGGAAATGTCCAGAAACCTCTGAGGAAGTAAAGCCATGCTTTCCCCCTAGGCTGCCCACAAAGTGAGTGAAGCCAAACCTGCAATCAAACAATACCAGATACTTTAATTACAGTGCGTTTGCCATGCTCCGAATCACCGTTTTCATGTGCATTGCTGTGAATTAATCTTATAACAGTGGTGTTAATTCCTTGATGCATAAAGAAGTGTTTGAGCTTCAGAGGGATTCCACAGAGAAGGGAATGGCGTTCACATTTGATTAGCTCCAGCACTCTGCCAGGCCCTGTGCTGAGTGCTTTCCAATCCTTTTCTTGGTTTTCTCTCACAATATCTCCACCTGGTACATATAACCATCCTATTTTATAAGTGAGGCCACTGAAACTCAGCTATGCATATGATGTGCTCAGTGGCAGGGTTGTACAAAACCCAGAGGTGGGATTTGACCTCACATTTGTTCAGTTTCAACCATCATGTTCTGTCACCTTACTCTCTCACCAGGATCAAGAACCAAGCAGTCTCTCTACAACTAGATTGCTGTGCTTTGGCTCTGTAGTGTAATTTGAGATTGGTGTTGCGGTATCTCCAGCCCTGCTCTCTCTGCTCAGGACTGTCTTGGCTTCTCAGAAGTTTTGTGCTTCCTTATAATTTTAGGACTAGTCTATTTCTGTGGAGAATGCACTGGGATTTTGATGGGAGAGTGCGTGAAATCCAGAGATCACTTTTGGTAACATAGCCATGTTTACAGTATTAGTTCTATCAACCCCTGAACATGGGTGGGTCTTTCCATCTTCTCGTCTTCTCTTCAATTTCTTTCTTGAGAGTCGTAAAGTTTCATTGAAGAGGTCTTTGTGGCTTCTTTAGTTAGATTTAGTCCAAAGCATGTTATTTTATTTTTTTCAATTTTTATTGACAACTTCCATACTTACAGACAATAAATCATGATAATTCCGCCCCCACTTTCCTGTTTACAGATCCACTCTCCATCATATTCCCTCCCTCTCTCCATTAGTCTCTCTTTTATTTTGATGCCGTTTTTTCCTTCCTACTGTGAGGGTCTTGTGAAGGTCTTGCTAGGCACTGCAAGGTCATGGATATCGAGGCCAATTCCTGTCTGAACAGTTGCATTGTAAGGAGTCATACCCTTCCTTTGGCTCTTACATTCTTTCCACCCCCTCTTCCGCAATGGACTCTGAGCCTTGGAGGGTGTGACAGAGATGTTTCAGTGCTGGACACTTCTCCGTCACTTCTTCTCAGCACTGTGGTGCCTTTTGGGTCATCCCAGTGGTCACCGCCACCTGAAAAGAGAAGTTTCTTTGGTGTAAGTAGGCCTTGTTACCTCTTATGATGGCTTTGGTCTCAGCTATGCTGTGTGCCCGCTTGGGTCCCTCTTTGCTGTGCTGTGGGCTCAAGTAGGCTGCCTGGGTCGGTGGGTCACTGCTCTGATGGCCTGTGCTGGGTGCTGTGTAGGTAATGTAACATTTTGTTCTTAAAAGCTATTGTGAATGGGATTTTCCTCTCCAATTTCTTTCTTATCAAGTTCGATTTTGGTATCTGGAAAAGCTATTGAGTTCTTGTATGTTTACTTTGTATGTAGCTACACTGCTCAAAGTATTTATCATGTGTAGGAATTTTCTGGTGGAGGCCTTGGGGGTCTTTTAGACAGAAGAAAGACGACTGAGCCACCAGCGGGGTCACTGCTTGGAGTCCTGGTTCAGACCTCCTGCCAGGGGGCCACTGGTGTTCACTGTCCCTTTGCCTATAAAGCAGTCCCCAGTAAGGGTTTACTAGAGTGATGTGATCAACCTGCGCATGGTCAACACAGAGAACAGACAGGATGGAGTAGCTACCTCAGGGAAGTTACCCCGACGTGGAGTGATGTCCATACAAATATCTTAATTGAATATGCATTTAACTCACCTAACTACCCAACACCATACCTTAGCCACACAAAGCACCGGAGAATGTGGGGTGGTTCTTGTGACTGCAGCATCACCCAGGAACTGTGGCCCTCTGCCACTGCCTGACATCATGGGAGGGTGTCAGTCACGTCACTAGACCACAAGGCCGAGGCTGAGAACTTGAAGTAGCATTTCTGGGGCTGGCAAGATGGCTCCGTGGGTGACGTGCATGAGGTACCTTGGCTCAGATCCTCAGAGCCATGCAAAATGCCAGGCATGGTGGCATGTATTAGTCAAACCAAATCAGTTGAGTAAGAGAGCAGATCTCAAAGGATAGGGAAGAAAGCGACTCAGTGCAACCCTGACAATAATCTCTAGCCTACACACACACACACACACACACACACACACGAATGCACCTGCACATACATGTGTCCTCACACATAGAAACATGGCACTCATGAACATGCATACCCTACATGCACACACCTACACATGAAAAATAAGAGAACGTATAATTTCCACTGGATGTGTATCAGCTTTGCACCATGGTGAGGTCAAATGTTAACTCAGAGACTGAGAAACTCTGTGGGTCTGTAGCAACACTTGTGAACTTTCTAACAACTGAGTCTATCTGTTCAAAAGAAGTCTATTGGAAGGTAGTAAGAGTCTTGTCTCTGGAGCAGGTCTTGTGCCGACGACAGGGGACCCATAGGGTATTCCAGTCAGCAGTTGAACAAGAGTATCTGACACAAAATGCATACGTCATATATCGTCATAGATGGACATTGGAAAAGAATCCAAAGATGTAGGCAGCCAGTTTGACCCTACTCTCCCTCCTCTGAGCGCTGGATTCCACAGAGCTGCCACGCCCACCGGGCAATCATGAGAATGCTGGAGATGCAGACTCGGTCCTCCTGCTTCTGGAGCAAGTGCTTTAATCAATGAGCCACCTCCCCAGACCCCTTTCTTTTTAATTTTTTTAAAATTTTTTATTTTTGGAGAGAGACAGAGAGAGAGACAGACAGAGGGAGAGGAAGACAGATAGAGATGGGCACACCAGCAGTCTCTCAGCTGCTGTGAACAAAATCCAGATGCGTGCGCCCCCTGTGGGCAAGTGTGGCATTGCGCCCTTGCGTCACTTTGCATCTGGCTAAACATGGGACCTGGAGATTGGAACCCGGTTCTTAGGCTTAGCAGGCAGGCGCCTTAACCGCTAAGCCATCTCTCCAGCCCCCCCCCCTTCCCTTTTGACTTTTGGTCTTAATAACTACAGAAAATCCTCAACCTTCTTTAATCTTTTTTTTTTTTTGGTTTTTCAAGGTAGGGTCTCAGTCTAGCCCAGGCTGACCTGGAATTCACTATGTAGTCTCAGGGTGGCCTCGAACTCATGGCGATCCTCCTACCTCTGCTTCCCAAATGCTGGGATTAAAGTCATGCACACTTGGCCATTACTTATTTATTTCCTTTTTTTTTTTTTTTGAGACAGGCTCTCACACCATAGACAGCCAAGGCTGATCTCAGACTCACTATATGGCTCAGTCTGGCCTCAAATCTGCCACATTCCTTTTGCCTCAGCCTCCCAAGTGCTGGAATTATGGGTATGAACCACCATGCCTGGTTCGTCATCCTGCGTTACCTGCATTTTACCCACTATCACAATATCAATATAAAAGCATCCCACACACAGTGGCTTAACCACACAATGATTGATTGTCATTCTTATACATGCAGAGCAAGTGCTAGCTCACCTGATCTGGGCTTGGCTTGAGGCTGCCGCTTGTGTTCAGCTCTGGTCCAGTTATCCCTCCTCCTTGGACCAATGAGCCGGCTGCTTTATTCATCTCATGGTGATGGCGGATTCACAAAGCATCCCACATCTTCGTTGACATCACGTCCACTGACATCCTATTGGAAAGTAAGTAGCAGGGGCTGAAAGCAGGTGCCTGGCTGGCCTCACACCTGCTCTGCCCAGCCTGACGCCCTCCAATGATATAGTCTTCTTTGGCAAGAGTTCACTTAAATACAGTACAGGTTTTTTAAATCTTGCTCCATTTTTTCTTGCATGAATATGCATCGGTGGTATGCATGCATGCGTATATGTATGTTCACATGTATGTGGGCTCACATGTGGAGGTGCAGGTCCTCACACATGCCTGTGTGTGGGGTGGGGTAATGTCAGGCGTCTATTGCAATTGCTCTATGCCTTGTTTTTGAGATAAAGTTCTCACACTAACCCAGTGGTGACCAGTTGGTCTAACCTAACTGTTCAGCATGCCCTGGGAATTACAGGCCACCACACCCACCTTTCACAGGTGCTGGGGATCCAAACTCAGGTCCCCACGTCTGCACAGCAAGCACTTTACCCACTCAGCCACCCTGTCTTCCTTCATTAAAACCTTTAAACACCCCCTTTTGGTTTCCCTTGGAGATTAGGATCTTAGACAAACTTGCTATGGATCTATTCCTCTGTTGTTTGACGTGAGACCCTCCAAACTCCCTGGAGCCTTCCAGCACCCTTCTGGAAAGTTCAAAAGGAGTCATGTGATTAGAACTGAGCCGGATGGGGAACCGCAGAGGGCTCAGTATTACCCACACTGCTGTATTGTTCTCTTAGTAGCCCAGGCTAGGCCAGTAAGGAACTCCTCCCACATGAGGCTTGGCCTGCCCCTGTGCAGTGTCCCTGTGCAGCACTGGTCCACGGCAAATTGGCTCTCTTTCTTGAGAGTAAGTTATCGAATACTTTTCCTGACCGTGGAAGCAAGTGCTTAACTGCAACACTTTGTAAACATGGCTAACACGGGCTGAAATAAGAGAAGCAAAGGATTATTTCTAGTTTAGTAACAGACTATATTTGGAATTGCGGATTTATTGGTAAAAGCACTGCCTTAATAGTCTGTCTTCTGGATTTCATTTAAATCATCTTTTCTGACCCACAATTGCTGCTTTGATGGAGTATCGGTCAGAATTCTTTCAGTTGCAAGTGAAGGAAATCTACACCCACCCAACTTGAGCAAAAGAGAGGGCTGAAGTGGGGTGAGACTCCTGGGCTCCAGGGACTCCACAACAGCATAATCAAGTCTTTTCTTTCCCTCCCCACTGTGCCCTCCCTCCCTCCCCTTCTGAATTAGCTTAACTTCCTATTCTTTCTTCCCTGTAGTTCCCAGGGGTGGTGTTGGAGAGGCAGCTGACAAGCTCACGTGGCACCAGGCTTATGGTACCACCCCCATCCCAGCAAAACAGAAAGTATGTCTCCTCTCTCTCTCTCTCTCTCTCTCTCTCTCTCTCTCTCTCTCTCTCTCTCTCCAATTTGACTGCAAAATCTCGGGGAAGGTTCTTAACTGTCCTGCTGGAGATGGGCACTGTTCTTCAAGTACACAGTTCATAGCTCAAAATAAACACTTGGGAATCTTCAAAAACTGCTCATACTCTAGCCCTGTGCCCTGAGGGTCTCCACAGTGCCTGGCTTCCTACAAATGACTCTTGTGGGGAGCCAAGATTGAGGACCACTGCATTGGACTCATTCATGTCTTCCATTCCTCTAGTATTTCCAAGTACCCCATCAGTACTGAGCTAGACACTGGGAACCAAAAGAGCAGTGACAAGAGTGATATAAGCATTCCAGTGAAGCTTACACAATGCAGGGTAATACAGACATAATGGTCTGAATCAGAAATGTCCTCCACAAGCTTAGGTTTTGCATGCTTGCTGCCCAGATGGGAGGCTGTGGAATCTTTAGGCTCTGGAGCCTGGCTGGAGGAAGGAGATCACTAGAGGTGGGTCTTTGAACGTTGTACACACCCCTGAGCTGGGTGTGGTGGCGCACGCCTTTAATCCCAGCACTTGGGAGGCAGAGGTAGGAAGATCGTCGTGAGTTCGAGGCAATCCTAAAAGTACATAGTGAATTCCAGGTCAGCCTGGACTAGAGTGAAACCCTACCTCGAAAAACAAAACAAAACAAAACAAAACAAAACAAAACAAAACAAAATAAATGCAAGTTATACACGCCCCTGATTTTGCCCTCACTCTGTTTCCTGGTCAGCCATGATGTGAACAGCCTCTTCCACACACTTCTGCTGCCATGCTTCTCTGCTGTGGGGGACTGTAACCCTCCAAAATCTTAAACCCACATAACTGTTTCCTTCTGTGCATTGTCTTGGTTAGGTATTGTGGCCACAGTGATATGAAAGTAACTAATGCAATAGGCAACCCACTTACAAGTGAATGCATAGATTGGTAAGTGATATCCAGTGAACAAAAATAGGCTGTTTTATTGGGGGGGGTGTGGTAAGAATATGAAAGAACCATTCATGAGCGTCTCAGAGGGCAGGGCATTCTGGGAAAACAGAGCAGTTACTGCAAAGGCTGAGGCAGGGGCAGGCTAGATCTATTCCTGGAATGGAAAGAAGGCTGGACTGTGGCAAATGAAGGGAAGAATGACATGGGACAAGGTCAGAGGGACAGGTGCAGCCAGCTGCCACAGAGCTTCATGAAGTAGGCCAGGAGATATGGATTTAAGAGTATAGGCAATCGGATGCCAAGCAGATGTGGGGGATTAATGGTGTACGATTGATATAGTTTGAATATTTACTCTGGCTGCTGGGTGAGGAAAGGGTTCGATGGGAAAAGATTGGACATACAACCAAGTAGGGGACAAATGAAATTGTCCACTGAAAAAGTGCTGCTGGCTAGGACTAAGTCCATTCTTGGGAGAAACAAGTGGTTTCAGGCTAAGGTTTTGCAATTGAATTGATGGAAGCCTAGAAGCTGGGCCCCTTTAGTTGTTCTCTTTATATCTCATTATCTAGGGTGGGGGAAGAGGGCTGCGCAGTTGGTGTGACCAAACACCTAACAAAAAGCAGCTTAAGGAAGGCATGGTTTATTCTGGCTCACAGTTTCAGAAGTCCGGTCTATCTGGGGAAGGTGAGGCAGCAGGAGCACTGTGTCTGCAATCAGAAAGCAGAGGGAGAACACGAAATGAGGTCAGGCTTCAAAACCTCAGGGCCTGCCTTCAGTGACACACTTCCGTTATCAAGATTCCACCTCCAAAAGATCCCACAACCTCCCCAAATAGTGCCACCAAGAATGCGGGGGGGCAAGTATTCAGACACATGAATCTGTGGGTGACATTTCACACTCAAATCAAAACAGGGGTAATGTACTTGAGCCAGTAGGTGCTTAAGGCATATTTGTGGCACTTTTGTGGAGGGGTGGGTGAAAGATGTGGTTAGAGGAGTCAGATAACGTGCCTGATCTTAAAGTGTTCAGTGGGAAATAAAAATGTTAGAACTAGCCAGGCGTGGTGGCACACACCTTTAATCCCAGCACTCGGGAAGCAGAGGTAGGAGGATCGCCAGGAGTTCAAGGCCACCCTGAGACTACTTAGTGAATTCCAGGTCAGCCTGGGCTAGAGTGAAACCCTACTTTGAAAAAAACAACAACAACAACAAAAAAAAAAATGTTATCAACGGGACACAGAGCAATGCATATGTGTCCACTAAAACATGCATACCAGTAGCATGCCCACAAGGAGCTGTGCATAGTCCAGGGCATGCGTCAACTCTGTTGGAATTGGCTCCAGCAAAGTCAGGCATGGGAGTAGGACTGAGAGTTGATGTATTAATACCTCCTGCCTCAAAGCTGTGCACCTGCAAGTCTGATGTGCAACACGGCCAGGGATGATTCAAGATGAAGATGGAGCTCAGGTTTCCAACACCAGATCCAAAGATTATCCTGCATTATCTACTCGAGCCCAAGGTGACCACAGCACACTTCCTTACAAGTTAGAAGAGGGAAGTAAGCAAAGGAAGGTAAGCAGCAGACGACAAACTGGGTCTGCAGGAACTGCCTTTGAATTTGGAGGAAGTGCCAACCCCTCCGTCCTTTCCCAGCACTATCAGAGTCATGCCAAAAACTTTAAAAGAACATAGCTTGAGTTGCGTTAAGCCACTAGGTTTGAGGACATTACAACAGTAACAATATATTTGTTGCTTTTCTCATTGTTGTGTCCAAATAAATACCTGACAAGAAGTAACCTGAGGAGGAAGAGTCTGGCTCACAGTTTGTTGGTGGGGAAGGCATTATAGGCGTGGCTCCCTGTTGTGGCAGCGGGAACGTGAGACTGTTTGCTCACATTGGGATGGATCAGAAAGCAGACGGAACAGTGAGCCGAGCTGGGCTATCAACCTCCAGGTCCAAGCTGTAGCGACTCACTTCCTCCATAGAGGATCGACAATCGTCAGAAAAAGACTGACCAGCTAGTGGGGAAGTAGTCAAACACATGAGCCCGTGAGGGACATTTTACACCCAAATCATGACAAATCGGAAATTGAAAAGCCTTGGGCTGGAGGGATGGCTTAGCAGTTAAGGCATTTGCCTGCAAAAGCTTAGGATCCAGGATTGATTCCTTAGTACCCACACAAGCCAGACACACAAGGTGGCACATGTGTCTGGAGTTTGTTTGCAGTGCCTAGAGGCCCTGGCACGCCCATTTTCTCTCTATATCTGCTTCTCTGTGTGTGTGTGTGTGTCTCTCTCTCACTCAAATAAATAATAAGCAAACTGAAAAGTCTGCACTCCTCTCATTGCAGGTCTAAAACAGCAGCAGCAGAGACAATACACTTAGGATTGCAGGGAGAAGGATAAAGAGATGGCTCAGTGGTTAAGGCACTTGCCTGCAAAGCCTAATGACCCGAGTTAGATTCCCCAGTACTCAGGTAAATCCAGATACACAGTGGTACATGTGTTTGGAGTTTGTTTACAGCGGCTAGAGGCACTGGCATGCCCATTCTCTCTTTCTCTTTCTCTCTCCTTTTTAACTCTCTCTACTTGCAAATAAATAAATAAAAATATTTCTCTTAAAAAATCGCAGGAAAGGCTGGAGAGATGGCTTAGCAGTTAAGGTGCCTGCCTGCGAAGCCTAAGAACCCCCGTTCGATTCTCCAGGTCTCAAGTTTAGCCAGAGTCAAAAGTGACACAAGTGTGCAAAGTTGCACATGCGCCACAAGGGGTGCACACATCTGGGGTTCGTTCACAGCAGCTGAGAGGCTGCTGGAGAGTCCATTCTCTATGTCTCTCTCTCTCTCTCTCAGTCTCTCTCAAATTGCAGGGAGAGGACTATAGAGATTTCTCAGTGGTTAAAGAGCTTACCGCTCAAGCATGTGGACTTTTATTCATATTCCCAGTACCCATGTAAGATGCCAAATGCCATGGTTCATGCCTCTAATCCCAGTTTGGGGGGGGGTAGGGGCAAAAGAGTTTCTAGGGCTTACTGGCAGCTGCTCCAGCTGCATGCGTGGGCTCTGGATTCAGCAAGAAACCCTGTCTCAAAGACTAAGGTGGACACCCAATAGCAATCTGTGGCCTTCACACACATGCTCACACACACACACATGCGTGCCACCCATGCTAATGCATGTGACAATTCCAGGGAGAGAAAAATAAGACACAGACTCAGAAATTGCAACCAGATTTGACAGAAAACAAACACTCATTTCATCCCCAAGAGTGACCTGGGAACTGTAAACGTGACGAGTGTGTCCCTGGTTTTTGGAGGGTGGGCACCGAAACTCACTAGCGGTGCACTGGTGGCAGGGACTGTCCCATGAGGCCCATCCGTCCCTCCTCTGTCAGAGAACATCACAGCTCTCACCCCACAGAGAAAGCCCTTCCTGCTCTCCTTGCCCACCCACCTCTGTCCTAGCCCCTGCCCTTGACTAGTCTCACAGCATGATGCTTCATGTGGAGCTAAATCCAGACGATGCTTCTAGAAGCTTCCGACTCTCGTGTTGTCCCAGCAAACGCCAGACACTTGGCATTAGTGGTCCATTCATGAAAGAGCTCTGGGACTTCCATGAGTGATTTATTCTAAACAGCTTAGAGCCACCCTCGGGGCCCCGGTGGGATGTTTGCGTGTCTAATTTCCGTGAACTATTGATAAGAGCCCACTCCAGCCAGCTAGTTGTCAGCTTTGACTCCGAGGGCCTGGAGAATGTACTATTTGCAATTACTTGAAAAGAAACTAATTAGCTTTAAGGAGGAAACCATAGGTAGAAATGACTGAAATCAGCTGTTCAACTGTGCTTGGCAAAAAATTAAAAGGAGTAGGCGATTGTACCTCCCGTTTGTTTCTTTGGATGGAAGCACAGGAAGCAGGGCAAATCCACGGAGCAACTTTTCCATGTCATTTTACTCTGCAGGGACAGGAGCCTGGGCAGAAGCAGTATTAGCAGACCCATTGGCTCGCAGGGGTTTGTTCAGAGGCAGCAGTGGAAGGTGTTTAAAAGGAGGAAAAGCCAGGCGTGGTGGCACACACCTTTAATCCCAGCACTCAGGAGGCAAAAGTAGGAGCATTGCTGTGAGTTCGAGGCTACCCTGAGACTACATGGTGAATTCCAGGTAAGCCTGAACTAGAGTGAGACCCTACCTTGAAAAACCAAAACAACAACAAAAAAATAAAGGTGGAAAGATGGCCAACTCTGGAATTGGCGGAAGTACGCTGCTTTTCAGCGTTCATACTGGGCTTCTGTAGGGAGTAAACGTGTGATATGCTCACAAGCAGTGGCCATCCTGAATCATTTTTCAAAGAAACAACACATGAGGGCTTTGGGAGGTGGCACCGTGGATGAAGCGTTTTCTGTACAAGCGTAAGGACCTGAAGTCAGATTCCCCAGGCCACCAAGATAGCAGGTCTGGTAGCTCGGGAGGTGGAAACAGGACCATCTCCAAGACAGGTTGGCTGGCTATTCTAGTTGAATGGATGAGCACTGGGTTTAGTGAGAGATCCTGTCCCAATGAACAAAGTGAAGAGAGATTGAAAGGAAGACACCCGGCATTAACATCTGGTCTCCATATGCACATACACTCATGTGCATGCACACCCCCACATGCATGTACACACACACACAACATGCTAAAAATATAAGCCATACATTGAGATTTCCCACAGCCTGCTATACATTACTGGTATGTATGGCAGGCTCACAGTGGCAGTGAAATCAACAGTGAGTCCCTGGCCATGGTGAGGCCACCTCGAGTGCAAGAGTCTGGTGGCAGAGTCCTACAGAACACTGTTGCAATAATCTGGGGCAGAGACCGAGGCCACAGATGCAGGATGGCAGAGACCAGATGCTCCGGATGCGTGTGAGTTTACCAGGGTGTTACTGCCATTATAGCGTTATATTTCTAGTGCTTGCTGTACCTTGTATTTTACTTGTATGCGTTCCTGTTATTCCTCTTTTTTAAAAAAATATTTTCATTTATTTATTTGCAAGCAGAGGGAGACAGAGAAGAGAGACAGCCAGAGAGAACAGGTGCACCAGGGCCACTGGCCACTGCCGTCGAACTACAAATACATATCCCACTTTGTGCATCTGGCTTTATGTGGGTGCTGGGGAATTGAACCCAGGCTGTTAGGTTTTACAGGCCAGCTCCTTAACTGGTAAGCCATCTCTCTAGCCTCCTGTTTTCCTTTTGCTCTCAAGAAAACTGAAATTTCAGGATTTGCCCAAGGTCACACAGCTCAGAAAATGGCTATTGTGAGCTGAGAAGATCCCAAAGAAAGGATTGGGCGGTAAGCAAGTCCTCTAGGGAGACGGGCCCAGACGTAATCAGTGAGGATGTGACACATTCCGTCGAGAAGGGAAGAGAATGTGTAAACAGTCAGCCAGCTGCTTACCTCGGGTGGGTGGAGCTCACTTTTGGTGGAGAACTCTGGGAGATGGAGCTGAACGCTTTTCAGAGTTATTACTCTGTCCTGGAGCCAAGGCCACTAGGCAGTTTGTCACAGATGCCCCTGTCTGTCATTGGTCAATGGTGCTCTAGGGACACGAATCGTCCACATTTCTTGCTTGTCTTGTGTTCAGGTTGACATGCTGAGCTAGCACTAAAGGTAACCAGCCTGGGAGATGTGCAGGGTACCAGGAGTGTCTGCTATAGCACCCCAGGCCCAGTGTGTGCAGAATAGTTCTAGAAATAGTTATGATTTCCCTGTCATTCACAAGAATGCGCTGCTTTGGCCATCAAAATCATATGGCCATGCAGTCAGGGAAGAGGCAGTTTCAAATCCTGACGTGCGTGTGTCACCAGATATGTCTCTTTCTCCTCTGTAATAGTGCTCAGTGCCGAGACAAAATACCCAATTGTAAGCAACTTATGGAAGGAAAGGGCTTACTTCTGGATGGCAGTTTTAAGGAGAAACTTCATCATGGCAGGAAAAGTGTCGCATAAGCAGGAAGCTGGCTCATAGCCTCACCTACCAGCAAGGAGGCAATAGGAAAGTAAGCTAGCTATTGAGCTTGGAGCTGGCCTACATCCCACCATGTCCAGAAAGTCTCCTCCTCCCCATTCCCCCACAACTTTCCCAAATTGCCACCAGCTGGGAACCAAGAATTCAAAGCCCATGAGCCTGTGGGGACATTTCATTCAAAACACCACATCTTCTCTCTCGTCGTCTGGGAGTGTGCATGCATCTTTCTTCATCAGGACCCAGGCACCATGTTTGGATGAGATCATAGAAGATGCAGAGGAGGATGCAGGCCCTTGGTAGACAGACCCCCCCCCACACACACATCCCCAAACCTAGTACATCTTTCCAGTAAGGTCTGGGGGCCACTGCCTCAGCTCTGCATGTGATGTTTATAGTATGCAGGCTCCTGGGGCCTGTCCCTCACCTACTGAGTCAGCATCTCTATGGCTTGGGCCTGCCAGCCCGTGTACCATGTGCTTTCTCCAGCTACTTCTTCTACACAGTAAGGTGTACAAGTCAGTAGATAGGTTTTAGCATTAGCATCTTTTTAAAAACATATATTTTATTTATTTATTTGAGAGAAAGAGGCAGAGAGAGAGAATGGGCGTGTCAGGGCCTCCAGCCCCTGCAAATGAACTCCAGATGCATGCACCCCCTTGTGTATCTGGCTTACGTAGGTCCTGGAGAGTCGAACCAGGATCCTTTGGCTTTGCAAGCAAATGCCTTAACCACTAAGCCACCTCTCCAGCCCAGCATTAGCATCTTTTAAGAGCAGTAAAGGGAGTGATGAATCCCAGGGCCTCTGAGGTGGCTAAATGATCTTGAGTGTGTTAGTGAACTCCTGCGGTTCTCATTGGAGCAACAGGGATAATAATGGCATTTACTTTGTCAGTGTTGTTAGGAGGATTAGACAAGTTAATCCATATAAAGCATTTAGAACAGAGCTGGGCACGTAGCAAGCACTTGAGAATCTTAGTTTGTATTATCACTGGCTTTCAGCATTATTCCAAGGGTCTCACCTAGCCTCAGATGGTAATCCTCAAAACAAAGCACAGGGAGGGTATTATTATTAAGGATTTGGGGCCCAGCAGTTCTCCTAGGCTCAGGAGGTTGAACTGCAACTTGAGTTTGGATTGGGGTGGGATTCAGTCCCAGTTCTGGGACATCTACCTCTGAAGTCCCCACTCTCTGTCTGACATCGAGCTGCCCTTGGTAGGTTTCTTCCCTGCATCTGCCATGGCATCCCGTTTTGCACCCGAGCCCTCAGGTCCACCAGACACTTCTGGGCTCAGAGAGGAGGGGAGGGAGGCAGCGTGTTGGTAGCGATGACCTATAGAATCCCATCCGCCTTGGCCGGGCTGGAGCAGCTCTCTGGGATCTGGTTAGCAGCTAATGATCGGTGGGCTCTGGCTGTAATGATCGGATTAGCTGCGCTTTAATCACTGTCTATTGTTTCAGCAGGGAGAGAATTTCACAGCTCATTGACTGCTCTGACTCCTAATCTACACGGAGGAAACAATGTGGCAGCCCATCAAATGCAATCAGCTGCTAATTGAAAGGAAATGGAATTTTACAATTACAGGCCACCTTTCGGTGCTCAGGATTTCGAAGCACTTCTCCCCACCCTGCTCTGCCAGCTCAGCACTGCCAGAAGCAGACAACCTGCTACCAATGTCTCTGAGTGGGGCATTGAGGACCTGGCTTGTTTCTCTCTCGCTAGCTTCAGAACAGCAGCAAAGAGAGATGGCATCCTTGCCAGTTGCAAGGCTGTCCTTCAAGGCTCAGAGCAAGGAAAAATGACTGAGCTGAGAGCCACCCTGTTTCACCTGCCAGACCTCACACCTTGTGGTCATGGGATCTTGGGCACACCTTCTTTCTTCCTCTGGAATCAAGAGGTTGACTCAGATGACCTCCAAGGTTCTTGTCGGTTGTCGTGAGTCTCTGCTGTTATAGTACAAACAGCTAAATGGTACCTCTTCCTTGCCCAGATATCTGCTTTCCCAAATGCTTCTAGGGTGACTGTCTTGGGTCTTCCAAAGGACTTGTCCTAATGAGAGTTTAATGGGACAGAAAGCAAATTTGGGAGCTATCCCACGCAGCCCTGTGATCAGACATTTCTCTCCCCCTCCTGGATTCATTCACTCCCTTGGATGAATATCAATCATGATTAATTCTAATAACAGCCCATGGATTGTTCTGGGTTCTGTCTTTTCCCCAGTGAGAGTCTGTGGAGACAAGGCTGGGACGGGGCTGCCAGCCAGAATGAGCATTGCTGCTCTGACCCTGTCCAGCCCCATCTCTAGCCGCCTTTCCGCTGAGAACAGGCCGGAGCAGCATCTGCATTGAGCTCTGGTCTGTGTCACCCCTCAGTCACACTTGTCCTTCCCAGAACACACTGAAGTTCCATAACCCTGCAGTGCCATGCTCTTTGAGTTCCCATGGCCTGGGGGCTTGTCTGATGTGCTTATCAAAGAGACGCTGGAGTCCCTCCACTTTTCTCCAGGCAGATGAGCTATGGAGTATCTCAAAAAAAAAAAAAAAAAAACTTTTAAAAGGCACAATCAAAAATAGTTTTCGTTCAGCCAAAGTTCAAGTTCAGTCTCATTTGCTTCTTTGCTTCGAAGAGCTCTCACACTGACCCATAGCCTGGATAGATGGGCTGTGAAGGAAGCAAAGAAAGGCAGGAACGTTGGCTGGGCCTCCCTCCATCAGCCCACAATGAGCTGGAAGCGGCTGGGCCCAGGGTTTAACCCAGGCTCACAGGAAGTCAGAGAGAACAAAGGCTGGAGTGAGTTAGGACTGAAGGGGAGGGGAGCGGAGGAGGCTGGAGCTGAGCTATGCACTAATGTGAACGAGATGGAAGCAAAACAGAAGTCCAGGCTGGAGGCAGAAACGGCCATGCCTCTAATTCCTACCAATCCTGCCTGTTGGCCAAAGGACCAGTTCCAGAGGGCCAGGGCAAGAGCAAGTTGGCTCCCAAAGGGTGACAAAGAGCATAAGTGGCACTAGTGGGCTTGTAGATAGAGATGGACAACACTCCTTCATGTTTACACCAGCCCCCACCAAATGTCATGGTCCCACCAGAAGACTGCTGGCTGTGATGACACCCAGGGTGGGTCTGCCCACTTCAGGGGGCCATGCCAGGAGAGATCACATATGAAAATAAGTGTGCCGTAGTGTTCCAGAGATGCAGGTGGTATTTGGGGTCTGTGGTAGTTTGAATAGATGGCCCCCCAACATACTCAGGATTTTATTACAGTTTGTAATTTTGATCTGTAGCCACCGGGCTGGAGGAGGTGTGGCTGGGCAGATGTTAAGTTCCAGCCCTAAGATGTGAGGGTGGATTTGGAATTCCAATGTAAAGATATGCAAAGTGTCTGAGCTCTGCCCAGAATTCCTAGAGGCACCTGCTGGCTTTTTTTAAAAAGTATTTATTTATTTCAGACAGTCAGAGAGAGAAAGAGAGAGAGAGAGAGGGACAGAATGGGTGTGCCAGGGCCTCTAGCCACTGCAAACTCCAGATGCATGTATCACCTTGTGCATCTGGTTTACATGGGTCCTGGGGAATCGAACCTGGGTCCTTTGGCTTTGCAGACAAATGTCTTACCTGTTAAGCCATCCCTCCAGCCCTTGCTGGCTTTTTAATGGTGGCTTTTCTCTCTTTTTCTCTGCTTGGACCTGTGAAAGCAGGCCAGCTTCTTCTGCCATTATGGAACTTCCCCGTGATCTGTAATTTTCAAACAAATCCTTCCTCCATATATGTGCCTGGCTTGGAAGTTCATCTCAGCGACCTGAAGCTGTCTGTGACAGGGTCCTAACCTAAGCCCCAAATGTTCTGACCTGTAGGTGGGGCCGAGCAATGACCAAGAAATAGACCTTGATCAAAGAGGCAGCCATGAGCTGTGTCAGTATATCTGCATTAAAGCTTTAATTGATATTTCAGTTAATCAAGGAACCTATATTTTATAGGGCCATTTCCCCCTTTCCCTGCCTTGATTATAATTCTCAGCATAAAACTTCACATTAGAACTGGGGTGTATTTTATTTATTTATTTATTTATTTATTTATTTATTTATTTATTTTTTTATTGGTTTTTTGAGATAGGGTCTCACTCTAGCCCAGGCTGACCTGGAATTCACTATGTAGTCTCAGGGTGGCCTTGAACTCACGGTGATCCTCCAACCTCTGCCTCTCGAGTGCTGAGTGCTGGGATTAAAGGCGTGCGCCACCACGCCTGGCTTCAGCTTCTAATCTTAACTGCTTTTCTGTATCTTCAGTGTAGATATTTAAGAGAGAAGATATGACTAGTTAGTTCACAACAAGTATATCAGCCCTTCCTGTCAGAGTAACCCACATGAGGTGCTGTAGAGTTGGTCAGGTCTGCACCCTCCTTAGATGGAACCTCACCCAAAGATGGGGCTACGTGGAAGCCTCGTAGAAAGACTTGTGGCTATGGTGGGTGGCTCCAGTGCATTCTACAATTCATTTATTTGTTTTTAAATATTTATTGAGCATGAATTTATGTCAGATACAGTCAGTGAGGATGAATGCAAAGCTGTGTATGTATCACATAGTCCCTGGCATCCCAGCACTCACACTGCAGTGATGGGGGCAAACAGCACACAGACGCTTTTAGTGCTTGATAAACGCTGTGGTAGATACCTGGCTGGCATGCTGCTGGGGTGAAGAATGGGGGGATCAACTCTACTTGAAGGAGTGAAGGAAGACTTCACAGAAGTGAAAATGAATGCATTAGGCGCTGAGGACAAGGAGGAAGGTTAATCCGGGAAGTGACAGGGTGTGTTTAGGGAGGAAGCTGGCTATGTTGCTGGCGTGACTAGCTTGGGCTTTGCAGGCCTTGTGGAAGCGTTTGGAACTGTTTTGTGAAAGAATAAGAAATTTCTCTGGGAGACTTCAGAGGGAGAATGCTAAGAGTTAGATGCTGTGGGCAGACAGAGCCTGGATTGGTTACTTGTCATCGCTGTGGTGAAATACTGTGCAAAAGAAATTTAGGGAAGGAAGGGTTTATTTTATTTTATTTTTTTATCTTTTTGTTTTGTTTTTTAATTATTATTATTTTTATTGACAACTTCTCTATTTACATACAAAAAACACAAATTTCCCTCCCCTCCCCCATTCCACTTTAGAACTCCAATCTCCATCATATCCCCTCCCTCTCTCCATTAGTCTCTCTTTTAATTTGATGTCATCATCTTTTTCTTCTATTTTGAGGGTCTTGCAAAGGTATTGCTAGGCACTGCAAGGTCATGGATATCAAGGCCAATTTCTGTCTGGACAATTGCATTATAAGGAGTCGTACCCTTCCTTTGGCTCTTCCATTCTATCTGCCCCCTCTTCCTCAATGGACCCTGAGCCTTGGAGGGTGTGACAGAGGTGTTTCAGTGCTGGGCACTCCTCCATCGGAAGGGTTTATTTTAGCTCACGGTTTGAAGGCACACTCTACTGTGATGGGGCTGACATGGCAGCAGGAGCTTGCGGCAGCTGGTTACATTACATCTGAGGTCAGGCAGCTTGTTTTCTTCTCTTTATACAGCCCAGCATCAAAGCCAAAGGACTAGTGATGCCTACATTTAGGGTTTGTCTTGCCACTTCAATTTATGCAATCTAGAAACTCCCTCACAGACATCAAGGAGATTTGTTTCCAGGATGATTCTTTCAAACCTGTGCAGCTGACCAATCAAGATGAACTATCACAGAGCCCAACGAGGAAGCTGTCCCACTCTGTCCTAGACAAAGAATGGCAAAATAAGGCTGGAGAGGTGGCTTAGTGGTTAAGGCACTTATAAAGGTCCTAGGTTCAATTCCCCAGTACCCATGTACTGGGGGAGGGAGGGGGGATGGGAGATGCATGCATCTGGAGTTTGTTTGCAGTAGCTGGAGGCAGGTGTGCCCATTCTCTCTCTCTCTCTTCTCTCTCTCTCTCTCTGCTTGCAAATAAATGAATAAAATAAAATAAAATAAAAAGAATTTTAAACCCTGGCATGGTGATGCACGCTTTTAATCCCAGCACTTGGGAGGCCGAGGTAGGAGGATTACCATGAGTTCGAGGCCACCCTGAGACTACAAAGTTAATTCCAGGTCAACCTACCTCGAAAAACCAAAAAATAAAAAAATAAAAAAAGAAGAAGAAGAAGAAGAAAATTAAAACAGAATGGCAAAATTTAATTTAGTTTAATTTAGAGAGGCTTTAATAGATTAAGAGAAAGAAAGAGTAGAGGTTATGGAAAACTGCCAAGGAGAACACAGGAGAAGGTAAAGCCACCGAATTGGGGTCATTTATAGGATCTGAATGGGGACTGAACTAACCAACCCTGATGCCATGTTTTGGGGCCGAGCTTAACCAATCACAATGCGAGGTTCAGGGTTAATCTTTCCAGGAATCTTAATTCTAGGAAGGAGGAACTTCTGCCTAAGGAAGGACTCAGGTTGAGTGTATGGAAACACAGATCTAGGAAATTCCTACAGGCCAGCGACAAAGAGAAGTGAGATCCTTCTCTGACCACTACTAAAGTGGAGACTGTGCTCACGTTAACTTTCAGGATGCCCAGTGACCCTTAACTGGCTCAGTGTCACCTCTAAAGCAACCCGAACTATTGTTAGAGAATTGGGGAGATGACCAATCTGGCTTCTTGGAGCTGAGTGGGGTCTTTGGGGATGGCAGTTGGGAAACTACTCCAGTGGATCTATCTAAGGGAAACACAGACCTGGACAAAAATGCTGGAGAGAAGGAATACAAGCAAGGTGGAGGGGAGTTGGACATTGAATAAATTGGGGCTCCTCAGGGTTCCCATTCTTGTAGAATATCAGGCCTTGGAGGAAACCCAGGTAGATGGGGTTAGATTGTCCCAGGCCCATCTGAGTATGAGCTGACTGTGAGCAAGAGGAGATAAAGTTAAAACAGTTGAGCATGTCTGATCTTTTTTTTTTTTTTAATTTTTATTTCTTTACTTGCAAGCAGAGAGAGAGAGAGAGATAGAGAGGCAGACAGAGAGAGAATGGGCACACCAAAGCCTCTAGCCACTGCAAACGAACTCCAGATGCATGTGTCCCCCATGCATCTGGCTTAAGTGGGTCCTGGAGAATCAAACCAGGATCCTTTGGCTTCGCAGGCAAATGCCTTATCTGCTAAGCCACCTCTCCAGCCCCGATCTTTAAATTAACCAAGTTAATATTAATTCTCTTTCCCCATGAAGATCCAGAAATCCATTTCCAAAGCTGCTCATGGAGTGACATGGTGATGTCTGGCGTGAGCTGTATCTGTTCTTGTAGACTCATATAGCACATGAGACATCAGAAGTGTCAGTGACACATAACCTTGACAAGGGCACAAGTCACTCTCCGTACTTGACTTTCTGTCTGTCCTTTTCTTTCTGAGTGCTTGAGACCCAGTAGGTAGCCAAAATTTACAAGGGCACAGGTCACTCTCCGTACTTGACTTTCTGTCTGTCCTTTTCTTTCTGAGTGCTTGAGACCCAGTAGGTAGCCAAAATTTAACTCTCTCTATGCTTTTGACATGTGTTTCCATTTCTTAACCGAGTCCATGGAAAACACCATTAACTGATCATGGCACTTTCCGGAGAGACCATGGAAATGTCTCCATCCTATTCAACTTAGTATACCAGGGGACTTTCCCACGGATGAACCCTCTTTGCAACTAGGGTTCAACTCACTCACAGTGGAGGCAGGGAATGAGAAACAGAGGTTGGAAGTGTGCATGAACTCCTAAACCATCAAGAGAGTCCTCTGAGAGCTGTCCACACCGCTGCCGGCCACATGTGCTATAGCCTCCATTGCCCATCCCAGCTGGATAGCAGCCTGATGGCGCTATTTTGATATTTTGATATGTGATATTTTTATTCTCACTAGACCCCTGCAAGCAAGGCAGGGAAAGTAAGTTCCCACTTTCCTTTCAAACAGCCTGAAAACCTTAGACCGAGGGCTGAGAGTTTCCTCAGCATGCAGAGTTCGGAAGGCCTTTCAATCCCTCAACAGGTATTGGCTGAGAACTGTAATTCATAACTTAGCGCCACACACGGAGGATAAAGCAAAAATCTGACTTGGACTTAGCTTTATTTTTTATTGCCCATATTGGAATTATCTCAGTATATTTGTTTTATACCTTCTTCCAGATTGTCAGTTCCCTGAGGGCAATGTCTCTGGAAAATATTACCGCTCCTAATCACAGCCTGGTGGCAGCACACAAGAACGCTCTGCAGAGACCAGGCAAGCGGCCTGGATTGGCCCAGCGTTGGCTGGGACTTCAGAGCTCAAGGATCCAGTTGCAGATCTTCCTGGCAGCCATCTTTCATGCCTGCTAGTCATTTAACCTGGCAGCGCGGGAAGGCCTAACCTCCAAATAGAGTGCAAAACCACAACCACAGCCCACAAGACCGTGGGACATGCAAATCAGCGAGCACCCAGTGGCAAGAAGAACTTTGCTGGGAGGTTCTGAGAGTCCCTCCAAGTCCAGCTACCACCGCTCTGGCTCAAGTCGTGGGATGATCCACAGCATCCCCCCCCCAAAAAAACCTGACACGTTCACAATCCAGAGGAACCTAAGTGCTTCTTAAACCTCAGATCTCTTGAGCGGTTGGTAAGAACGAGATGCATGGGATTGGCTGATGGTGATGTCACACCATGTCAGCCCCACCTTCAAAGTGACTGGCGTTTGATTCATGTGTAATTCCTTATCATAGACAAAGCGGCACTCAAAGAAATGTCCTTAGCATCAGCCTCACTCGTCACCCCAGGCACACAATGATGTCCCAGAAATGCATGGCCTGTCACGTATTATGACTTAAATATAGGCCTTGGATGCTTCTCTGGGTGACAGCGGGATGTGAGTGCTACCTGGGTATGGCCCCGGGGAGGGAGTCAGAGCTCCATCTTCCCCGCCTTCTTAAGGAAAGTATTGTTTCCCAGAAGTATTTCAATTAAAGCTGGAGAGGAAGGAGGCTTGCCCAGCTCCCCTTCCTGACATGTTAGGGTCAGAACAGAGAAGTCCTGCTCTGTGCCCCAAGTTCAACCCCCAGTGTCAGGAAAGCCCGCTTACTGAGTCACTGTGGAAGGAGAGGTAGGTGACGACACAGCTTGCCAGGCAGTTTCCATAGCGTTCCGTGGAGATGCTTTGTGAGAGCTATGCCAATATTTCTTAATAACTATAATAATAACGGGGATAGTGAGACATTTCCAATCCTGTCCCCCGTCCCCATGAAATGGGGGTTTGGTATGGAGTGGTGTGATCAGCGTGGAGTCTGTGATGCTGTCCAGTTTTGTAGAGGATGTGGCAATCTATGCTTGCATGTCTTATTATTTACCTAACAAAAGAAGAAGTGGAGGGCATTTGCTGGAATCTTCTCTGCAGTGGAGGAGCAGGAGAGCCCCAGAGCTCAAATCCCGTGCCTCCTTCACGTAAGGTCCCCAGGTACATGTGGGCTGACGGTTGGTGTCACATAGCAGCGTAGGTGGCAGTAAGAACGAGGCTGCTAGTGTCCTCCCCACACTCCCAGGCCTCTGTTCCTCCATGACGAACAAACCCGAGGCCTTTGCCTATTTTACAAGGAGGCAACTGAAGCTTATGGCTGACAAGATGGTGTTTATCCGTCTTACCACACTCCGCCCCCGGTCCCGTGGTTACTGTGCCATCTGCTTTCTTTCCAAGCATAAGTGTCAAGAAGACCCTTTGTGTGCTGAGGTAGCTCTGCCTGCTGGTCATTCTGTGCTCAGGCAACTAGGTCACTTTGCCCTTCTATGCGAAGGTGTCTTTGGCTTCATTCCCTTTGTTTTCTGGAATCCTTGCGTAGCGTCCTTCCAATCCACATGTATCAGGAATGAGATTTTTTTTTTTTTTTTTTTGGTCTAATCTTCCTGGGTGCAGGTGATTCCCAAGTTCCCCTGGAAACAGATTTGAAGCAAAGGCTGGTGGTGTGCGCAGGCTTTTGAAGAGAGTGAACTGATGGAGGGTTGACAGAGGAATATAGCATAGAAAGGAAAAGCTAATACAAGCTAATACACTATTGTGTGGGCAATGGGCGCTCATCCTCTGGGGCGAACCTCGTGAAATGAGAACTTCAGGACATACTCTCTGGAACCGCCCACCGGAAGTATGAAGGAGAAATACACGAATCCATCATCTTCTATCTTCCGTTCCTTATGGCCTGTGACTCCTGAGTTTCCAGCTGCACATGAATATGCCTCTCAGCTTTAAAGTCAGAGATCCAGGACAGGAAAGGAAGGGACGTGATGTGTACTGAGGCCAAGAGAACTGCGTGCACAAGAAACCCATGGGGGGATCCAGCCTGGATCCAACAGAACTGGTAGAGGTGGAAGCAGCTGGAGTAAGGGGAGTCAGGGAGCACAGAGGATGGGAAGTGAGCAAGACAGGAAGCTGTCCCAGGGCAGATCATGACTGTGGGGTAAGCGGTGGCTGGATCCTCCCTGCGGGCATCTATTTGGTCCTTACTGTTTTAGACAGGGTGTCAGGAGTCCAGGGTGGTCTCACATTTGCTATATAGCCCAGGCTATCCTTGAACTCCTGATCCTTCTGTCTCTACCTCTCAAGTGCTGAGATTAGAAGTGTGTGCCAATGTACCAGGTGGTGGGTATTTGCACCAAGGAGCACTGTCTTCCCCAGCTAAATACCCCAGGACTAAGGCTTGCAGGGGAGACAGCTGGGTTTATACAGATTAAGGACTGACTTTTTTTTTTTAAAAAATATTTATTTATTTGAAAGAGAGAGAGAAAGAGGCAGACAGACACTCAGAGAGAGAGAGAGAGAGAGAGAGAGAGAGACAATGGGTATGCCAGGGCCTCTGGCCACCACAAATGAACTCTAGACACATGTGCTACCTTGTGCATCTGGCTTATGTGGGTCTTGGAGAATTGAACCTGAGTCCTTTGGCTTTGCAGGCAAACTCCTTAACCTCAAAGCCATCTCTCCAACCCCAGGACTGACTTTTGATTCCAGGTGACCAGCTCTCTCTGTGACTCAGAACCATCACTGGGAGGACTTATTACAACACGGTGACACCATGTGGGGAACAGAGAGGCACTTGGCTGCCTCAGCAGCATGCTCCAGACCTCGCCGAGGGCCACTCTTTCAAATGAAGGGTGGTGTTGAAAAAGCAGAGCAGAAAGACTGATAATTATTTGAAACAAGCTTAAACATTCCGATTGCTCCAACTGCCTTAAATCACTCTGCCATATTTATACTTGACTAGTGTTCTACATAACAACTTCCAAATCAAAGACTTTTGGAAAATTTCAATCACTGTGTTTTGAAGTGATTGAGAGCTCTGGGCGTGAGCAGTGTAGAAATAAGGCATATTAACATTATTAGCGTGACAAATTTCCTGAAGTAGTTGCATTAAGAAATGATCAAGGCCTCAGCCTCTGTAAAGGAGAGGCAGCAGCATGGGGTTCACACATTTGGCTCTGGAAGGATTCTTAACTCTTTTGAGGCTGAGGCAGGATGAGTGGTCTGTAAAGGGTGCGTCCAGGTGGAAGGCATTGCCAGGCAGAGACCTGTCCTAAGAGGGCCGTGACTGAGAAGAAGCTGAAGTGGGGAGGAGGGAGGAAGTCACAAATGCACCTCACTTTTACGTGGCACCTAGAACAGGCCACGTGCTCTTCTAAATGCTTTCTGTACATTAATAATGTACGCACATTTGTACTGGCTACTTTTTTTGTTGCTGTGAACAAGTACCTAACCAGAAGCATCTTAAGGAAGGAACGAGTTTGTCTTGGCACACATTTTGAGCGGACATAGTTCACGATGGTTGCAGGAGCAGGAAGCTGGCTTATCATATCTCAGTCAGGAAGCAGAGGAGGAACAGGACATGGGGCGGGGCTATAAAACCACAAGGCCCACCCTCAATGACGCACTAAACTCTAACAAGGCTCCACCTCCTAAAGGTCCACACCTTCCCAAACAGCGACCCCCAGTGGGGACCAAGTGTTGAAACACAGAAGCCTGTGGGGGATCCTTGACATTCAAACCACAACAATATTTGACTCATAACTCACTCATAATTAATCATGAGCCTATTGAAGGCCTTGCTGATGGATAATCCTGACTGTCAACTTGGCAGATGTGTAGAATAGCCAAAGAAACAGACCTCTGAGTGTTTGTGCATGAGGACATTTCTAGAAGGGTTTCCCTGAGTTGACAACCTCCACTCTAATATGGCTGGTACCTTCCCATGCGCTGGAATCCCAGACTAAATTAAAACGGAGAAAGCAAGCTGAGCACAGACATTCCATTTTTTTTTTCTGCTTCCTGACTGTGGATGCCATGCCACCAGCCACCGCCTGCTGCCACACCTTCCTCATCACGAGAGACTGACTATGCCCCTCAAACTATGAGCCCAAATAAAACTTCCCTTCCTTAAGTTGCTTTTGTCAGGCATCTTACCACAGGCAGAAGAACAGTAATCAATACCGTGCTATATACAGATAACGAAGACGTCGTGACAGAAGCCAAACTACTCCACAGTGCCTACTCATGCAAGTGGGGAGAAAAGTCTTATTTCCAGTCCTGTAACATGACAGGGGCGTTTTCTCATTTAACCTTAACTTCAGAGAACCTTGTAGATTTTGCCTTTTTACTCAATAGCTAAGAACATAGAAGCCTAAGCTGATTGGTCATAGCACGCAAGTATGGGATTTTAATTCAGCTCTGCCTTTCTGGTCGCCTGGTTCTTGTTTCAGACCTCTTACTTTAGGGGTGAGTTACAGTTGAGGTACAGAGAGAGAAATAATCATACTATGCCCAGACCAAATTAAAAGACATCTCTCCTTTCTCTCTGCTGAGATTGGAACCTTTGCAGTAGTTTAAAGATGAGCGTTCAGTTCAATTCCAAGTAGCACATCCACTTCCAAATCTATAAAATGACAAACCTTGGCTTAGATGACCTCAAGTTCTCATCCAATTTCTTCATTGTGGAATCTCCCCTAAGACTCGGGAAAGGAAGGATGAGACAAAAATAAACATTTTTTTTTAAACAGTGCAGACAAAAATGAATGCCAGACAGTGGACCTGGCATTGTTCTCAATCTCCACCACCAGAGATCAGGAGAGAAGGCTCCCGGCGCACCACAGCTCAGAGGAAGGAGAGGCGAGCACAAAGCTGGAGTCAGCCAAGATCATGACTCCACCCCGTGCTCTACACCCAGAACCTCAAAATGTAGCTCTGCCTGAAAGCCAGGCAGGCTGAGGCTTGCCCTGCAGAGACAATTGGCTTCAAGAAGAAATCCCGCCCACTTCTCTGTGAGCCCCTCTGCAGTGATACTGGCATCCAGGGAGTCCAGAGTCCTCATCACAGAGTCTCACGGGGGACCAGCTGGTGTATGGGCACCTGTGGAACCCCTGAGGACTTTCTCTGGCAAGCTGCATGATGGTAGCAAGCTGGACTGGTATCCAGAAAACATTTTTTTAGAGGGGTGTTTTTCGAAGTAGGGTCTCGCTCTGGTCCAGGCTGACCTGGAATTTACTCTGTAGTCTCAGGATGGCCTCAAACTCACAGTGATCCTCCCCCCTCAGCCTCCTGAGTGCTGGGATTAAAGGCGTGCACCCCACCACAGCCTGCCTGCTCTGAACTTTTGCTACTTTCCTTGACCTGCTCATGTGCCCTGAGTTTCTCTCAGTCACATATCCTCATGTGTTCATGTTTGTGCTAGCGTGCTCTCTCTGGTAAGTCAAGGACGGGGTGAGCATCTTGTCCCGACTTGACAACGTAGGGGCAGGTGCCCCACAGAACTCAGTACAGTGCGCGACTCTTCTTTCTTGGATGTTGTTGGTTATCCCTTGTGAGCAAACAGCACTGTTCTAGCCCTCAGTAATCTAGCAGTGGCCAAAAATGAATCCCCTTCATCGTTTCACTTCAGATGGGCTAACAGTTAATACAGTCAGTTAAAGAGTTTATTTTTTAGGGGGTTAGAGGTGGCAGTTTTATTGGAGGGTGTTTAGAAATAGGATAGACTCTCGATCGTGGCCACAGGCCATCGCGTGTCGCAAACATTGACATCCTGAGGTCAGAACTGACCCCAAGGACTTCCCCGAACCAGTGGATTCTGTTAGCTTCCTTCTTTGTGGAGAGGTGTCCAGTGTGGCAGCCCTGCCTGTCCTGTGCTGCCGGAGCACCGTCTCTGCACCAGCCTGGATGGGAGGCCAGGGCAGGCTGAGTGTAGACGGTCCTGATGGATGCTGAGCCTCCGGAGGGAAGTGCCTGGGTGCTGCTCTTCATAACTGTGGGTCATACCAACTCACCTGATAATGAGTGAGCTGCTCAGCTCCCTAGACTTGATAGATCCAGAACAAACTGGCTTTTACCAGTTTCTTCCCTCCAGGTGGTAGTGTACTGGAGTGAGTGGATCAGCCCTGGATTATATCAAGTAGTGGATATGTGGAATTCCAAGTGTGTGTGTGTGTGTGTGTGTGTGTGTGTGTGTGTGTGTGTGTGTAAGCCCAAGGTTGATGTCAAGTGTCTCAATCACTCTCCACCTTATGCTTTGGGGCATGGACTCTCGCTGAACCCAGAGCTCACCAGTTCACCTAGTGCAGGTAGCTAAGCTGGTTGGGCCTCTGCCTCCTGAGTGCTGGGGTTGCAGGAAAACTCTGCAAAGCCTGGCATTCACATGAATGCTGGCATCCAAGTCCTCACTCTCTTGGGTAAGCTCCCCGGCCCTAGAATGTTCCTCTTCTCTCTGTGTTCAGGTGCTCGTCTTTGGTGCACGGTGTCCTTCAGGCCGGGTGGAATGAGAGAAGAATGATGCTGAAGACCAGGGTGTTTGTCATTGGTGGGAGGTCAGGGTCTCACAGGCACATTTCAACAGGGCAAGGGAAGGGAAGGAAGGCAGAATCAGTGTGGCCGCTGCTACCTAGGCCATATGAGAGCCACGGGGTCAGAAGAACGAGGTTCAGACCAAGCGTGTGAGGACAGCGTATGTTTCAAGGCATAGCTTGTAAGTGCTCTCTTCTCTTTGCAGGGAGTCCCCCCAAGTAAAGGCATCTAGGTCCCAGCACTGAGACAGGGATGAGAGGCTGCTCTACCCTCCTGCCATGCCTCCTGGCACATACTGCCGTGCTTGGCTATGCTCCAGCGACTGTAAAGGGACGTTGCACCTATAGCAGGTGTGAGTGACCAACCTGGAGTCGGTGTCACCACGTCGGGCTTGCTGACTCTCAGAAGGAAAGTGGGGTGAGGAGGCAGTGGGTGATCAGATCTGGATACGCCAGCACACTGACCCCCTCCTCAGATACACAAGGCAACAAACATGGTGATGGTGGCTTGTGCCACAGGTGTGAGGGCCTTTGTGGTGGATGCCACATGTCTGGGGGGCAGCAGTGCACCCATTACTGTTGGAATGGTAAGTCCCTTTCCTAGACTGAAGTTGCATGTACCCTTAGTACTTCAGGAAAGCCAAGACCAGGCCCTTGAACTTTTAGTGGAGTCTATAAATGTAGAGGCTTGCACAGCCTTATGTCTTTGTGTTTTGTTAGACAGGCTTTGCTCCTGAGTATGGGAGATGCCCCAGAGAGTTTGCATGCAGACAACGCAAGATAGGATTACTCTAGAGTAAGGGGCATGCCCATAAGAGCTCCAGTGCAGACAATCCCAGCGCACCCAGCCCTCTCTTTTCACCTTCGTGTCTGTCACAGCATCAGTCCTTTTGTTCCAGCCTCTTCTTTGGCAAGTTTCCTGGGTTGACTTCTGTCGAAGGTGGATTATTATTGGGGTATTGGATTCCGATAGCCCTGGACAGAGAAAGCCCAGAGCCCACACTGCTGTTCAGTTTTGATCTCCTGCACAACTTTCGGGAAGAAGTTGGCTGAACTGAGGATCAAAGATTTCTCCCCATGCTTCCTCTTCTCCCCTATGACAGCCGCCGCGCGTGTTCAGCCCAGCAACAAATTAACTCCTCTGCTGCCCATCTGCTCAGAATTTCTCACAGCCTTGTGGAAACTGCAGCCTGAGTGGACCCAGAGTTCAGAGAAGGGGATTTTTATTCAGTTTGAATGTACCTAAAAGTAGAGTATAATTTTCATCCATGCATAAGGACCTCTCAGGGAAGCTATTTATTTAATATTATTATTTTTTGATTTATTTTTATTTATTATGATAGAGTGAGAGAGAGTGAGCAAGAGAAAGAGAGAGAAAGAGAGAGAATTGGCACGCCAGGGCCTCTAGCCACTGCAAATGAACTCCAGACGTATGTGTCACCTTTGTGTGGATGCATCACCTTGTGCGTCTGACTTACGTGGGTTCTGGGGATTTGAACTTGGGTCCTTAGACTTCACAGGCAAGCACCTTAACTGCTAAGCCATCTCTCCAGCCCTATTATTATTATTATTTTTTAAAAAACATTTATTTATTTGTTCATGTGAGAGAAACAGAGAAAGAAGCAGACAGAGAGACTGAGTGAGTATGGACTCACCAGGGCCTCTTGTCACTGCAAACCTACGCCAGGCTCATGTACCACTTTGTGCATGTGGCTTTACCTGGATACTGTGGAATCGAATTTTCAGCAGTGATGGGCTCTACAAAAGGCAGGTGTATCGGACTGGGGAGCAAGAAGCTCAGTGTGTAAGAACACTTGCTATACAAGGTTGAAGACCTGTGTTTGATCTCCAAAACCCAGGTAAAAAGCCCGGCGTGGCTGTGCATGCTTGTTACCCCGGTGCTACAGGTCGGTAAGGACAGGAGGACCATTGGGACTTGTTGGTCAGCCAGCCTGACCAAAAAATGGTGTGAGCTCAGGTGGCAGAAGGCCTTGGCACACCCATACTCATTCTCATTCTCTTTCTCAATCTCTTAAGTATATAAATAGATAAACAAGTAAATATTTTAAAAGTTTGGAAGACAGATACTAAGAGAAAATTTGGTCTCTGCCTTTTCCACAGTATTTGAAGGGTGTTCTGCTCTTTACATCTTTAAACTAGAACAATAATAGAACTTCATTAAGTTAAATGAAGCACTTGACATTGAGACTAGCACCTACTAGGCAGCCAATATTTTACTTAACCTTGAGCCAACTAAAAAAAAAGGTCATGTGCAGAGTCCAATTCTAAGAAGAACTTTCCAAGCCCAAAAGATCTTGTGCTTGGATTATTTTCCCCTGGGTGAAGGGCCACATGCAGTCTTTTGAGAGCGCCGACAGTGCTCTGGCAAGCCTAGAACATCCTCGGGCCAAGGTACTAATGATTTAAGCGTTAATAAATCCAGAGATAGATCATTCAATTTTCCTTTAAATAAAAGAGGGAGGAAGATTCAGGTCAGGATGTCCTGAGGGTTTGACAGACTGTGAAGCCTTTGGAACATTTCTGAAGCAACTGAGCAGGTCTCACACCATGCTGCATTTCTGGACACTCATGCCTGCAGAGGGCAGAGTTGAACCTGGGGTCCTCTCCTCCCTTCTTTCTGGATCCGAAACTACCCCTGAAACCCCATTATGTTTGCATAACACTTTCATCCAGTCCAAGTATTTCTACATCTGTTCTCTCTTCATCCTCCCACACCCCCCCCCCGGCTGAAGAAAGATAGATAGAAAATGCCCATTTAATAGATGTGCCAACTGAGGTCCATAAAGTTCCATGTTTTCTTCAAATTCTCACAGTGGATGTGTCAGGGGGCCTGGGCTAGAAGTCTCCATCTGACGCTCAGGATTGGACTTTGTCTATTGGACCTCACCCTGACACAGGTGATCCTGTGAGCAGGGACACAGGAACACAGGACAGCCCTGGATCTGGGTAGGAGTGAGACCCTCTCCCACGGGGGATGCAGTGCTGTGTGGATTGGTATGCAGCTTGGTGGGCTCTGGCTAATCTCTCAGGGAACCCTTCAATCTGAATAACAATCGATGAGATTTTAAAGAAATTTGGGCCAATTTCCTGGAAGTCTATGATTAATCTAATTGCTGGGTTTTCCTCTGTTTTTGTCTCCCACTGTTAATTTCATTTATTTCCCTTTCTTCCCCCACACAGACTGCCTTGTCTCTGTACGCAGTTTTTGTCACTGTTGTTATTTGTCCGCAACATAGTTTGTCATTGGCGACGCATTCATGGGGATTGTTGTACTCTGTATGTTTGGGAATGAAAATTTTTCAACAGACAACACATTAGAGCAGGAAGAAAGAGCACTGGGCAGAATTTCAGAGCCCTTCTTCCAAGCCAAGCTCTGTGGATACCTGCTAAGCCCCTGGTCCCTCAGCTTTCCTGAGATTAAAGAGACCCTCCTGCTTGTCCTGGCTCCTCTCCATTAAAGAGTATCTGGGCTTGAGCAATAAACCTTAGGTCCAGAAAGGGTGTGACGAGCACAGGGCTGCTTGCCACAGTGACTGAAGAAGTGTAAAGATAATGTTTTGATCAAATATAATTGAAAACCCCTTCTTTTAGCACAGGGGTCTGGTTCTCTAGAGAAGCCCTCAAAGGGCGCTCAGTGGTAAAAAGTTTCTCAGACCCGATGGCCCAGTACATTCTACATTTGATTTCAGCCAAAAGGACAAGTCGTCACCCCGGTGCTTAGCTTGATACAGGCTAAGGCAGGAGTTGAAAAGAAATGGGAAGAGTCAAAGAAAATGTCAACACTGGCCGTGGCTGTGTGTTTTAGAAGAGTCCCAGGGACTCAGAGGTCACTGTAGCAGTTATACCTTCTCGCTGCTGGGACCCTCCCCAGCCCACCCCAGAAGTGGCATAGGGAAGGGAAGGATTTCTTTCAGGCTTAGAGTTTCAAGGGGAAGCTTCATCATGGTGGAGAAAAGCAACTGGATCCCAACATCACACATCTGCAGCAGAAAGAGAACAGCCTGCAGGAACAGACTCTGAATCCACACAGAAGGCTACACTTACCAGCCCGAGGTCCGCCCCCAGAGACACACCTCCTCCAGCTGTGGACTGAGGCCACCCAGAAGAGCGCAGGGACGTCTAGTTGGTCAGTGGGTGAATGAAGCTCAGCTTACAGCCGTGTGCTTCTCTCCCCTGACATGGGCCCAGCTTTGAGATTTCCACTGTGGAAGATCACAGAGGAGCAGCAGACCTGACCAAACAGCACAAGAAGGGATCAAGGTTCCCTAAAGTCTTAGGCTGAAGCAGGACTCACTGGCTGGAGACTGAGGCATAGAGAGGACAAGGTGACATGAATCTGGGCAGCAGCTTGTCACCTTTGCTCCCCTTTCTGTAACGTGCCACCTCTAGACCTGACGTCACCTCTGCCCACCTTTCTGTAAAGTGCCATCTCTAGACCTGACGTCACACCCTATGGGGACCTTTGGAGAAACATGTCATGAAGCCAACCTATGTCTTATTCTTCATTCAGTCTGGATCCAATGCAGGACTTAACGGTTCCTTGATTATCTCTGAAGCCTAGAGAGGACCTTTGTCACTGTCAGCCTAGCAGAAAGCAGAAAACACAGCAGTGCTTGGTAGGAGACCCAAGAGATTGTGATAATAACTCCCCTTAATGCTGGGTGCTGTGTGCACCTGCCTTATCTCATCTTCACGTTGAGCAAACACACTTGTAATGAATATCTATTTTATTTGTAGCATGTGTACATGTATGTTTGTGCATGTTTGTATGTGTATGGGTACGTGTGTACGTGTGTGGGTGGGTGCTCAGGCATGTGTGTGTGCGTGTTATCCAGAGGTTGACATTGGATATCCTCAAGCACTCTCCACCCTATTTTGCATGTGAGTGTGTGTGTAGAGCAGGCACAGTATGGTGGACTATGTGTGGCATAGACGCATGTGTGTGGAGGCCGAGGAGGGCTTCAAGTGCTCCTCTCTGTTGCTCATCCACGTGCTTCCTTGAGCTGGGGTCTCTCGCTCAACCTGGAGCTGCTGTTTGCAGTCAGTGAGGTCTAGTGATGCTCTGGTCTTCGTGCCCCTGCGCCCCGCGCCCCTCACAGACTGGGGCTACCGACATGCATGACCATGCCTAGTTTTCACATGTGTTCTGGGAAGGCAAGCTCAGGTGATCTCCTAGGCCCTCATGCTTAAGCAGCAAGTGCTCTTAAGTGCCTAGCCATCTCCTCTGCCCTCCACTTTTTAAATTTATTTTTTAAACGTATATCAGAACTAACTTTATTAAGTTATGTATTCAATCAGAAATACCAAACACAAGACATTTAAACAAATGCTCAAGTGCATCAATGCAATAAACAGCAAACTTCCCTCGTCCCATAAGGTCCACTTTATTGTTTTGAAACAGGTTCTCAGTGAACCTAGAACTCACACCAATGTGGTTAGATTAGCCAGTGAGGCCTAAGGATCTGCTGTCCCCACCTCCCCATTTTAGGATTATAGAAGCGGGCTGCTGTGCCATGGCCAGCATTGGAGTGGGGAACTGAGATTCCAAATAGCCTTTCATGCTTTACCTGGAAACCACTTGACAGACTGAGCCATTTCTCACCAACCCCTAAATATTTATTTTACAATAAAGACCAGCTATATGAGTTGAAAAGCCCATTTGCTGGAAAAAAAAAAAAAAACCATAGGGCTGCTAGTTAAAAAATAAAAAAATAAAACATAGAGACTATCAAGATGGTAAGAGCAGAACCTTGAAGCCAAGCACAGAGCCATGCTGAGCATGGCTATGCAGATATATAAGTCCCACACCTGCATGCTCAGGCCTGCTTATAATAAAAGACTTGCTGTCAATGCTAAATAATTTCTTCAAGATAACAAAGATAATAAGCTGAGGGCCTGTTTGACGGCAGAATGCGAACTTTTGGCCACTCTGCTTCAGTGATTCAAGTTAGGTAGACGGATAAGTTATATATTCCCACGTGGGGCGGCCTCAGGATTTGCGGGCCTATTCCCTTGAACCCCCTCAGCCTGGCTGCACTGTGGGTACTGCTTGGGAGACGAGTTGCACAGCTGGGTTTCCAGGCCTCGGTGTGCTGACCCATGTAAACACCCTCTTGCTGTCGAGGCAGCTGCTTCCGCTGGACATCGTTGGCCTCAACTAGGGGCAGCAATGGCTGCAAAGGGGACAGCAATGGCTGCAAAGGGGACAGCCACAGCAAGGCGCAGGCTTGCATGCCAGGAGCTGTGCACATTTGGACCACAGACCTCATCCGTACCAGATGAAGGTACAACCTCTCTCAGCAACATACTCCAGCCTGGGCCTCAGGCTGGCGTCATTGCTCATAGTTGTTCTGCCATGCACACTGTAAAGGCAGTGTGGAGCGGTGCCCTGGTCACGTCTCTGCGATCTCTGTCCTAGGGCACCAGGTTCCTCTGCCCATTTTCTCCTAGGAACATCGATCGTCCTATAGCTCCGTATCTCAGAGTTCAGATGTGGCAGCGAGGTGTGACCCAACTTTCCTTCACCTTTCACTGTTTGGGACTTTTCACCTTCATTTTCACCTTCAAATATTCAAAGTGAAAGATCTCACCGGAATCTCTCTTAGCTGAATTTGGTGGTACTCACATAGATGACACAGGGCCTACTCGCAAATCACACCAGGGCGTGAAACCAGCAGACCTCCTGCATGTGCTTTTGTCTGGAACGGGAGAGACAGGTGGCCCCAGAGTGAGGTTGTGGGGCAGATCAAGCCTGCGCTTTGCTGGGGGTGGAAGACATAGCAACCAGTGAGGCAGCGACTCCCTTCCTGGGGCTCATTATGGTCTAGCAGACAACACAGAGAGCAATGATAATTTTATCAGCGCTTCTTAGCTATAATGGAGAAAAGTGATGAGGGAAACACAAGAAGACATGAAAGTGTCTCTAGGTCTGACCTTGTCAGGGGAAGAGGTCTGAAGAAAAGACATTGCCCCGGAAAGTCATAAGCAAGAGGCAGTAGCCAGGAAATGGGGTTAAGGAGGCAGTGGCTCCAGAGAGATCTGGCACCCCTCAGCTGGGGCTATGCCTGGGCTATGCCTTGATTACAGTCAAGCCATGTAAGACAAGATCTAGAACTGCACAGGGTTGTCCAACATGACCGGGGCAGAGAACACCCACATTGAGCTGTCCAGCCATTTTTAGCATTTCTTGGCTGCAGAAGAAGGCAGGGGTTTTCCAGGAGAGGTAGGGACTCTAATGGTGAGACTGTCAGAGTGCCTAGCATGGTGGGTGGCACAGGGTCACCTCCAGGCAGCTTGGCTCCTTCTAATCCTTGGTGGTAGTGGGAAAAAAAACCAAAAAAACAGGCTGTCTGAGGCTTGAAATCTGTTCTCTACACTAGCTTTGTGATTGGTTAGCGAATCCAGTTAGAGCATTTGAGTGAATGAGGGTCTTTGCACATATCAGACGCATGACGTAGTCTGCTCATTCTTCCTTGTCCAGCCTGGAAGAGGAGATAGTCCCATGTCCACAGTTTATAGTCTTCAAAGCCAGTTCATGTGCATTGTTTCCTGAAAAGAACCTTCTAGTGGGACTTGTCATCTGTGTTTCCTGGAGATGCAAACAGAAACTTAGCAAGGACTATAAGCCAGTTCGGAGCCCCGGCCTCACTCAGGAGCCTACCTGCATTTAACAGCTACAGAACAAAAGGACAAAGAGGGTCTGGAAAGATGAGTAAAATTCTTACTGTGCAATCATGAGGATGAGACTTTGGACCCCCAGCACCCACATAAATGACATGTGAGTGCAGTGGATCACCTGTAATCAGTGCTCAGGAGGTGAAGATGTGATCCTGGGGCAAGCTGGCTAAGTAGACTAGCAAACACAGGGAGCTCTAGGTTAAAAGTAAGAGATTCAGGGGCCTGGAGAGATGGGTTAGTGGTTAAGGTGCTTGCTTGCAAAGCCAAAGGATCCCAGTTCGACTCTCCGGAACCCACGTAAGCCAGATGCACAAGGAGGCACATGCATCTGGAATTCATTTGCAGTGGCTGGAAGCCCTGATGTGCCCTTTTTCTCTTTCTTTCTTTCTTTCTCTCTCTCTCTCTTTCTTTCTCTCTCTCTTTCTCTCTCTCTCTCTCTCTCTCTCTCTCTCTCTCTCTCTCTCTCTCTTTTCGTTCTGCTTTTCTCCCTAGTAAATGAATAAAATATATTTTAAAAGTAAGAGATTCAGCTGGGCATTGTGGCACATGCCTTTAATTCCAGCCCTGGGGAGGCAGGCAGAGGTAGGAGGATCGCCATGAGTGTAAGGCCATCCCCACCCTGTCTCAATGAATAAGATGTAGAGCCATTGGGGAAGACGCCTGGCATCATCCTGTGGCCTCTGCATGTTTGCAAACACGTGTGGTGTGCAAACATATACATATGCATACACACGGGACACCACACACACATGCAAAAAAGCAGAACAGGATGCTGGGGTTTCTAAGCAGAAAAGAAGTTAAGCAAGTTTCCTTGGGATGACCTTCAATAGAGACCAGTTTGGTGTGAGGTGGGCGGGGACATCCAGGTGGAAGGAGCTAGGACATTCAGGAAAAGCCAGGTCCCAGAGCAGGCCAGAAAGGCCCAGGTAGCTGCGCAGGCAGGCAGATCTGGGAGTGAATGCAGGCCTCCAGACGCTTCTCCTGGCTCCTTCTCCCTCCCTAGAGAGCTTCCCTCCCCTGGGGGCTCTCAGCACCTCCCACCTGGGCTCTGTCCAGTCGCTCTGCTCTTGCCAGGGGCTGAAGTGCTGGTGGCCAGGCTTCTCCAGCTCGCCTCCATTGGCCAGACTGAGTCCTAGCCCACTCTGGATATTAGAGCATTCTCTCATTTGAAAGGCTTCTTTATTTTTAGTGCTAAATCAACAAAGCTGTTACTGTCATTTTCCATCAGACCGTCATCTTCCATGGATTCAAAATTACACTCAGCTGCAAACTATTGACACTCCTCTTAACAAAAAAATGGTTTTAATAAATCTTTACATTAGCCTATGAGATAAAAAAAAATCTTTACCATGAAATATACAAGTGTATAAGTGTTTTATGAAAGTTTTATTAACTTTACAAAAGAAAAATTGGCAGTGGACCATGAACATCCTGTACTCCTAACACGTGGTTATAAATTACATGTTCTTTCCAATAACATCTGAAAAAGAGACTGTAATTTAAATTTCAAAACCACTTGGCATACCTACTATATAGTGCTGACATGAAGTAAAAGGAGGAACTAGAGAGGCCCAGACAAAGAAGGGAAATATAAAGACATCCTTAGCTAAAAAAGCTGCTGATGGGTACAGTCCCCCCTCCAGCTGGACAGGGATCAAGTATGCGCTTGTCAGATCAGTCAATGTACTGTTCAATCTGGGATTCTTCCTTTCAACAAAAAGAGAACTTAAGTGGTCGTAATCATCGCCTGCAGAACTTTATCTCCCAGATACCTTCTTTATGTCAGGATTTCTCAATGACCACTGTGGCTGGCAGAGGGATCAAAGTTGTTATTAAACACAGATGCAAACTCCCCAGCCCATGCAGGAGGTGGGAGTGAGGGTGCCAGCTCTCTTCCTCCCTCCATCCCTCCGTCCCCACCCCACCCCCCGCAGATGCCAGCAGACCTCTACCTGAGTGACTTTTCCTTTGCCTGCTCCTGAGAACTCCAAGTCAACTTTCCGTCGTGTCTGTCCGGTGTCGGGACTGGGGGCCAGCTCTTCTCCGCAAGTGAGTTTGTGAATGTCAGGAAGACTTTTGGGATATTGATGCTACCTGGTGGCATGCTTGGCACCTGTTGAAGTCCTTTGGGAGTAAGGAGATGGTGGGGTGTTGGGCGTTGCTAAAAACGGGCTGCGGCTGTGAGGAGGCTGACCTGAACTGTTGGACGTGGCTGGGGACCCTGGGCTGTGGGGTTGCAGCTGGCCCTATCGTCAGGAGTCCCTGGCGACGGTGACTGGCTTTCCCTACGTTGTAGGCTGTCGTGTGCCCTGTCATCACCCAGAGTGGGCAGAACTGGTGAGGCCCTCCCCCTGGACCCCAAAAGGCTCTGACCACTCCATAAGTCAGACTTTGCCCCCACAGTTCCTGACCTTGTGGCTAGCTGCCCAAGAGACCCTCATGTGGCTGAAGTCTCACCCCCCACAGCCTTCCGTCATTCCCCTTCTTCTCTCGCAACTCCTCCCCCCACAGCTGTGAAGTAACTAGTTCTTCCGCCACCTAGATAACAGCCCATCAACTGTGCATCCGATCACCATACAGTCTGTACGTGCCATCTCAACCTTTCCCAAGTGTTTATAAACCCACTGCCCTTTTGAATAAACGAGTGCTGTCCATCAGACGGTCTCCCGTCATCGTCGTTGCACTCACCTGCTGCTCCAGGATGGACCCTGCTTCCCCCCCAACTCCTCCCTCCCTTGCCCGGGACATCGGTGGCCAACAACCTTAGGAAACAGTAAATACCCACAGTGGGGGTGTGTGTCAATAACCCACAGTATCATTCACTGCTATGGAGAAGGCAGATACCTACCGGGATGTTAGCGGAAAGAGCTGGCCTTCAAGGAGACTTCATTACAAACAGCCATGATACAAAGTCACACAAACCTATATTCAACAACTGGTCTTTCTAGGCCTGTACTGTGTGATTCCAAGCACGTTCCCTACCTTCTCTTTTTCCTTTGAATCATATCAATACTGGCTGAGTGTCTGAAGCTACCGTGTGTGTGTGTGTGTGTGTGTGTGTGTGTGTGTGTGTGTGTGTTTGAGCTCCTTATTAATACAGACTGACGCTGTGGCTCAGGGGTCACCTCTTCCAGATCCAGGAATTTGGCACCTATTGCAAAAATAGCTTATGGGAGCTGGAAGGAGGGAGGCACCCACACTCCTCCCTGCTCTGCAGGTGCCGTCACCCAAACCTGATCCTCTCCTTTCTTTCAAATGGTGACATTTTTTTGCTTGCCATTTATAACAATCTCGGTTTTTAAGAGGTGTTCTTTAGTTGGGGGTCCCAGGCCCCACAGCCAGGTAGAAGAGCCCGTTGAGATGCCTTCTTAGGTGGTAGATGACATTGCGAACTCCGGTCAGGTTTCTGATTATTGGACCAGGGCCCGGGTCTCACAAGGAGCTCGCCAAGACATTTTTTTTTGCATTGTGGGAAGAGTTTAAATTCATCTCTGCTCAGCTGAGAAACATATTTATGATTCCAACAGAAATACCGAGGTGGGAGACTCCTGCTATCACAATCTTCCTCTGCCCTGCACCTTGGTACGGTTAATTTATGAAATCGTTTTCTTTCTTGTTGCATTCACTCATTGAAATAAAAAAAAAAAAAAAAAAAAAAGCCCAGCTCGGGAATCATCTTGGAGAACGGCCTAGGTGGGGATCAGAAAGGCGCCGTCTCCGGTCACAAAAGGGAGATCTGTGTCCTTAATGGAAAAGCGCAACAACTTTGGGTCAAATAAATTATTTTCTTCCAGTTTAAAATAAGTGACGGTCCTTACAAAGTAGAACTTGCCCTCCTTCCGAATGTGTTGAAGGAAAGTGACATGTGTCTGGATGCAGAATTACAAGGACGTCATGTTAATCGGCTGGGGTTCCATCACCAGGCAATGGGGCGAGGGTGCTCGCACTGCTTGACAACAGCTGTGACTGTGTGGAGGTCACACTCGGGGGACCGGGCAGGAACTGACAGTGGCCAGCCAGGGCTGCCCAAACTTCATTATGTGGGAAAAATACAGTCAGAGGAAGATGCAGACGATCTGAGAATCGGTGAGAAAAGTTCATTTGGACTGACAGGAACTTGATTAATTTCCAGCCCGGTGTGGGGTGAGGCCTCCCTGACTTGGTCTGCAGCATGTTAATGGTAGTTCGAGAAAAAGCAGCGGCCCAGGAAATGCATTTGGAGGTGTGTTGGGGTCCCCCCCAAGGCCAGCTCAGGAGGGACAATAGGGTCTCTGCCGAATTGGGGTGAGCAGCGCAGAGTCACGACACAGACTCCGGGAGTTGGGTGAAAGCGGAGCGAGAATCCACAAACTCGTTTATTTAGCACAATGCACATAGGGTTTAAGGGGCTGTTAATCCTTGTATGGGGCGGTCCCCTTTTGGTGACCAATGACAGCCTGTCTCTGGACAGGACATCTCGTAGTAGGCTTCTCGCGAGCCTGGGACTGTAACTGTTGTCACATCAAGCCTGTGCAAAACGCCATTTTTACAGAAGCCACTTCCTGTTGTCTTCTGCCATGCGGTCTGGCTAGGACCAGGCCTGTATTGTGCCATACAGAGGTGCGTCCCACCCTCCACGGCTGCAGCATCCAGGACACCAATGGCTGCAGCCATGGAGACATGGGCCAGGACGGAGGTAGGTATGTGATTTCTGATTTATCTCTCAGAGATAACACCCCAGGAACAGACAGGTCCAATGAGTTGGCCAAAGGCAGACAGTCTAGGGTGGTTCCGAAGGCAAATCTTTAATCTTCCCTGGGGTTGCAGTCAACTGCCCAGTGCCGAGAACTTCCACCTTGTGCATCTGTCTTAGGTGAGTTCTGGGCAATCGAACCTGCGTCCTTAATCTTTGCAGGCAAGTGCCTTAACAGCTAAGCCATTTCTCCAGCCCTGAGAAGAACTTCCAAACGTGGTGGAAGGAGCTGCCTTCTTCCATATATCCAAGCAGAAAGAGAGAGAGAAAACGCAGCAAGCAAACACTAAAAAGTAACAAACCCACCAGAGCTCGGATCGCTCTCTTGACACCTTTTGGCTGGAAGCAGATGGCCCCAGTGACACACCCCTGCCGGCTAGGATGACAAGTAGGACGGGCAGGCTGGGACCGGAGGAGAAGAGAGGATCCCACTGCCTTAGAACCGGACAGCCAAGAGCACTAGAGACGGTGTGCCTGAGGGAGGCTGGTGGCAGGGCAGAGACTTTGAGGACAAATTTCAGAGCCAAATCCCAGGGTCACGCTCAGGTTGTGTGAGGTATGGAGGAACGTTGTGAGCCTGGGCCCAGATTCCCATGGAGGCATGAAGCCAACAATGGAAAAAGGTGTCAGGTACCTAACAAAACAGTGAATTCTTTCATTGTGACCTCTCCCTTCGCTCCCTTGCTCTCTTTTCATTCAACTGTGAATGCTTGTCCTGTAAGTATTATCTGAGCAGCTCTTCGGAGACAGACAGTGGGATAAAGAGAAATGAGACATATGCCAGCCCCCGGTCCCTAGGACACAATCCTGTAATCAAATGCATACACCAGAAAAAAGGTAGAGCTGCTGTCATGGTTGGGATGGGAAACGGTCCCCACAGGCTCATGCTTAAACGTGTGGTCTGCAGCCGCTGATGCTGTTGGGGGAGGGTGTGGAAGCTTTCAGACATGAACTCTGGTTTCTGAAGAAGGTTGTAGGGGTGGGACAGCTGTAGGGTTTGTTGCAGTCAGGTTCGCATTGCTGGCAGAAATCACTCGACCAAGAGCAGCTTTTGGGAAAACGGGGGTTTATTTTGGCTTACAGACTCGAGGGGGAGCTCCATGATGGCAGGGGAGAACGATGGTATGAGCAGAGGGTGGACATCACCCCTTGGGCAACATAAGGTGGACAATCGCATCAGGAGAATGTGCCGAACACTGGCATGGGGAAACTGGCTATGACACCCATAAGCCTGCACCCAGCAATACACCACCTCCAGGAGGTATCAGTTCCCAAATCTCCATCAGCTGGGGAACCTAGCATTCAGAACACCTAAGTCATGGGGACACCTGAACCAAACCACCCCAGGGTTATAGGCAGGCTCAAGTTCCTACCTGAATTCTTTGCTTTCTGGTCAGGCAAGATGTGAGGAGTCCCAGCCATACCTCCTACAGTTCTGAACTGTCATGTCTTTCCTGCAGTGATGGACTGCGCCCTCTCAAACCGTGAGCCGGAATAAATCTTTCTTTTGTTATGTTGCTTCCCATCAGGCATTTAGTGACAGCAGTGAGAAAAGTAAACCATAGAGCTGCAATTTACCTGTTAGGGTCATGGAAGCCTAAAGGAGGTGTAATGGTTATTTTGCTCAATACTCTGCTCAAACGTCTGGCAAAAAAAAGCAACTTAAGGGGGAAAAAGGGGCATATTCTGACTCACAGTTACAGTCCACCGTGTTGAGGAGCACATGGAAGAAGAAGCCTGGGGCAGCTGGTCACATTGTGTCCACAGTTGGGAAGTTGAGAGAGATGAATGTGGGGGCTTAGCTTGCTTTCTCTGCCTCTCATCAGTCTTGGGCCCTAACCCATGGCATAGTGCTGCCCCCATTCACGGTCGGTCTCTTCTCCTCAGTGAAACCTCTCTGGAGCTATTCTCTCTCTCTCTCTCTCTCTCTCTCTCTCTCACACACACACACACACACACACACACACACACACACATGCATCCAGTGTGCATATGGCCTATATGAGACTGGCCCTGAAAAATGGGTGAAGGCATGTAGGGTAAAGAGAGGATGGATTTTTCCCCTTTTCCAGAGGAGGAAACAGGCTTGTGTGCCCTGAGCCATTGCTGAGCTAGATCAAGGGTCCAAGCTATCCACTCCCAGTGTCCATCCCACCCACTTCAGGGAGCAGGTGATGCTCCAGAGTCCTTTGGGTATAGACAGACGTGACACAGTCTCAAATTTCCAGTATGCCTGACTGGGCTGGGAAACCAGAGACATGCTGAAAGGACCATGTGCATTGAACTTACTGGTTGACTGGGATAAAATCTAAATGAAGTATTGAATCCAATGATGCTGAGACTGAATAACTTAGTGAAGTGTTATTAAAAAATATTTATTGGGCTGGAGAGATGGCTTAGCGGTTAAGGTACTTGCCTGTGAAGCCTAAGGACCCCAGTTCAATTCTCCAGGTCCCACATTAGCCAGATGCACAAGGGGGCGCATGTGTCTGGAGTTCGTTTGTAGTGGCTAGAGGCCCTGGCGTGCCCATTCTCACTCTCTCTCTCTAATAAACAAATTAAAATAAAGTTTAAAAAATTAAAAAAAATATTTATTGATTTATGTATGAAGGGAGGGAGGGAGGGAGAGAGAGAGAAGGGAAAGGAAGGGAAGGGAAGGGAGGGTAATGGAAGAGAGAGAATAGGCATGCCAGGACCTCTTGCTACTGTACATGAACTCCAGATGCATGTGTCACTTTGTCCATCTGTCTTTACGTGGGTACTGGGGAAGTGAGCCTGGCCAGTAGGCTTTGCACACAAGAGCCTTTAACTGCTTAGCCATCTCCCCATCCTCCTTAGTGGTTTTGCCATTTGTCTTGTTTTGTTCATTGGTGGGTGGGTTAGAGGAACTGCATGTACCCAGGGCATGGGAGTGGGGGTCTGAGCTAGGACATATCACTAGGACGGTTGAATCAGTAACTCAGGCATGATGAAGTTAGAATGGCAGTGACCACCACAATTATGCCATACAGAACCTGTGTGTGTGTGTGGGGGGATAACACTTACAAAACACCTTCTGTGTGCCAGGAGGTACACTAGAGATTCCAGACATGAAGGCAAAGCTTTGTTTATGACCTTATGGGGGCTTTTGTTACCTGAATAAGATATGCAAAGTATTGGGCCCATCACCATTGTGTCATGGATGATCGAGGAGGAGAAAAAAGTCATCAAAATTGAAGAGAGACTAGTTGGGCAGAAGAAAGGATTCAGTGGAAGGGGAACCAGAGAAAGGGGAACAAAAAAAAAAAGGTAGTGGGAGGGATTATAATCAAAATACATTATGTACATACATGGAGAGATGGATTAGCAGTTGAGGCATTTGTCTGTGAAGCCTAAAAACCCTGGTTCGATTCCCCAGTACCATCATACTCCAGATGCACAATGTGGTACATGTGTCTGGAGTTTGTTTGCAGAAGCTGGAGGCCCTGACGTGCCCATTCTCTTTCTCTCTCTCTAATAAATAAACTCTTTTTTTTTTAAAAAAATAAAGTTTAAGAAAAGGCACAACTAAATCAAGAGAACTAAGGATGGAGAGATGGCTCAGTTAAGCCATCTTAACTGATGGCTCAGGCTAAGGCACTTGCCTGCAAAGGCTAAAGATGCAGGTTCAATTCCGCAGTACCCACATAAAGGTGATGCATGCATCTGGAGTTTGTTTGGCAGTGGCGATAGGCCCTGGCACACCATTGTCTCCCCACTCTCTTTCTTCCTTTCTCTCAAATAAACAAATTAAAAAATAACAAATAAATTAAGAGAACTATACAAATCAGTTAAAAAAAAAAAGTTAGTTAAAAATGTATTTGAGCCAGATATGGTGGCGCCAGTACTCAGGAGGCAAAGATAGAAGGATTGCCATGACTTCAAGGCTACCCTGAGACTAGATAGTGAATTCCATGTCAGGTTGGGCTAGAGTAAGACCCTACCTCAAAAAACAGAATGCACAAAAAATATTTGGCTGGGGGTGATGGCAAACACCTTTAATCCCAGCACTTGGGAGGCAATGGTAGGAGGATCATTGTGAGTTCAAGGCCAAGGCCAGCCTGGGACTACAGAGAGTTTCAGGACTGCATGGGATAAAGTGAGACCCTACCTTGAAAAGCAATATATATATTTGAACTCAGCCCTTGTAGCTCTGAAGTCAGTGTTTTTCATCCCCTTGGTGTCAGAAGGAAGAGCAGCAACCTGAGTAAAGACATCCCTTTCCATAGTTGCTCACTCCTGCTCAGTGGCATTCTCTGCCTCACCCTGTCTCGGGGCCCTGAGTCACCTTCTCCTGTCTCTAGCTGGCATCAGCCAACAAGCACCGAAGCCAGCAGTAGTGTCTCCCGCTTCTGATATCCCCAGGCCTGGGGAGCAGCAAAGACATCAGCTTCCCATGGCTGTTCTTCATGTCAGAGAGGAAGCAGCCGGATGGATGAGAGCTGGGTTTTGCCATTAAGAGTGAGAGGGGAAAGCATGCCTTCGTTTGAGATGCAGATACCCCATATGAAAGTCTGGCACAGCCAAGTACAAGTTGATATCATTTTGAACTGAAACTCTATTCTGAAGCACACCATGTAAATAACAGAGAGGGGCTGCTTCTGCTGAGCTGAATGGGGGTGACCACTGATGCCCCTCACTCTGCTGAGCTGAATGGGGGTGACCACTGACTGAGGTCCCTCACCCTTGAACCACAGCTCAAGACCTCAGAGCCTCTTTGAACCCAGAATGGAAACCGAGGACTGTATAGATAATTATTGTATAAAAATTTTAAAGTCCTAATTTTGTCAGAACTCCAAGGTCCCTGTGTGAGAGAGGTTAACCCAAGAGCCTGGACGAAGGAAAGACAGAGGAAGGGAGAATTAACTCACACTTGCTGGGCACCTAGTAAGCCCAGGTAACCTGCATGCATAGAAACATCGCTCCATTCATTTTATACTCAAGTCCTTCTCCTCCTCCTCCTCCTTCTTCGTCCCTGCCTCGTTTCTCAGATGACATAAACTCTAAAGGGTCTCCTTTATGACCTTCCAGGTCACATAAGCACAGGAAAAGAATATGATTGACTTCAGTCAGATGCTAAGTGGCAAGAGGACATGGAAAGCACCCAGCATGTGCAGGGTCTCAGGTCATAGCATCCAAGATGCAGAAGAGCCATGCACCGCAGTGTCTCACAGAGAACTCTGGGGTGGGGGCAAGGGACTGGGATTCTAGCCCTGGCTCTGCCATTGACTTCCAGACAAGGGGCCTCACTGTGGTTACCTTCTAGTTGCTGGGACTAAGCACGTGACCAAAAAGCAGCTGGGAGGAAAGGTTTTACTGTGGCTTTCAGTCTCGAGGGGAAGCTTCATGATGGCAAGGCAAACGTGGCATGAGCAGGGGTTGGACGTCGCCTCTGCGGCAGAAGGTGGACAACAGCAACAAGAGAGAGAGAGCTAAACTCTACAGAGGAGGAGCTGGCTATAACACCCCCCAGCTGGCCCTCAACAGCACACTGGCTTCTGTAAGGCTCCACTGCCATCAACTGAAGACCAAGCGTTCAGAACGCATGCGTTGATCATTCAAAACACCGCAGCCCTCCTTGTGCAAGGCCTGGGGCTGGGCTCAGCAATGACAGGAGACCTGAAGTTTCTGCGAGATGTCAGGGTTGATTCGGAACATGATCAGTTGCTAATCGCATCCTAATGGCTGCATCATTCTATCTCAGAGTAGAGGGCGTGCTGTTAACGTCCACTTCCTGTTGCCACAGAAGCCAGCAACAAGGTCCAGAGCATCAGAGGTAAAAGAGCTGGGATGGAGTTCAGGCTTCCGTCCTGGCTGGCAGTGCGTCCTTGAGTGAATGACTCAACTTACCATTTTAAGACCACTTTCTTTTTTTTAATTAATTAATTAAGTAATTTACAAGCAAAGAGAGATAGAAGAGAGACAGAATGGGCATGCTGGGGCCTCCAGCTGCCCAAGTGGATTCCAGATGCATTCACCACCTTGTATATCTGGCTTTTTGTGGGTACTGGGGAACTGAACACGTGTTGTTAGGCTTTGCAGGCAAATGCCTTAACCACTGAGCCATCTCTCCAGCCCTTTAAATCTGCTTTCTATTCTGTGCCAACCTCCTCTTGTGGAGGTTAATCAGAAGACAACCTAAGAAAGCTTCTGTCACACAGAGGCAGTACAGGATCACCCCTTTCTCTGCTTCCTCCTCCCCTCCGTCTCACTCTTCAAAGCCTGGGTGACTTGGTACCAGCACATCTTCCTTGAGCCTCCCAAACTGAGTTTGTCTGCAGTGCTCCTATTGCCTGTGACGTCACATGACTTACATGTTGTCATTTCCCCAGGAGACCGTGCGCTCCCTACTTTAGTTAAAGCCTACCGCCTAGGAGCCTGAGACACAGCCAACAACCCTCGGGTGACCTCTACCCTCAGCTCAGCCAGCATTCCGCAGACTCGGAAGTGAGAGTCCAATCTAACCCGGGACCCTTCATTTGATCCACTCGCCAGAGGACAGCTGGCTCAGGAGCCTTTTTTGTGTGTGTGTGTGAAAAAACAGCTCTGTGGGGCCCTGAGGAAAAATCAGAGAGGGATTGAAATTCTGGAAATTAGTTTTTGGCCCTGATGTTCTTGGGCTGTGAGGCAGGAGGACCTCACTCCTTTTGAGAACTGCACTCAGCATGTGGAAACATGGTGAAATGCCAAATCCAGCTCTAGTTGGATTCTAGCTTCATTGGAGTAAGGAGTGCTTGATGTCAGGATTAATCTGCAGACGTCACGATCATATGCTGTCAGGCTGAATTTGGTTCTGGAATTCCGGGCAAGAATGTGTGCAGGTAAATTGGGATTGCGTGTGCTTGTTTGGCTGGCATCGGTGGAGAAAGGTGAGCATGCTTGGCAGAATGTTGGCACGGTGTGGGTCTTTTCTGGCTCCCAGGTCACCTCATTTAATCCTCACAGCAGTCTCCAGTCAGCCCCTCATTTATAAGTGACTTGTGTGAAATTCAATTAAGTTTTGCCTGAGGATGCCTCTCTACCTAGTCTCTAGCTAAGAAATTGCAAGATAACTTAATAATGTAAGCAAACTGGAAGACTAATTTAGTAGTGCAATTTATTTTGTAACAAGTTTCTAAGTCTCAGCCAATCAGAGGAGCCATGATTCAGCCAATCATAGGCCACCAGCCGATCAGATCATGTCCTCCCAGCCAGAAAATGCTGAGCAGCGGCCAAAGAAGCTGTCTTTGTGCCTCTTTTCCATTTCCTGTCTTCAAAAGGCCTCCATCTGGCTGTGATGCAGTGGGAGTACTGGAGAATCACTGTTTGGTCAAACTCTGTTCAGTTCAACTCATCAAAAGTGTTTCTTCTACCCTCTGCAGGTACACGCAAGGTGCCCCATAGACAGGCAGTTGAGCTGATTGGAAGTTCAGGCTTTTGGACCCCGAAACACATGTGACGTGTGTTCCCCAATACAGGAGTGCAGATGGCATTCAGACTTTTTGACCGGAAGGTTTAGCCACAGCCTCTTGGGCTGCACGTGATCCCCTTTGGTTTGCTCCCCCTGCTCCTGGATCAAGTTCAGCAGGAAGGTCCTCTGGGTCAGAAGACAGGGCTATGTCGTCACAAGATCAACTTTGCTTGTTTCAGAGGCTGGGGCCTTCCACACTCTAATTTTTGTTTTTAAATTTCATCATGCAATGTGGAAAGATGGACAGGAAAACAAACACGCACCAGTGTCCTGATGAGTGTGAAGCCCTGAAGCCATGGATGGAGGGGCGGCTGCGTCAGGGCCGCAGGGGAGGCTGGCGGCTCTCAGAGCAGCCATACTGGAAGCCTCCTTTCTTGCCATTTCTTTTTAATTTAATTTAATTTAAATTTAAATTTAATTAATTTATTTATTTGACACACACAGAGAGAAAGAGACAGACAGAGAGAGAGAGAGAAAGAATGGGCACACCAGGGCCTCCAACCACTGCAAATTAACTCCAGATGCATGTGCCACCTTGTGCATCTGGCTTACGTGGGTACTGGGGAATCAAGCCTTGAACCAAGGTCCTTAGGCTTCACAGGCAAGCACTTAACCACTAAGCCATCTCTCCAGTCCCTTCTTTGCCATTTCTGAAAATCTCAGAGCCACCAGTGAAATGAGTGCTGCACCCCAGCATGGCCTGGGGACCCCAGCCCCTCTGGCGGGTGGTGTTGCATGGTATAGCGGGCACTGTAGTATGTTTCTGGCACATTTCTCCCTCAAGGACCACGTTGGATTTTTTTTTCTCATTTATGTGGCAGAATACTTGACAGAAGCAATAGAAAAGAGAGCACTTGTTTTGGCTTGTGATTTTAGAAGGAATCAGCCCTTCCTGGCAGAGACGGTGTAGTGCGTGAAGTGTCTCGGTCCTTCTCTGTAGGAGTCGGAGGTGGCTGGTCACATTGTGAAGGGGGTATTAAGGAAACAGAGAGCCTGCACAGGAACTAAAAGAGGATACCCCCTTCAAAACCACCCCCAGGGACTCAAACCACATTCCCAAAGGTTCCACACCTGCCCAAACAGTGCCACCACTGGGCACCAAGTGTCTAAACACACGAGTCCGTGGGGAACATTTTCTATCCAAGCCATAACAAGGACCGCGGCATCAATTGACGTGCCGGTGGGACGTCACTGAGGCTGTTCCTTGTGGCATGGAATTGCCCCATTTAAGGTCACAGATGTTCCCTGGAGGAGGCCCAAAAGCCTGGGGGCCTTTAACTATTTAAGACAACTTCAATGGAGCACTCCAGCCCTAGAGCTCCCCTTGGAATCAGCTGAGGCCACCTTTCCTCTGTTTATGCCCGTTTTCTTCCCTTCTCAATGGCTACTTGTACCCTAAGTCTTACCATCTTCTCCTAAGGAGGCACCCCTACCACCATGGAGGCAGCTGGTCTGGGACCCTGACAAATGTGGTTCTACATCCTATTTTGTTACCAACCGTAACCTTAAGCATATCATTGCTGTCTGAATGATTTCTGCAGAATGAGCAGATTCAACCTTAAAGTTTCTCCCATCACGGACCGTCCTCGACTTGGGTCTGAGAGACTAGCTGAGGGTTACCATGTAAAATCTCTCCTGACTCGGGGGCCATCCCCTGTCCCATTTGCCTGTGACTCTCTGAGGTACTCTGTCGTGTCAGTGTTAATTATGTTCTTTTACTCTTAGAGCTGTCTTGGTTTGAATCAGAAATTATTTCTCCTTTGTGAACATGAGAAGTGAGGCCAGGTTTGCAAGGAAAAAAGCCACGGAGTGAAGTCAATGGTCCAACATACAGTCCCTGCACTTCCCCTGACCCTATATCACCAGGTATGTCCCAGGTCTATAGGTTAGGCAGCCCCACGGTTGCCTCCCCTCCCTTTGTAGCCTGGGGCCCAGAGATGGAGGACATTCAAATTGCAGGCAGCTTTCATGGGGCAACAAAGAGTTAATGCAGCTCCCAGGGAGCCAGACAACAGCCTCATTAGCGGGCCCTGATTCTGATTAAACAGCTGTGCACACAAAGGTATAGAAGATGTGTGTGAGCTAGTGAGCGAGGGTGAACAAGTGTGGGGGAAGGTGTATTCGCAACTAATCGTGTCTGAGCCTATACGTGGGTACGCCTGAGCGAGTGAGTGCACACGAGCATACAGGGACTCTATGCGCATTTGTGTATAGGTACATAAAATAGGTCCACATGAAAACATGTATTTGAAAAGTAATTAAGATATGTATCTGAAGGGCTATGTACACAAGTGTGTATAACTGCCAATGAACATATGGCGTATGGGTGTGTGTGTGTGTGTGAGAGAGAGAGTGAGGCCTCTTGACTTTACATACTATATAAAAATATAGTCATGACTAAAATGTTCAGTGTATGGGCTGGAAAGATGGCTTAGTGGTTAAGGCACTTGCCTACAAAGCCTAAGGACTCATGTTCGACTCTTCAGATCCCACGTAAGCCAGATGTACGAGGTGATGCAAGCATGCAAGGTGGCACATGCGTACAAAGTGGTGCATGCATCTGGAGTTCAATTACAGTACTGGAGGCCCTGGTGCCCCAATTCTCTTTCTCTCTTTCTCTGTCTCTCTCACTCTCATTCTTTTGCATTAAAAAAGGCCAGTGTTGAGCTTGCCTCAAAAAAAAAGTTCAGTGTGGACGTTAGTGCTTGGCTGTGCACAGGTGTGCATAGGTGAGAAAAATCAGGTGGGCAGTGATGTCTTATGGGGCAGCGAACCATTCAGAGCACCTTCCAAACTATGGGAGAGCAAACTGCAGATTACAGTCTATGGTCACAAGAGTACCTGAAACATGTAACATGTAACATGGAATGAATTCTCAGCTCATTGCTTCCTGCCACATGCCTTTCAGTGTGTTAGTTACTTTTCTTGATGCCAGGACTAAATACTTGATAAAACAACTTAAGGGGGGAAGGATTTATTTTGTTCTATGGTTTGAGAGGATACAGTGTACCAACATGGGGAAGTAATGGTGGGTAGGTGACTCCATGGTGGTGGAAGGGTGCAGCTGCCTCACATCTCTGTGGAATAGAAAGCAGAGTGAAAGAGAAGAGAGAGAGAGAGAGGCTCTACCTCCCAAAGGTTCCAGAACCTCCCTCCAACAGAGCCAGCACTGGAGATGGGATGTTTGAGCACATGAGCCCGTGAAGAACATTTTGTGCCCAAGCCATATACAGAGGTATATTATATACATAATATATAATACACATATATATATATACACATAATACATATATATGTATAAATACATAACACACACACATACATATAATAAATGCTATTTCCTTGCCACATCACTATTGGCTTTGACCATGAAACTTGCTTTGACCAGTAAGATGTAGGTGGAAAGGAAGAGGTGCCAGTGCAAAATGTTCAGAGTCACTAGGACTGATGTCACCAGCTTAAAGCTGGCTCCAGAGATGACTGCTCCCAGAAAGATGAGAGGCTCGTGAGGCCCCTGAATGGAAGGCACAGCTTGAAGCCAAACCCAGGTGACCTTTAGCCTAAGCAGAGCAGACCCAGCGTGGGCCAGCTGAATCTCAGTCACCTGCATTGATTAAGGGTGACGGAAGGCTGTTGTCACTCAGGGAAGCTTGTTCTCACTCTTCTACCTGAAATGACTGGGGCTTAGGTAGAGGCCTCTCACCTGGTCTCCCAGGCTCGTCTCAGGCTACTTGAGGAATGGCATTCAATCCTAGAGATGGCGACCGAATTGTTCTGCTGTGATCTGGGATCTGGAATTCCTAAGAGGCTCCCAGGAGAGTTGAATGTGCAGATAAGTTTGGGGAGCACTGATGCACACTTGAAGAAGAAGACTAGGTGATAAGGGGTAAACACAGGCCACCGGAAGCTTTAGGTGCCAAGACAAGAAGCCGGGCCTCTATTCTGAAAGTGACATGGGACCAGAGAAGGACTTTGAAGAGAATGAAGTCACTTTTTTTTTTTTTTTTTTTGGTTTGCCAAGGTAGGGTTTTGCTCTAGTTCAGGCTGTCCTGGAATTCACTATATAGTCTCAGGGTGGCCTCAAACTCACAGTAATCCTACCTCTGCCTCCCAAGTGCTGGGATTAAAGGTGTGCACCACCACGCCTGGCTGAAGTCACGTTTTAATAGAATCTTCCAGACATTTCCAAGAATTGCCCAAACCAGGCCTTTATGTGGCTATCTGCCTGTGGGATATGTACACTTGTACCTGGCCTTCTTTCTGCCCAGACCCATATCCAGATAGTCACCTGGGTGGCCACTTGATGCGTCCGGCTGTCTCAGAGAAGAAAAAGCCAACTTCTGCTGAATCCAGCTCTCACCATCGCTCACTTGGACAACTTGATGTTGTCTCTACCTGCCCACGTCTCTGCACTGGATCCTTCCTCCGTCAGCATCCCATTACCACCCTGTTGTTGCGTCAGGGGCTCCCGGTGCCTCTGTGACTGACTCACACTCTTTGCCAGGGAGCCCCCCATGCTAGCCCGCCCGTCTCTTTCCTGCCTCGTTTCCTGCTGCAGCCCCCCATGAGGGTAATGTGAAGCTGAGCACTTCTGCAGTCATCTCCAGTGCGTTTGAACACTCCAGTCTGTGCTTGCAATGTTCTCCCAGGGTTGTCTGCCTGCAAAAGTCATATCTATCAGAGCTCATAGCTTCCTTCGCTGTGAAACACTCAGACCCCTCCTTGCCCTTTTGTCAGCTGCTGGTGCCCATAGTCCTTCAGCCTATGAGTGCCCGCGGTCTGGGACCCCAGTTCTTCCATCTCCTCCAGCACCCTCAGGTGCACCAGGAGGTGATACCCAAGTGTCTAGGCGGAAGGGATAGCAAGGGTGATGGAGCTCTGCCAGTGTCCTCTCCTCTCTCCACCAATAGCTTCTCCAGCATTCTCAGACTCTACTCTCTAAGGAAATGCATCTCTCGGAATGCTTTTGCCCTCCCTTATCAAGACAAATCCTGGACTTTTGACATCTCTCTTTCTCTGGTGCACAGACTCAAGAGCCCTACAAGGTCCCAGGCTTTATCTTGTTTATGTCTGTGACATCCCTGTGGTTGCACACTTCTTGACAATGTCACATAGTGGGCCTGCTGCCTGGGATGTGTCTGGAAGGTGGCCAGTTCCTTCATTGCAGGGAAGGGGATGCAGTCACTGATGCTGTGGGGGATTCCAGGCCAGGGCCCAGGCTGTCTGTTTTCTGACTTGAAGTCCAGGTCACCAGACAGGGCTGAGCATGAGCCTAAAGCACAGCATGGTGGGTGGGTTATCATTATCTTTCGTTGCTGGGACAAAGTACCCGACCAAAAGCAACCGATGGGATGTATTTTGGCTTATCCTTTCTAGGGAAAGCTCTAGAGTGTCAAGGAAAAGCATAGCATGAGCAGAGGCTGGACATCAGCTCCTTGCCACAGCACGTGGCAAACAGGAGAGTGAGCCAAACTCCAGCAAAGGGGAGCTGGCTAGAACACCCCTAAGTCTGCCCCAACCACATACCTTCTCAAGCAAAGCTCCACTTCCCAAATTGCCATCAGCTGGGAACCAAGCATTCAAAATACATGAGTTTTAGGCTGGAGGGATGGCTTAGAGGTTAAGGCGTTTGCCTGCAAAGCCAAAGGACCCAGGCTGGATTCCCCAGGACTGACGTTAGCCAGATGCACAAGGGGGCACATGAATCTGGAGTTCTTATGCAGTGGCTGGAGGCCCTGGCATGCCCATTCTTTCCCTCTTTCTCTCTCTCTCTCTCCCCCTCTCTCTCTGTCAAATAAATAAATAAAAATAAAAGATATTTAAAAAAATACATGAGTTTATGGGGGACCCCTGATTCAAACCACTGCAGGGTATAATGGACAAGATAGGACCTGAGGGCGTACGAAGCTAGCTGCTTTCCGATTGCTGGATATGACAGCCTCCTAAGAACGGAGCTATTCAGTGGGAGTGGAAGTGCCAAGAAAAAGGCAAGGAACGAAGAGTGCCTCTGACAGCAGAGAATAACACGTGCAAAGAAATGACTGAGTATGTTATAGGAATGCAAAGAGGCCAGTGAAGCTGGAGTTCCTGGGCATGCTGAGGTTAGGAAGGTAGAGGGAGGAGAATTCATGGAAGGCCTGATAAAGACTGGGCCTTTTTATGTTGAGGGAACTTGACCCTCTCAGAGGATCGTCCCATCTGCTTTGGATCACAGTCTCCTGTTCTCCTCAGCATCTTTTCTTCTGTCTTGTTTTCCCACTCCGTGCAGGGCGTTTCTCTCATAGCAGGCCCTCGAGCACTGCTTCACGAATATCCTGGCCACAGTTCTGTTCCTCGCATTCACTTGGCTCATTGTGTGAGTCGGGGACATCACAATCCCCAGATGGGCACCTTCTCCAGGAGTTTCAACTCTTGTGCGACCTGATTCCAGGTGTTAGACAGGTTGAGATTGCCATATGCTACCTTCATCAATGGGCAAAAGCCCATCTGACAGCGATTCCATGCACATCTGGTTCCCATGTGTCGACCCTTGGCCTTGGCATCCGTGAAGTGCTGAGCACAAGCAGGAGACGAGGTGAGTCCTGAGTGACAGAAGCAGCTGCCCTCAGGAAGGCATGAGGTCATTTTACTGGAGTGACCTAGGACTCCATGCCAAGGCCATCAGACAGGGCTTCAAGTCTACAGCATCTCACTTCCCCCTTAGCTTGAGTTCAAGTTTATAGTCAGCAGGATCTGAGGTGCCTGCCTCCCCCAGCCATGCCTCTTCCATCTCTAAAATGGATGATGTTGGAACTGGAAGAACTTGACTGTCATTTGATTAAAGGACCTCATTGCACAGTGGGGGATGTGCAGGGTCTTGAGTGGGTCTGCCTTTTCGTAGATAACTCAAGTCTCTACAAAATAAGGGAAAGGGAGAGGCTTCCACAGGCATCATCCTAGGCAAGTCTCACTTAGTGGACCTGTGAGTTTACTGGGGTCATTTACAGGAGCAAAAGTGAGGGGGTTACCAACAGTACATGGGTGACTCAAAGATGGCTGCATCACCAAAAAGCGCCCCCAGCGTGGGTTATGACTCATGAAAGCTGAATCCCTGGCGGTCTCTGCACAACTTGCAGGCAGCTCCACTGGAGAGTCTCTCCCCCTACAGCAATTGTTCCCGTGTACATATTCTTGGGCTATGGGCGGGGAGTGGGCAAATCTGGTAACTTTCTAAGCTTCATGTCTAGTAAGTTGCATTAGATTCTCTCCTTCCCCCAGGAGGGAATGTTCCAGTTAGGAGGAAGCGAGAGTGCGTAACATAGTGCATAGTATACTTTTATCATAAAACTATCTTTTCTTTTCCTCCCCTAGGACCCTCTGCTTTTTCCTAATTGTTCCCTTCTACTTTTATGTCTTTTTCTGGATGAGGAGGCCACTTTCTTGAAAGAAAATGGAGATTCAGAAAACTACTTCTAACCTTAAAATGCCACATTATTCAAGCCATTTTCTCCCAAGGCTATCTTAGTGTACATACAGACACATCTACAAGGGTCTACTTTAAGCACCAGTGGGTATAGAACATTCCGAGTCTGCTCAAGGCTCTCCAGGTCTCCAGGATGAGTGTGAGAGAAAGCGTTCCCCAGTCCCTCCCTGGGGAAGTGATATTTGGGTTGAAATGCCTCATAGGGCTTAGTGTCAACAGCTTCAAAGGGGAGGGTATTTCTAGGCAGAGGAAGGACACTTGAAATCCAAAGATTTCTGAGGGAGGAGATCATTTGGGAAGAGGAAAAATGAAAAGTCAGGAGCGAGTTTGCCTCAGACTAATTGGATGGGTGTTTGCCTTGGCAGGGATGTAGGGGAGGGGAAACAGGCACAGTAGCCAGCCACCTATCTAGAAAGTGACACCACCGCTTTGGGACCCAGCTCCGTGTTCTTCCACTTCCTGGTCTCCACAGACAACGTGCAGATGCTTGGGCACAGCTGTGGAACTAGACTGCCATTCCTTAAAGACCATGGCCAGAAAATCAAATGGCTTTGGCCTCAGGAGAATTTCTAAGCCCGCCGGGCGTGGTGGTGCACGCCTTTAATCCCAGCACTCAGGAGGCAGAGGTAGGAGGATCGCTGTGAGTTCGAGGCCACCCTGAGACTACATAGTTAATTCCAGGTCAGCCTGGACCAGAGTGAGACCCTACCTTGCAAAAAAAAAAAAAAAAAAAAAAAGAATTTCTAAGCCCAGCCCTCTTTCTTTTCCAGGAGTTTCCAGATCAGCACCTCCCTACTCACAGTCTCCTCTACCACCAAGATCCTCCCTGGGGGATGTGTGGACCACAGCTGGTCATGTTCTCCCATCCTGAACCCTTCCCTCAGCAACAAAAGCAGAGGGCACCAACATTGGCAGGAACCACATATCTCCACACTGAAATGTCCACCCAAGTGGATATTTAGTGAGGCCAGACATTACATTTCAATCTTCCCAGTATGGGAGATTCCAAGAGAGAAATCTGATTTTTTCCTTTCAACCCCTTCAACTTTGATAGTATTTGTGAAAAGCAAGTGTCTTTAGCGAGCGTTTCTGAGCGGTCGTTGTATGAGAGGATTCACTGGGCATTATTTATTCCACACAGGGCCTGCTGTTGAGTATCTATTCATACTCAGTGACTATCAATAAAGAGCCTTTGCTTGCATGGAATAAACCAACTTTTGCTGGTGTAAATGTAAGGCAATGTGTTAGACGAAAAACTGGAGCTTAAAGAGGCAACAGATGCGTTGTCTGTTGATGGAGAGCAAGGCTCACACAGGTTCAGGAAAGGTAGGTTGAGTTTCACTTGGTCGGGAAGCTGTTGAATGTGGACCGTCTGTCTCTCTCTTCTTAGTATCATTTGCTCACAGGCAGAATCAGTGGGCCAAGGTCAGCCACGTATCTGCCCTAGACCTGGCAGACAAGATCCCTTTGGCTCCCGCGATGGAGAAGAAGATACCTGAATTTACCTTTCCACCAAGATGCAAACACAGGGTGTGGTGGTTTGTTTTGATTGCCAAGTTGAGTAAACTGAGAAACACATAGGGCACGGAGGCATGCCTTTGTTATGTCTGTGAGGTCATTTTCTGAGATCAGCCAAAGGGTGAAGGACCGACCCAGAATGTGGGTGGCACCATCCTATGGACTAGGGTCCCTGGCTGAAAAAAAAAATAAGAGAAAGCCTGCTGAGGACCAGAACTCATCACCCTGGGCGACCTCATCCACGAAGATGGGAGACAGCCATGCCACATTTCCGCCACATGGAGCCAGCCACCACCATGCTTCACCCCTTCACACTGTGAGCTCAAAGCAAACACTTCCCTTTAAGTTGCTTTTGTCAGATACTTGGTCACAGCAACAACAACAACAAAAAAGTAACTACTACGTGAGGAAAAAGTCGTTTCCCAAAAAGAACTAAATTGAGATTTTGTTGGAATGGAGAATAGAGGCTTTCCAGCTCCCACACTGCGTGAGCATAAAATGAGGGAGGGGAGGTTGAAAATGCAAAGGTTCAGCAACCATTTGCCAGGCGTGTTATAAGCACTGGGAATGGCGTGGTGAGAGAAGACTGAAGCAGTGGCGGGAGATGCCACAAACCCCATGTGCGGTACAGTACAGAGACGCACAAACATCGCTCGGTGCTGGGGGTCATGCCTCTGCTTAGCTTGATGCGGCCCAGCAAGACTCCTCAGAGGATGTGACACAATCCAGATACCATGGAAACAGAAATGGGCTGTTTGCGATGGCAGGTAAGCATGCATCATTGTGTTCACTCAGGGTCATTTGAACAATCATGAGGCACCTAGGATGTGTGAGGTGTTGGGTTTAACTGGGTTGGAAAAATGATTACCATTGTACGTACATAAAGCCTCGAGCAGGCAACACGCAATTTACTGATTATTTTCCCCCTGCTGTTAGATCCTACCCCACATAGCCCTTGTGACCCATACAGGAAAGGGTAAACTACCCCAGAGGCCATAGAAATACTTTGTACTGTGCCCCAAGCAGGAGCCTTGTGTCCTTCTGGCATGACTGTTCTCCCATCATGCTCCCAGGCCAGGATGTGCTGTGAGGAGAAGACAGAGGAGACCCTGCATCCTCGTGCCTCTGTTTCTCCCCGCATCAAATAGATCTCTTGACATGATCAGGTGTGGGCCTTTCCAGATGAGCCCACGGTTCAGAAATGTCACCTCAGCTCTAGGCATGGATAGAGCACATGAGTCTCAATATCTTTCCCATCTGAGGCCAATCCTACCGTTTGTGCACTTGGCATCCCTGGAAGACTTTGGTCTGAACTGTTTCTCTGGCCAGGCTGAGTCTTCTTCTCAGACACACCTGCCCTGGAGACCTGATGGAGAGCACCTGGAAATCACAAATCTCACTTCCTCCCCTAAGAGAGGAGCCTTCACTGATCCTGGCGCCCCCGCCCCATCTACCTTCCTACATCACCCCACTTCCCCAGACACAAATATCTTTCCCTCCACCTGCAGCAGAAACCTTTGGCAAACACCTAAAAAGACAGCTTCAAGGACAGGTGAGCAGCAAGACAAGGCAGGAAAAGTTCTGCAGAGAAACTGAACTTCTCTCTCTGCCTCCCGCACCCCGGGGGACCTCACCTAGCATTTCGCTCTGCTAGGGTGTTTGGAAAGAACCTGGCAAGGCCCCCCACCTTGGCAGACCCCCCTCCCGTGCTCTCTTCCTGTGTTGTGACAGGTGCTGTTGTGATCCCCTTGGTACCGAGCTCCTAAAGAAGAAAACAGATCACCCATCACTGGGTAATTACAGAGCAACTTGAAAGGGCACTTAGCTACTGTGTGATAAGCAATAGACTATTTTAATAATAACCAATTACCATACATTAGAGTGTATCATTTGGCATTTGATGATCTACTGGGGTCTCACCTGCTCCTTTCCCTACGAAGCATTTCGCGGCTGTTCACACCTTCCCCAACAGAAGTAGTGTCAGTTTCTAATCGAAGCCCTATTTTTAGGAGAGAGTTAGGCAAAGTTTGTAGAGGTGCTGCAAATTATATCCTGCCAAGTAGAAGGATGTGTTCTGCCAAGTGTCTGTTCTGACAGCCCAGCCATTCATCCCATGGCTCTCTGAGGGATGGAGATTGAGAGCTGCTTCGTGCCCTGCCTCGGCTTTCAGCATCAGGGCAGTGTAGATCCTGAAGTCCGCTGTCCTGAGACTCTCACCAGCCAAGCAAACGGATGCCGAGCTCCGCTGCCGACCATTCCTGCCCTTGCTGGGATGCATTCTCGCTGCCTGTTGAGCCTGAAATCATGGACCGAGCATCTTGCTGGGCCACAGTGGTTCTTCTAGGAGCCAGGGAAGAGGACCCACGAGCCTGTGAAGTCTGCTTAGCCCATTCCCCTGGCAAGAGCTCCCACCTCTGTATGTGTGTGTGCTCGTGTGTGTGCATTCATGTGTGTGTGCTCATGTGTGTGCAGGTGTGCACTTGCCACGATGTGTGCAGGTCAGAGAGGAACTTCAGGGGGTGTCCTTTGCTTTTGTGGCAGGGTCTCCCATTGTTCACCACTGCGTCCATCAGGTTAGATGAACCACGAGCTGCCGGGTGAATCATCTGTCTCTGCATCCCTTCTTGCCCTAGGCACACTGGCGTTACAGACACTAGAACCAAGCATCCAGTGTTTACGTGGATTCTGCGAACTCAGACTTGTGAAGTAAGTCCTGTAGCCACTGGGCTATCTCCCCAGCCTGTGCCCATCTTTAACTCGCTCTGTCCCTCTTTTTGGACACAGGCAGCCAACAGGATACGCATGACAGTTGCGGGTCCAGGGCCCACCCTCACGGCTATGTGTCCATGTGCTCTTTTCACGATTCACTCCATGCAGAGGACGGCTCACTAACCCTAACCTCCCAAGAGTGTCCTCGTGAGCATTCTCAACCTTCTCCTCTTGCTCTCTCTCTCACACACACAAACTAACGTTGAACCTCCAAACAGCCCCATTGCTATGAGTTCCCAGGTTTATAAAATGAGTGTGGTTGGCATGGACGTCATAGTTCACCCTCCTGTCTTCATAAAGCACACGGCGCTCAGTTCATCTGCTGCCATCATTCCTGCATGTCCAGGAATTGTCTCCACATCCGCTCCAACCACCCAGAACACCTCATCCACTCTGGGCTGCTGTAGTGACCTCCCAATGTCTGACTTGTCCTTAGCAGTCTGCTCTCAACACAGCAGCGGAAGGCTTTGGTTCATCCATACTCGGATCACGTCCCTCTTCATCCATCTCCCGGATCAGCGCTCCCTCATTCAGAAGGATCAAATCTCCCCCTTCACCTGATGCTCGGTCACCTCACTCCCTCCAGTCCCGCTCCACTGACCATGTTCAAGGTCTTTGTACACAAAACATCAGTTTCATTTGGAGGAACATCTTAAAATTTTCTATTATGCTTTTTTTGGGGGGGGGGTTCGAAGTAGGGTTTCACCTGGAATTCACTATGTAATTTCAGGGTGGCCTTGAACTCATGGTGATCCTCCTACCTCTGCCTCCTGAGTGCTGGGATTAAAGGTATGCACCACCACATCCGACTTTATTATGCATTTTTGTGACAGAGACAATAAGAGAGACAGAGACAGAGAGCAAGAGAGAAGATTGGCATGCCAGGGCCTCTAGCCACTGCAATCAAACTCCTGATGCATGTGCCACCTTGTGCACATGTGCAACCTTGTGCATATGTGTCACCTTGTGTGTCTGGATTACATGGGTTCTGGGGAGTTGAACCTGGATCCTTAGGCTTTGCAGGCAAGAGCCTTAACAGCTAAACCATCTCTTCTGCCCTGTTATTCTTTTAATATGGAAAATAAAGCAAGTTTCTTTTTTAAAAAATATTTTATTTATTTGAGAGAGAGAGAGTAAAATAGGGAAAAAGAGGCAGAGAGGGAGAGAGAAAAAAATATAGAGAATGGGCATGCCAGGGCCTTTAGCTGCCACAAACAAACTCCATATGGATGTGCCCCCTTGTGTGCATGTGCTATATTGTGCTCTTGTGTCATTGTGCATCTGGCCTATGTGGGACCTGGAGATTTGAACATGAGTTCTTAGGCTTCACAGGCAAGTGCCTTAACTGCTAAGCAATCTCTCCCACCCTAAAGCAAATTTTTTTTTTTTTTTTTTTTTCGAAGTAGGGTCTCACTCTGGTCCAGGCTGACCTGGAATTCACTCTGTAGTCCCAGGGTGGCCTTGAACTCATGGCGATCCTCCAACCTCTGCCTCCCAAGTGCTGGGATTAAAGGCGTGCACCACCAAGCCCGGCTCTAAAGCAAGTTTTATACATACTTGCATGTTACCCTCAAAAGCAACATTATGGTGAAATAAAAATTACACCAACCTTAAATTGGAGAAGTATTTCCACCAGAGATTTCTTCATGACAGACCACAGGCCCCTCAAATGAAGATCTAATAGAAAAGGAGGATCACGGAATAAGTAGGCAGACCTTCAAGAAACAGGAAGATGGAAATTCAGATGCCTCCAGATTGGGAAACAGTGAGGAGAATAGACTGAAGAACTAATTACCCCCGAGTGAACATCAATAATCCCACTGACAATGGCTCTCAGGGAGATGGAAATGGGGAAGAGGAGATATATGACCATAACCTATATAAAAAACAAACAAACAAAAACATGAATTAGAAAATGGGCATTGAGGCAAGAAGCTGTGAGCAGGGCAGTGAGCAGTGGCTCCCGGGGGAGGCTGCGGGGGACCACTCCTCCTCTCCTTCCAGGTGAGACCAGAGACATGGCATGTGGGCACCAGGGGGAGGAACTGACACAGATTTGAGAGCAGCTCAAAATCCCCCACCTCAAGCTCAAAGGGCACCTTGCCTCCATCAGAGCCACATCTTAACAAAAAAATCCTAACCATACACATCTCCATTTTTCTTTCTTTTTTTTAATTTGAGAGAGAGAGAGAGAGAGAGAGAGAGAGAGAATGGGCATGACAGTGGCCTCTCAGCTACTTGAACGAACTCCAGATGCATGTGTGCCCCCTTGTGGGCATATGTGACATTGTGCACTTGCGTCACTTTTGCATCTGGCTAAATGTGGGACCTGCAGATTTTGACAGGTGTTCTTAGGCTTCACAGGCAGGCGCCTTAACTGCTAAGCCATCTCTCCAGCCACATCTCCATATCAAGTTTGGGGAAGGATTCAAAGGCGTGTAAACCCCTCCTTTTGAGCAACTCTTATCCCATCCCGATAAGAGAGAGAGAAAACACACGGATGTGGAACGTTTAAATATGAGTTGAGGGGAGTGCTGGGAGTACTGGAAAGAGCATTGACAGCCACACATATGCAATGGGATTCTGGCTCCCCAATTTATAAAATGCACACTTTGGGTACATTTATTAAATCTCTAAGCTTCAGTGTCCTCATGTTACAAAGGGGAATAGGAATGGCTGAACACAGTACATAGTCAGTGAACATTGAATTTTGTTTTATAATGCAAAGACATTCTGTGATGGATTGTCAAAACAAATCCAAGATCCCCCCCCAAAATATCCACAGGTAGTTCACAGAGAGGAGAATAATTATTTGAATAATAAAATATATAATTTAACATATAAAATAAATACAATCATCTTGAAATAATTATCCCAAGAATAATGGAAGGCATGTTTTGGTTTCTGAAGCGGCTGGTGGGTCTTCTGGCACCTGCAGTGGTAAATTTTATGTGTCAACTTGACTGTACCATCATATGGTCAGACATTTGGTTAAACATTGTTCTAGGTGTCTCTCTGAAGGTATTTTGAATGAGATTGCCATTGAAATCATAGCCTGAGTAATTCAGATTAGCCCTCCTGGTGTGAGTGGGTACCATTAATCAGGTAAAGGCCGGAACTGTGTGCATTCATGAAAACTAGAGGATTTGATGAATAACAGTTCCCAAACACATTCCATGCCTCTCTCTGTTTCCCCTGCATGGTTTCAGGTAGTGCTCTTAAGAGTCCATTAAAAAACCCTCTAAGCAGGGTGTGGGAGCATACACCTTTAATCCCTGCACTAGGGAGGCAGAGGTAGGAGGATCGCTATGAGGTCAGCCTGGGCTAGAGTGAAATCCTATATTGAAAAGCAAACAAACAAACAAAAAAAACCCACCAACCCCCCCCCAAAAAAACTAAAACCTCTGTATTAGTCAACTTTCTCTTATTTGAACAACAACAAAAAAAAAAACCTGAGGCAATTAATTTTTGGCCTATAGTTCTGAAGGTTCTGGCTCCACTGTTTTGGATTTGTGACAAGGCAGCATGTTGTGGTGAGAACAAAACCACTCACCATTCAGCCACTAAGAGCAAGGAGGCAGCTGGGAGCCCATCACCCACTTCTAAGGTAATGACCACAGACCTCCCACCAGCCCCCACCTCTTAAAAGTTCTACTAACCCCGAATTGTGTCACCCTGGACACCAAGGCTTTATCACATAGGCCTTTGGAGGCTGTTCAAGATGCAAACTAGCAGTTCTGTTTCACAAGAGGATAAACCTAACCACAGAGATGCCACTTCCCAGCGCTATGATCAGTGTCCAGATGCAGGGGTCCAACTCCACAGCCTCTGCTCAGATCCCTGCAGACGTGTAGATTGAGCAGATCACACTGACGCTGCTGGCGCTAGCACAGGTGGGTCACCGCAGATCTGAGGCCCAACTCCCCCATTCTGCTGACAGAGAAATTGTAGCTTCAAGGTGGGAAGTGGCTTATTGGGCTCATGCAGGCCAGTGAGTTGGATTCTTTGCAGCTGTGACAGCTCTGTATCTTGCTGAGCCTCTCTGGGGGAATGAACCCCTCCTGCTGAGGGTCCCTATGGAGCGGTCTCAACCTGAGGAAGTCAGGAGGAAGAGGGCCCCTGAGGCCAGCGTCACTCTCTTATCCCGTGACTGGACATTTCAGATTCCCTCTCCCTCCACTAGCCCTCTGTTGCACATTGGCCTCTCTCTGACACCTGTTATAGACAGCTCCACGTTGCTGTGACGAACATCCAACCAGACATGGTTGCTGGGAGGAAGGCGTTTATTTCAAGCTTACAGATCCAGGGGGAGGTTCCATCACTGGAAAAGAAGCTGCTCCCATGCATCCAAGCAGGAAGAAATTACCAAAATGCCCATGGAAACCAAGAGCAGCAAGCAAGAACTGGCAGCAAGCAGGCCCCCTATCAGAGCTTCGACTTCTCTGCACACCTTTGGGCTGGACTTCAGGTCCACCCCCGGTGACATCTCCTCCAGCCAGGTGTGCTGGAGACTCAAGTTACAAGCTCTAAGAAAACACTTGAGTCTATGGGTGGGCATACACTTAAACTACCACTAGGACCCTTTGCCCATTCTGTCTCATTTCTAACTCCAATCATCTCAATGACTCCACAAGCTCTAATAAAACACAAGCTCTAATAAAACACTTGAGTCTACGGGTGGGCATACACTTAAACTACCACTAGGACCCTTTACCCATTCTGTCTCATTTCTAACTCCAATCATCTCAATGACTCCACAAGGGCCAGTTGATACCAATTATTTGTCAACTGTAAACAGGCTCAGCGGGAAGCTGCCTTGAGCTTGAACTTCAAGTAGTCATCTCTGAGGACGTGAGGTAACCTGGTATGGCCCCTCTGCCCACTGCCTGACACTGACCTTCTATTCCCATCCTTTGGGTCCAATTTCCAGACCACTCACTCCAGAGTGGGTGCAGGTGTGGTTCTGGTACCCTACTTCCTGTGTTGCCTTCAGTCAGTTCCTGTCTGCTCCAGGCCCAACAGTGAGTCAACTGTAGCCTCTACCTCATTCTAGGAGAGAAATGATCTTACAAGTAAAACCACAGAAAGCCGCTCAGTCATTCAGCAATAAGGCTTGATTGACTGTGAGTGGTACGTGTCCAACGCCAGTGGGGAAAAAGACAGCACCTGTCTTCATGGTGCTGGAAGTGTGAGGTCCATCACCCACAAATGAGCAGCCACTGTCCAGCGGGCAAGTGTGCGATAGGGAAAATACATACTGGTTGCTAAGAGGAAACAGCAGGGATGTTTAAACTTAGCCTGGTTTTCAGGGTTGAGGCCAGGTCGGCTATGAACCGCTCCAAGTAGCAGTGATGTTTGAGCTCAAAAAATAAAACAAAATAAATAAGTAGTTCTCCAGGAAACAGAGAGTAAGTGTGAATGAATGTGCTGGGGTTGGAAAGACAGGAGGGATAATTTCCAAGCAGAGAGAGCAGTGAGCATCTCAATCCAGAGACAGGCAGGAAGCATGCTGTGACATGGATTGCATGCTGTGTGGATGAAGCAACAATTACAAAGGAGAAGAGGTTAGTGAAGCTGAAGGCTAAGCCAGGCCTGGATTGTGGAGAATCAGCGGAGTGACTTTTGGGACTTTCACATTGATCCTGCAGCCTTTTGCACCATACATGGTAGGAGGAGTCAGGCCATGGCAGTGGTGTAAGAAAGACACCCTAAAAGAAGTATTTTCTTGTCAGGTATGGGTTCCTCACCTGTAATCCCAGGACTGGAGTTGTCTTGAGTTTGAGTCGTATGAGGCAAATAACTGTGGATTTGAGGTTAGCTTGTGCTATGTGGTGAGATGAGAGAGAAAAAAAGAGAAGGAGAAGGAGGAGGAAAGGAGGAAGAAGGCAGAAGAAAGAAGAGGAAAGAGAAGGAAGAGAATGGAGAAAGAGGAGGAAGGAGAAGGAAGCGAAACCAATATGCATCTCATCTCTCACCTTGACCTTTAAGGATTCTAACTTTTTAGTCATGATAACCTTTTTTTTTTTTTTTTTTTTTTTTTTTTTTTTTTAGGTAGGGTCTCACTTTAGCTCAGGCTGACCTGGAATTCACTCTGTAGTCTCAGGGTGGCCTCAAACTCATGGTGATCCTCCTACCTCTGCCTTCTGAGTGCTGGGATTAAAGATGTGCACCACCATGCCCAGCTGTCATGATAACCTTGAACAAGTTATTTCTCCTCTCTGACCTCCATCCCCTCACTTATAAGTCAGTGTGCTTACAACTTCTTCACAGGTTTATTATGATTACTCAATGACTGGCACCTGTGAAGCTTGAAAAAGCACCTGACACATAGAAACATTGGCACCATTGTTCTTAAGATCCGTCTCCTCATCTTGGAATAAAGCTAGGCAACATCCCGTGAGGTATTCCAGCAAGCAGAGACCAGAAGTCAGAAAGTCAGGAAAAAGCAAAAGCAGTGGAATTCCACTCAAATAAGCAAGCCTCAAAATATCGTCATAATTTTAAAAAAATCATAGACAACACTCTTTCTCAAAACATGTCAGCTGTTCAGTTACCCCATTACTGTTGACTTCCCAGGTCTGCAGAATCTTCAGCTGCCCGTCACCCAACTCTTGGAGGAAGTGCATGGAGTTTGGATTCCAACCACAATGAGCCTGAAAACTGGCTCTGCCACTCTGAGTGTGTGACCTTGGAAAGCTCACCCCAGTTCTGACAGTTTCAAATTCCTCGTCTGGAAGGTGGGTGCTTCAACAGAGCTGAGCTCCCAGGAAGTGAGACTGGAGAGAGCGGGTGGTTAGGGTGCCCGCTCTCTCTCTACCCTCTTCCTTTGAGGATGAGGCATCATCACTCTGAGACCCAAGTCCTTGACAGAAATGTGAGGGTCAGAGAAATGCACACGAAGAAGGTCCGGCCTCCTTCAGTGTTCCACATCCTACTGCCCCCAGGCTGGGCTGCCAGCCCAGGCGTCATTAGCAGGTGGCAGGGCTGAGTGCGGTGCCATCCGTCAGAGGAGAGTGGCTGCCACAGTTCCTGGGATGCAATGGTGCCCCGAGGAGCCATTGACAGTAATGATGATAGGTATTTAAGCAAATGAACTGTTAATGACCAGACAGAGGTGAGCTGCCTCCCAGACCAGCTGGAGCCCAGAGTTCACAAAGGAGAGTGAGGAAGGAATGAAGGGACCCAGAAAAGAAGAGAGGCTTCATTTTTTTTTCAGGAATAGGCTCCCTTAGAGAGTCTTGGTTGGCCTTGGGGAAATGCTGGCTTTATCTGTTGTTCACTGTCCCAAGTCTTCCAGCCATTTCCAGGACATATTGCCAACATTCCTGGCAGCCCTGACCAGGAAATCCACCTCCCCATAGCCTTCAAGCATATAATGCCACATAGCATACAAGGAACCTTGTTGGAAGCCCACAGCAGCAGGGGGGAAGACCAACAGGGATGCTGGCAGTTGATTCCAATCCGGTGGGCTCTAAGAGTACCCAGAGGGCCATGAGAATAGTCATGTGAACAGCCACACCCTGTGTAGACTGGCAATGACTTTAACTGGGCATGGAGTGCCAAATGTGTGCCAGAAATTGTTCTAAGGTTGCCACAGGTATTATGTGATAGTCATAGTCTTGGAGGGGGAAGTTACTGTTCTACATATATATGGAATATATATATATATATATATATATATATATAAAAAACACACACACACATATATATATAGGGAGAGAGAGAGAAAGAGAGAGAAGGAGGAGAGAAAGAATGAGCATGCCAGGGCCTCTAGCTACTGCAAATGAACACCAGATGTATGTACCACCATGTGCATCTGGCTTATGTCGGTCCTGGAGAATCGAACCTGGGTCCTTAGGCTTCGCAGTTAAGAAACTTAACCTCTGAGCCATCTCTCCAGCCCTGTTCCCATTTTAGATGAAGAGACTGAGGCTCAAAGAAAGGAAATGACTGATCCAGACATCATAGATCCAGAAGGTTGGCACAGAGCTGTGTCCAAAAGGGAGCAGGTGAATGAAACTTGAGAATTTCAAAAGTTCAACTTTTATCACCCAAGAGCAGAATGTGAGGTGAGGGAAGGATGCTTGGGTGAGGCTTAGAGACGTTGGGCTGAGAACAGGAAGCGGGGTCCAGATCAAGGCCATGGAGTTCAGACTCCCAGAGGCTGATGGGCAGGAGGCTGGGGGCCTCGAGGTCCCATGGGTGGGCATGCTGGTTCTAGCCTCAGCCTTACTCCCTTTCTTTGTCCCCTCCCACTGTGCCCCTTCACATCCAAAGGGAGGAAGGAATGTGCGAATCATAGAGCATCAGCTCTTCCTTGCTGGGTGACGTTGGGAAAGTTCCAGAACCACTCTGAACCTGTTTTCTCTAATGACAAATGGGCTGGTGATGATGTTTTCATCCTAAAGCAGCTCAGCAAACAAAAGCCACCTAGGAATGAATTGGTGCAGAAAGCCTTGCCGTCTCCTGCCTTCGACTGCCAACAGCAGGGCAGGTTTGGTTGGGCATTGACTGCTTTGGTCCTCTTTGCTCTAATCTGCAAAGATAGAATTGTTTTCACTTCCTGGAAGGATCATCGTAAATATGAGAAATGGGTGGAGCACCATGGTGTGACGCTGGCATGCTGGAGTCTGAGAAATGATACACAGAATAGCTGGCCCCTCATTGGTCCCTCGAAGTAGGAACTGCAGTTAACATTCCTGTCAATCAGGTGGCCCAGTGACTGGGCTCCTGATGGTTCTGCTCTGCCCTTGCCTTTGATGACATTGTTTGCAGCTTCTCCAGAGGCTTCTGCTGCCTGCCCCCAGTGCTCTATCTCCTCCCAGCTCAAAGTTTCTCAAAGTCAGCTGGCGATCTACTCGCTTTGTCTTCAGACGTGCTGTCTCTGCTGTTCGGCCATCACTCTGAAAGTAACAGCAGTCTTTGCTTGGCTCTGTTTCCTCGGATGCTTAGCTTTGCTCCTCCGTGATTGGCTGCATGTCTTTGGTGCTTCGTGTCCCTTCTCCTGCTTCAGTCTCCCCATGAACAGATGGCAGCATGAACCAAAACTTGGTCTTCTGTCTCCAAGCCACAGAATCATCTAGCTTCAGGATGTCCCGAAGCACAGCCCTGTCCACCCTCTCTCTTTTGCTCACATCGCCTTCCTCAGATGGCCACACCCACCTCCACATCTCAATTCCCACTTGCAATGATACTTGTGCCATGAAGTTTGCTCGGTCCCCTCCAGCAGATGTGGCCTTTGCTTTGAAATTCCAGAATTTCACGTGGCTCTTCATGGACTTCACCTAGACCCATTCCTCCTATATGAGCTGAAGTCACAGAAGGGTGAGTCACGCATTCCCAGGTCACCTATAGTGCTAAACTCTCAGTCTTACTTGACCCTGAATCTTAGGGACCTCTTGTGGGGACCCAAAGATGTGTTCTATGTCACCCTTAAGAAGAAGCCCCCACGCCTAAGTCATTACTATCTTTGCTACAAAGGGGACAGACCCACCCAGACACCCCTTGCATGGCTTCCACATGGATACAAAAACTAGCACCCCACACTCACCCTTCTCTGCTCCCTGATGCGGCCCCAGCAACAGCATGTTCATTTCATCCCATTTCTACTGACACCTGGCTAAGAGCTGTGGACCAGAGCGAATTCCCTGAACCCAGGTGATATATTTTTCTTCTGCTGTAACTGGCATCTGCTCAGGTGGATGAGTGAGTATTTATTAGATCTCAGCAGGCTTTGGTCACTTTAATTGTTTTCTAGTGGAACGTGCCTATTGCCGAAAGCAGATCTTATTGGCCATTTGTCAGGTCAGTTAAGTGAAGGAAAGCTGGGCTGAGATGGGAGTTCAGGCAGGTCCGGGGCATTTTGGCTGCAGGAGGAAGTCTCACCCAAGACAAATGAGTCCTTGGATGGTCATCTGGAACTGATGGATTAAGAGATAAGCACCGGAGTTGTGATCTCAACACACAGAATCACTGGACCAGCCATGCCCATAATTAGATACAAGTGGGAAGCATTTAGAGGAGTTCTTTTTTTTTTAAATTTTAAAAAGTGCATGGAGCAAAAACCATTGGAAATGGCTAGTCTTTTGAAAAAGAAGTTGGGATAAAGTAAGCAATACTTACAAAATGCCAATTAAGGTATTATTAACTTGTGTTTTTTATGAACTTATTAATTGGTGATTTTCTTCTTCTTTTTTCTTTCCTTCCTATAGAAAACCTTTTTGGTGTAAATATTTCCTAATATTTATATAAAAAGCTAGTGGAAGTCACTTGTGTTTCAGCATGGGCAAGAGAGCCAAAGACCATCCACTCCTCTTGTTCTTTTCTCACTCAAATCCCTATTGAATTGGCCATGAAAACTCACTGAATGCGCTTTCAACAACACTGATTACCTGGGTCCTGACTGAAGCTGTCCAGGGATGGTATTACCCGAGTGAGATGCAGAGGGATGGCTGCAGAGAGGGGAAGTGGAGAGGAATTAGAACTTAGCCCTGCTGGTTCCCACAGTCCAGTGCTCTTTCCATGCTGCCAGGACCCCAGGTGCCCGGAAGAAGACTGGGGTCATGGAGCCCAGAGTAAGCCTTTCCCTGTAGTAAGACAGACAGACAAGGGCCAAGGGAAAGGGAGACACTGGGGAGATCCAATCACTAGTCTGTGGTCTAAGCAGAGATGGAGCAGAGAAGAGGCAGCAGGGATGGGAACCCACCTTTACCCAGAGAACTCTCCCACAGCAACGATTCTGCATCATCCTCTGCCTTCCCCAGCATGAGAATGCTCTGGGCCAACACGCTCCCTCCTCCTTGCCTGACTAACCCTCTGCCATCAGCACTGCCTGAGATCTGGGTGACAAAACCCGCCACCTGCTGGGAAGCAGCCATCACAGTCAAGATGGTTCTGAACTTTAGTCTTGATGATGGTGGTAGAGGAGGAGAAAAGAGGAGAAGGAGGAGCCATCCCCTGGTGGACAGTAAAATCCAAGGAAGGTAACTTGGTGTCCCAAAAATGCCAGCTTGTTTTGGGGAATGTTCCAAGCAAAAGTGACCAACACTTTTCCAGGGCCAGTTGGGGTAGGGCAGGGAAGTTTTCTTCCCTTTGGTAATCCTCTCATCCACTGCTATGGTTAATATCCATTGTCAAGGTGACTGGATTTAGAATCACCATGGAACAGTTCTGTGTGTCTGTGAGGGCATTTCCAGGAAGGATGGAAGACCCACTGAATGTGGCATCACTAGTCCATGGGCTGGGGTCCCTGACTAAATACAAAGAAGAGGAGAAGTGGAGCACCAGCATTCCTCTCTCTGCTTCCTGACTGTGGATGCAGTGTGACCAGCGGCCTCACACAGCGGCCACCATCCTTTCCTACCATGATACACTGGACCCTCGAAACACGAGCCAAGATAAAACCTTCCTCCCTTAAGTTGCCTTTGTCCAGTATTTTGATACAGCAATGAGAACCATAGCTATTATACCAGATCCTACTTCCCATACCTGTGAGGCTTCCTGCATGCTGACAAGCAGCAAGGTCGTCCTACCCCCAGGAAATGGCCAGAAGCTTAGGCCACCACCTGTTGCTAGCCCTATCCCCTTTCCTCTCTTCCAGAACTCCCAGCACACTCACAGCTGAAGTTAAAGAGACAGCCAGTGAAAGGATCTGTGCCACACTGATGGGAAGACTCAATTCTGGCACATGTGGTAAGCTGTTGACTATTTCTCTTCTTCACCAGCTTCCAGCCGGGTAGGCTTTTGTGAATCTGGACATTATGAGTGGAAGCTCAAGAGACCCCTTAGGAAGGAGCCTCCTTGGTTTCCTAACAGAAATGTGCTTCCTTCTCACCACTTCCTACCAGATTGCAGACGTGACAGAAAATGTTGCAGCAGCCACAATGCAACCATGAAGAAAGGAGAAGACAACTGGGAAGATGTCAACTCACGTGGATTTAAGCTTCTAAGCTAACACTAGCAGTTGCTTGTCTCTGCATATCTTTCTCTATAAGGAAATTAAGTCTCGGTAAGTTGAAGTCATGATGGCCGGCTAATCCCGCACCTCCAACCTGGAAGAATTCCCACTAAGAGTGCATGACTTGATGGGCCCTTTACTTGCGTTCTAGAAGGTAGGCATCATTGTCTGTCTTTCACAGAAAGAAAAATTAAAGTTGGAAGGCGACTGCCCAAAAGTCATTAATTAGGTGAGTCTGGAGGCACACATGCAATTTCAGCACTAGGAACCTGGGCGATTACAAGTTTGAGGCCATCATGGGCTATAGAGTGAGTTTGAGTCCAGCCTGATGTACATAGCAAAACTGTATCTCAAAAAAAACTCTTTTGGGCTTGAGAGAGGGTATAGCAGTTAAGGCACTTGCCTGTAAAGCATAAGGTTGCAAGTTCGACTCCCTAGTACCCATGTAAGCCAGGTGCAAGGGGTGGCACATGCATTTGGAGTTTGTTTGCAGTGTCTAGAGGCCCTGGTGCACCCATTCTCTCTTTCTCTCTCTCTCAAATAAATAAAATATTTAAATTTATAAAAATATCTTTAATCTTGTAACAGAAGAGTCAGCATTTAATTGCTAGCATCACACACCATATTCAAAAAGTAATATATTAGAGATTATATATCACATGTAAGTAACTTCTTACACACTTTTTCTTTATATGTGTCTTTTCTCTCTCTCTCTCTATCTTTCACACACCCTTTAACCCTATTGAATTGTTTCCAGCTAGCCCATAGGAGCATCTCTTTATCTTGAGCCTGTGGTAATTATCACACAGGCTCACATCCCTCTTAGATGGCCGGATACAAATAAAAATCACTCAAGAAAAACGCAGATGACTTAGAGTACCATGTTCTCTGAACATTAAGAAAGAAGAGTCTGAGTGCGGGAGGCAGTGGGTAGAGCAGAAAGAAAGAGGCTCTGGAGGGAGATGGCGGTTGTGATCCAGTGCTGCAGATGCTTGCTTGTCAGTCTGCCCTGACAAAGCTGAGTGTCTCTGCCTGTAGGAGTGAGGGAACGTGCACACGTGTGTGCATGTGGGAAGTAATAGGCATTCGTAGAGAGGCTAGGTGATATTTAGAAGTATTTTAAGTTGAACATTTTACATAAACATATATATATATACACACACACACATAAATGTGTATATACATCTGTATGCATGCACATACATACATATATACATACAGTCCCTATCCTGAGGAAATACATGTCTGTCAGCCAAGAACCCCACTTCAGACAGAACCATGGGTTGACGTGTGATTTATTAGCTGGAGAGGAAAGGACAGTGTGGAGAATGGAGAAGCACAGAAGCCATCAGTCAGCCCTCAATGATTCTCTTCTCACTGTCACAAGGGTCCATTCTGCCTCACAGGCCTTTGAACTGTGGTCCAGGGACTTCAGGCTGGCTTCTTGTTCCTGCAGAGACAGTTTTCTCTCAGAAACCCCATCTTTCTGATTCTGTACTTTCAGGCCCCAGCTGAGCACGAGCTCACGCAACGTCTCGTCTCATCTTTCTCCCCCCACCCCCAGTGTGGCTACTCCATTTATTTTTCTTGTGTTTCTGTAACTGAATGATCAAGGCCTGGAAATTGGCAGGAAATAAAAATCGATTGCTCCATGCTAGAGGCTGGAAAGTTCATGATGCAGATGCACTGACATCTGCCATTGGCCTTCTTGCTATGGTTTACCTAAGGGGTGATGGAAGGTGTGGGGGCGGGGGGGGGAGGATCTTTCTTATACGACAGAAGGGCAGGAGAGTGCATAGCTTCCTGAAAGCCCTTTGCAGAGTGACAAGAGTCTGTTCATGAGACGTTCTAGCCTGCTGACTTTAACACTTCCCAACACAGTGGCATTGGGGGTTAACTCTCCAGCCCGTACGCTGGGGGCGCAGGTGGGGCAGGCAGGCCCTAGCATCCACGCTCCTAGATTCCCACAGGCAAAGCAACTTGACCATAGCTCAGGCGTTGACAGGCACCACCACTGTGAACAATTCTTCCAGCCAGTGGTGGTTTGAATGTGAAATGGCCCGCACAGGCTCATCTGTCTGGGGAGGTTGTTGAACCTTCTGGAGGAAGCAGGCCACTGGAGGAAGGACTTGAGTTTCATAACTTCCTGTGTGCTCTCTGCTTCCTGGCTCTGCACACGATGTACCCAAGCATTGTGACGGGCCACTTCACGTCCCCACTGCCACGCTGTACTGTGTCTGCTCTCAGATTAAAGGAAGCCCTGACTCCCTTGAGATGTTTCTGATCAGGTATTTGGTTACTGTCATGAGAAAAATGACCAGGGGAGTACCACTTCCGTGGTAGTTACTACACTAAGGTCACTACCATCGTCTGTGAGACCATGACCATGACCACCACCATCACTCCATCCCATCGTAATCTGGAGGGGAGAAGCGGCTTCCGGGTGTCATTAGGCCTTCGGTGAACATCCTCCTTCAGACCTGACGCGGCGTCCTCCACAGAAAGCCATGTGGAGCACGAACCTCACAAGCAAGCTGCCTGCTGTTGGGTTACCCTTTCCTGAGATCAAAGTGTTTGCTGGGATTACAATTTAGAGATCGAGATTAACATGTTGTGTTTAACTCAATAGCCTCAGGCGCTTGGCTTCCCTTCCTTGCTTGAGTTGCCAAAATAAATTCCCACCCACGGATATCCTGGGCCTGTCTGGCTTGCACAGAGTGAAAACATGGAGACAAATGAGATTGTGCTCGGCAGAGTCACATTCACAGAGAGAGCCCCAAAGCTCCTCCATCCGGGCAGCCCTCAGGCCCCTCAAAGGGGAGTTTCCTTCCTTTCTTTCCTAACCAAAGACTAATAGCCCAAGCATCATTGCCCTCTCAGGGGGACAGAACCATCTAGAACCTCCCTGGTCAGTTGCTATTATATATCATCACATTCAACAAATATCCCATAGGAAAACATATTACCTAAACACTTTTCATGCCGACTACCGTGCTGGGCCCCAGGGATGGGGGGTGGGAAGTGGCAATGAGGTCCTCACCCTTCGCTTACACTCTACAGTGTGCACTTGAGCAGTCTGCCTTCCTTCCTCTACGAGGTCATTACTCTGTCTGCAAAGAAGGACTCATGGAGGAAAACACCTGGTTCCTTCACCCGCGAGGGGTTTCAAATTTAAACTTATCTAATGGTTTTTGAAATTCCATGCAACAGACTCCTGGGCTATAGGCAATTTCACATATGTTCAGCACGCTCCGTCGATGTCTGCGGAATTGGATTACGCATCAACATCATCACAGCTGGAGAGAGCTATCATTTCCCCCAGTTTCCACTTGGGAGGAGGCGCAGAAACTTTTCCCAAGATGCTAAGTGGTGGAGCCCCTTGGTGCTCTGTGACTACTGTGTTTACACGCACGCGCTCTCTAACACTACCACTCCTGACACTGCTGTTACCACTACCATGGGGACAGGACTCGTGTCCACCGCCACCGCCGAGGCTGCTGTGAGTACACGGCACCATCATTCTTGCTACAACCCCGCCCCAAACTAACAGATTAAATTCATTCTTGATCTACACTTCGCCATAACCCTGCCAATTAGAGGTCATTGCTTCCCACTTTCAGATGAGAATATTCACTGATAGCTAGAAGTGATAGTCGTGAGCTCCGGTCCCAGGAGGCGGACCTCCGTGTCCATGCCCCATAAACACTGTATTATATACTTCCTCTCTACATCTATTTCAGGGCCTCAATCTGTGTCTGGGAACGCTCTCCTCATCACAGAGGTTGTAGCCACTGGAATCCACGTGCATGAGACTCATAGGTTTTAAGAACATTGCCTGGTCCTAATATGGCTTCAAAGATCAGTCTACACTTCTCAGCAGGAACATTCTGGAACAAGGATAAGTGTGCCATGACACTTAGGCTGTGGAAGTGATAAGTGACAGTCTGTGACATCATAATAAGGCACGCATAGCCCCTAGTAAGCCAGAGGCCCACGGTGGACCTCAGATGGCTGAGATATAGGCACTGGCCCCAGCACACATGTCAGTGGCAATAGAACTGATCACTATTCTAGTCTCACGCAAGATGCGTGAGCGAGTCTCTGGCCTCTCATTCTCCGTGACTTTCATGGCCCTTTGGGGTCCTAGCTATGTCAGTCCTTTCTGTAAGCTTGCACTGTCCTCCTCGCCTACTAACAATGGGGGAGACAGGTGACTCCCGCCTGCTCTGGTCTCTGTGACATTTTCTCTGCTCGGCATACCTTTATCCATCCTTCATGCTGTCCCCTCTGGGGAGCCTTCCATTGTTCACCCACGCAAATGACAATAAGCAAACTATGTCTTCTGATTTGTCAGGAGTCCTCTCTGCTGGACTAGCCTGGCAGAGGACTAGAAATGGACTTTGTTCATGCTGGCATCCCTGGCACGATCTGTTCTGAGACTGTCTTTATGGGTGGGACTCAGCATATATGAGATGAAAGAAGGAATGGGAGGAGGCCGAGGAAAGGAGGCCTAAGTATTTAGATATACGAGTGAACTTTCCTAAATACAGACCCCCCAAATCATGGACATATCAGTTTCTCTCCAGAGCCCACTGGCTAAGTCATCACCATAGGTCTGGGCTGATGCCCACAGTCCTGGAGTCTGACCTAAGCTGATCTCTCAGGACCTCATACCAACCAGGGGCATGACAAAACCAAAGGAGGCATTTGAAGGAGAGGGTCACGGCATTTTACGTTCACAGACTTTCATTTCAGTCCCGGCAGCTTTTAGCTCTTGGTTAGCTTTTGACTTTCCCGCACCTCACTTTTCTCTATATAATGGAAACACCGTCAACTTCCTCTAAGATGTCTCTAGCAACTTGGAGGATGCACCCAGCAACACAAGGCAGGTGGGAGCTTAGCCTGCAAACAATTCCTACCCAGACTGAGGATTCCGAGCCTCATGCTACTATTCTTCCTACTTGAGTCTTCTCCTTACGCACAGCAGCTCTGACCCTTTTCGAAGGTGAAGGTCACTCTGCCTGAGGGAGTCTTGCTCTGGGTCCATCACCAGCCTTTTATGCTTCCCAGTTCCTCAGCCCACTTACTTCCTGCACCATCCCATAGTTGCTGCCAATGAGGAAGCTCACCTGGGAGTACTTGCTGCAGCATCGAGAAGGCATCTGAGTTGACCAAGAAGGAGCAAGAAGGAAGGAAGGAGGAGGAAGAGGAGGAGATGAAGCAGTAACAAAAACCTCCTGGGGAACAGGTCACTCGCTCTAGAAGAGTTCTCCCATGAGCTCTGCAAGAAGGCCTCACCACCGCGGAAAATGCTGGAAAAAAAAAAAAAAAAAAGGAAAGAAAATCGCCGGCTAATTTCAGAGGCTCCACGTTGGTGGGCCAACATCCCAGGGAGAATGAGCAATTATGATTTCCATCTAAGCAACATATGCTGTTTGCTGGCCTCTCTCGAACAGCTGTAGGTTAGATGCTGTTAAGATTGGTCCCCTTCTCTCCTCCACATTTCAGAATTCAAATTAAACTAAAATAACAGCACCTGCTGAACAAAAACCCCATTGGAAATGTGTCCTCGTACACAATTACTGTAGGGAGGCTGGCCACCATTGTTACCCGCCTATTCTTCCTGAATGGGAACGGCAGCGAAGTTTCTCAGGCAGCTGCAGCGATTCAATTGTATAACTGGAGCTGGCCCCGTGCCAACCCTCAAGAACTCGAGTGGCACCAAAAGATACTATATTGATTTGCGATCGAACATAATAGGCCATCAGCTTAATTATTACTGAAGTGACAAGGTTCTGGGTATTTCATATTTATATTTCAGGGCCTGTGAAGGATGAATGTAAATCTTTTAAATGCATGGATTTGCATCTCTTCAGCGGGGTTGAGTGCTCTTATTACATTCATAGCCTTTGAAAGACCAAGAGGACTGGCTATTGAACTCAGGTTGCCAGATCCTACCGGCATTCGCCTGGAAAAGAAACAAAAGGCATAAGATGGAAATTGCTTTTAGTTTAGTTCTGTATTCATTTTAAAGGCAAGGAAAAAAAAATGAAAGCTCTCTGTGCAACTCCATCAGCTCAGACTTCTTTGGGGGCCTTCTCGGAGAAAATGGTCACAGGTCTTATGGAGGCAGGCATTTGATCATTGGGAAATTAAACAGATACTGCTTGGACCCATGTGGTCCTTTCCTTCCTCGTCCCTCACATACTCTTTCTGGCCTCTGAAGAACTCTGTCCAGTAAAACCCTAGGACTCTAAGCTGTGGTTAAAGGGGTAGTGTCACCACACCTTATCGTCACATGAGGACATAAAAAATCAAATGTCCCCTCTTCAACTTCCATCACGAGATCCCTTCCTCTGTCCTTTCTTTCTAACAGGACCTGTCACTCTAGCAAGACATTTTCAAATTGCTCCAAATCTCTCCTCTTTACCCTCTAAATCCCACAAGCCATTCATTCCGTAGATCTGCCTTCCTAAATCTACACGGAAACAAGTCTCTGAGCATGTCTGGGAGGGATTTTCTAGATGAGATTAATGGAGGTGGGAAGACCTTCCCTAACTGGGCAGCCCTGCTATTCTGAGGGCTGCAGTCCTGGGCTGAATCAAAAGGAGAAAGCAAGCTGAGCACCAGCATTCCTGTCTCCCCCCGCTTCCTGACTATGGATGGAACGTGACCAGATGCTTCACGCTCCTGCTGCCACGCCTTCCCTTGCCATGATGGACTGTACCCTCAAACTGTGAGATAAACCCTCCCTTCCTAGATTTGCTTTTGTCAGGGCATTTGACCACAGCAATGAGGAAAGTAGTTCATGCACTGGCCTCAGGTAATCTGCGTGTCACAGCCTGCAGTCCAGTCTCATCACAAAGCCTTGTTCTCCCGGGCTCTTGACCTGCCTCTGGAAATGAATCTCAGTCCATGTTCCACCTGGCTGGCAGAAGGCCTTCTTGAAAGTGCTAGAACACATTGTGCTCCTGCAGAAACCCTTCAGTTGCACCCAGAGGATAAAGAACAACTCTCACTGTCCACTCCGGCCTTCATGCCACCCAACCATTCCTAGGCATGCACCTCACCTTTACATAGGGCAATTTAATTCTCTGCCTAATTGCAGTCTTGTCCATGGAAGGACAAGAACACTCTCCAAGCAGCCCCCCTTTTAAAATACTGCACCCCAGGCTGGAGAGATGGCTTAGTGGTTAAGGTATTTGCCTGCAAAGCCAAATGATGTCGGTTCAATTCTCCAGGACCCACGTAAGCCAGATGCACAAGGGGGCACATGCATCTGGAGTTCGTTTGCAGTGGCTGGAAGCCCTGGTGTGCCCGTTCTCTTGCTCTCTTTCTCCCTTTCTTTCTCTTTGCCTCTTTCTCACTCTCCAATAAACAAATAACTAAAATATATTTAAAATACTGCACCCCATCTCACATCTTCCCTGGTCCTGTCCTCAACAACACTGCTTCACTCTGCTTCCGAGTGCCCTGTGGAAAATCACCATGTGATTGTTTAATGGTTTTCACAACTGCTCCCTCCACTGAAGGGGCCTCACAGAAAAGGCGCCTCCAGGCTGTTTTATTCCCATGACCTAGGTCAGGGCCTGGAAGGGAGGAAAGTGCCTGGTAACAGTGAGCTGAGGAGATTTTCATCCTTAAGAAAGGTCAAATATAGAGAGCATGTTCATTACAGGCTGAAGAGATGTCTCAGCAGTTCAAAGGGCTTGCTTGCAAAGCCTAAAGGCCTGGGTTCAATTCTCCAGTACCCACGTAAAGCCAAATACACAAAGCTGTACGTGTGTCTAGAGTTCCTTTGCAGTGGCACTAGGCCCTGGGCTGCTATTCTCTCTCTCTCTCTCTCTCTCTCTCTCTCTCTCTCCTTGCAGATAAATACAGAAACATTTTAAAAAGAACAGTTATTATAAGTGGGATCTTATTCCACACACTGAACCAAAGATAGTCCATGTGGGAATCAATGCATTGTAATCAGTGCCAATGTCTAAAGAAGGATTTAAATCTCAGGAGTCCCTGAAGCCCAGGGGAAAAGGACATTTGTGGTCTGGAATGTATGGGTGAAAGCAGAGGCTAGAATGAAGTCTCTTGAAACCCTACGATCTAAGAAGGAGTGGGGGACCATCTGGACTCACCTACTCCGCATTGCCACGTTTTGTTGATGAGAAATTCGAGAACCAAACAGATAAGACTCACAAGCATTACTGGAGTGGCAGGAATTCTGCTTCTCAAGTTCCCATTTGTCTCCATTCTCCAGTGCAATGGGGAGGACTGACTGGATATAAAGAAGGAGAGCATTCCAGATGGTAACTCTCCCTCGCCTTCACCACCTCCAGTATCTTCATGTCATCCATCACCCTTACCACCACTCCCACCCACAATGCACTTTGCCACCACCTTCATTGAGCCGACCTCTGTCTGTGTCCCTCTGACAGCCACTGTCCCAGCCTCTCCTGCCATTGAAACAGTGGTTCCTAGAGACAGGGCTCTTGTGTTCATGGAGGAAAGGGCAGCCTGATCTTTTGTCCTTCCCTTTTTGTTTTTAAACTTTTTCTATTGACAACTTTCACAATTATAGACCATACACCATGATAATTTTACGTTTTTCACCTTCCTTCCTACCAGTGTTCTAGTCCCTGCTTCCTCTACAGCGCCTGTCCTTTCTCACCACTGTGAAGAACAACGGGATAACCCCTCCCTGCTTCAGGAAGGGTTTTCATTCTCTTGAACGCCAAAACTATCTCCAAAGTAGTTAGATCAGAGTTTCAAAAAGAGAGGGTGGGAGAGATGGCTTAGCGGTTAAGGCATCTGCCTGTGAAGCCAAAGGACCCAGGTTCAATTCTCCAGGACCCACATAAGACAGATGAGCAAGGTGACGCATGCATCTGGAGTTTGTTTACAGTTTACAGTGGCAGAAGGCCATTCTCTCTCTCTCTCTCTGCTTCTATCCCTATCTCAAATAAATCAAATAAAGGAGAAAAGAAGAAATAACGCAGTATAAATCTGGGAAGCCAAGATTCTTTTCAGAATGAGGAACTAGGAGTGCTAATTATAGGAGATCTAATTCTTTGAAAGGGATGGCCGAGGAACTCTAAAAGGGACAGAGAGTCATGTATACCTGGATAAGGAAGACTAGAAATTTCTTCCGGATGCAGCGGACTCTCTCTTCCCGGCTCCTGCTGTTCTGGCTCTTAGTCTGCTGCTTGTCCGCTGTGGCTATCTCTGGCCTCATCCCTATCCGGAGTCTCCGTTTAGATCTGCCTCCCTGGCTTCACGTCCATCGTAAAGGGCTCAGAACCTCTGTTGGAATCACCAGGCAGAAGAGAAATCCCGGGGCTGGCACAGACTCAGTCCCGGGTGTGGTGAGGCACCAGCCTCTCTCCAAGCGTCTCTCCTGCCAGGCTGAGCACAAAGGAAGGCATTATCACGAGAGGAGGAGAGGAGTTGCTGAGGACCACCTGCTCAGGCAATTCCGTGATAAAAGGAAGTGAGACTGGAAATTGGACAATTGTTACTAAGTAGCTGAGGACCCAGCTGAGTGGGCTTTTCTTTAATAAGGATAATAGAAGCCAGCTTTATAGGCAGATGGAAAATTTCCAGAACCCAAGGGTTCATGGAGGAAAATGAGAGGCATGTAGGCTCAGGAAGGGATGTGTCTTCACATCTTTCTGCAGAGGAAAGAGTGGAGTTCGTTCTTACAGGCTCGGGGAGAAAGTCACACGTGTCATTATTTTCTGTTAACACACAACTCGCTGGGAGCAGATGGAAGGGAGCAGGTGACTCCTTAGACCTGGTGAAGATTCCCCAAGTAGTCATACAAAGGACTAAACACATCTTCCATTGCTTCCCAGGCTGGAGAATAAGTAAATCTTAAAGTTCTGATCTTCATGGGAAGGGCAGATGACAAGGTCTTAAGGGAATTTAGACCTTGTTAATATCTACAATGCATCGGGCACTTACCATGGGCCAAGTACTATCTACGGGCTTTTCTATATTTTGTGGCTCCTGATGACCTCATTACCTATTGACACGTGAGGGAAGTGGGTTGCAGAGTCTTGGTACCTTTGAACCAGAAGCATTTGTGGCCTTTCTCTATGGTAGCGTCTCCAGGCTCGAATGCAACATGCCCATGGAAACCCCCAGTGCACCCTGTGCTACCGATAAATCGACTCCCAGTCACAATCCCATTATGTTCAGATTTCCACACGCACATATACAATGGGTGTGCACACGACCCTATGCATACAGACATGCTGTCATACTAGTCCTACCTAGAGGCAGTTTTACCTATCTCTGCCTCTTCATGTGATGGACAGAGAACACGAAATTCAAGGCAGTCATTACTTGGAAACCGTAATGGAGTTAAGTGAACAGAACAGTGTCCCGAGGGCATGGATGTGGGGTAGTAAGAAAGAAAGGTCTGGAAGAACCTTCCATGGGCCAGACTTGGGTTCATACATTCAGCCTTGCTCTAGATTCCCAGGGTGGTCTCAGGGAGTCCCTGCATCTCTCTAATCCCCAACGCCCTTCCCTTAAGACTGGGATGGAAATTCCCGTCACAGGGACTGGAGGGCTGGAGGAACTGGACCAGAAAGGATAAAGGAGTGCTGTGCCGGTCCAGTAGCGCACCCCAGTCCATTTTGCCACGTTCCCATGCTGCCACCTTCTGATGCCAAAGCCACCTCCAAGGCACACTGCTGCACCGCCCGGCACCCTGTCAGCAGCCCCCAGGGAAGAGGAGGTGGCAGAGAGTCAGGAGGGGGTTGAGACCCTCAGCTGCTCCTGGAGAGGCAGGGCTGACAAGGCGAGGATTGTTTGTCTCCCCTGGTGTGAAGCGCGTTGACTTGCTGTTGATAGATGGTGGGATGATATTAATTAAAATGCAGGCAGGTGTGAGGGCGCCTCTTAAGGCAGCACTCTCCCCAGGGGGGAGCGGAGGGGAGACAGCGGCCTCTGTTTTGTAGCCTTTGCAGAAAAGAGCATTCTGTATCCTTTCTTTCTCCCTCTAAGAGCAGGTAGGACTCAGAGAAAAGGGTCTGGATTTCCCAGCCATGGACAGGTTCCAGAAGAGCTGGGATCAGGGGGCAAGCACCGCCCCCTCCACCGCCCCCTTGGTTCTCCCATCTTGATGGGTGAGCCTTGTGGGAGGGGGAGGGGGCTGGTATCACCTCTTACCACATTTTCTATACACATATATGATGCCTGCAAAGTGTCTGCCCTTGCAGACCTTGCTGAAGGAAACACTTACCTTTAATGCCCCCACCAGCTTGGCAGGATTGGGGTTACAAAGGGCTTCCTGAGGGTACCGAGCCTGAGGGTGAACTGCAGAGCCCACAGGCAAGAGGACAAAGAGCACAGGACACAGTACAGGGTCTGAGTGGAGGCACGGGAGCTGGAATTTGAACTTGGGAAGAGAGAAAATACAGAAGAAACTGAGCTATGCGCACAATGGCAACTGCATGCAGCACGGGGGCAAGCCAGTCAGCTTGAAGCCAGCAAAAGCTTTCCTTCCCAGCACCCCATTCCACTCCAATTTAGTTTCTCCTTCTTGCCTATTCCTACAAGAGTAAGTCCTAAGTCGCCCTAATTCCAGGGTGTTGGTACTGGACATGAAAGGGATGGTTGACGACCATGCCCTGGCTGACAGGGTTGCAGGGACAAGATTCAAACTCCCGCTCTGCAAGCTGAAGCAGAGAAACACTGTTTCCTGAAAAATCCGTCCCAATAGGAGCCAGTGAGGTGTCCCAAAGGCAAGTGTCTCCACTGCCTTCTCTCTACCAACCTGGGAGGACTAGGTGAGTCCAAGAACTATCAGACTCTGGGCAGGACAGCCCTTAAGGGAGGAATCTTACATCACACCCTTACCACGCCCACGCCCCCCCCCCCATACATCAACTTGCCCCGCCTGCTTCAGTCACAGGACACAGCTCACCCAATTAGATATCTCCCCAGCATGCAGCCTGCCCAAGTGTGGGTGGATTCCTCCTCCGAGCCCAGGATTGGCTGGGATACCTCATGCAGGTGTGTCCACCACTTCTTGAGCTGGCTCTAAAGTCTGTCTGATTTGGGCCCTCTGTGAAGGCGACTTCTACCTGGCCCTTGCATGCACACAGCTCCAGGCCTGGGTCTTCAAACCGGTAAGATTCTCTCTTCCCCACTGCCAAGCTGGCGGGAAGGGACATGTATTTATTATTGTTTTCACTTTTTACTCTCTTTGGAAGTGCATACTTTAATTTTTAACCACCTGTCACATTTTTCTCTGGATCCAAGGTCCATGTTTGTTTACATGGACTCCGGGACCACGTGGTATATTTTCCCTGATCTCTCTGGTCACTTTCATTGCATCTTCAGCCCTTGAACCCCCCACCCATTCCCCTTTCTCACGGCCCTGTCCGTTCATGTCTGAATAAAGTGTGGTAGTGAGCCTAGAACTAGTTCTTCAACTTTGTGCAGCTTTGGTTAGTTATTTGTGGAAATAAATTGATAAGATTACAACTGCTCTGTCTCCACAGCAACCGTCCCTTCTTCCTTTTCTTCCTTTCCTTTCCTTCTCCTCCTTCATCCACCTTTCCCTCCTTCCCTTCCTTCCTCCCTGCCTCCCTCCCTCCCTTCCCAGCTTTCATCCTCCCCCAATTGCAGAGATAAGTAATGATCTACATCATAGGTTTTTACAGATGTGTTACAGTTTCTCCACTATGAAAACTATAAATAACTGCTTTAATTGACAGTGATCACAATGCATCCTGCAGCATGGTTTACCACAAGTCGCACAGCTGCCACTGCTAAGAACAAAGACATGGCACCTTTGCTCCCTGTAGACATCACAGCTGGTACTGTTAACGAGGACACTGCAACTTTGATCCCTGTAGACCTCACAGCTGGCACTGCTAACAACAAGGACACTGCACCTTTGCTCTCTGAAGACCTCACAGCCGGCACTGCTAACAATGAGGACACTGCACCTTTGCTCCCTGTAGATGTCACAGCTGGCACTACTAACGAGGATACTGCACCTTTGCTCCCTGTAGACCTCACAGCTGGCACTGCTAACAAAAAGGACAGTGCACCTATGCTCTCTGTAGACCTCACAGCTGGCACTGCTAACAATGAGGACACTGCACCTTTGATCCCTGTAGACCTCACAGCTGGCACTGCTAACAATGAGGACACAGCACCTTTGATCCCTGTAGACCTCACAGCTGGCACTGCTAACAACGAGGACACTGCACCTTTGCTCCCTGTAGACCTCACAGCTGGCACTGCTAACAACGAGGACACTGCACCTTTGCTCCCTGTAGACCTCACAGCTGGCACTGCTAACAACGAGGACACTGCACCTTTGCTCCCTGTAGACCTCACAGCTGGCACTGCTAACAAAAAGGACAGTGCACCTATGCTCTCTGTAGACCTCACAGCTGGCACTGCTAACAACGAGGACACTGCACCTTTGCTCCCTGTAGACCTCACAGCCGGCACTGCTAACAATGAGGACACTGCACCTTTGATCCCTGTAGACCTCACAGCTGGCACTGCTAACAATGAGGACACAGCACCTTTGATCCCTTGACCTCACAGCTGGCACTGCTAACAATGAGGACACAGCACCTTTGATCCCTGTAGACCTCACAGCTGGCACTGCTAACAATGAGGACACTGCACCTTTGATCCCTGTAGACCTCACAGCTGGCACTGCTAACAATGAGGACACAGCACCTTTGATCCCTGTAGACCTCACAGCCGGCACTGCTAACAACGAGGACACTGCACCTTTGCTCCCTGTAGACCTCACAGCTGGCACTGCTAACAACGAGGACACTGCACCTTTGCTCCCTGTAGACCTCACAGCTGGCACTGCTAACAACGAGGACACTGCACCTTTGCTCCCTGTAGACCTCACAGCTGGCACTGCTAACAACGAGGACACTGCACCTTTTCTCTCTGTAGACCTCACAGCTAGCACTGCTAACAACGAGGACACTGCACCTTTGATCCATGTAGACCTCACAGCTGGCACTGCTAACAATGAGGACACTGCACCTTTTCTCTCTGTAGACCTCACAGCTAGCACTGCTAACAATGAGGACACTGCACCTTTGCTCTCTGTAGACCTCACAGCTGGCACTGCTAACAACGAGGACACTGCACCTTTGCTCTCTGTAGACCTCACAGCTGGCACTGCTAACAATGAGGACACTGCACCTTTGCTCTCTGTAGACCTCACAGCTGGCACTGCTAACAACAAGGACACTGCACTTTTGCTCTCTGTAGATCTCACAGCTGGCACTGCTAACAACGAGGACACTGCACCATTGCTCTCTGTAGACCTCACAGCTGGCACTGCTAACAATGAGGACACTGCACCTTTGCTCTCTGTAGACCTCACAGCTGGCACTGCTAACAACGAGAACACTGCACCTTTGCTCTCTGTAGATCTCACAGCTGGCACTGCTAACAACGAGGACACTGCACCTTTGCTCTCTGTAGACCTCACAGCTGGCACTGCTAACAATGAGGACACTGCACCTTTGCTCTCTGTAGACCTCACAGCTGGCACTGCTAACAACGGGGGCACTGCACCATTGCTCTCTGTAGACCTCACAGCTGGCACTGCTAACAATGAGGACACTGCACCTTTGCTCTCTGTAGACCTCACAGCTGGCACTGCTAACAACGAGGAAACTGCACCTTTGCTCTCTGTAGATCTCACAGCTGGCACTGCTAACAACGAGGACACTGCACCTTTGCTCTCTGTAGACCTCACAGCTGGCACTGCTAACAATGAGGACACTGCACCTTTGCTCTCTGTAGACCTCACAGCTGGCACTGCTAACAACGGGGGCACTGCACCTTTTCTCTCTGTAGACCTCACAGCTGGCACTGCTAACAATGAGGACACTGCACCTTTGCTCTCTGTAGACCTCACAGCTGGCACTGCTAACAACGAGGACACTGCACCATTGCTCCCTGTAGACATCACAGCAGGAACTGCTAACAACAAGGACACTGCAACTTTTCTCTCTGTAGACCTCACAGCTGGCACTGCTAACGGGGACACTGCACCTTTGCTCTCTGTAGACCTCACAGCTGGAACTGCTAACAACGAGGAAACTGCACCTTTGCTCTCTGTGGACCTCACAGCTGGCACTGCTAACAACGAGGAAACTGCACCTTTGCTCTCTGTAGACCTCACAGCTGGCACTGCTAACAACGAGGACACTGCACCTTTGCTCTCTGTAGACCTCACATTTGGCACTGCTAACAACGAGGACACTGCATCTTTGCTCTCTGTAGACCTCACAGCTGGCACTGCTAACAACGAGGACATTGCACCTCTGCTCTCTGTACACGTCACAGCTGGCACTGCTAACAATGAGGACACTGCACCTTTGCTCTCTGTAGATCTCACAGCTGGAACTGCTAACAACGAGGACACTGCATCTTTGTTCCTGGAAGGGGCAAGCTGTCTAGATTGACTAGCTACACAGTATGCTCTGGGTCAAGTGTGAGACCCTGCTTCAGTAAAGTGAGCACTGACACACAAGATAAAATTCCTAATAACACTATCAGGTTGTCCATATTCTTAGACTATAATCTAAGATACCATTTCAATTTAGGCCTATAATGTAATAATCTAAAGAAGTGCTTTATGGGCTGGAGAGGTGACTTAGCAGTTAAGGTGCTTGCTTGCAAAGCCAAAGGACCCATTTTCAATTCCCCAGTACCCACCTAAAACCAGATGCCCTCTCCAGGGTGAGAGGGGTGGGGAGCAGAGGAGTCTTTGAGAAGAAAACACTTTAAGGAGGTGAGAGTGGCCCATGGCCAAAGGGAACTCTGTGTCCATGCTTTTACTTGTGGCTCCCACTGGCCTTGTTTAGGAAGGCTACATAATGTTTTCTAAAGCCTCTGGGGCAGACTGCTTCCTGAGGTGTGTCTCCAGATTATTCATATTTCCATTTGGATTCACTCTAAGGGAGGGTACAATGTATGAATAAACTCAGCTTCCATTATTTTTTTTTTCTTGAGAGAGAGAGTGAGACAGAGAGGAAGAGGCAGAGAGAGAATGGGCACGCCAGGGCCTCTCAGCCACTGTGAATGAACCTCAGATGTATGCGCTCCCTTGTGGGTCAGCGAGATATTGCACCCTTGCGTCCTTTGCATCTGGCTAAACGTGGGACCTGGAGAATCAAACGGGCGTTCTTAGGCTTGTCAGGTGGGCACCCTCACTCTTAAGCCATCTCTCCAGCCCTCAGCTCCCATTCTTTTGACCAAATGATCATATTAACAGTGAAAGTAGCACTTGTGTTTAATCCACCTCTTCCTCAGTAATGTCTCCTGGAGACCAGACAGATGGGATAGAGATGGCTTCCCTGATGCTACACAGAAGACTTTGTTGTCTTGTCGAGCTGAGAGTCTTGGGTCTCCATGGTATTTGCTGCCATCTCTAAATGGGGAATCTGTAAACGGGAGATGGTGGCAGATACTGAGGAGACCCAAAACTCATCAAAGCAGAAAATCAGAGGATACAGAGAGTTCAGCACTGAAGAAGACCTATAACCTGCCCTCCCAGGCTCAGGGAACATTGTGGAAGAAGGGGTGTAAAGATTGTAAGTTAAGACCCCCCCCCATAGAGACTGGTGTATTCATGATCACATAACAAATGCTGATAACTCCACTGAGGAAGGCCCTCTGAGGAATAGGACAGGGAGAGGGGAGATAAGAGTATATTCTGATAGGAATCTGACTAACATGCAATACGCTCTTACAGTAAAGTTTTCAATCAATTAAAATCAAACAATTAAAATCAAAAACTCATGTAACAAATAGCTTTCACTTTTGTTCTGTAGATTACTGATTTAGTAACAAAATAAGTAAGCATCTCAGGTGACAAGGTAGTCTCGTGTTCCAGAATTCAACTGGAATAATTCAATGGGCCTACACACACACACACACACGAGGAAAAACATTGCAGCAGTTGAGACTAACAATTGTATTGTTCTCTAGTGTGTGTGTATATATGTGTCACATATTATTTGTAAAGAACAGTCACTTATTTGTCATAGTTCTGGAGACTCGGAAGGCCAAGGTCAGCATGCCAACCAGCAGGTACAGTTTCTGGTAAGGGCTCTTCTCTCTTGCAAGATGGTGCCTTATTGCTGCGTCTTTCCATGGTAGATGGGAGAAGCTAGAACAGCTGAATGTTGTCTGAAGCCTCTTTTAAATTGGACCTCAATTCTATTCATGGGAGGAGGAACCACCGCGGTCCAACATCTCTGAAAGGTCATGTCTCTTAATATTATCAGGCTGGCAACAACGGAATTTTGGGGAGGACCTGCTCAAAGCACAAGAGTCATCTTGGCAACACTGGCAGGAGAGCTGAGCATTTGCCTTCAAGTCTGGACTTGTACATCACAGTTTGTTACTGAGGGTGCTGGTGTGATGCACACACCACCCACTTCTCCTACCGTAGGCTTCACCATCATAGCTGTACTTCCAGCTCTAATGAAGTTCCCCAGATCTTGTGCATTTTACCCATTTTCAACAGCTCCCAAAGAGGAATCCATACTCTAGCCAAGTGGAGCTCCCTTCTTCAAAAATTCATAGATTAAAAAGGTATCTGAGGGATGGAGAAATGGCTTGGCAGTTAAGGCATTTTCCTGAGAAGCCAAAGGACCCAGGTTCGATTCTCCAGGACCCACATAAGCCAGATGCACAAGGTGGCACATGAGTCTGGAGTTCATTTGCAGTGGCTGAAGGGCTCAGCATGCCCATTTTCTCTTTCTCTCTCTCTCTCTTTCTTTGCCTCTTTCTGTCTCTTTCTCAAATAAATAAAATTTAAAAAAGAAATAGATTTTTAAAAAGAATTTATTATTTTAAAAAAAGGTATCAGAGACATACTCACTAGTCCAAGTATAAGTAGATCATTCCTAAAATTCAGAATTTTCCTTGTGAAATAGATACATTCCCTTGCCCAATTTAAAAATACCACAGTGCATACTATGATTAAGATTGAAAAGAGTAGGTGTGGTGCTATGTGCTTCTAATCTCAGCACATGGAAGGCAGAGAAAAGAGGATCATGAATTCAAAGCTGCCTGGGACTGTGTCGTGAGACTGCTTCAAAGACCAAGACAAAACTAAGCAAACAGTAGGAAAAAATGGCTAGGATTTAGCTCAGTGGTAGAATGCTTGCCTAGCACTCAGAACAACCTACATTCCATCCCTAGCACAGAAAAAAATAAAATAAAATAAAACAAAACAAATTTAAGAGGGCAACCCATATGATGCAAAGAAAATGAAAGATTAAAAAGCATCATTCTGCAGTGGGAGAGAAGGCTCTATGGATTATAAAGCTTATGCCATACAAGTGTGAGTACCTGAGTTCAAATCTCCAAGCCCCACATAAAAGCCAGAAGTGGTAGCATGCGTCTGTAATCCCAGACCTCCTAGGGTAGGAAGAAGAATGACCCAGCAACTCACGGGCCAGTTAACCTAGCAAACCTAGCAGGGGGAATGACCAAGAGTCCCTGCCTCAAAAGAGGTGCAAGAGGAGGACTAACGTGTGAAAAGTCGTCCTCTGACCACCACATACATAAATGACACTCCCGGAATTACAGACTTGAGCCACCATGCCCGCCCACCTTTCCATGTTTAAATGATAAGGATTTAAAAATTTGAACCTTTCTGGTTAAAACTGGCAGTTGGGAACTGGAGAGATGGCTTAGCGGCTAAGGCACCTGCCTTCTAAGCCTAAGAACGCTGGTTCCAATCTCCAGGTCCCATGTTTAGCCAGATGCAAAGTGACGCAAGGGCGCAAAGCTGCACTTGACCACAAGGGGGCGCATGCATCTGGAGTTTGTTCACAGCAGCTGAGAGGCTGCTGGTGTGCCCATTCTCTCTCTGCCTCTCCCTCTCTCTCTGTCTCTCTCTGTGTCTCTCTCAATAACAAACAAACAAAAAACTGGCAGATGGAAACATGATGCTCATTTTACTTCCCCTTGAAATCTTAGGAAAATAAGCGTCAAATAATGTTTGAATACAGTCACTGAAAAATGGGAGAGAAAAATAGTGTAGGGATGTGTGGGGAAGCGAGATGCAGTTGGACCAGAGTAGCCAGCTCTGGAAACCATAAAGAACAGCAGGAAAAGCTATGAACATGATTTCCACAGGCAATACACCAACCCATAGCTATCAATAGATCTATGCTCAGGGAATAGACAGAAGAGTATTAAGAAGCTAAAAGAAGCTTGATTAAATTCTCTGAATTCCAATAGCAGTATAATCAAGCTTTTAGAGGTATGGCTATACATTAAAAAAATTCAGCTAAAAACATTGAAAAGTAATTGCCTGTGGAGTAGTAAAAACAAAGATGGAAGTTATGCTATTTTATTTTGTTTTAGGTTATTATCCCACTCTGTAAAAATTGGAAAAATGAAAGGCCAAATGAAAAACTATATGAATAATGAAGGAGAGAAAAAATAAAATTTTATCTTTTTAATATATAATTTTCTTTTATTATTTAGACTTTTAAATGATTTATAACTAATAAAATTACATCTTAAAAATAAAAATGATTAATTTGACCACAGCCTTTTGCTCTGAAACCAGATGACAAGGAAGGCAAAGGCTATAGAAAGGAAATTAGTTGATGAAAATTTCTGAAGTAGAAAAGAGGTCAATAATACAGGTAAGAAAATGACTTATAATATAAAATAACCATTTGTTTTTATTAAGAAAAAGAATCTCAGGCAATTCTCTACATGTATGAGAAGGTAATAAAAATGAAGTCCTTACTTATAGGGAAAAGTGTGATTAGGAAAACAATGACAAAGATGGTGATCTTTGTAATAAATAGGAAATTAAAAAGAACACGAGTTGTGGTGGTTTGATTCAGGTGTCCCTCATAAACTTAGGTGTTCTGAATGCTAGGTCCCCAGCTGATAGAGATTTGGGAATTAAAGTCTCCTATGGGCAGTATATTGTTGGGGGTGGGCTTATGGGTATTATAGCCAGTTTCCTCATGCCAGTGTTTGGCACACTCTCCTGTTGCTATTGTCCACCATATGTTGGCCAAGGGGTGATGTCCACCCTCTGCTCATTGTTTTCCCCTGCCATCATGGAGCTTCCCCTAGAGTCTGCAAGCCAAAATAAACCCTTTTTTCCCAAAAGCTGCTCTTGGTCAGGTGATTTCTGTCAGCAATGTGAACCTGACTGCAGCAGTAAAGTTGGTACTGAAAATGGAATTGCTGATAGACACCTGCCTGTGTGGCTTTGGCCTTTTGGAGCTGATTTTCAGAGGAATGTGGAAGGATTTGAATCCCTGGCCTATAAGTGCTGTAAGTACAGCTTGATGGACTGTTATGGTCAGAGTTGAAAGACCTGCATGCACTGAGAAGTATGGATTGTGACATGTGGCTTGTGAGGGTGAAAAGAAGCTTTGAATGGACTGGGCTAGAAGCAGTTTGTGTGAGAGGCTTGCTGTTATGCCCGTGTCCTGAGAACTTGTGCAGGGTTGTAGTGAGTAGAAATGGACTGGTGTGAGCAGAGGGATATGGCAAAGAAAGAAATGTTTGGGTGAAAGTGCTGCCTGTTCAAGTGCAATTATGTGAGAGATTACAACCATTGTGTTTGGGCCAGCTGACCTGCATTGGGGCAACAGAAAGAATGTAGACTCTTTTCAAGGGGCTGAGTGCTCAAGGAGTGTCCTGCTCTTCAAAGTCTGCTTTATTTTCCCCTGGGTTAACAAATTGGCACCCTACCTGGTATTGTGGAGTATAAGAAATGCAGGAAAGAGAGGGTCATTGAATTTGCAACATGGTCTTGTGTTTTGGAAATGGCCATGGGCAGTGTGAAGCAGGTTTGCTGGATGCCTACATGGAGACCTGATGGAGATGTGAGGATGGACCATGGGTTGCAGTGGAGACCCAGTGGAGATGCCGTGACCACAAGATGGCTGCTGAGGAAAGCTGCCGGCCCCAGATGAAGTTTTCCAGGACTGTGAGTAGTCTAGCTGGAGGGGCGGAATTGGACTCCAGAGACTTTTTGCTGGTTAGACAGACTTGGAGACTTGTCACTGACTAGAGTCGTTGGACTTGGAGCCACAGAGTTTTATGTTTGCCCTGTTTTAAATCTTGTGTTGGTTGATTCTTTCTTTGCTATGCCCAGTGCCATCTTTTGCAGTTTGAATGTGTATTCTGTGCCATTATGAGTTTGGGGGGGGATTTTTTTGGTATTATGACTCAGTTAAAAAACCTTGGATTATGGGGATGTTTGAACATCATTAGGATTGATAAAAAATTGGGGGACTTTTAAAGTTGGACTGAATGCATTTCATTTTATATCATGTATGGTTATCAGTTTATGGGGCCAGTGGTGGAATGTGGTGGTTTGATTCAAGTGTCCCCCATAAACTTAGGTGTTCTGAATGCTAGGTTCCCCAGCTGATGGCAATGGGATATTAACACCTTCTGGAGGCAGTGTATTGTGGGGGGCGGGCTTATGGGTATTATAGCCAGTTTCCACTTGCCAGTGTTTGGCACACTCTCCTGCTGCTATTGTCCACCTTATGTTGGCCAGGGGGTGATGTCCACCCTCTGCTCATGCCATCATTTTCCCCTGCCATCATGAAGCTTTCCCTCGAGCCTGTAAGCCAAAATAAACCTCTTTTTTTCCCACAAGCAGCTCTTGGTCGGGTGATTTTTTGCCAGCAATGCGAACCTGACTGTAACACAAGTCATACACAAGTTACAAAACTTTCTGTATAGCACTTGTAGGAGATGTTCTAATGGAAGTTGAACTAGTAACACTTAGATGATTGAAATAAATTAAAGAGGCTGGAGAGATGGCTTAGCGGTGAAGGTACCTGCCTGCAAAGCCTGCTTGCTTGAATATCCAGGTCCCATGTTTAGCCAGACGCAAAAGTGACGCAAGAGTGCAATGTCACACATGCACACAAGGGGGCGCACACATCTGGAATTCATCCACAGCAGCTGAAACCCATGGTGTGCCCATTCTCTCTCTGCCTCTTCCTCTCTCCCTCTGTCTCTCTCAAATTAAAAAAAAAAGAAATTAAGGAAATAGTAGTGGGAAGAAATGTCTATTAGCAATCTATTGAGCTCAAATTTATATTAATTTTTATGTTGAACATGTAAGGAAAAAAGGAAGAAGCATGTTACTTAATATTGATTAGGCAATGTAACCCAAAGTGAGGTCACAATTACTACTGTTAATCTAAGTAATGTGGCACCAAAGTGTTTTAAAGAACTGTGAAGACTATGAAGAGAAGTTGTTGAATAAATACTTGTAGTGAGAGACGAAGGCCATGTCTTAGTTTTTCACAGCACAAATAATGGGCAAATAAATGAAGCTAAAGATAATTTGATCTCAGTCTATTTCTGTCTGTCTCTCTTCTCTCTCTGTTTCCAAATAAATAAATTAATTAAATTAAAAAATATTTAAAAGGTCTGGAGAGATGGCTCATCAGTTAAGGCACTTGTCTACAAAGCCTAACAACCCAGGTTCAAGTCCCAGTACCCACATAAAGCCAGAAGCACAAAGTGGCACAGCTTAGCTCAAACAGCTATGGAAATTGATGATAGAAACCATATCACGGCCTTTGGGGACTTCTTGGAGGCTAAAGGTAGAGAGGAAGAAATTCCTGGGGACCTAGGTTTAGGGTTCCCAACTCATCCACCCCACAGAATTCCCACCAACTCAATCAACACCGAATCCCCACCGTGGTCCAAGAAAGTTCTCGTTGTGCTCAGGGAAGGAAGATGGCACTGTGTGGTGGCCAGCATGGTCAGGCCAGAGCCTCTTCTCTGGCAGAGACGAGGATGTCCTCCTATAATATTCTCCAACCTGCGCAGAGTCGTTCCTCTCTCTGCAGGAGTGTCTAAACTTCTGACTATCAGAAATGGGGAGAAACATCCAAGACACACAAGTCCACTTACAAAGCCAGTATTTCCTTGTGAAATCATAGAAATCTCTTCCCCCAAACTTCATGACTATACCAACAGAGCTCCAATATAATAAAAATGGATTATGACTTTTAAAAACACATAGGAAAAACAATTCTGAGAAAGGGAAATGTCAAAACACTGAGAGAGATGTGGAAAAAGATCCAGAGGAAATTGAAGCCACTCAACACCAAACACGTCCATTCCTGGCCCAATTAGCACAAATGCTCACAAGAAGGCCTGCTTACCTCTGTTTCCAACATGCATCGTGAACCGACATTCAGTGAGAAATACAAAGTGAGCCGCAAAGAAAGAAGAGTCATGTAATACAAAACCAGCTCCACTGGAAACAGACTTAGTCACAACGTGGATGCAGAATAACTACACAGGAAATTTAAAACAACTGCAATTACTGCACTAAGCCTACACAGGAAATAGACAACACTCAAGAACAGGAGGAGAAGGTAAGCAGAGAAGTGGAAATTTAAGATAAATACAAAAGAAGGTGACAGTCCTTTGCTATGAGGATGTGTGGGCTATCTCACCCGTGGACTGGCTGTGGCTCAAGGAGTCAGTGTGCTTAATGATACATCAATAGAAACTGCCCACACTGAAGTGCAGGAGGAAAGTGAAGAGAAGATGCTCACAAACTGTGTGTGAGACATTTCACCAGCTGTACCACACGCCTACCTGGGCTGCAGGAAGAGAAGAGAGCACAGAGAAGGATCTTCAAAGCCATAGTGAGTACTTTCCAAAAGCACAGGTACAGAACACTCAGAGAGCACTGAGCAGGATCGTTTTGATTTTTTTTTTTTGGTATGTACCAAGAAATTATCATAATACCAGAGCTAAAGTGAGCGAGTAGAGAGGAAGAGAGGGAAGGAGAGAGAGAGAGAAGAGAGGAGAGAGAGAAAGTTCCTTCCAGAAAATGGACAGTCAAGAAGAGAAGGCAGTAAAATATTTACCGTGCCAAAAGAATACCCAGTCCTCCCTCATCAATCTAGAATTCTATGGGCAGCAAAATTATCCTTCCAAAGAGGAGGGAAATAAAGACTTTCTGAGAAAAAAACAAAAACTAAGGGAATTGACTGCCAGCCGAAACCTCACAAAAGAAGATATGCAGATAGCAAACAAGCTGGTGAAAAGATATCCAACATTGTTTGTCACTGGGAATCACAAATTAAAACAATAAAGAGAAACCACTACAATCCTAATAGAATGGCAGAAATCTAAGATGTTGGCAATATTAATTGCAGGCTGGGTTGTGGGATGAGAACCCTAGCGCATTGTTGCCGAGAACAGAAAATGGTACCGCCAATTTGGAAGACAGTTTGGCAGTTTCTTCCAAAGCTAAACATAGCTTTATGATGCCATTTGACAGACACACCCCCAATTACCTACTTAACTGATTTAAAACTCATTTCCATGTAATACACAAATGTTGATAACAGCTTTATTAATAACCTCCACAATCTGAAAGTAACCACGTAACCTTCAACTGATCAATGGATAAACATGCTATGGTACATCCTTATGATGGAATATTATTGAGCAATAAAAAGAAGTGAGTTACTAAGCCATGAAAAGACATGGAGAAATTCCAACACATAACTACAACATGAAAAAAGCTAGTCTGAGAAGCCAGTACTATTTTATTCCAACTGTGTGACATATTGGAAAAAAACAAAAGTACAAAATCCCGTAGACTGCGAAAGGTGGCTGTTTGTAGGCAGCTGGGTAGAGATTCTGGGTTAGAAAGGTCTAGTGGCAGTGGCTTCATGGTAGTGAGAGTGAGTATGCAGGTAAGACTTCCCACCGCCTCACATGTCGGCGGAACAGGAAATAGAGAGACTGGGGCCGGGGAATAACCTTCAAGGACTGTCCGCCTAGAAACACACTCCCTTCAGCCAGACTCCATCTCCCAAAGGTTCCACAACCTCTGCAAACAGCATGGCCAGCTGGCAACCACGTGTTTAAACACATGATTCTGTAGGGGGCATTTTATATTCAAATCATAACATTCCACCTTTTCCACCCATTGGCACAGGGCCATCTTATAATGCAAAAATGCAATCGACTTCAACACTATCCACAGTCTTACAGTTACAATACTGTTTAGAAGCCCAAAGTCTTGCTGGGCGTGGTGGTGTGCACCTTTAATCCCACACTAGGGAGGCAGAGGTAGGAGGATCACTGAGATTTCGAGGCCACTCTGAGATGACATAGTGAATTCCAGGTCAGCCTGAGCTAGAGTTTTGGGAAAAAAAAAAAAAAAAAAAAAAGTCCAAAGTCTCATTGGAGATTCAAATCAATTGCTTACCCTGAGCCTTCATTAAAACAAAAAAAAAAAAAAAAAAAAAAAAAACAAGGTACATATACTTCCAACATACATTCTCATAGTTATCACAGAACAAGAATTCCCTTCCAAAAGGGAAGAAGAGCCACAGTGAGGAAAGAATGAACCAAAACATGTCCAACCTTGGGGTTCCTGATGGTTTCATTTGTGTTCCAATGGGCTTGGATAGCCCAGGCCCACAAGATCTGCTGACTGCAACATATAGAGCCTCTTTCTTGAGCCTGTGCTGGAAGCTTTCCTCAGTGAGAACCCCATGCTTCTGGCATCTCTAGGATTCTAGGGTCACCCTACTGCACAGCCCACGCAGGAGATGCACACAGGGAACCCAGCCTTACTACCTATTGTCCAGCCTCAGCAGCTTTCTAGAGCCTTGGTTTGGGACCTTTTACTCTTGCATCGTACATCCATGCAAAGGCAGACTCACATGGATAATGATCCTAGCTGTGCTGCGAGCTGGAGATGTCACCCGGTCACCCAGGACCACAGCCTCACTGGCCTCTGAGCATTGCCTCGCTCCCACATGATGCCCTGGAGACGGTTGGTTCCAGCACTCTCCTTTTCAATGAATTTGCATTCTGAAGGCCTAGAACTGTGTGGTCAGGTTTATCCCAGCAACGTTTATACCTCTGAGTGTAACTTTAATGTGTTTCTGATTTTTCTCATTGCTATGAAGACAAGAAGCAACTTCAAGGAGGAAGGATTTATTTGGGCTCACACATTGAGGGCACACTCCACCATGGTGGGGAAGAGATGGTGTCAGGAGCAACTTGCCACTGTAGCAGTGGGAGTTGGCTCCTACTTGAGAAGATCAGGAAGGAGAGGAAGAGAGAGAGAGAGAGGTTCAGAACAGAGCTACCCATAAGCTCACCTCCAATAATCCACTTCCTCCAGGTTGGCCTCACCTCCTCGAGGTTTCATAACCTCCAAGTGCAGCCTCATCAGCTTGGAGGTGGGCTCTCAAACCCAAGAGACTCTGTGGAGCATTGTGCATCAAAAAGCATAATGGTTCACTTATAAAAGAGGTTGCAAGGATCCCCTCTTATATCCTGCTATGTGAGGACACTGGGAAAAGACAGGTGTCTATGAATTAGGAAGCTGGACCTCACCACACATGGATTCTGCTGCACTTTGATCTCAGACTTCCCAGCTTCTTGACTGAGAAATAAAAATTCTGTGGTATATACCACCCAGGGCAAAGTGTTTTGATGTGTCACTCATAAATAGACTAATACATTTTGCCCTTCAATGTATTGTTCACAAGTCAATGAATAATCAAATAAACTCTATTTGGGAATCCAGGGACATTTGAAAATCATGATATTGGCTAATATTGATTCATATTGATGTGTCAATAATTAAAATTAATCTAGTAATATTTGTAGTTATTAAAAAGGAATATTAGAGACCAGGAGATGGCTCAGTGGGTAAAGTTTATACCAGGTAAGCATGAGGTATTGAGTTCACATCTCCAGAATCCACACAAATTTTTAGGCGTGTGTTGCAGTCAGGTTCACATTGCTGGAAGAAATCACCCAACCAAGAGCAGCTTGGGACCATCTATTCAAACTACCACCTAGGGCAGACATCAAACTCTGTAGCTCCAAGTCCAACAATTCTAGTCAGTGACAAGTCTCCAAGTCTGATATTTCTAGCCAGCAATAAGTCTCTGGAGTTCCAATTCTGCCCCTCCAGCTAGACTACTCACAGTCCTGGAAATCTGGGGCCGGTAGCTTTCCTCAGCAGCTGTCTCATGGTCCTGGAATCTCCACTGGGTCTCCACTGCAACCCATGGTCCATCCTCATGGCTCCACAGGGTCTCCATACAGGCAATCCTTAGCAGACTTGCTTCACACTGCCCATGGCCATTTCCAAAACACATGACCGTGTTGCAAAATCAATGACCCTCTCTTTCCTGCATTTCTTATAAACCATAATGCCAGGTACGGTGACAATTTGTTAATCCAGGGGGGAATAAAGCAGACTTTGAAGAACAGGACAGTCCTTGAGCATTCAGGCCCCTTCAAAACAGTCTACATTCTTATTGTTGCCCCAGTGAAGGTCAGCTGGCCCAATCTCAAAGGTTGTAATCTCTCATACAATTTCAGCTGAACAGGCAGAAGTTTTAGTCCTAGGATTTCATTTCTGTGCTCTATCCCTCTGCTCACAACAGTTTATTTCTAAGAAAAGCAATAATGTACAACTTCTCAGGACATGGGCATAACAGCAAGCCTCTCACACAAACTGCTTCTAGCCTAGTCCAGGCAAAGCTTTTTTTTTGCCCTCTTACTCCAAACCTCACAGTCCATCGTTCTTACTGCATTCAGTTCTGAGTTTGACCAGAACAGTCCATCAAGCTGTACTTACAGCAGTGCAGGGCATCTCTTAGGTGGAGGTTTCAAATCCCTCCATATTCCTCTTGAAAATCAGCTCCAAAGGCCAAAGCCACACAGTCAAGTTTCTAGGAGCAACTCCACTCTCAGTAGCAACTTTATTGTTGCAGTCAGGTTCACATTGCTGGCAGAATCACCTGACCAAGAACAGCTTATGGGAAAAAAGGGTTTATTTTGGCTTACAGACTAGAGGGGAAGCTCCATGATGGTCAGGGGAAAACTATGGCATGAGCAGAGGGCAGACATCACCTCCTGGGCAACATTAGGTGGACAACAGCAGCAGGAAAGTATGCCAAACACTGGCAAGGGGACACTGGCTATAATACCCATAAGCCTGCCCCCAACAATACACTGCCTCCAGGAGGCATTAATTCCCAAATCTCCATCAGCTGGGAACCTAGCATTCAGAACAATTAAGTTTATGAGGGGATACCTGAATCAAACCCCCACAGTTGTGGTAGCATGCTCCTATAATCCTGGCACTGAGAGGGTGGAGATAGGAAGATCCCTAAGACTTCCTGGCTAGTTTGTCTAGCACAATTGGTGAGCTATAGCTTCACTGGGAGACACTGTCTCAAGAAGTAAGGCAGAGAGCAATCAGTCGAATAAGACACCCAATGACACCTCCAGCCTCCACATGTGTATCCACATACAAGCACACATATTCACCACATACATACACAGGCAAAAAGGGGTCATATTATAAAATTCATTAATTAGTTATGCTTTAACATTTTTTATCATAATAGAAAAGATAAATTTTCTTCAAAGAAAGTGAGAGCAAGGACCCAGTAACATTTGGGTCATAGGCAAAATAACGTGTGTGTGTGTGTGTGTGTGTGTGTGTGTGTGTGGTAAATAATCCCTCAGATCAACTGTCTTAGGTAATGATGTGGCTGTATATCCCTCCAACTGAAAATTCTCACTGTAAAGCCCTGGCTTGTGATCTGAGGGTCTTTTAGGAAAGAGAACTTTGGGAGGTGATTAGATTCAAAACGCACGTGGGTGGAACCTCCACGAGTAGCCCTCAATGTTGGTGCTCTTGTCAGAAGAGAAAGCAGCTCAACTCAGAAGACAACAAAACTTGCCTGTATTTGCAGAATCTAACTCTTAAAGCAACTACAAAGGGATGTCCTAGCAGAAGGAACTGTTTGGCAAGAGGGTACTGGGAGAGTGGGGAAGGGCGAATAAATACAGGGGTGAGAATTACTGAATCCTGTCAAATCTGTTAGATGCGGGTTTGAAAATCCTGTGCTATCCATTATTTCGTACATTGACACATGCTAATCAAAACTTTCAGAGAGAGTGATCTTTCCATGTGCTTACCCCTAGCATGGCCATAGTAACACACAGGGTTAAGGCAGCTCCCTACAGCCAGGAAGCGCTCTCTCCTCACCAAGAGCTGCATCTATAGCATCTTGATCTTGGACCCTTCAGTCATCAGAACTGGGAGAAATAAATGTGTGTTGTTTCAGCTACCCAGATCATTGGATTTTGTCACAGCTAACACAGTAGACTAAGGAAAATAGTACTACTACGTGTCCCCGCATACAGGTCTGTGACCCACACATAGGTACACCAATGAGCCCAAAGTAATAATGACTGACTCACAGAGAGAAAATGTGAACTTAGGCCGTCCATCTTCAGAGTCCACAATTTATTTTTTATAATTTATAATAATTATTATTTATTTATATACATTAAAAGACAGAGAGAAGACAGAGAGAGAGAGTGAGAATGGGCATACCAGGGCCTCCAGCCACTGCAAACAAACTCCAGACACATGCACCACTTTGTACATCTGGATTTATGTGGATACTGGGGAAAACCTGGGTCTTTAGGCTTTGCAGGCAAGCTCCTTAGCTGCTGAGCCATCTCTCCAGCTTGAGAGTCCACACTTTAAACTACTTCAATATAATCTTTTGTTCTCTCTCCTTATTATAAATTTCTCAAATAATTCAATAATGAAATCTAGTATGAAGTAAATCCCTGTCATTCAAGGACAGTCCAGAAAAATTTAATAGTTAGTTAGTGAGTGGCAAACAATACTTATTGTAAAAAGAATGTAATTTTACATTCTATTAGAATCAAGGCAACTTTGTATGATTTTTAAAAATTGCTTGGTCCCCAAATAATCCTCATATTATAATGTGCATCAAAACAGACGTTTAACCAACTAAAACCTGTGAGTATTATAGAGGAGACAAAAGTGGCATTGTAGATAATTAACATTGTCTACATTAAAAAAACCAATGGGGATAGTACTAATAAAATCACTTAATAAAGTCAGTAGTTTCTCTGTACAGTAGCTATATTTTTAAATGCATAAAGATAAATATTTATAAGTAGAATAGCTGCTCAGAAATACATAAAGCAAGAAACAATCATATTAGCAACAGTGACAAAACATAAAATAACTAGGATGAGTCCTAATAAGAAATATGGCAGATCTGTCCTGGAAATATTACAAACTTAACTTGGAGACATAAAAGATGTTAATAAATCAGGAGACATTCCATTTTTCTGGACTAAAAGATTCCATATTTTAAAGATGGCATTTCTCCCCAAATTAATTTATATATTTAATGCAATCCCAATTAAAATTTGATGAGATTTTTGTTTGGAACCTGACCAAATGATTCTAAAGTTCATTTAGAAGAATAATTGTGTTAGAATAGTCATGAACAGAACAAGAAAAATGAGTAATGAGATTGGCTTTCCCAACTTGAAATTAAATTATCACTGTAGGGTGAAAGCAAAGAAGCCAGACAGATCCATAAAATTAAAAAGAAAATCCAGAACCTGAATGAAGCAGGAATAATATCTTGGCTTATACTAATAGTTGCAGTTTACCATTTTAGAGGAAGAATCTACTATTTATTAATGAGTGATTCAATCACATACCATTAAGAAGACATATATAAACATTTGAAAAAAATTCATATTATACCATAATTAATATAAAAAACCAATCCTGAATGCTTCACACTTTCCTTGGGGAAAACAACATTAAAATACCAGCATGTATAAATAGATATTTATGTAATCTTGTAGCACTGATGTATGTAAACACTGATACTTTCATCCTATGGATGAAAGAAAATGATTAATGATATCTCTGTCTATATAAAATTTCATGACTGACTTATGAATAATAACACCCCCCCCAATCTACTTGTCTGCCTTCAAGTTAACCAGTGTTATTATACCACAAACAATACTGGAAGACAAACTGCAAGTGCACATTATTAATAAGAAATATTATAAACATATGTTTGGTTGTCTGCATCTTTTAAGCTTTCATATAAACCTGTGAGATAATGTTTGAGATAAAGTAGCTTGGGTGTAATAGTTGTAAGAGAACAGGGGATATGGACAGATCAGGCAATTCCTAGAACGGGTATGCATGGTTTTAGCATTTTATATGCTACGGAAAGAGGAAATTTAAATTAAAAAAGCACCAGTATGATGCCGTTTCTCTTCTACTAGGATGAAGTTATGAAAGCATCAGTGATAGATGATATTGGCAAAGGATGAAAGCAAGTCTTACATGCTTTGGTGAAAATTCAAATTGGTAAAACGTTTTTTTCAAATAAAAATAGTATTTTATTTAAACTTAAAATGCAAACCTCGTCAGGCACAGCAGGTTAGTGTGTAGAATCTGATCCAGGGATGTAACTATTTACGGGGCAAAAGACACAGGTTCACAGAGGTGTATTTAAGTGTTCGAGTAGGAGAAAGTAGAAAATGATGTCAACATTCAAAATAAGAAATTCTTTCCGCATGTCTTGGTTATTTGCACAGTGGAGGATCAGGCAGCAGGTAAAAAACAATGTTGGGTTATAGCTTTTATATGTAATTTAACATTTAATTTTTATGTGTGTGCAGAATCTATAGTGTATGTGTGGAGGATACTTTGGAGTGCGTGTGGAGGTCAGAAGCTGAAATCTGATGTCAGTCCACACCTTCCATCTTGTTTGAGGCAGGTCTCTGCTGGTATCATTGTGAACAACAAGCTATCTGGCCCACGAGCTCTCAGGGATTCTCCTGTCTCCTCCTCCCATCTTTCTCTAGAGCACTGGGATCTGAGACACTTGAACCATCGTGCCCCACATTATGTGAGATCCAGACAGCCAACCTCAGGTCATCATGCTTGCACTGCAAGCACTTCTACCCACTAGCCCATTTCCCCAGCCCCCAAGTGCTTTTTTAATAAAGCTAAATGTGGTAGTTTGAGTGTGATAGTATAAATGTGTGGTCCCATAGACTTGGGTGTTTATTGAAATTTAGCTTGCAACTTCAGCCCCTAGCACAGGCAGATTCCTGCTAGAGGGAGCGTGTCACAAGGAGTGGGTCCTGGGTGCAGCCCTAAGGTGTGTTTGGGGCAGATCTTCAGTCCAGCCCTAGGTGTGCTCAAAGCATTTGAGCTCTGGTGGTTGGTGTTGCTAGGGGTGCTAGCTGTTGGTGATTTCTCTCTGCTTGGATATATGGAAGTGAGCTGGCTTCTTCTGCCATTGAGGGTGTTCCCCTGGAATCGTAAGCCTGAAATAAACGAGTTTCTTCCATACGCTGCATCTGGTTGGATGTTTGTCTGAGCAATGAGACGCTGACTGCAACACTCAAGCTATACCCAAACCATTTTGTATAGTATGGTATTATTTCTGTATATATGTGTGCTGGGTGTGTGCATATGATGATAAATAGTTCTCTCTCCTCTGTGTCGCTTCATGTTTTCTGCTCTCACTTTTTCCCTCCTTCTACTTCTCTCTCTCTCCCTCTCATCCCTCTCCCCTTTCCTCTCTATCCTCTAAGAAAACTCAACACTTTCACTCACACTTTAAATAAAGTACCACAAACAGTCCCAAGTTGCTGACTGGTTCTTTGGTGTCCCTATCTCTAAAACAGCATTTGGGGCTGGAGAGATGGCTTAGCAGTTAAGGCGCCCACCTGCCAAGCCGAAGAACGCCCGTTCGATTCTCCGGGTCCCACGTTTAGCCAAATGCAAAAAGTGACAAAAGAATGCAATGCCATGCATGCCCACAAGGGGGCACACGCGTCTGGAGTTTGTGCACAGCAGCTGAGAGGCCACTTATGGGCCCATTCTCTCTCTGCCTCTTCCTCTCTCTCTCTCTCTCTCTCTCTCTGTCTGTCTGTCTGTCTCTTTCAAATAATAATAATAAAAGAACCCCCAGCATTTGTTTTCTATCTTGTTGTGAGAATCGAATGAGTTACATGTAGACTAGGTTCTGGCATACAGTAACATGTGTTCAATCATTTTCCACTAATACCATCGTCATCATCATCATGACTATTAATATTTTTCCACCAAAGTGCAAGAGTAAAGACGGTAACAAGCAATCCTGGCAACAAAATGCAGTGCCAAGCAGCCCTGGCATGTCACATTCCTAACACTCCAGCACCACGTGACTTCCAGAAACCCTGACGAGCCATGCAGAGCCAAGGTCATTCTTCGTGAGAATGGATTGATGTATGAAGCTTGCATTGACACCCTTCAGAGACTCCTGGAAGGAGCAGGTCAGATGTGGGAGTACTCGAGACATGGGGCCAGACGATTGAAATTTCTTACCTTAACCAAGCCAGTAAACTGACACCTGATATGCCTATACCATATAGGTAAGTTTGAAGCTCACGACTATCGTAGATTCCTTACGTTTCTATTGTAAAAATGACACAATCATATCACACAGCTAAGACCATTACAACTGATCTATAAACTGACCTTGCTCCTATAAAGTTTTTTGCTGCAGGTATCACTATCGAGTATCCTCTGCCCAAGCTCGTGAGAGCTACCCCGAAAGGCACCACTGGTCAAATTCAGGACACTCTGTCTCTTTTAGGGAGTTGCCCACAGTGATGCCTACACTGAGCCCCTGACCAGGAAGCAGGGCTGGTCTGTCTTCTGAACCTTTATGCCTCGAGAAATGGAGCAACACCAGAACCTCCATAGCAGCAGACACACAGCGGGATCTTGTTTACCGGGAGAAATGTTGATTTCATATTTGTCTGTATGTGTGAGATGAATGCTGGCCATGATTTACTTACTCCAGAAAGTGTTGCCTGGAACGTGGAGACACAGAGCAGTTTAAAAGGAAGAGTAATCACAGCCCGTGCTATCCATCTTCGGCTGCCTCCGAGCGCTGGGAGCTGATTAACTCTTGCCACAGCTGGCTGCCAGGAGGAGCTGTCAGCTCCCACCTCCCCATGGTCCGTCCTCTCTTGCTCCGCACTGGCATGAACGTCTCTGGCCGCTTATTCCCCCACTTCATTCCTGAATCCCTTTTGGTTGTGTTGAGAATTAAGTCACTTTCTGTTTTCTGTGCCGGATGCTTTGCTTACCTTCACAAAACCATTGCTATCACATCTGTGACTTTCATGTAGATTGCATTATTTGTCTTACTCCAAACCCTTTTCCCTCTTGCAGGTCGGCTTGTCCATGCTAGAATTCACCCCTGCCCCCCCCCCCGTCTTTACTGATGTCTTTGCTAATGCATCTCCTGTAGGCTGAGACCACTGTGATTCTTAACCCCACCGGGGGTGACTGTTGTCATCACTTGCAGTCAAGACTCCAGGATGCTCCGAGTAGCTGGAACCTCGTTTGCCTCCTTCACACTCTATCACGTGATGGGAATGCTTGGCTCTAGTTGTTGGTTTTGTCTTTCCAGGAGCAGCCGGTTCATTATGGAGCCAGCTGTGCTTCTAGACCCGTATGCATCGCCCACCCCAGATACTTTTCTTTTCTTTTTTAATTTGAGAGAGACAGAGAGAGAATGGGCACTCCAGGGCTTCTCAACCTCTGTGTACGAACTCCAGATGTGTGCAACCCCGTGTGCACATGTGCAACATTGAACTTGCGTCACTTTTGCATCTGGCTAAACTTGGGACCTGGAGATTCAAATGGGCGTTCTTAGGCTTCGCAGGCAGGTGCCTTAAATGCTAAGCCATCTCTCCAGCCCCCCAGATTCTTTTCTAGAGACCCTCTGGATGCCAGTCTCACTCATCTAAGCACTGGAGCCACCTAAACAAAGCATCTAAGTTCCAGCCTTCCCTGCCATGGCTTCCTGGTATGAAGGAAGTGCATTGCTGCACATGAGGTCGTATTAGATGGATAAGAGGCCTAATGATATTAAACAGGATAGCAGCTTAAGGGGTGTGGCTGGGAGCTGCTCCAAAAAGGGTCAGGAAAGTCCTCTTTGAGGAGGTAGGATGCTTACACTGAGATGAATATAAAGAAGGAACTCTGAGTGGGCCTGGGGGGCGTTACAGCTCTGATCTGTGAGTGTGGAGAAGATGGTTAGAGTCAGAGAGAAGGGCAGGCAGTTGAGGAGAGTGGAGGAAGACAGCAGTGGGTGGTGGGGGCTGGGACAGGTCACAAAGGACTTTGCAGGCCATAGAGGGGTTAACAAGTTAAGAAGTGGTGTATCTGATTCCTCGGCTGCCTTCTGACCTCCTTTCCCCACTTCACCTGGCGCATACCATCATTCTGAATATGCCCTGCCCCAGACCTAGGCCAGGGATCCACTTTCGCGTATGGGCTGAAGCAAATAGCAGTGTCATCCCAGCCTTTACAGCTGCAACACTGTCACCTCTGTCAGCATTGTCACCTCAGCCTGTCCATCAGTGGGGTCTTTGACCTATTTGCCAGGATTCAGTGGGACCTCTGGGAATTCAGCAAATCGTCAGAGAGGAATGCGAGATTGGGGCTAATGGCTGTGATTTCAGATCGCACTGGACTGTCTGCTTTGAAGACAAGTTAAAATGTCTCTTCTTTTTTTCTTTTTTCAATTTTATTTATTTATTTGCAAGCAGAGAAAGAGATAGAAGAGGGACAGACAGAGAGAGAATAGGCACGCCAGAGCCTGTAGCCACTGCAAACGAACTCCAGATGCATGTGTCCCTTGTGCATCTGGCTTAGGTGGGTCCTGGGGAATCGAACCTGGGGCCTTTGGCTTCACAGGTAAACGCCTTAACTGCTAAGCCATCTCTACAGCCCTAAAATGTCTCTTCTTTGACACCTAATTCAATGACTTTATCCTTATAGCCATTACTGCTGTAAAATTCTTCTTTGATTATTTTTGATATTTAGTTTAGTTTGTTTGTTTGTTTGTTTGTTTGCACAGAGAATGGAACCCAGGGCTTTGTACTTGCTAGGCTCTGAGCTACATCCCCAGAACCTGGCATATATATATATATATATATATATATATATATATATATATATATATATATGATTTTATAGTTGTGTTTCTTTGTTTTTCAGATGGCTGAAAAAATACCATTCTAAGTATATTACACTCTGGCTTTGTTCATATGCCTCCATATTAACTCTCTCAATTTTAGTCTAAAAATCAATTTAGCATCCCCAGAAAGATGAATGGAAGGAAGGGGCTCACGAAGTGCAAATATCACTGCCTTTTGTAGCCATGACTTTGTAGTTGCTGTGGTTATGAACTCCTCAGACTGCTCTTTGTGGATTCAAGCACAAGGCAGCCTGGGCCTCTGGTCTTCTGGTTGATGGGTGGAAGCCAGAAGAACCACCATTTCCAAGGAAACTGAGGGTCAGAACAGACAAAATGCCTCAGAGTGGCCCACATGTGAGTTGGCATTCACCGTGCGCAGACTCGGGGTACCATGGCATTTTAATGAAGAAGAGGAGGACCTTTGACAAGAACAAGGACTAGTTGTCTAAAGTTACAAGTTCGAGTTAACAGAAAGAGAACAGGTGATGGGAAACAGACACGGGGAAGCCAGGAGAGTTTTGAAGCAGACATAGGCCTTGGAAACACACTTGACACACCGATTTAAGAATTCTATGTTTTTGCACTGTCCCTCCACGGCTGGAGTCTCAGGGCCTGCTCTGTCACACATGCAAAACCAATCTGCTCCCGTGACATGGAGCATGAAAGTTCATCTCCTAAAACTTTACACCCTATTGAAAGAATATAATAGTGTTAAAGAAAAGCTAATTCCGTGATCCTTTCGCATCGGGCTACAGATGGGATGCCATTTTCAAGGGACTTTTTTTTTGCCCCAGTTCCCATCAAATAGCTCTGGTGATAGGCATGATACAGCCCCCTTGAATAAAATAAAATACCTTATTTAATTGCCTGAGTGACACTTGTGATTGTGCTGCCTATGCGAGTCCAAACAAGTCCAGGAAGAAGCAATATTAAAAGGGGAGAACTTAACTATGCAGTGGTCCCAGCCCACATCAGCCCAGGCTGATGGAAATGCAGACATGTCCGAGGAAATGCAAATGAAATCAGAAAAGGAGCTGAAGGCAGAAGAAGCCATTTCCCAAGTAATGAGCTCACTGATTACAAGGATGGCACCTCAGCCCGACCTCCAGGATGTGGAGAGCCATTACGCAAGGGACAGGAACTAGGGCCAGCAAGGTAGGTGGCACTTCTAAGCACAGCCACCAAATCTGCTCGCAGACCTGCTGTCACAGTATGCCCCAGTGGCTCCAGAATTCTGGGCCCACCTTGGCTTCCTTTGTATATGTAGACTATGTGTGTGGATTCGCCCAGGAGTCCATTAAATTCTTCCTGTTAGAATAGCAAGACTTGGATCTTCCAGGAGAGCCCAGCTTCGTTTATTAAATCATCCTAGGGTTTTTTTTTTTTTTTTTTTTGAGAGAGAGAGACAGAGAGAGACAGAGACAGATAGACAGACAGCTGCTGTGAACAAACTCCAGACGTGTGCGCCCCCTCATGGGAAAGTGCGGCATTGCACCCTTGAGTCACTGTGTCTGGTTAAACGTGGGACCTGGAGAATTGAACTGGCATTCTTAGGCTTAGTAGGCAGGTACCTTAACCTCTAAACCATCTCTCCAGCCCCATCCTAGTTTTGAATGCTACTACTTACTGGACAGGGACCCTGACTAATTGTACTCTCTATGCCATTCACTGTGGTTCTCCAAAGAGCTGGTAATGAGATCCTGAATTACCCTATTCTGTGGAAAATAAGAGTTCCTACCAGGAAACGCTTACTACACTAAAACAAGCAGTGATCTTTCTCCAGAAAATATCTTGCAAGACTTACTGCAATAGAATGGAACATCTCTTGCCAAGAAGTACTGCAAAAGTATTGAAATTGACATGCACAGTATTTCACACTAAGCTGATTAGGTTCTCCATGCACCCCCACCTTCTTCAGGACAAGGGAAGTTATGGGACATTTTCAACATTGGATTTTTCCCCCCTGGGCATCTCTTGTTTTTATAAAGCTCACCGGTCCTTCCTAAATCTCTCTAACTGAAATGTTCTTCCGTGGTCATTCATTCAGAGTGACTATTGCCCCCGCTGTCATGTGTTTGGGATGACACTTTGAGAATATGTAGATTTAGGATGAAATCCCAGAAAACATCAAAAAGCTGAAGAAATAAGGCAAAGAATGGAAGAAGTCAATATAAGACGTGTTACTAAGTAAATTACCACTGTAATTAAGGGGGTGGCTTCTACTGGGGAATTATGGGGGCAATATAGACCTATCACAGAGTTAGCCCACCGGAAAGGCCAGCCAATGGGGTTACTTGTGCATCAAGCCCTGCCACTCATAACTAAGGTCCTCATGGGTTAATAGTAATTCTCTAGAACTTTAGACCCAATGAGCCCATGAGCAGTGGGTCCAATCACCAAGGAGACTCTCAGGCTTTCGATGGAACTTCTGATGGTCAACTTCTGGACCCTCCTATGTCAAGACCAGGAGAATAAAGAGACTTTCCGAAAGTACCAGTGACTTCAACTGTGAGCTACTGAGGACAGCATACCAGCTCAAGGCAAGAAGCCCCACACCCCTTTTTCACACATGGATTTTTACAGAAAGGAGTAGTAATTTGTTTTCAAGAACCTTGAAATAGAAGTTAAGAGGCAGAGTATTCTTAGTGTTTTCTTAAAATACTCAAAACACATAAGCCAATGATTTCATGGCTAAGCATCAGTCTTAGGGAAAGAATCGAAAGGGAAAACAGGGATTTGTGCACAAGAATGTTTACTGCAGAATTAGGTACAAGAGAAAAACAAGAAACAGCCAATCTAGATACTGGTTAAGCTATAGTTAGTAAATATGATTAATATCTAAAAAGAAATTTTATTTTTTAATTTAATTTAATTTATCTATTTGACAGAGAGAGAGAGAGAGAGAGAGAGAGAGAGAGGGAGAGAGAGAGGGAGAGAATGGGCATACCAGGGCCTCCAGCCACTGCAAACGAACTCCAGACATGTGTGGGTCCTGGGGAATTGAACCTGGGTCTTTTGGCTTTGCAGGCAAATGCCTTAATTACTAAGCCATTCTTCCAGCCCTGAGAAGAAATTTTAATACCTCAAAAGAGGAATAGTGAATGAATAGAGCAGAATACAAGGATATGTATAAAAGCAAGGTGTCAGGAGGAGGGGAATGGCTGAGGGGAAGTTACAGAGCAGTAACGTTTTTGCCTCTGGATAGTGGGATTACAAGTGATTTCTTTGTTTCTTATATATTTTTTTATTCCTCCATTTTTCTATATTTGTCTCTTTCACAATCTAAAAAATATCAAAATAAAAATAGCATTGTTCTTAGCTATGCAGTACTGAGTATAAGCCCTGATGTATCGAAGACCCTGGGCATTTAGTTGGTGCAGGGTGTGTTGGAGACATTACTTTCCATGTCTTCCTGTCCTACAAAGACAAGGTATTGGCCCCTTTTGGCCTCCTGCTTCCTGATAGGTGTGAGGACGCAGAAATAAGGTGCCATCCATGAAGCAGAACACAGCCCTGGCCAGACACCAAATCTACCAGAACTTTGAACTTGAATTCCCAACCTCTAGAACTTCAAGAAAATAAATTTCTATTATTTATAAATTCCTAAGTCTCAGGTATTTAGCTATAGCTACATAAGCAGACTATACCATCATTGTTTTGCGTTAAGATTATGTGTATGTCTAAAGCTAAGGGTCTCTGATAGATATCATGTAAGTGGATCTTGTTTATGTATATGTTATCCATTGACATTTTATTGGAGAATTTAATCCAATTTCAACTGAAATTATTATTGCTAGGAAGGACTTAATATTAACAATTTTCTAATGTTCCCTTGCTTTCTTAGGACCTTCATTTCTTTTCTCACCCTTTTCCTGTATATCTTTGTGAGTTAGTAAATTTTTGTAGGAGTAAACTAATTTCTTTCTCTTCTGCACAATTTAAGTCTTTTTCTTTGTGATTATTATGAGCCTTATGTAAATCATCTTACAACAGTGCGTTTTAACCTGGTAACAACTTAACTTCAACCAGACGTAAAACCTCTTCACTTTACTCCTTCCTCCCCGACATTTTGATATTGAATTCACAACTTATGTATTCTTAGATTGATGTATGCATTGACAATTTTTTGTAGTCATATTTATTCTTATACTTTTTGTCTTTTATCTTTTAGGCCACCAGCACTGAGTGTTTATATCATCATTACATTATTAGAGATTCTGGTTTGACAACATTGCCACCATTAGAGTTAGTTTTCAATGCTCATATATCATCATTTTGTTCATTAACATCCCCTCATTTCAGCTCCAAGAACTCTGTCTAGCATTTTATGCAAGGAATGTCCATTGGTAATCAATATCTATGGCGATTAATTCTTAGCTTTTGTTTGTCTAATAAAGTATTTCTTTAACCTTACCAGATATAGTATACTTGAATGGCTCTTTGTTTTCTTTCTTTCATGACTGAATGCATCATTCCATTCTCTCCTGACCTGCAAGCTTTTTGCTGGGAAATTCAGTCCGATGTATCAAATGAATCACTTTTCTTCTGCCTCAGATTAGGAATTTCAATAACCTCTCTTTTGAGAAGTTGAGTGTAACGTGCATCAGTAAAGATTTCTTCTTGTTTAACATACTAGAAGTCTACATGGATCTGGATACTTGATTTTTTAAAAATATTTTTCACTTATTTGAGAAGAAAGAGACACACAGAGAGAAAGAGAGAGAGGGAGAGAATGGGCAAGCCAGGGCCTCTAGCACTGCAAACTCCAGACGCATGTGCCCCCTTGTGCACCTGTGGGTGCTGGGTTCTTCCTCCAATGCTGCAGCTTTCTGCCATTATGTCTTCAAAATAATTTTAAAAAAATCAACCTGTCCCTTTCTCTTTCTAGCTAGTTTCTGGGACATTCTCGATATAGCTTACTGGTTTACCATTGTTTCCTTGAGCAATACAATTTCCCTCTGGTTCGCTCTTACAGCTTCTATCTGTTTGTGGAACGTCTCATTTGTTCATGTGTTTATATTCCTGATCTCATTAGCTGCTTATCTTTATCCTCTGGCACGTCCCTGGTCTTCTTAACATAGTTACTTCTGCCCAGTTCCCTGGTCCTGGTTCCCTGCTCCAGACGGTGTGCAGGTGGACAGGTGCGGAGTGGAATGGGAGCGGGTGAGGAGATCATTCACCCAGCGCACTTCCTTCTGGCCTGGCTTAAACCACAGAGGAATTGGGGAGATGAGCAAGAGTGCTGCTTTCTTGGCAAACCTGCTAATCAGCACAAGGGTGAAGGAGAGAGACAGATACCGAGGACACTCAGCACCTACCAAAGCAGAGATCCAGAGGCTCCTAAGAGCCTATCACGGAGGTAGACTCAAAATGCTCCCAGCATGGCTCAGGGAATTTTGCGGAAGAATGGGCAGAAAGATTGTTAGAGCCACAAGTTGGACATTATGTACCGAGACGTTGCCACTCCCCCATAACTGACTGCTGCCCCCACAATCCCGAAGGGGTTGACATGCATCCCCAATGAAGAGGGCCTTTTTTTTTTTTTAATTTAAAAAGGCTCACTCGGGAAGCAGAGGTAGGCAGATGGGCCTGAGTTCGAGGCCACCCTGACACTACAAAGTGAATTCCAGGTCAGCCTGGGCTAGACTGAGACCCTACCTCAAAAAAACAAAAGAAAAAAAAAGGCATAAAACACACTAAGATAAAAAGAAAAAAAGCATATATTTGAGCATATTAAAAGTTTAAAATGTTCATTTGGTAAAATACTATATTATCAAAGGGAAACTGGAGAATGGGGGTAACTTGCAAAGGCTAATAGCAAATTAAGATTTAAGACCTACGAGGCAGAAAGATCCCTACAAAACAATAATGAAAAGACAAAAATGGGGTGAAGGACAGAACCTGACACTTCAAAGACATTCAGCGAGCTTAAGCTACCCAGGCTCCGTGAGTTCACAACACAAATGAAAGAGTCATGTGTGATTGGTCAAATGGGAAAACTCCAGAATCATGGATGGTAATGTTTGCATGGGCTTATTGAAAAGTCTACTCGCTGCTCACTGTGGGGAGGAATGTAAACTTTTAGCGTCACTTTGGAGAAGTTTTAGCTGTTTTCAGTAAAGCCATAAATGTGCAACAACTTGGTCCAACCAACTTCATCGCTAGTTGTTTGCCTGGATAAACGGATCATAACACCCTTTACATGAATGATCCTACTACCACATTTTCTAATTGTAAAAATTGGGAGAAATTTTAAAAAATTATTTTTTATTTATTTGAGAGAGAAAGAGGCAGATAGAGAAAGAATGGGTGCAGCAGGGCCTTTAGCCACTGCAAATCAACTGCATCTGGCTTGTGTACATCCTATTGAGTTGAATCTGGGTCCTGGAGCTTTGCAGGCACACACCTTAACTGCTAAGCCATCTCTCCAGCCCATGTTTTTTTTAAAAAAATTTTTTTCAAGATAGGATCTCACTCTAGCCCAGGCTGAACTGGAATTAGTCCCAGGGCGGCTTTGAATTCATGGCGATCTTCCTCTCTTTGCCTCCAGAGTGCTGGGATTAAAGACATGTGCCACCACACCTGGCTTGATTTTTTTTTTTAAATCAAAAGTAGGAGTGAAGAAATAGATTGGAATACTTTGATGAAAAGAAACATAAAATCAATGTGAATTTTCATGGAGAGAACTAAGGAAAACAAGGGCTAGTTGGAAATTGGTACACATGGCATTTCTCTACCTGAAACAAACAACTCAATGCTGGAATGCTCTATGGATGAGAACAAAAATATACAACTATGCATGTTTGAAAGGTGAAAGAAAATGTGGTGACCTTTGAATGTAAATGCCCATAGCCTCCTGTTTTTTTTTGTTTGTTTGTTTGTTTGTTTTTTCCAGGTAGGGTCTCATTCTAGCCTAGGCTGACCTGGAATTCACTATGTAGCCTCAGGGTGGCCTTGAACTCATGGCAATCCTCCCACCTCTGCCTCCTGAGTTCTGGGATTAAAGGCGTGCGCCACCATGGCGGCTTGCCTCCTGTATTTTTGATTAAGCTTCCTACTTAATCTCCAGCAGGTGGAGCCCTCTTGGAGGAGGTGTGTCATGAGGGGTGGATCTTAAGTCTAGTCCTAAGGTGTGTTCAGAGCCGCTGATCTCTCTGCTATGGATGTATGATGAACTAAGCCAGCTTCTTCCACCATGATAAAGCTTCTCCTGGAATCTATAAGACTGAAATAAACTCTTTCCTCCCATAAGCTATGTCCAGTCAGGTGTTTGTCCCAGAAATGAGAGGGTGACTACAACAGAAAATAAACAAATCCATTGTTTCATGCATCATAATTTCAGTTACCTATAGTCAATTATGATCTGAAAATATTAAATGGAAAACTCCAGAAAAAGATAGTTCATTGGTTGTGGGTCATTCCAAGCGTCACAATGTCTATCACTCACTCACCTCACCTTGATACATCATAGAAACAGTATATCACCTATCACTACCACCAAAGGCTGAATAAAAAGAAAGACATTTTGACAGAAGAAAGACTCATTTACATAATTTTCTTATAGAACATTGTCATAATTGTTCTATGTTATTATACATTATTGCTGATCTTGTTCTAATTTAAGAGATAAACTTTGTCATAAGAATGTACATATAGGAAAATACATACTATGTATAGAGAACATTCTTACCCCTAGCTTTAGCTATCTGCTATTTGATTTAGAATTTATTTTTATGTATAAGGTAAAATGTGCATTAGTATTATATCTGTGGTAGAGAAGAGGGACTCAGAATTCAAAAGGGTTCTTAAGAGCTTAAGAAAAAAGTATGGGTGTTGGAGTGCTTCCCTGCAAAACCAAAGAACCCAGGTTTGATTTTCGTAGTACCCACATAAAGCCAGATGCACAAGGTGATGCATGTGTCTGCAGCTTGTTTGCCTTGGCTAGAGGTCCTGACATACCCATTCTCTCTATTTACCTGCCTCTCTCTATATATATCGAATAAATAAATACATATTTTTAAACAAACAGAAAAAATAAAATAACTTTTAAAAAGTATGGAAATCAAAGGAGTTTAGGAATAAAAAGAAGCCAACAAATGAATGGATAATGAATATGTGGTACATATATACAAGAGAACTGACAGAATTATACTCAGCAGTATGAAAAGATGAAATTTTCAGGAAAATAGATGGGTCCAGACTATATATATATATATATTTGTTTTTCTCAAGGTAAGGTCTCACTCTGGCTTACCTGAAATTCACTATGTAGTCTCAGGCTGGCCTTGAACTCACAGTAATCTCCTATTTTAGCCTCCAAAATACTGGAAATGGTGTGCCATAGCACCCAGCTCAGAAAGAATCATATTAAGTGAAGTGACAACGCAGAAAGACCAAAATCACATGTCCTCTGATAAGTGGGTCTGGGCTTGAAATATCTATATTTGTATCATCTCTATGTATATAGATATATAGATAAACTTTGTCATAGGAATGGAGGTATATAGATATAGATATATGCAATTGTGGATGAAACCAATAAACTAAGAACTGTACTTAAAAGTGAACATAAAGATGAGCTTGGGGCTGGAGAGATAGCTTAGCCATTAAGGTGCTTGCCAATGAATCCTAAGGACCCATGTTTGACTCTCCAGCTCCTGTGTAAGCCAGAAGCACATTGATACAAATGCACAAGGTCATTCATGTGCACAAGAGGGGACATGTCTGGACTTCAATTGCAGTGGCTGAAGGCCCTGGCATGCCAATTCTCTCTCTCTCTCACTTACTTTCTCACACACATTAAAAAAGAAGCCAGTCTGTTGGGCTTGGCTCAAAAAAAAAAAAAAAAAAAAGATGAGCTGGAAGAGGAAGGAAGTGCTGGAAAAAGGATATTTGTGGTATATAAACAGAAGGAAGGAAAATACAGGGAGGCAGAAATAAAAAAGGTAGAAGGGGTTTGGAAGAGGACCAGGAATCAATAAGAACAAATGGTATTTGAAAATGCTACAAATTAAAAAAAAAAAAATAAGAAAAGAAAACGAAACCACACTGTATGTCACAATATCTCAGCTTAGTAAATGGGGACAATGAGTGCTTTGTTTGTTTGTGTGTTTGGTTGCTTCTGGAGACAGGCTGTCATGGTCTAGGCTGGCCTCAGAGTAGTTATGTAGTCAAGGCTAGCCTTGAACTCCTGATTCCCCTAACTCCACCTCCTTAGTGCTGTGATTATAGGTGTCCATCACCACACCAAACTTTGAGGATATTTTTCAATTGTTTAGTGTTTATATATTTTGTCATGAAAATTATTTTCCTCTAAAGTGTTCAGAGGGCTGAGCCAATGACACACGTCTGTGACTAACGCGGTCATAACTCAACAGCTAACCCTTGACCAGCCCACTTCCTCATTAGTTCAAATGTGTTTTGAATGATAGGATGAGTTTGAATTTCTACCCTAAATTTAAAGATTTCTCCAAATCTATGTACCGGGGTTAAATCCTGCATTTTTCTTCCCCTTAGCTAAAACAGACATATGATGGCCTGGGTTAAGGTCATGGTCTACTGAAAAGGAGGTGGGTTCCTTCTCTTCAGCATTACGTCCACACCCTTTAAATATGATATCCACACTAACTCCTTCCATTTCCCCTTTCACAAGAAACCTTTCTGTGATCATCCAACATCCCAGAGAAAGATAACAGATAGAAACAGAGAAGTCCAAGGTGAATTAAAATATCAGGCTGTTGACAGAAGAAAAAAAATAGCCCCTGCTAATAACCTGATTTGACACCTGATTTATGAGGTCCTAAAAGGACTGTCATGAAAATGTGTAAGTGAAGGAATAACACCAAGTGATTTACAGAGGCCCTGGGAGTGTGGGCCACAGAATGCAGTGAGAGCAATAAATCCAGCCGAAGAAGCCGCACGTGATCCCATCACCCTCCAAGACCCCAGGGTGCAAAGAGTCTTTGCTTAAAGCACTTTTCATTGAGCCTTTCAGTCAACAAACACTTCCTGGGTCCCCTGGCCATGGCCAAACTCTGGCATTTGTGTGTCTACGGATGTCTGGGGATGTCTAGAGAGACAGATGACACTGAGTGGGACCCAGCATGGTGACAAGCTAGTGACATAACAAAGGGCTAATCTAGAGATGAGATATATTCTCTGTAACAGGTGAAAGCAGGAAAGAAATTTAATTCTAACCAGGAAAAAAAAAATCCAGGAAGCTGTGATTATAGCTTTACAAGCTTTACCAAGAGGCAGAGCACTGGCTCACCACATGATAGCGATGCCAGTGTGTGTAAGAAAAGCAAACACAAGTAAGATGTGGAAGCACCTGCCCTCAACCCAGCACTCAGGAGGTGGACGTAGATGGATCTCTGTGAGTTCAAGTTCACAGAGGGCATTTGGTATCCACTTGGACTAGAGGGAGCCCTATTTACTGAGCACATTCTATGTGCCCAACAGCATTCTCAAAGCTAAAATCCAACATCAGTACAAAACACTGACCTACTGAGGCATGGGGAATTATACTCTAATGAGAATAGAGCTATAACACACCAAATAAAGAAACCAATTATTTCTTTTATTTTAAGTCTTTTAATTACACTGTAATGCGGTTCCAGTGTGATCAAAGGGCATGGGGAAGGAAGGGAAATTATTTAGGGAAGGTGATTAGAGAAAGGAGCTTACATTTGAATAATAAAGATCTAACCTTGTAACAGTGTGGAGGAGGGAGCTCCAGAGAAGAGCAGGAAGATCAGTGCTGAGACCAGACAAGGCAAGAATGGTGCTCAGAGGAACACCAGAGCCTTCTGGGGAGCCAGTGAGTTAGCAGACTGGAGCAGAAGCGGGAGATATCAGCAGCGTCGAGAATCTGGGCCTCATAGACCTTGGCCAGAAGTTTGAATCACACCAGCAGAAATGTGACTCACAAGTCCAGCAGATTCTTGGGCCCACTGTGGCACATCCTGTCAGAAACATCTACTGTCTGATATAGCTGAAAGGACGGTTCCATCCATACTCCCAGCATCCCAATTGCACAACTATGGAGACTGTATAGTCCCAGCGATGGACACATCAGACCGCAGCAGCTAAGGTCGCACGGCATTAGTTCCAAGACAAAGTGATGGAACAGAGGGTCCGTACATAGACTCTCACATGCATTTGATTAAGAAAGGCTGCATCGTAGTATATTGTATGGACAGGACAGATTTATAAAAGGAGAAGACAGAAATGTAAAAAGAAAAACAGCTTCTAGAAGAAAATGCAGAATTCTTCATGATTTTAGAAAATATATATATACTTTTTTTTTAAGAAAACACAAACTATGAAAAACATCTTTTGCATTTTTTTTTTTGATTTTGTTTTTTGTTTTTTCCAGGAAGGGTCTCACTCTAGTCCAGGCTGACCTGGAATTCATTATGTAGTCTCAGGGTGGCCTTCAATTCGGGGTGACCCTCCCAAGTGTTGGGATTAAAGGAGTGTGCCACCATGCCTGGTCCTCATGGAGTATTTTTAATGAAGGATTCCTCAAAGATGTCATTTAAAAGGTAAAAGAAAGCCATTGTGGAAAATGTACTTGTTCCTCTATACCAGGGATTCTACATCACTGGATTCAATCAACTGTGGCTAAAAATTCTGAAAAAGTAAAATTTGACGTGTACTGAACGTGTACAAACTTTGTTCTTGTTATTCTGCTAAATGATACAATGTAGCAACTACTTATGCGCTGCTAGCTTCTTGCTGCGCTGACAAATGCCTAGGGCAGTTTAAATGAAGGAAAGATTTACTTTGGCTCCTGGTTTCAAAAGCTTCAGCAACACTTGTCTGGGTCCATGATGGTGAAGCACAGCATCATGCAGAAGGACTCAGCAAACAGAACCTGGATGGATAGACACCAGGGGGTTCGCCCAGAGATTGTAGACCTTCACTCAAGCTTGAGCCATGGTCTGCTGGACATCACCAGTTGCCTGGCTATCTTAGGCTACAAGAAGCTACTTGCTGAGAAGCTGCTGGTTGACTTGTACCCCCTCCCCGCCCCCGCCCGGAGAAACTAAAATAATTCATCAAATTGTTTGCAGCTCCCACTTCCTCACTTCTTCCTTCCTCATTTTGCAGCCAGAAGCTCCCTACCCTCCACCCTAAGGCCACTTGCCATCTGGCATGTTATCTCCTTCCCAGGGGTATAAGACCACTGGAACCTGAGGGGTCCCTCACAGGCCCCGCTTTTTGCCTCAAAACTTTTTCTTTCCACATGGTGCCAGGAACCATGGTGGAGGAAGATGTTCCCCTCACAGCAAGCAGGGACTGGGGATGTGGCATATCTGCCCAGGGTACACCCTTACTGAATTCCCCCCAATGAGGTCCTGTATCCTAGATTTCCCAATAGCCTATTTGATATTAGAATTCATTGGTGGATTAATCCATCAATGACTACAGAGCCCTCACTTCCCACTTCCTCCAAGCTCTGCCGCTCCATCCTATGGTGCCAGAGACCAAGCCTTCCACAGATGACTGCTCGTGGGGACACATCATGTGGTCTTTGTATACTAGTTATAATACATTCATTATATAAGTAATGAAGGGAAGACTGACTCCTTGGGAGGTGTACATAGCTACATGCAGATACTAAATAAGACACTGTGTGTGCTCATATTTTGCTATCTATGGAAATTACTGTTGCCAATTCCCCACAGAGAGTTTTGAAAACAATAACATGATACACATTTTTCGTGATTGACAGGGTAAGAAAGAATAGGATTAGAGATATTACAAAGGTATGGCAGACATAATTTGCCAATATTTGGTGGATAAAACCCTGAAAAATGAAAGATGCCTCCAACATTGTCTTTAGCATGTCTAAAATTTCCCACGGTCACCAGTGCAGCCCAAGCCACTCTCATCTAGCCCCGGAACCTTTGTAACAGGAAGTAGCCTTGCTGTTGGCCCATCTCCATTTCCTTCCCCTGTCTGAATCCATCTATACAGCACAGTCACTGTGACTTTGCTAAAACGTCAAACTGACCACAGCATATCTCTCTGATCACTTCCCATCAGGCTTAGGATGGGAACTCCAGGATTCCCCTTTGTCATGGTGACCACCTGCAATTCATTGCTCATTATGTTAATGTCCTTTTTCCCTTCTAGAGTGCAGTAACCACTTCATCAACTGTGCACATTTTCCTCACATCTAGCATAGTACTATGGGCAGGGTATGTATTTGATTTCGTTCTTTCTTTCTTTCTTTCTTTTTTTTAGGTAAATGATTGAATACTTGAAAATTGTGATTTCATATATGAAGTCAACAGACCCACAAGCTCAGTTATGCAGACTCAACGTGCTTGACTCATGCATTCTTCCTGAAAAATTACTTCAAGATCTACTCCAGCCAGCTGAAAAATAAATGAATCAAAATCTAAAACTCATCAATAGTAAAGTCATGGTGTGGAAGAACTGGTAATGAGCAACTGAAAGCATTTAAGCACATAATTTATTCTAAGTAACTGTGGTAAATACGGTTACAAAACAGAATGAAAGTGTCATAAATAATTCTTGAAAGAGAGGATCCCTAATTTATAAAATTAACAATCATCAATTGGGTAAATTTATCATATTATACCAATTAAAACTAGTGGCACCAGGTAAAATAAGGATGAGACAAGCAGTATTGCCCATCTCCTTGGGAGGTAGTAAGTAATTAAAAAGCCATTCATATTATACAGTTAAGTATCTGTTTTGGTTATTTCCTGTTTAAAATTTTTTTTTTTTAATTACAGTAGAGATCTGTCACTGGCTATGACAGAGTAGTTTCTATAGATAGACTCTGCAACAAAGGACAACTATAAAGACTGGATAGGTTCCCAAAATGAATCTATGTATTTGAAGGCAGGAGAAGACAATGGAGGCAGCCAGAAACTGGGTGTACATGACCTCCGAGTGAAGAGAGATACTATGAGGCCCCCTGGTTCACTATTGTCTTTTCCCTGCAGGGTATTTTCCAATTCAGTGTGTGGGGCATAGGTACTGAGCAGAAGCAGATGGCCTAATGTTTATAATAATTTCATATTCTTGGGAGGCAAAAATTAGAATCCTAGGTAGATCAGTTGCTTTCTCATTGCTGGAATAAAATGCCTGGCTAGAAGCAACTTAAGGAAAGAAAAGTGCGTATTTTGACTTATGGTTCCAGAGGGCAGAGACTGTCATGGCAACCAAAGCATGGAAGAAGCAGGAAGCCTGTGTCACACTGTCAAGTCAGCAGAGAGGAAATAGAGACAGAGGGGGAAGAGCAATCAGGGCTGGATGATACAACCTCAAGGGCTGTCACCAGAGACACACTTCCTCCAGAAATGTTCCACAACCTTCACAAACAGCACCTCAAGCTGTTGATTAAGTATTCAGACTCACGAGTCTATGGGGGACGTTTGCCATAGGCTGTCAAGGTGACTGAGATGGGGAGGTGAAGATATCTGAAGAAAAAGGAAACTCAGAGAAGTGAGCCTGACTTTCGCCTCAAAGTATTGTCGTATTGCTGATCATTCTCTGAGAAAGGGGATGTAAACCACAGAAGCAAGGAGAAAGTGGTGTTAAGACAATGAAATGACGAGGGCCATTTGAGCAGTTTCATATCCCTATAAACCCTCAAATGGACTTGAGACATAGGAAGGTGTAGCAGTGACCTTCTCATTGCTGGGACAAAACACCAGACCAGAAGCAGCTTATGGCAGGGAAGGATTTATTTCTGCTTACAGTCTTGAGAGGACGTTTTGTCATGGCAGGGCAGTCATGGCAGAGCAGAGACTGGGCATCACATCGTGTCATATCTGCTGGGTGGTAGCAGCCAGAGGAAGTTAAGTCATTCTGAACACCATGAAAGACCTCCTCCAGCAAAACTTCACCTCCCAATGGCTCCACAGGCCTTTGGGGATCAAGTATGAGGCTTAATCAGAAAATGAGGCTATGGAGGACATTTCATAACCAAACCATCACACAAGGAAACATTGGGATTTTAGCTGAATTAAGACAGGCCTGGAGAGATGGCTTAGCAGTTAAGGCGCCTGCCTGCCAAGCTAAGAATGCCCATTCCATCTCCAGGTCCCATGTTTAGCCAGACACAAGTGATGCAAGCACACAATGCTGTGCTTGCCCACAAGGGGGTGCAAGTATCTGCAGTTCATTCACAGCTGCTGAGAGGCAGCTGGTGTGCCCATTCTTGTTCTCTCTCTCTGCTCTTCCTCTCTATCTCTCTGTCTCTGTCTCTGTCTCTCTCTCTCTCTCTCTGTCTCTCTCAAATAACAATAATAATAATAATAAAAGAATTAAGACAAACAAAATATAAACCAGCCCTTAAAATTTCTGAAACTTATGCTCAAATAGTTTAATTTGGGCTTTTGGTTAAGAAGGCAGGCTAGAAACTTCTTGCATGTGAGGAGAAAGTCAGACTGAAGAAAAAAATGGACTCTATTCCAAAGAGAGAAAGGGAGAAGAGCATCAGAAAAGAATGGAGAAAAAGATGGACAATAAATGCAGTGATGAGCAAACTGAACACAACTTCAGCCTTTCAGCTCCCTGGTAGGGTAGAATAAGCTGAAGGGATTTCTCAAAGCTGTCTGGACCTTACTGAGGGGTACCGGGACATGAGTCTTCAAGAGTAGGTCACACATTAAGATGGTCACCAAACAGAATCAGGAGAAACATCCAAACCAGGGGATACACAAATTGCCACTCAGAAGCCCAAGAGATTGGAAGGAGCAAAGTAACAAGACTCCTCCAAAAGATCATGGCTCTTCAACTGTCAAACTCAAAGATACTGAATAGGCAAAATTCATGTGAAGATTCCAATAGTGTACCACAAAAATAATCAATGACCTGAAAGAGGATACAAACAGATTAATTCAAGTGAGGACATGGGGAGGAAAGTTAGCAATATAAAGGATAAAAAAGTAAGACAGATGATGTGGTAGTTTGAATATATGTCCCCCAATATATTCAGTGTTTTATTACTTTATAGTTTGCATCTGCAATCACCTTGCTAGAGGCAAGGTCACTAAATGGTCTTAAGGTGTGGTGATGGTTTGAGATTCCATTGTAAAGATATGCAAATGTGCCTAGCAGGAGTTCCTGAAGTGTGCTGTGTGACCTTTTGGCTGTAGTTTTGCTCTGTGGTGGCTGGCTGGCTGGTTGGCTTTGCACTCTCTGCTTGGCCCTGTGGAGAGCAGGCCATTTCTCTTGCCATTATGGAACTTCTCCTGGATCTGTAAGCTTCAATAAATAATATCCCTTCCTCCATAACTGTGCCTGGTCTGGAAGTTCATCTCAGCGAACCTGAAGCTGTCTGCTACAGTAAAGTGGTACCGAGGAGTGTGGGGTGAGATGAACCTGACCGTATGGATATTCATCTTTTGGAACCTTTGTTTTGGAGGAATGGGCATGGACTTGGTGCTTGCAACTGAAGATGCCTTCTGGAGTGGTAAGCCAAGTTTTATGGACTATTCTGATGAGAGTTTGAGAATGCTAAGTGCAGATAGTACTGAACTTCGAGGCTTGGCTTACGAGGTTTCTAAGGGGAAGGAAAGACTGCAGAGGACTTTGTTGGAACTGGGCTACTGGCATAAGGGATGGCTACATTCTGCTATCCAGGCCCAGAAAGTTTGATGAAGGTTAAATTTGTAATGGACTGATGTGCTTGGCTAAAGATATCAAACTGAGATTTTAAGATTTTAAGTTGGAAAACCTCAATCAAGTTAAAAGCAGAGGCACTGAGACTGGTTTTAGGTTACTGGAGCTGCTATTGTCAACACATTAGCAATCTTAAGGAAGGTGGAAGGAAGGTGGCCTGACTTGATTTACATTAAAACAATGGAGAGGATGCCTGAGGAAAGACTGTTAAAAATGCAAACTCTTGGAAAGAGCTGACTGGAGAAGGAACCTGCTTTTCAAGGCTATGGTTTATTTTGTCCCTGGATTAAGAATATGGCTGTGTCCTGCACACCTGGTATTAGTTTTGGAAGCATGAAAAATGCATGGAGTGGTCATGAATTGCACACGGTTCCAGGAGCCGCTGCCGAGATGCAGCATGAAGGTAGGGCATGAAGTCCCTGAGGAATAGGCTGGAAGAGCCTTTTGGAAGATGGACCGTGGTTTGCATGGAGACCTGAAGATGTTTTGGATATAACAGGACTGTGCAAAAGGGCTATCATGGAGTGCAGTGTTAGCATGGGATGAAAGATTTCCCTGACGACTCTGCCCAGCTGGAGGGGCAGAATTTGAAAACCTGGAGACTGTCAGTCTCTGGTTATTTTGAACTTGAACTGCAGAAGTTTGATGACTGCTGATGGTGGTTGAGTTTGCATTATTCTAGTCTCTCCTTGCTATGCCTTATATCAGTTAAAATGTTTACTCTGTGCCTTTACATGTTAAAAGTATTTAACTTGTTTTATTTACAGGACTATCTTAAGTTGATCAAGACTGTGAGAACCTTTGAAATTGGACTGAGTACAATTTACAATGTGTGATAGTTATAAATCTATTGGGGGCCAGGAGCTAAATATATTGGGGGCCAGGGGCGGAATGTGGTAGTTTGAATATATGTCCCCCAATATATTCAGTGTTTTATTACTTTATAGTTTGCATCTGCAATCACCTTGCTAGAGGCAAGGTCACTGGGGGCCGGTCTTAAGGTGTGGTGATGGTTTGAGATTCCATTGTAAAGATATGCAAATGTGCCTAGCAGGAGTTCCTGAAGTGTGCTGTGTGACCTTTTGGCTGTAGTTTTGCTCTGTGGTGGCTGGCTGGCTGGTTGGCTTTGCTCTCTCTGCTTGGCCCTGTGGAGAGCAGGCCATTTCTCTTGCCATTATGGAACTTCCCCTGGATCTGTAAGCTTCAATAAATAATATCCCTTCCTCCATAACTGTGCCTGGTCTGGAAGTTCATCTCAGCGAACCTGAAGCTGTCTGCTACAGATGAGAAAATCAGGAATATGAAAAAAAAAATAAGGAAGGAAATGGAAAGTAAAAATATAATAGAAAAGCTGGGAATAAAAAAAAAATCAATGAATCAAGTAAAAAAGAAACAGTGGAAAGCATTACCAATTGAGCTAACCAATCAGAAGAAAGAATATCAGAGATGGAGGACAAGCTGGTAAAATGCTACTTGTAAACATCAATAAAGAACTGATAAACACTTTTAGCAATGTACCAAGTTACAAAAATCAGTACACAAAGATTGTTAGCATTTTAAAATGTCATATACCAAATAATGAATATTCCAAGAAAGAAATCAGGGAGGATTCCTATTCACAATACCTTCAAGGACCCCCCAAGAATAAACCTAACCAAGGAGATGAAAAACCTTTACGGTGAATGTTTCAAGACTGAAAAAGGAAAATGAGGAAGACACTGGGAGACAGAAAGACTTCCTCTTCATGGATTAGCAAATGAATGTGAAAGCAGTTATATTAACAACAGAAATTAAAAACAGATTTAACACAATCTCCGTCACAAGCCCAATGACATTCTTCACAGAACTAGCAAAGGCAATCTTAAAATCTTTTGGTAGTAGAAGACTCCAAATAGCTAAAGCTCTCCTAAGCAAATAGAACAATGCTTACATTATCATAATATCTGACGTCCAATTATATTACAGAGCCACAGTAATGAAAAAGAGCATGGCATTGGCACAAAACAGACACAAATACCAATAGAATGGAATGGAAACACCAGTAATAAACACACACTGATTTACCACCTAATATTTTACAAACATGTCAAAATCATTCACCTGGAATAAGACAGTCTCTTTAACAAATTGTGCTGGAAAAACTGAATTTCCAGGTGTAGAATAATGAAACTAGATCTGTATCTCTCACCCTTGTACAAAGTCAATTCAAAATGGATCAGAGACTTTAATGGAAGATCATACATTTTGAAATTTCCATAAGAAAAAAATAGTTAAACTACTTCAATATATAGATGTAAAGGCAATAACTCTCTGCAAAGGATTCCGACTCCATGGAAAATAATCCTAAGTATTGACCAATGTGAATGAAGTTTAAAAGTTCTGCACAGTGAAGGAAATAATCCTTACAAGGAAGAGACAACCAATGAATAAGAGAAAACCTCAAACACAGCAGACCAAGACTGATACCCAGAAAAAAACATAGAAGTGTAAAACTGAACATCAACTTTCCCCAATAATCCAATCAATAAGGTGGCCAATGAACTGGCCAGAGAGTTCTCAAAAGATGAAATACAAATGGCCAATAAATACTTGAAAAAATATTCAATTTTCTTAAGCATCAGGAAAACTACTTTGAGATTCCTCCTACCGAGTCAGACGAGGAGAAAGAGACATCCTCAGACACTGGTGATGGGAATGTAAATGTGTGGAGCCACTATGAAAACCAATAGGAAGCTTTCTTAGAAAACGAAAGTAGAACCACCATAGGACCCATCTTTACCACTCTAGGGTGTATTTTCAAGGGACGCTAAGTCAACATACCACAGAAAAACTTGCACATCCATGTTTATTGCTGTGCTATTCATTATAACTAGGAAAGGGAACCAGCCTAGATGCACCACAAAAGATGAATGAATAAAAAAAATGATAGATAATCTGTTGACCAACTTTAAGATGGCCTAGATATACAATAAATAGACAAGCAAACACCTTTTAGAAAATTTACAAAGTAGAATACTACAAATGACAGACCCACACAATAACATGGGTGAATCTCAAATATGTTGTGTTAAGCAAAGAAATTATAATATAAGGGGACATTAAATTATTATGAAAAATAACCCCACTGGTGACTTAAAGTTGAGATGTTTCCTACATTGCCTAGAGGCAATTATTTGGATGGCGGGAAGTATTGATATGCTTTATTATAGTGGTGGTCACATAGTATTTACCCATTTAATGATTCATAGGTTCATGGTACAGTACTTACAACTCAGCCAGATGAGTGTATTGTATTGTATATTAAATTCTACCCCGACCAAACTGCCTTACTCCATTTGGATTGCTAAAACAAATTACCATAGACTGAGTGGCTTATAAACACTAGAAACAGAAAGCCAAGTTCAAGGTGCCAACAGTGTCCCATAAGGGTGGTTTTCTGGCTCATAAATGGTGTATTCCCTCTGTGTCCTCACGTGATGGAAGCAGCAAGGTAGCTCTGAGTATTCTTTTATAGAAGGTACTGAAACCATTCATGAGGTCTCTATTCTCACTACCTAATCACTCCCCATAAACCCCACCTCCTAATACCGTCATTTTGTGATTAGAACATTCACATGTGAATGGATGGATCATGAACATTAGACCACAGCACAAAATATCTTTCAAGAGGAAACAATGATCTAAGACTCCTCCCTAACTAAGTTAGAAAAAGAATAAATTAAACCAAATTGGCAAACGAGAAACTAAAGAGAACACAAATCGGTGAAATGTAAAATAAATAAACAACAGAAGAAACCAAGGAAGCTCAAATATGATATTGGTGAAAATATAAAATGATAAAATGTAAACTTGGGCTGGAGAAACGCCTTAGTGGTTAAGGCACTTGCCTGTAAAACCAAAGGACCCTGGTTGGTTTCCTTGGGACCCATATAGGCCAGATGCACAAGGTGGCACGTGCATCTGGAGTTCATTTGCAGTCACTGGAGGCCCTGGCAAGCCCATTCTCTCTTTCTCTTTCTCTCTCTCTCTCTCTTCCTCTATCTATCAAATAAATAAATAAATTAAAATATTTAAATATTAAAAATGATAAAACTGATGGCAAAGTGGATTAAGAAAAAAGAGAAATTGCAGTGTGCCAGTATAAAAACAACTGACAGAAGGGACATGACTACAGAGTCCACAGACGTTCAACAATCAATAAATTTAACAACTTGGGTTGGTTACACAAATTGTGTAAGTAATATTTATCATCAAAACTAACGCAGAAGCAATGAAATGTCCGAATAGCTCTCTAACTCTTCATAAATTGAATTTGTTATTGAAAATATTGAAAAAACTCAAGTAAGAGGCCTTCAGTGGTGAAATCTAGCAGACATTGAAGGGACACATCTTATTTATAAAGCCAGCATAACCTTGATGACAAAATCAGAGGAATTTCTAGGAAAAAATAGAAAATAATAATAATAAAAGCTCAGAAAATTGGTTTCTGAACACGCACATGCACACACACACACACACACACACACACACACACAAGGTATCATGATCAAGTTGAATTTTTTCTAGGAAAATATGGCTCAGGTAACATTAAAATAATAATAATTGCTGGGTGTGGTGTTGCATACCTCTAATCCCAGCATGCAGGAGGCAGAGGTAGGAGGATCGCTGTGAGTTCAAGGCCAGCCTGAGAATACATAGTGAATACCAGGTCAGCCTGAGCTAGAGTGACAACCTACCTCAAACAAAACCAATAATAATAATCATTATAATTAATAATTATTAACAGACTAGGGGAAACTCATAAATAAATTAGTGAAGAAAATCATGATAAGTCAAATAGATGCAGAAAAATGCCTTTGAAAATATTCAATATACAATCATTTCCTCTTGGAAAACGGAAAATAGAAAGTCCTCAATTTGAATACGTAGCAAAGCAGAATCCTCATGTATCTCTGGCAGGAGTGTACAACAGTACAGTGTCTTTGGAAAACAGCTTGGCAGTTCCTTATAAAGTCAAACAAATGTATGCCTTGTGACTTAGCTATTGCTTTCCTAGGCATTTACCCAAAGGAAATTAAAATTCACATCTACACAAATGTTTATTCAAGAACATTCATAGAACTGTACTCATAATAGTCCCAAACGGAAAACAACACAAAGGTCAGCCACCTGGTGAAAGTATAAACAAATTATGGCACATGTCTATCATGGAATCATACCAGAAATGGAAGTCCGATGCATGCAGCAGCATGTGGGAGCTTCACAGCCCTTTTTCTAAATGAAATAAACTGTAGTTGAAAAGTACATAATGTATGTAAATATAAAAACAATGTCAATTTATTTAACATGAAAATGCGACATATATCAAAATTACTAAAATAAACAAACTTGGACAACATTGTCCTGGAAATGGCTGGCGCTGGCTCTCTCTTTTCTCTGGAGTGATGGGAATGTTACGTTGTGTACATGGATGAGTGTAAGACTGTGTGCATTGTATGTGGATGGGCATGGAGTGTAAACATGTATACATTGTATGTGGATGGACATGGAGTGTAAGCATGTGTGCATTGTATGTGGATGGACATGGAGTGTAAGCGTGTGTGCATTGTATGTGGATGGACATGGAGTGTAAGCGTGTGTGCATTGTATGTGGATGGGCATGGAGTGTAAGCATGTATACATTGTATGTGGATGGACATGGAGTGTAAGCATGTGTGCATTGTATGTGGGTGGGCATGGAATGTAAGTGTGTGTGCTTTGTATATGGATGGGCATGGAGTGTAAGCATGTGTGCATTGTATGTGGATGGGCATGGAGTGTAAGCATGTGTGCATTGTATATGGATGGGCATGGAGTGTAAACATGTGTGCATTGTATGTGGATGGGCATGGAGTGTAAGCATGTGTGCATTGTATGTGGGTGGGCATGGAATGTAAGTGTGTGTGCTTTGTATATGGATGGGCATGGAGTGTAAGCGTGTGTGCATTGTATGTGGATGGGCATGGAGTGTAAGCATGTGTGCATTGTATGTGGGTGGGCATGGAGTGTAAGCATGTGTGCATTGTATGTGGGTGGGCATGGAATGTAAGTGTGTGTGCTTTGTATATGGATGGGCATGGAGTGTAAGCATGTGTGCATTGTATGTGGATGGGCATGGAGTGTAAGCATGTGTGCATTGTATGTGGGTGGGCATGGAATGTAAGTGTGTGTGCTTTGTATATGGATGGGCATGGAGTGTAAACATGTGTGCATTGTATGTGGATGGGCATGGAGTGTAAGCGTGTGTGCATTGTGTATGGATGGGCATGGAGTGTAAGCATGTATGCATTGAATGTGGATGGACATGGAGTGTAAGCATGTGTGCTTTGTGTATGGATGGGCATGGAGTGTAAGCGTGTGTGCTTTGTATATGGATGGTGTGGTAGTTTGAATATATGGCCCCCAATATATTCAGTGTTTTATTAGTTCACAGTTTGCATCTGCAATCACCTTGCTAGAGGCAATGTCACTGGGAGCTGGTCTTAAGGTGTGGTGGTAGGTTTGAGATTCCATTGTAAAGATCTGCAAAGTGTGCCTAGCAGGAGTTCCTGTAAGTGTGCTGTGTGACTTTTTGGCAGTAGTTTTGCTCAGTGTGCTGTGTGCCTGGTTGGTTTTTTCTCTCTCTGCTTGGCTCCGTGAAGGCAGGCCGCTTCTCCTGCCATTATGGAACTTCCCCTGGATCTGTAAGCTTCAATAAATAATATCCCTTCCTCCATAACTGTGCCTGCTACAGATGGGCATGGAGTGTAAGCGTGTGTGTTTTGTATATGGATGGGCATGGAGTGTAAGCGTGTGTGCATTGTATGTGGATGGGCATGGAGTGTAAGCATGTATACATTGTATGTGGGTGGGCATGGAGTGTAAGCATGTGTGCATTGTGTATGGATGGGCATGGAGTGTAAGCGTGTGTGCATTGTATGTGGATGGGCATGGAGTGTAAGCATGTATACATTGTATGTGGATGGGCATGGAGTGTAAGCATGTGTGCATTGTATGTGGGTGGGCATGGAGTGTAAGCATGTGTGCATTGTATATGGATGGGCATGGAGTGGTGTGTGTGTGCATGGGTGGCATGGAGTGTAAGCATGTATACATTGTATGTGGATGGGCATGGAGTATAAGCATGTGTGCATTGTATGTGGGTGGGCATGGAATGTAAATGTGTGTGCTTTGTATATGGATGGGCATGGAGTGTAAGCATGTGTGCATTGTATATAGATGGACATGGAGTGTAAGCGTGTGTGCATTGTGTATGGATGGACATGGAGTGTAAGCGTGTGTGCATTGTGTATGGATGGGCATGGAGTGTAAGCATGTGTGCATTGTGTATGGATGGGCAGGAGTGTAAGTGTGTGTGCATTGTGTATGGATGGGCAGGAGTGCAAGTGTGTGTGTTTTGTATATGGATGGGCATGGAGCGTAAGTGTGTGTGCATTGTGTATGGATGGGCATGGAGTGTAAGCATGTGTTCATTGTGTATGGATGGGCATGGAGTGTAAGCATGTATACATTGTATGTGGATGGGCATGGAGTGTAAGCATGTGTGCATTGTATGTGGGTGGGCATGGAATGTAAATGTGTGTGCTTTGTATATGGATGGGCATGGAGTGTAAGCATGTATGCATTGTATATAGATGGACATGGAGTGTAAGCGTGTGTGCATTGTATATGGATGGGCATGGAGTGTAAGCATGTGTGCTTTGTATATGGATGGACATGGAGTGTAAGCGTGTGTGCATTGTATATAGATGGACATGGAGTGTAAGCATGTGTGCATTGTGTATGGATGGGCATGGAGTGTAAGCATGTGTGCATTGTGTATGGATGGGCAGGAGGCAATTGTGTATGGATGGGCATGGAGTGTAAGCGTGTGTGCATTGTGTATGGATGGGCATGGAGTGTAAGCGTGTGTGCATTGTGTATGGATGGGCAGGAGCGTAAGCGTGTGTGCATTGTGTATGGATGGGCATGGAGTGTAAGCGTGTGTGCATTGTGTATGGATGGGCATGGAGTGTAAGCATGTGTGCATTGTGTATGGATGGGCATGGAGTGTAAGCGTGTGTGCATTGTGTATGGATGGGCATGGAATGTATGAATGATGAGTGTGATTGTGTGCATTGTGTATGAATGGGCAGGAGTGTAAGCTTGTGTGCATTGTGTATGGATGGGCATGGAGTGTAAGTGTGTATGCATTGTGTATGGATGGGCATGGAGTGTACGTGTGTGTGCATTGTATATGGATGGGCATGGAGTGTAAGCGTGTGTGCATTGTATATGGATGGGCATGGAGTGTAAGCGTGTGTGCATTGTGTATGGATGGGCATGGAGTGTTGCGTGTGTGCATTGTATATGGATGGGCATGGAGGTACGTGTGTGCATTGTATATGGATGGGCGTGTGTGCATTGTGTATTGATGGGCAGGAGTGTAAGCATGTGCTTTGTATATGGATGGACATGTGTGTATTGTGTATGGATGGGCATGGAGTGTACGCGTGTGTTTATTGTATATGGATGGGCATGGAGTGTAAGCGTGTGTGCATTGTGTATGGATGGGCAGGAGTGTAAGCACGTGTGCTTTATATATGGATGGACATGGAGTGTAAGCGTGTGTGCATTGTATATGGATGGGCATGGAGTGTACGCGTTTGTGTATTGTATATGGATGGGCATGGAGTGTAAGCGTGTGTGCCTTGTATATGGATGGGCATGGAGTGTAAGCGTGTGTGCATTGCATATGGATGGGCATGGAGTGTAAGCGTGTGTGCATTGTATATGGATGGGCATGGAGTGTAAGCGTGTGTGCATTGTAATGGATGGGCATGGAGTGTAAGCGTGTGTGCATTGTGTATGGATGGGCAGGAGTGTAAGCACGTGTGCTTTGTATATGGATGGACATGGAGTGTAAGCATGTGTGTATTGTGTATGGATGGGCATGGAGTGTAAGCGTGTGTGCATTGTATATGGATGGGCATGGAGTGTACGCGTGTGTTCATTGTATATGGATGGGCATGGAGTGTAAGCATGTGTGCATTTTATATGGATGGGCATGGAGTGTAAGCATGTGTGCATTGTATGTGGATTGGTATGGAGTGTAAGCGTGTGTGCATTGTATATGGATGGGCATGGAGTGTAAGCATGTGTGCATTTTATATGGATGGGCATGGAGTGTAAGCATGTGTGCATTGTATGTGGATTGGTATGGAGTGTAAGCACGTGTGCTTTGTATATGGATGGACATGGAGTGTAAGCATGTGTGTATTGTATATGGATGGGCATGGAGTGTAAGTGTGTGTGCATTGTATATGGATGGGCATGGAGTGTAAGCGTGTGTGCATTGTATATGGATGGGCATGGAGTGTAAGTGTGTGTGCATTGTATATGGATGGGCATGGAGTGTAAGCGTGTGTGCAATGTATATGGATGGGCATGGAGTGTAAGCGTGTGTGCATTGTATATGGATGGGCATGGAGTGTAAGCGTGTGTGCATTGTATATGGATGGGCATGGAGTGTAAGCGTGTGTGCATTGTATATGGATGGGCATGGAGTGTAAGCGTGTGTGCATTGTATATGGATGGGCATGGAGTGTAAGCGTGTGTGCATTGTATATGGATGGGCATGGAGTGTAAGCATGTGTTCATTGTATATGGATGGGCATGGAGTGTAAGCATGTGTGCATTTGTATGGATGGGCATGCATGTGCAGATTTATGGAGTGTAGCGTGTGTTCATTGTATATGGATGGGCATGGAGTGTAAGCATGTGTGCATTTTATATGGATGGGCATGGAGTGTAAGCATGTGTGCATTGTATGTGGATTGGTATGGAGTGTAAGCATGTGTGCATTTTATATGGATGGGCATGGAGTGTAAGCGTGTGTGCATTTTATATGGATGGACATGGAGTGTAAGTGTGTGTGCATTGTATGTGGACTGGTATGGAGTGTAAGCGTGTGTGCTTTGTATATGGATGGACATGGAGTGTAAGCGTGTGTGCATTGTATATGGATGGGCATGGAGTGTAAGCGTGTGTGCCTTGTATATGGATTGGCATGGAGTGTAAGCGTGTGTGCATTGTATATGGATGGGCATGGAGTGTAAGCGTGTGTGCATTGTATATGGATTGGCATGTGCCTTGTATATGGATTGGCATGGAGTGTAAGCGTGTGTGCATTTTATATGGATGGGCATGGAGTGTACGCGTGTGTGCATTGTATATGGATGGGCATGGAGTGTAAGCGTGTGTGCATTGTATATGGATTGGCATGGAGTGTAAGCGTGTGTGCATTGTATATGGATGGGCATGGAGTGTAACCGTGTGTGCATTGCATATGGATGGGCATGGAGTGTAAGCGTGTGTGCATTGTATATGGATGGGCATGGAGTGTAAGCGTGTGTGCCTTGTATATGGATTGGCATGGAGGAGCGTGTGTGCATTGTATATGGATGGGCATGGAGTGTAACCGTGTGTGCATTGCATATGGATGGGCATGGATGGCGTGATGGATTGACATTGTATATGGATTGGCATGGAGTGTAAGCGTGTGTGCATTGTATATGGATGGGCATGGAGTGTAACGTGTGTGCATTGCATATGGATTGGCATGGAGTGTAAGCGTGTGTGCATTGTATATGGATGGGCATGGAGTGTAAGCGTGTGTGCCTTGTATATGGATTGGCATGGAGTGTAAGCGTGTGTGCATTGTATATGGATGGGCATGGAGTGAACGCGTGTGTGCATTGCATATGGATTGGCATGGGTGTGCGCGTGTGTGCATTGTATATGGATGGGCATGGAGTGTACGCGTGTGTTCATTGCATATGGATTGGCATGGAGTGTAAGCGTGTGTGCTTTGTATATGGATGGGCATGGAGTGTAAGCGTGTGTGCATTGTATATGGATGGGCATGGAGTGTAAGCGTGTGTGCTTTGTATATGGATTGGCATGGAGTGTAAGCATGTGTGCATTGCATATGGATTGGCATGGAGTGTAAGCACGTGTGCAATGTATATGGATGGGCATGGAGTGTACGCTTGTGTGCATTGTATATGGATGGGCATGGAGTGTAAGAGTGTATGCATTGTATATGGATGGACATGGAGTGTAAGCGTGTGTGCATTGTATGTGGATTGGTATGGAGTGTAAGCGTGTGTGCATTGTATATGGATGGACATGGAGTGTAAGTGTGTGTGCATTGTTAAATAGTCGGTGAAGCCTGTTGCAGAAAAGCCTATCATCTCGGTCTCATTTATGCTTTACCACGTAAGAGTTAAAAAGGGCAGGCTGGAGAAGTGGCTTAGCTGTTAAGGCATTTGCTTGGAAAGGCAAAGGACCCTGGTTCAATTCTCCAGGATCCACATTAGCCAGAAGCACAATGTGGTGCATGCGTCTGGAGTTTGTTTCCAAACGTTGGAGGCCCTGGTATGCCCATTCTCTCTCTCTCTCTCTCAATCCCTCTTTTTCTCTGTCAAATAAATAAATAAATACATCAAATTTTTTAATGAAAGGTCTGAAACAGTTTCTCTTGAAAATCCTTCACCCACGCTTCCCTTGGTTATGCAAAATTATCTTATGTTGTGTGTGTGTGTGTTTGTGCGTGTTAATGCCTGAGCTGAAACCGATACAAAAATTTTTATTAATGAACTCAAAAAAAGAAAAAAACTGATTTAGTCATAATAATATCAAATAATTTTTTAAAAATATTTTATTTATCTATTTGAGCCAGAGAGAGACAGAGAGAGAGAGAGAGAGAGAGAGAGAGAGAGAGGTGGGGAATGGGCACACCAGGGCTTCTAGCTACTGTAAATGAACTCAGAGGCACTCATCACTCTGTTCATCCAGTTTTTGTGGGTACTGGGTAATTGAATCTGGGTCCTTAGTCTTCATAGGCAAGCACCTTAGCCACTAAATAATCTCTCTAGCCCCAAAGAAATGTTTACGACACCTATATACTTGAAATAAGCATAGATAATTCATGATCATAAATGATAAATGAAAAATTCTAAGGCTACATATTCCTACTATCATTGCTTCACAACTTACAAAGGAAAACATTTAACAGATTTCCTTTTCCACAAAAATTCTAAATAGTTAGGCTGAGAACTATTGTAGGGAGATGAGATCAATGAACAGAGGCAAGCTGAAATTATAGAAAAATGTCATAATTAGAACTAATAAGAACAGGTGGATTCAATAGCAGGCTTCACTAGGCAACATGTCCTGGAGAAATCAGATGAGAAATTTAGGGAAAGAACTTTCAATATTTCACCATAAACTACTACATTTAAAAAGAAATATTTAGTAGAGTTAAAAGCATCAGGTATACTTCAAAATGACCATAGAGAAAAATTAATGAAAAAGAAGATAGTCCAAAAGAAACAGAAAGGAAAGATCAAATATAATAAACATAACAGAACAAGAACAAATGAATATATCAATTATGACAAGAAATATAAATAATTTAAACTTTCCAATTAAGAACAGATGTCTTCTTCAGCAATACTAGTACTGCAGGAATATTGGATGCATACTTGTCCGGCCACAGAAAGGATAAACGGGCGATGCCTCATCCCTTCACTGCTATAATTAAAGTTGTACCAACAAAAACTCTTAATAGTACAGGAAATACATATGTGCAAATATTAAGCAAACAAAGATTCACAATTCTTACATAGTATCATGAAATTTAAACAATGGGATTTTGTGAAAACAAGATAGAAGAAAGATATAAAATGTTAATTTCAGGTTATCATCTGTAGGCAAGAGAATTATTTTTGTTCTATTTATTGTTCAGCCTTCCTATAAATATTCGAGATTCTTCAGAAAGGAGTATGCTCCTCTCATTTATTTTTATTTTTTGATTTATTATTTGTTTATTACTTATTCATCTGCTTTTTATTTTTCTGAGACAGGATCTCACAATTTTGTCCAGGTTGGCCTAGATCCGAGGCTCTTTCTGGGCCAGCTGCCCGAGTGTTGGGATTACAGATGTGTACCACCATGTCCAGCTCAAGTTTTTGCTTTTATTTCTCATCTTGCTATTATTCTACAAGCCGTACATGAGGATATTCGTGACTTAAAATACATAAAAGATGCATACAAAATCCCCCTTGATGTTCTAGCCTGCCTGCACTCTTCTAAGTTCCACCCCATTCCTTTTGGCATAAATCGACATGGCTACTTTGCCTGCTTCCTTCCAGATCACTTTCATGTGAGACGATCTGATATCATAACTGGAAGCTGGGGGATGGCTCAGTGAGTCAGTGAATAAGGCATGTCACTTCCTGCATAAGTGTGGGCTCTTGAGTTCAGATCCCCAGAGCCCACACAAATTCTGGAAATAGAAGCATGTGCGCCTGAAACCCAGGCCCTCAGGAGACAGAAACAGGTGGACTCGGGGTGACCTGATTAGCTGAACCAGCCCAGTTTGTGAGCTCTGGCTTCATGAAAGACCCTGGCCTCCACAAACACACATGCATCATGTATACACACATGTGTACCCATGCACATGGACACACATGTGCATGCACACAGCAGACACACATACACATACCTCCCCCTTCAAAAATACCCCAACTGGAAATGGTAAAAGTTTCATGGCTATTAGGCTCAGTGGCTTCGTGGATGGGTGCTATGAAAGAAATGTTAGCATAGAGGTGAATTTAAATTTTGGATTCTATTGTGGAAATCACAAGGAATTCAGGAAGAATAAGTAAATGAGGTAGAGCTTAGTCAACACCATATGGGTAAGCTGCGCTTCTTCTACATGGGGAAGATTTGGGGCAGGGCATGGATCCATAAAGTTTAGGAAAGCGTTTGAACAGAATAGTGACATTTAAGGAAACACAGTGATGAGAAATACAGCCAGAGAACAATGTGAGAAGGAAGGAAGAAAGGAAGGAAGGAAGGAAGGAAGGAAGGAAGGAAGGAAGGAAGGAAGGAAGGAAGGAAGGAAGGAAGGAAGGAAGGAAAGAAAGAAGGAAAGAAGAAGAAAGGCTACCCAGAGAGGGTGAGAGGAGGCTACCTGGACATGCTTCCTCCAGATCTGAATGTCTTGGGAGGCTGGGGGTGGGGTGGGGGTGTCTTGGTGCGGATTTCAGAAATTTTCTCATCATCAAATTGGTAGCAACTGAGTCCTATGTGAGCTTAAGTTGTTTTGGTTTATAAACGGGTGATGTGGGTTATGTGAAAATTAAATTAGGTAAAGAATGTGAGATTGCTTGGCACCATGGGTTGGAATCCCAGTGAAGCACACTGAACCGAAGGAGATACTGACTTAAGCCTGAGCCTGTGCCCCAGGGAGCTGCCTTGATGGCTTCCCCGGTGATATTTCTGGAAATCACACAATCATCATGCCAGCATCTTGTGACTAGAGAGCCTGTGCTGGCACCCACATCTCGGGAGGGAGCAAATTCAATTTTCTGATGCCCCAAGGCCAACGTGGTCCCTGCCTTCCCAGAGAATGACAGGTGTGGTTTGGTGCGGCCTCTTTGAAAACACAATTGCTATACACTTAATCATTTCTTTTTTTTCAGCGAAAACATTACGTTAGCTACTGTACATGGGTGTGCAACTCATCTCTTTTAATTAGATGCTAATTAATGACTCACTAGCTTTAATCATATCAATCTGGTAATACTATTTATGCCCCCACAGAATAATGAACTACTTTATAAGAAATGAGTGTGGCACATGTTGACATAGGAATGCATCCAGCCATAATTCGCTTTGGGTAAATATCCCACCCAGACTTGGATTCTGAACAATTTACAAGGCAATATTCACATGATACATGCGGGAAAGAAGCCGAGACTACCAACTACCAGATGGAGAGAGTGGAGCAGCACGCGTGCGAGAGAGAAATGCCACAAAGGAAGGTTTCGTTTGTTTGTTTGTTACTTTTCCCTACAGAGTGGCCTCTGCCTTGCTCATTTTTCTCCAGACGTGAGCTGGAGACAACATTTGCTTGAGGGAGTTCCAGAAAGGGTTTGGATATTTACATGGTACCTACAGAAATGGCCTTTTCTGGGTAAGGCAGATTGCCCCAGGTACGTGGCATGATTTTAGTAAGACTTTGGCTACAAGTTGTAGCTTGGGCTAGCCAAGTTCACAGGGCGTGCAAGGTGACGGCTGGGATGCAACCAAGATGAGCATAAGGAAAACTCTCCAGGTGTTCCAGCGAGGAAGGGTGATCAGAGGCAAATACTCCGTGTCCAAATAAATATAATCATGCTGGACATGCCTCAGGCCTTCTGGCTTGAAGAGCCAGTTCCACCCACCTCAACTCTCATAAGGCTGCACAACAAAAATAACAAGGGGTAGCCAAACCCCTAAGATTGATGATCCTAGCAGTCCAAATGTGCAGTGGAATCATGATTCCAAAAATGACTTCCAGCCAGCATCTGGAAGAACAAGACCTATGTCCCAACCCCAAGGGGAGAAAATTATCAAGAAATGACCGCTACAGCAACAGTGATTAGTGGGCAAGACATTGTTCTATGCCAGGCAGCTGACGTCCACTATCGTACATTGGAACGCATGCCCTTGTGCCCGCCTGTGACAGACGAGGGACCTAAAACTCAGGGCAAGTATGCAGCTAGTGCTTATGTAGACGGTTAAGTGACAGCGTGGTGGCTCTCACTCTGCAGGGACTCACAGACTAAGTCTGCACTAGCCCCGCCACCTCTTTCCTCTCTCTCTCTCCTTTCTCTCCTCTCTCTCTCTTCTCTCTCTCCTCTGCACTCTCACACCATTCCCAGCCACACTCAGGCTATTGGAAGAGCTGGCTGGAAAATTAGAACTATTAATGGCAAAGTGAGGCAGATGTCCATGCTTGCAGCCTAGGATCGACTAATGATGTTAAAGTAGAAATGGGTCGGGGACCCAGGATTCTAAGGAAAATCATAGCTGGATTTTCTGCAGAGGCTTAGAGTGAAGTATGTCTTCATTAAAGTTATTCAAGACTTGGAAGATAGGTTGAAGGGTAAAGGCCCTAACCATGGCCTTATGACCCATGACCTAGTCCTTTTGTTTGTTTGTTTGTTTGTTTGTTTGTTTTGTTCATTTGAGACAGGGTGGTCTCATGGACTAACTTTGAACTCACTATGTAGCTGAGGATAACCTTGAATTCCTGCCTCCACCTTCCACGTGCTGGAAATGACAGCTGTGTGCTATGACGCCTGCTCCTGGTCTCTTTTTTTTTTTCCTTAGAGGTCAGCGTGTCTTTATTAGTGAACAGGAGTATGGTGGCATGAGAGGCTCAGTGGCCGTATGGCAGCAGGCCAGGGTTCTCCCACCCTGGTTTCCAAGGCTGTAGGTATAGAAGCGAGCAATATTCCCCCCAAGCAGAGCTGGGTGCTTGAGGCAGCCTGGAGGCCAGCTCAGCTTTTCTTTTCTTTTCTTTCTTTTCTTTTTTTTTTGGGGGGGGGTTTTCGAGATAGGGTCTCACTCTGGTCCAGGCTGACCTGGAATTAACTATGTCGTCTCAGGGTGGCCTCGAACTCACGGCGATCCTCCTACCTCTGCCTCTGAGTGCTGGGATTAAAGGCATGCGCCACCACGCCCGGCTAAGCTCAGCTTTTCATTGAGCCCCCCGCCCCAGCAGAACTTGTCAGCTTTTCATTGATAGGTCTCAGTGGTGAAGGGCTCCTCGTATAGGACAGCCACCACACAGTTGAGGGCTACCAGCGTCATCCGCAGCAAGCCTGGAGGACTGGTGTTCGTGATTGGCCAGCCCAGGTAATTGGCTGTGCTTCCCCAGCACATGGGATTGTCCACCACATTGTAGGGGAACGTGGTCACTCTAGCCTCCTTGAGGATCCCAAAGTAGTCACCTAGAAAGGTGCCAGTAAAACCCAGTGCTCAGAAGCTGGACAGCACAAACACGATGCCCCCACCCAGGAGCACAAGGCCCAGGTCGTAGGCTCCGTGGTGGTCCAGGCCTTCCATCTTGGCCTGGCTCAGCATGGCCCACATGAAGTAGTGTGAGCAGAGGACATTCAGCAGGTGGCAGGATGAGGCCACCCAGGGAGTAGCAGGCTAGGTAGAGGCACCCAAAGGCCCTACTCAGCTTGAGGGTTTTCTGCTCCTATCTTGCTACAGATGTAAGCGGAAGCTCCATGATGGCAGGGGAAGATGATGGCATGAGCAGAGGGTGGACATTACCTCCTGGCCAACATCAAGTGGACAACAGCAGCAAGAGAGTGTGCCTGGTCCTGGTATTTTTAAAAAGATTTCATTTTATTTATTTATTTATTTTGTAGAGACAGAGAGAGAGGGAGAAAGAGCGAGAGAGAGAGAATGGACATGCCAGGACCTCTAGCCACTGCAAACGAACTCCAGACTCGTGTGCCACCATGTGCATTTGGCTTATGTGGGACCTGGAGAATTGAACCGGTGTCCTTGGGCTTCGCAGGCGTACACTTTAACCATTAAGCCACCTCTCCAACCCTATGCCTCTCTCAGTCACTGTATTGATTTTGATGTTTCTTTAGTAAGTGAAGCAAACTTTTCGCTCAGGGCAGAGGAACCTTTGTCCTCCAGCTTTGCCACATTTGCAACGATGAAGAGGCATGTCAGGCTGCAGGAACTGCATGCATTAACACTTGACCCCAGTTATGACTCCCCACCCCCTCCAGCACATATTAACACTCCTTTTAATTACAAGGCCTTAGATTTTTCTCATATTACTCCCCTGGCCTTAGTTCTTATGCCACGTGTGTTATTCAACTGCAAGGCTACATAACGGTGACTTTCTCATTTCTGGGACAAAATACCCAACCGTCAGCCATTTAGGGAAGAAAAAGTCTGTTTCAGTTTTCATTTCCAGAGGGTAGAGTCCACCATGGCAAGGAAAGAACAGCAGGGGAAAAAGCCAAAGTCACATGGTCACGTCAGCAGGGAGAAAGAGAGGAAAGGCAGCAGGCAGTGTCTGCATGTAACAGCTCAAGGCTCATTCCCCAGTGACTTGCCTTCCTCCTGCAAGGCTCCAACTCCTGAAGGTTCCAGAACCTCCCCAAACACCACCAGCCAGTGGTGATTAAGTACTCAAACACACGAATTCACAAGGGTCATTTTACATTCAAAGCCCCTGTGTGGACGTGACTTCAGGAGAGCTGATTAGAAGGTCAGTGGTCTCTGACTTCTCTCATGGTTGATTCAGGGATGACGCTGACTTGATGTCCACTCTAGGGGAGATGCAGCCAGGGCTGTTTGTGTAGCTCAGATCTGAGTGGGGAGGACACGAGTAAGGACTGCTCACATCCTGCTCAGGGAGAGAAGAATATGTGGGTGGAGCGTCCTCTGTGAGAAGAATTAATAAACAGAGCAGGACCCAGTTCTGATGACGTTGAATCGTCCCTTGGTTTGTCTTTGGGAAAGGGACATGGCAAAGGAACAATTAATTCTCATGTTTCAAAGCCATTTTGTGTTGAATTTTCAATTTGCAACTAACAAACACAGGGATGGAAGCAAAATGTGTTCACCAGGACAATATTTTTAAATTTGCATGCATGTGAGTGTGCACGTGTGTGTGTGTAGGCAGTGTATTTGGTGTGTGGGTACAGTATATACAGTGTGTGTGCATGTGCATATGTGTGTGGTGTGGGTATGTACAGTGTATGTATGCATGTGTATGCATGTTGTTTGTATGTATGGACACATGTGTGCAGGTAGATGTACACGTATGTGTGTGGAGGCTGGAGGACAATCTTCCACGTCATCAGGAATGCCATCAACCTCTTTTTTTAAAAAGACTTTATTTATTATTATTTATTTATTTATTAGAGACAGAGAAAGGGGGAGAGAGAGAGAGAGAGAATGGGCGTGCCAGAGCCTCTAGGCACTGCAAATGAACTCCAGATGCATGCGCCACCATGTGCATCTGGCTTACGTGGGACCTGGAGAATCAAACCAGGGTCCTTAGGCTTCCAGGCATGCGCCTTAACCGCTAAGCAGTCTCTCCAGCCCATCCACCTCTTTTTGAGACAGGGTCTCTCATTGTCCTGGAGCTTGTCAACTAGGCTAAACTATCTGGCCAGTAAGCACTACCTCCTCCCTCCACCTTCCTCCCCAGTACTGGGGTTACCAGAGCATACTACCATGCCTGGTATTTTGAAATGGATAACGGGGGACCAAACTCAGGTCCTCACACTTGCAAGGCAGGTACTTTATCCACCAAACTATCTCCCCAACCCCAGCAGTACCAAACATTTAACTTTGAAGATCATGGCAATCTGGCCCTGTTTTTCAGAAGGGGAGACTGAGGCCAACAGAGAGCACACCCCGGGCAGTATAGGAAACTGGAGGGACAGAGGAGGGATTTAGGGGGAAGGAAGCAAGAAGTAAGGGAAATTTGTCCTTCCTCATTTGGCCCTACGCAAAGGGAAAAGAAGCCACAGAGTGTTGAGTAGACATCACCTATTTCCTTCTAAGAAAGTCCATTGAACACTTGGTCAGTACATGGACGATGATGGTCTGGTGGGCACTGTTGGCATGACATTCCCACAGAGGCTTTCAAACTTGCTTTGTGCAACCAGGATGTGAAATTATAGACCTTGCTTGATGAAACCAGCTTTTAAATTAGAGAGACCCTCACACAAATCCCGTACCAATGCTTTGAATAATATATATTTTTCAAAACTGCAAATGGGGAACCAGGATGGCGCTCAGCACTCAAATGTGGTTTCTTCCCCCCAGATGGATGGATAGACAAGTGACTTATGCAGATGTGGTCTGTACATTCCGCACAATTTGACCATGGTTAGAGGGTATTTATATTCTGATGCAGATAAAATTGAACGTGTCAACACTAATGCATTTTTTGAGGAGAATCACTACTTTCACCATAATTTCCATGGAAAATTTGTGTGCACACGCAGTAATAGACACATTTATAACATCAAAAGGATTCAATTTTCTTTTCAATCATACCACAGTATGAATCGCTTTTCCTATTGAATTTAACAATGAGACACATTACCAGAGTCTAAAGGATGGGACACTCCGTCTTGCTCTTATGAAAGTACGTCAAACAATGGGTAATACATCACACAATGTCTCGGGTTAACTGAGCCTTTCCACGGGCTGGCTGCTAATTTGCTTGGGCCAGCAGAATGTCACTTTTATTTAATTTTGCCAATAAGATCAGCAGGGATCCAAACTCTGTTTAACTCCCAGTTATTAAAAGAGGTTTTTCTTGTTACACGAAGAACTCATTAATTCACATCTCTCCTAATTCAGAATTTGAGGTCTTTGGAATAGGAGGTGGGAGGGGGGAGGGTTCATCTCTGCTCTGAAGGAAGCAATTTTCTCCTGTACACAGGCGTCCCTGCCGGCTACCAAAGCTGCCGCGGCGATGTGTCTTTCGCAGCCTTTAGGACCACGTTGGACGTGGTGATTACAAAATGTTCCTCCGTGGTTCTGAGAGGCTAATCTGAAGAAATGCAATAGGGAAAACTTAACCCACCTTCATTCATTCATTCATTCATTCAGTCAGTCAGTCAGTCAGTCATTGCATTAATCTACATCACCTTCCTTACTTGAGTTGGTGGCTAGAGGAACAATTAAGAAGCATAGCCTACATTGTAGAGGATCCTGAGGTCTGAGGGAGGCAAGCTAGAAACGTCCCATTTCCCTACAATCACTTCCACAGCCATGACCACCCTCCTGTGGTGACTGCTGGACTGTGTTGGTGGGCTCCTTTGCCTGCTGGCTTCTGGTTGGCTTTGGTCCATGAGCATCCCTGAGTGGTCAGGGGTGGAAGGACAATAATGTCAAAGTACTTATTGCCAGGTCATTCTAAGAGGAGACACCAAATGACATAGCTCCTGTGAGGGCCACCACTCCCAACCCTTCCTCCAGCAGAACTGGGCTGGCGAGAACTCCTTCTCTGACTTGTTCTAGGGTCCCAAACTGTCTCAGGTTGTGTTCCCTAAACCCTGACATATCCTGTTTATTCAGATACCTTCACATTGTCGCTCTGACTACTCTGTCTGGTAATATTCAGGTTAACCAAAAGTCCTAAGCAAAGAGTGTGGGTTGCGACAGAGGTGATCCCACGAGGCCGGGTATCTGAGACAGAATGCGCCAATGGTCAGGGAACTCTCCAGGGGTCATTCCTATTCTGATGTATTCTCTGAGTAATTGCATTTGTTTAAAGTACATATCAAACCAGGTATGATGGTATACACAATCTCAGGAGGCCTGGCTTCAGAGTGAGATGCTGTCTAAAAAGAAAAAAATAAATTTAAGTGCATATGTGTGTGAGAGAGAGGGGGTTTAGAGAAGATAATTTAGATTTTCTACAAATGTCAACTGACTTCTCTTCACCCGTCCAAGAAATTGAGAGGTCTCTTGTTGTAAAGGTTATCAATTCTTTAAGTTAAAAATAACTATACTCTAAATATTCTGGATATTAACCCTCTGTTAAATGAATAGCTGGCAGTTTTTTGTTGTTGTTTCATTTACATTTTTTCACTCTTCACTCTGTGTTTCTTTGGCTGTACAGAAACTTTTAGATATGAACCTGTTTATCCATTTTTGTTATTTTATGAACGATTGGAATCTTATTCAGAATGTTAGGGGAAAAGAAACCTATTTCGCTGCTGGTAAAAATATAAATTAGGGTATCTACAACAGAAATTAGTATGGAAACTCCTCAAAGAGCTAAAAATAGAACTTCCATATGATCTGGCTATGCCACACCTAGTTCTCCTAGAGATGTACCTGAAGGATTAAATAGCAACATGCAAAAGAGACACCTGCCTGCCCATGTTTATTGCAGAGCTATTCGTAACAGCCACCAGAGAATCAACATTAAACCCCAGCACTTGTCGCTTGAAGCAGCTACATCAAGGACGCTACCCCAAACTGCAGCATCACTGGCCTTTCTGGGGTCCTGAAGGGCCTCTAAATGTCCTTTTTCCTCCTACTTCTGGTCTCCCTCTTCAGACAGACATGGTAGCAGTATGAGTAGAGGTCAGAAGCAGCCATCCAGTATCAGAGTTCCCCATGAGGTCCTCTCAGAAGCTCGCCAGCACTCTCCCTGGCTCCTTCTCAACCTACTCTGTCCCTCACTCAGCAGGCTGCAGCCACTTTAGCTCCTGTCTCCTCCTGAGACAGGACAGACCCTGCTGAGCCAGTCCCTTGCATCAGTTACTTCCTCTTTTTGGAATGTTTGCACCATCTGCATCTCTTCCTCTAGCCAACTTCCACCATGTATTAAAGTTTGTATAGTGTCATTACGTAGGGAAATTCCTTTAACGATGCCCACCAACCCTGCCTCCACTCTCACTAGCCCGTGTCTCCCTGTTTTCACTCTCAGAGAACGTTGCTGTGGGTTCTTCGCAGTGTCAACCCCATGGTATTCTATACATGTGAGTCAGAGTGATTTTGTGCTCACCGTCTCTGCGTCTCACCTGGTGACACAGACTACTTGGGGATGTGTCTGATGTGACCAATACCTGGCTGATGTTTGCTACAGAATAGTTGCCTGACAAATGTTTGCTGAATGAGTCAATGCATAAAGCATCTTTCAGTTTATCTACTCAGTTTATTGTTTATAGCTATAAGTGCATTTTGTTTGGACATATTAATGTGTCTCACTGTGACATTTCCACATACATACACACTGTGTCCTGAGTATTCAGTTTCCTAAGGAAACCCTTCAACCCTTTTCCCACCAGCAACCCATCTCTCCTTAGAAGTCCCTTCATTACTCATAGGTAAACTTTTGTTGTTTTAATTCTAGTTTCTACATATGAGGGAAAACATGTGATACGTTCTTCACTTGGTGTATTTCACTTCACATGAAATTTCTATTTCCCATTCCTCATCCTTCAGAGGACGTGGCTTATTTCTTTTGTGGCTGAGTAGGCATCATTGTACGTACATAGTTATTTATCAAGCCACCTGTCGATGGACACCTAGGCGAGTTCCAGAGCTTGCCTAGTGTGACTAACGCCATGATAAACAGAGATCTGTAGACACTTCTTATATATGCAGACTTGAATTCCTTTGAGTACACCCAGGAGAGGTGTACTAGATTGTATACATGTACTATTTTTACTTCAGAGATAAAAGCTACACAAAATTTTGACCACACAATACTATTTTCCTTATTGGGACAAAACTTTCATGTGAGTAACTTGATTTAATCCATAAGATTCAATGAGATTCAAATTAGCATCTTATTCTGCAGCTAAATCTTCAAAGGCTCAGTGGAGTTATGTAATGGTGTGTCACATAGGCATTAAAAGGCAGGGTGAGGATTTGAACTTAGAGCTCTCTGGCCCTGTTGTAAGTCAGCCTTCAGACAATAAGGGTACCAGTTGAGGTGTGGCCAGGGCATTGCCTCTTACACCCCAGGTGAGCATGAATGCTGGCCCTCCATGCACACCTGGCTTTCTAGAATATTCTCACTCTCTGCTTCTAAAAGTAGCAGGCTGACAACCCTTTTCAGCAAGAACAGATCTTCCCAGACCAGAAGAAAGGTTCCTCAGGATAAGAGCCCACTTTCTTTCATTCCCTAGTGTCCCCTAGTATCTCATACCTTCCCTGACACAGAATATGCATTTAGTAAACATTTACTAAGGAAATAGAAGATTTAGTAAATAGATAGAAATGCTTGCCTAAACTAGATCATATTTTTTTTTTTTTTTTTTTTTTGCAAGGCAGGGTCTCACTCTGGCCCAGGCTGACCTGGAATTAACTATGTAGTCTCAGGGTGGTCTCGAACTCACAGTGATCCTCCTACCTCTGCCTCCCGAGTGCTGGGATTAAAGGCGTGCACCACCACGCCCGGCCTTAGATCATATTTTTAAAGAAATCTCATCTAATATCTTTCAAGCACTCATGGCAACCAGCTCACGTGTGAATTCTGGAGGGGACTTGCTTTCAGAAGAAAGCACAGCAACACGTGTAACCAGACCATTAAGCACACTTAGAAGCCGTCACATTTCCCTCCAGTTCTTGTTCATATTTCGTGTTAGTTTTGTAAACACTTCCTTCATGGTGAGAGCAAACACACTCCCATCAGCTCCTTTCCAAAGGATCATCACTTCTCGTCTGCCGAGGACCTCGCCACGGTGGCTTTTCACCACGGACCAAGGGACCAAGGACTTGGTTGTCATTGATGTCTTGTCCCCAAGCCAGCCTGGGAATGATTCTCACGACTCTGCGCACTTGTGAAAATTGAGGAATTCACATGAAGGCCCGCTGTGATTTTTCACGAGGTGTCACTCCTCTGTTTCGGTCGTGGGGATTCCCTGGGCATCTTAGTTCCTCTCTCATGTCTGGGACAAAATACCTGACCAGAAGCACCATAAGAAAGGAAAGGGTTTATTTCAGTTGTCAGCTGGAATATCCAGTCTCTCACATGGAGGCAGGAAGATGAAGCAGCTGGACACTGCATCTATAATCAAGAAACAGAGGGAAGCCAGGTGTGGTGGTGCACGCCTTTAATACCAGCAATCGGGAAGCAGAGGATCTCCATGAGTTCGAGGCCACTCTGAGATTACAGAGTGAATTCCAGGTCAGCCTGAGCTAGAGTGAAACTCTACCTCGAAAAACAAAAAAAAAAAAAAAAAAAAAGAAGAAAGAAAGAAAGAAAGAAAGGAAGGAAGAAAGAAAGAAGAAAGAAAGAGAGAGAAATGCATACTTGGGCCCAGCCAACTCTCTCCTTACACAGTCCAGAATCCCAAGGCATAGAATGGTGCCTCCAATCAGCTAAGGAGAGTCATCCACCTCAACAAACCTCATCAAGTCAATCCCTCACAGGTATGCCCAGAGACTAACCTGAACTAAATAATCCCTCACAGGCACATCTAGAGACTGGTTGTCTAGAAGATTCTAGGTCCTGTCAAATTAACAATCAGTATAAACCTTCACACTGCTTCCCCACAGCTGGAGAAAACAAGCTGACTGTCCTGACAGACAGAGGCCGGCCATGTGCTCAGAGCCCTGGGCTTTCAGATTGAGTCTGGCTTCTGGAATGGTGTCCCAAATCCCAGGCCAATCTGATGCTTGGCTCTATTTCTCAGCCTTAGCATAATGAGGGTTTTTTTTTTTAAATCATTATTTTATTTGAGAGAGACAGAAAGAGAGAGAGAAAGAGAGAGAGAGGAAGAGGCAGAGAATGGGCACACTAGGGCCCCTCAGCCACTGTGAATGAACTCCAGACACTTGCACCACCTCGTGGGCAAGTGTGACATTGTGACCTTGAGTCACTTTTATGTCTGGCTAAACGTGGGACCTAGAGATTTGAACAGGAATTCTTAGGCTTTGCAGGCAGGCGCCTTAACTGCTAAGCCATCTCTCCAGCCCAAATTTTAAAATCATCTACCTTTTCATTTCTCTTCCACATTCTCAGAGAGTTCCAGAAGGAACATTCCTGTCTCCTACCCTCCCTCGCATCAACCTCTCTTCTCCCATCTCTTGCCCAGCCCTTCCCTCATGCTTTCTATGACTTTTATTTTATTTCTTTGAAATTTATTTATTTGCTATTGACAACTTCCATAATTATACATAATAAACCATGATTACCCCCCACGTTCCCCTTCACAACTCCACTCTCCATGTCCATCTTTCAAGTCCAAGCATTGTGGACCACTCTGAAGGATGAGTCCATGGCTGCCATTGTGCCCCCGGTGAACCCCACTCATCATTCTCTCTTGTGTTATCAGTGCCTGGACTCATGTTGATGTGCCTCTGATTAATGAGGCATTTGTTGGGCACCAAGGAGATAATCTAAGAATATCCTTCTCATTCCAGTGAATTGTGTCACAAAGTTAATTATGAGATGACCTTCCCTGGTTCCAGAAGGGGAAACCAGGTGTTCAAGTGTCCCCTGACAATAGTCTCCCAGAAACAATGACTTAGAGACAGATGCAAGGAGGTGGTGAATCTGACACTCAGGGGTGCAGAGCTAATATAGCTCCATGCTCAACAGCAACCCTGAAATCAGAATGCTCCTCTCTGCTTTTCTTCCCACCACCCTCTCCTATGGGGCAACATAATAAAGGAAAAAGTGTGGCCTTGCTGTCTGGAACATCCGATTCAAGAGCTGTGTGCCTGTGAGCAAGTCACTCAGGATCTCTGCATTTCTACCATGAGAAAATTGAAGACATCTTTGTTAGTCCATGGCCTCTTTGCTGCTGCCTGGGGAGTGATGCATGCAGTAAGGCATACCCAGCCAGCATAGAACAGGGCCCTGTCACGTGTGGTTCCTTTCTTTGACCTCTTTCTTTTCCTTCTTTCTTTCTTTCTTTCTTTCTTTCTTTCTTTCTTTCTTTCTTTTTTTTTTGGAGAGAGACACAGAGAGAGAGAGGGAGAGGAAGACAGATAGAGATGGGCTCGCCAGCAGTCTCTCAGCTGCTGTGAATGAAATCCAGATGCATGCGCCCCCTTGTGGTCAAGTGCGGCATTGCGCCCTTGCATCACTTTGCATCTGGCTAAACGTGGGACCTGGAGATCGGAACCGGGTTCTTAGGCTTAGCAGGCAGGAGCCTTAACCACTAAGCCATCTCTCCAGCCCTTGACCTCTTTTCTTTTTAGCTGAGAGCTCTCATTCCATGGAAACATCCTTATCAATACACCTTAGGATCCCATGTTCAATCCTATGGGATGCTGATTCCTTCAGCAACCTGGCAGCCATTGTTAGGGAAGTTTACTGCTTTTATTTTAAGTCTTCGCTCTCCCAGTCACATTTCTCCTATAAGGCATAAGGTTACCTGACACTAGTGTCACGAATGCTCTTCCCAGCTGAGACGCCTGACACTAGACCTCTTGACAGGTGGTGGTTAGCTGGCCTTTGTTGAGGTGTCTGGAGGGGAGGATGGGTGTCAGTGATGCCAATAGATGTGGGTGATCGTCTTCTTTACCTCCAGCCCATTCACTCGGGATCCATATCACCTCACAAATAGATCTTTCATGTCTTCTCTTCAAACTTCATCCAGCACCCCGAGCTTCAGAGGGAGGAAGGAATTTGTTGAGGCACATCCATCAAATCCGTGAAATCACTGCTGCTCACTTCTGATTGGATTCACAAATTTGTTTTGCCACAGCCACCTCATTCAGAGAGTTGACAAGCTCCTCCTGCATTCATGAATTTGGGAGGAAATGAGCCAACGGGCCTGAAGAGTCCAAATTTGAATTGAACTGGGGTATGTTTGTCTCGAACTTCCATTAACAACTTCAGGAGAAAGTGTACAGAGCTGTGAAAAGGACCGACACGTTGCTGAACGAGACCATCTGCAGCATGCTTAACCATTTTAAAAAAATTGCACAGAATCACATGCACAAGCACAGCACTCGAGCTGTGTCCCTATTTCTCCAAACTATCTTAGGCTTGTGTTTGTGTCAACTAATGAATTCCATTCATCCATTTGACAAATATTTACAGCCACTGGTTTGACATCGGACATTGTTCTAGGTGGCTGGGTTGTACAGGGAAATAACCACAAATGAAATTACTTCCTGTTGATGCAATTGAGATGTGAGTTTTGACTGTGTGTGTTTTCTCAAATGCCTTCTTCAATTTCTTACCCCTTCCAGCAGTTACTACCCATTTTGATCCTTCCTCGGTGCCATATTGTTCTTAGCTGTGTAGTATGGCACTAAACCTGACTTCCCTTCACATTTTCCTGGGTTATTTATTAAGTCCAGAGATTTTGAGAGACTCAATCTAAAACTACCAGAACAAACATCCTCGGAGTAGAGTCCAGAAATCTTTACTTGAGCCTCACACTGGTGATGTTCGAGGCCACGAGGGCAGAAACCAGTGAAAAACAATGGTTATCTCAGAAACAATGGGGCGGTGACAGACTCTGGGATTTTCACCACCCCGGTGGGAACCCTACTACTACCATCTACTAACAGTGTGGCCAGAAGTAAGTCGTGGTTTTCCACATCTCTTTTTCTTTATCTCTACAATGCAGACAAGAAGGCTTGCCTGATTGGTCATATTGCAAAGACCGTAATGACACAACGTACTTCCTGTAACTAATCAAGTCACCATTGGTACATGCTGGGCGTCTGATAAATCCCAACCTTGGGGTAAACATCCTGTTATTTTGTACTTGGGTAATATTCCCTCATGGAATTGTGGTGTGTGCATGTGTGCGCATGTGCACAAGAGAGAGAGAGAGGAGGAGGAGAGAGAGAAAGTATGTGTGAGTGCACATGAGTGTGCCTGTGTGTTACTTTGGTGATAATGCATGAGAGGAATATCCAGATATTATACTTCTTGAATATCTACTTAAAGATTTCTATTCAAATCTGAATTCTAGCTCAGTAGCAGCCACAATTCCCCAATTATTTGCATGAAGTCAGAACTTGAGGGACTAACTGGTTAATGTTAACATCTGACCAGTACTTAAAATGGCTCATTTCTCGGTATCATTTCAGCTCCTAGCCAATTACTTTGATTAGCATTAAATTTAATAATATGAACATCATGCATTTGTATGTTATTTTAAAGTTTTGAAATATATTCACATAGCTTTGGCTCTTCACAACTACCCTGGGAATTAATCAAGGCAGATATAATTATTCTAGTATCACAGAGGAAACTGCTGAAATCTACAGAGGTGAAATAACACGGTCCTGTACCATGGATTTAGAAACAAAGATTAGGCTACAACTCAAAGTAGCCTAGGGCCATTGTTAATGCCGGATACTGCCCACTGGAGAGCTGGACCTTGCTGGAAAGGGAGACTCTGTCTGCTATGCAGCACTTCCCACTTCATAGAGTGCCAAGAGCCTGCAGCTAATACAGCCCATGTGTTTATTTTATGAAGAGGGAATGATCATGTCTGTGAACCACAGCAATATAAAATAAGCTCAGTACATAGATAATTAGAAAGAAATAAAATGTGTACAGACTCTAAGGGAATACAAGCAAGGGTCCTTAACTCTTTGGAGATCCATCTCAACTGAAAGTCTCCTGCTGTGAGTTCAGTTCCAAGAACTGGGGGAAAAACCCCACGGGCCACAGAAATATGAAGAAATTAGGGAATCAGTGAACAGGACAAAGCTCTAGCATAAAGCTAGCCACTCCCAGGAGCTGACTGTTTGCAGTGAAGGCTTGGAAAAAGCAGATATCAGTAGAAGAGCCATGACTCCTTTGCTGCCTTCCCTGAGGGAATAATTTGAAGAGCCAGTGAAATAATACTTATGGCAAAATAGGTTGTCTTGGGAGAGACTCAAGGAAGACTAATTGGATATTTCCCTAGTTGTCTGATCAAACCATATGGAAAGGAGATGCCTGAAAGCAACTCAAGGGAAGGACTATTTACTGAATAGCCAAGGCTTTGTCTTACCCACACCTCAGGACCACCCTGTGGTGGGTGCGATTTAAAATACCATCTTACAGGCACCAAATTTGAAGTGTGGAGAGCTAAGTCACCAATCTACACCAAAAAGTCAAGAAGGTTTCCCTCCTTGCCTCCTGTTTTGGACGGGCTACGGGCTCTCTCCTCCTGGTTGAGTTCAATCCATCTTAAGGGAGGGGTGTGGGAGCTAGAAATGGATATGGGTGGGTAGGTCTACTAGGGAGGAAGAGTGAAGGGCTGCAGGCTGAGGTACCAGTAAGAACAACTTCCTAAAACTGGGACAGAAATGAAGCAGCTGGGTGGACTAGACATGGGGGTGAGCTCCAGGTGTTGGGGTGATCTCCAGGCAAGGGGGTGAACTCCAGGAGTGGGGGATGGTTGCTCCAAATAAGAGTCCACAGGTGCACGTCAGCTCTGCTTCCCGGAATCATGGGACCAGAACCCCAAGGAAGCTGGCTGCCATTCGTTCATCTCCTTGCTTCATGTGTTAGCTCCTCTAAGACCAGGTCTCACCTTAGATTTTGAAGACGCTGTTCATGGTTCCTGACAGTAATCTGGCAAACACCTGAATGGGCTTCTGGGGTCCCTCCCATTCCCATGAAGACCGAAGTGAGCCTGCAGGGTGCTACTGGGCAAAAGAGAGTGTTACTCCATGGCCGGGAGCCAACTGCTGAAGGAGCTGAGAAAATCCCGGGGTGACCTGAAGAAACAGGGCCACCAACCTCTCCTGTCCACACTCCTTCAGGCACCTCACTGTGTGTCCAAGTGGTGAACCAGGTCACGAGCTGGGATGTGGTCACGTGGTGCAGGTCAGTGAATTTGATTGGACAAGACCTTCCTAGGATCCAGGTTGCAGTGCTGAGCAGAGATCAACATGTACTGTAACAGAAAGGTGCCTCTTTTTTTTTTTTTAAAGAAAAATATTTTTATTTATTTATTTGAGAGAGAGAGAGAATGGGCAGCCAGGGCCTCCAGCCACTGCAAACGAACTCCAGATGTGTGTGCCCCTTTGTGCAACTGGCTAACGTGGCTCCTGGGGAATCAAACCTGTGTCCTTTGGCTTTGCAGGCAATCGCTTTAACCGCTAAGCCATCTCTCTAGTCCAAAGGTGGCTTTTAGGGAAGCAGAACTCTTCTGTGATTCGGTCACAGGCCAGACATCTCTCTCTGGGCCTCTCCAACTGGGCAGGACTCTGCCAGTGTCAGCAGCTCAGTTCCACACCATGGATGTCGCCTCTCCGACCATTTGCCTCCTTGTCTGGAGAATTTCCTTTAACTGAACTTTTTTCTTTTCAGCAGGGAAACATCCCTTTATCCTTCCTAAACAAGTATACTACATTTTCTTCTTTCCTGTGTATGCATGATGTGCACATGCATGTGTAAAGGTGCACATATGTGTAGGGTGCACATCGTGTGTGTATCCACATGTGCATTTGTGTGTGTATGTGGAGGTCAAATATTGGCATCTAGTTGCTTCATCCATTCCTTATCGTTCCTCTCTTTATTCTGCTAAGTCAGGCTCCATCCCCTGAGCCCAGGAATCACTGATTCAGCTCATCTAGTCAGTTTCTCCCAGGGATTCTCTGTCTTACCTCCTGAGCACTGGGGTTGCAGGTGGCGGCCACACCCACCTGGCATTTACGTGGCTGCTGGGGATCTGAACTCGGGTTCTCATGCTGTCATAGCTCCTGCTTTATCCACGGAGCCTTCTCCTTGGCTCCATTTCTTGTTCAGTAACACTACAGTGATAAGAAGAACAGAACCCTGAGTCCACGGTGTACACGCTTTGTGACTTGAAACAAGTTCCTAACCTCGCTCAGTCTCACTGTCTCAGAGGAATATTCCCGACCACATTGGGTTCCATAAGATCAAGCTGGGCGTTTCTCTGACTCAGAACTGAAAGAGCTGTACCTTTCCAAAGCATTCTTTCTGGCACCAGACTGCCCCGTCTCTAGTGAAAAGCCAAGATGGCTCATTTTCCATGACCTCTCTGTATTTTGGTAACTAGTCCCTAGCATGTTCCAGTATCTTGAGGATGGAAACCAGTCTCTCTATGGACTCAAATACTTCCTGAACCACTTACGACGTAGCCTTGAGCATAGTAAACCTCGGTAGCCTTGAAGACTTCATTAAATGCTCTGTAACTCAGTCTCCTCCTCTTAAATGGCAATAATGAAAGTATTAAGGGTTGTGGTGAAATTATACACACACACATTATGGGTTGTATCAGTTATTTTATGCACTGTTGTGATCAAATATCTGGCAAGAAGCAGCTTAAGGAGAGAAATTTAATTTGGCATACAGTTCCAGAAGGAAGAGGGTAGACTCCATCATAGTGGAGAGACAATGGTGCATGGTGGCGGGAGAAGGAAGCTGACTGGCCACATTGCATCCAGGAAGAGAGAGAGAGAACAGGAAGTAGAAGTAGGGTGGGGCTGGGGTAAAACACCTCAAGGATGCCCACAATGACTCACTTCCTCCAGGGAGGATCTAGTCCTGAAGATCCCAGTCCATTACCTTCCCAAACTGTATCACCAGCTCGGAGTGAAGGTTCCTACCCATGAGCCTACGGGGGGCATTGCACATTCAAAGCACACCAGGGGTGCTCTGCTGTCCCCATCCTCTGTCTGTCAATATCTTCAGGGACCACTCAGGACTAAGTCTTTTGATTCTGTTCTTCCCACTGGACTGGGAACAACAGTTACTTTTTTTAACTATATTCCTCATGATCTCACAGGGTTCTAATCACCAAGGACTTCTCCCACAAGAGAAAGGAACAAAATACGCACAATTATTAATCATACTAGTCTAGTGCTTAGTTCCTTAATATTTAATTGCTTAATTTCCAAGGTTATATTTACTTTTGATTAAATTCTTTAAGTTCTAAATCTATGCAAAATATGTTCTAAGAATTTTTCATCTTTTTATGTTAATGAACAGTTAAATGAGCAAAATTGTTTGCAATCAAATAATCAACACGTCCACCCCCCCCCCACCGCCCGCCAAGAAAAGTCATATTATGGGTCTATAGAATTTATTTCAAACATCCTAGAGCAAGCATGTTTTTATTCTAGGACTTAGAGCTTTTATCAGAAAAGTTTTTACAAGCAAATGACTTCCAAAGGCAGCTGTGACTTTTCCGTCTTCAGAAGATGGTAAATAATTGTCCAGAGGAAGTCTGTTTTGCTTATTTCACTCTGGGATTTAAGGAGTAACAGGAAGTGACTCTGGGTGTCACTTTCCATTATCCACTCTGGTGGGACAGATGTCCATCTATTTGGGCCCCAGGAGGGCTATGAGTACTAGTAAAGGGTAAAAGTTGCAGGAGAAGGACAACCAGAAATGGAAACACGTGCACAGCCAAGGAAATAGAGGTAGGTGGGCACTGAGCAGCGGGCAAGGAAGCTCTTGTGGCAGATAAACTGAATGGCCTAAAAGATTACGACTAGGCTGGGAAAAGTAGACCAGAGAATTGGAGAGTGGTAGAGAAGAGGAGAGAAAAAGAAGAGAGGGGAATAGAGGAGAAGGAAGGTGAAGGGAAGGAGGGGTAGAGAGAACGGGAGGGGGAGGACAGGAGAGAAGAGGGAAGGACAGAGAGGGGAGGAAAACTAAGAATTGGAACAAGGTGAGCTGGAGTGTGTGGATAGCCAGTGGGGAGAAGAGTGGGAAAATTAAGAGGAAAGGGTCATTGATGGAATATCTAGAGAAAATAAAGGAAAAGAGAAAGAAGGCAGAATCTTACAGTAAGAAGGAGAGAACCCAGGACAGGATATTGTGGAAGCTGGGCCACTGAACAGGTTTGCCACCAGCTCACGCTGGGGACAGTTACCGAGTCATTCCCCACGCCCGTCCTAGCCCCACAGCTGATGTGTGACCTCGTAGATAAAGCGGGCAGATGTGGACCTCACAGGCGCAGGGCACGTTACCTGAGAAGGTGAATTAAAAACGGCAAACACGATGCCTTCCAGGACCGAGCTGTCCTGGGACGAAATCTCCTATGAGTCCACCAGGTCTCAATTCCCCATTCTCATACAAGCCTCTGATCTTCAGCAGCGAAAGAAGCTAAAGTAGCAGGAGAGGGAAGTAGGCCTGGGAATGAGGATGAGAAAAACAGGACTTGGCCCTCAGAGATCTCCGAAGTCGAGCAGGGGAAGAGAGAACCAGGCTTTGGTGCTTTGAGTTCTAATGCAGAAAAATGCTGCGTGGGTGATGACAGGGAGTTGGGGTTTTTTGTTTGTTTGTTTTTTTTTTTTTTTTTGTTCTTTTGTTTTTTGAGGTTGGGCCTCACTCTAACCCAGGCTGACCTGGAATTCACTATGTAGTATCAGGGTGGCCTTGAACTCACAGCGATCCTCCTCCTACCTCTGCCTCCCGAGTGCTGGGATTAAAGACGTGTGCCACCATGCCCAGCAATAGGGAGGTTTTTTTTGTTTGTTTTTTGTTTTTCCTAGGTAGGGTCTCACTCTAGCTCAGGCTGACCTGGAACTCACTATGTAGTCTCAGGCTGGTCTCGAACTCACAGTGTTCCTTCCACCTCTGCCTCCTGAGTGCTGGGATTAAAGGCGTGCGCCACCATGCCTGGCTAACGGAGTTTTTCACACCTCATGCACAAGTGCCTGGAAGAAGGGCCGTTTCCAGAGAAGACGTGGGAATGACATTTCCCCCCAGAACAAATGAGAGAGAGACACAAACAAGGCCTGGGTGAGGAAGAAGTTGTGTGGGAGGAGGCAAAGGGAGCGTCTCAGGGGGAATCAGCGGGTCATCTGTGTGACACTGTGAGGTCATCAGAGCCCCTGGGAGAAGTTTAAACAGAAAGGGAGATGTTTGACCCTGGTATTTACAAAATGCCCTCAAGGGTTTTGTATTAGAGACAGCTGAGCCCGGATACAAGAGGATGGGTTCATCAGCAGGAGATGGGTGACTTCACAGTGGGACTGGGGAGACAGGAAAGAGGTAAGTGAGGTGAAGTCTTTTGGTGAGGTGGACACTGGGACGGCCTCCTGAGCTCTGGGGGAGTGGTCATTTGCTGGAAAGTGTTCCTCACAACTACTCCACCGAGATGATTCTTTCTTGAGATAACATCACAAGTGAACTTTTAAAATATATATATTTTATTACTTATTTATTTGAGAGATAGAGAAATACGTGGGACAGAGAGATGTGAATGGGTGCACCAGGGCCTCCAACCACTATAAACGAACTCCAGTCATTGTTGGGTATGTTTTTCTTTTATATATATATAATTTATTAATTTGAGAGGGAGGGAGAGAATGGGCTCTGCAAATGAACTCCAGACACATGCGCCCCCTTGTGCATCTGGCTTACGTGGGTCCTGGGGAATTGAACCTGGGTCCTTTGGCTTTGCAGGCAAGTGCCTTACCGTTAAGCCATTTCTCCAGCCCACAAATGAATGTTTTATTTATCAACATTGAGTTACCACTGTGTTTATTAATTCATTTAAAGAAGCCACTATATATCTTCGCTGTTTGTTTTTAGGTGTGCTGCATAATTCATTACTAGCAAGTGCTTGGAGGAGCGAGCTGTACCAGACTCAGGAGAAATGCGAGAGAATAAAGAGCCGAGTACTCATGTGACCACATATTTCCCCTACCAGGTGCCTAGACTGGGCTTCTGAATGCCAACATCTCAAGGGCTCCCTTCTCCAGTCTCCTCCAGTTTAAACAGACAGATGCACTTCAGTATAGGGCTTCTGGTGGGGGTGTGGTGGCATCTCTCCACCCACACAACCTGCTTTGTCAAGGTTGCTCAGTGATCAGTGAGGGGATGAGAAGATTCACAGAGAGGTTGGTGTGAAGATGTTCATCCCACAGAGGAAGTCGAGGGGTGGCCCTGCTCTGTAGGGTCCTCAAGAGCAGAGTAACAACCCCAGGAGAGATATCACCTGGAGGCAGATTTTCACTTACTATCATATAGAATAACAACTCAGAAATCTGTGACGCGGAAAATAGGTGAAAATAGGTCCTCAGACAGGGTAGGTTGAATTTTATTTATCACCTGCTTCATTCCAGTCACTGGGTACTGGGATTCCCAAAGTCATTTACTCTTTGAAACCTCCCACTTTCTCTATGTGTCAGCAATATTATCCCCATCTCAGAGATGAAGGGTCAAGTGGAGACTGAGTGACGGGCCCATGGTCACACAGAGGGTGGACAGTAGATCTGGGATTCAAGTCCGTGCCGCAGCCCCCAAACTGAACGTGATGCTTCCCGGATACGTGTTTGGATGGCCTGTCAGTAGTTAGAGCAGCATGGCCAAACACTGGGAAGCTGTAGAGAAGATTTAGTTTTATGCGGGACAACAGCCTAGATAAACACAGACTTATTTCTTAGCTCCATCTCTAAGTTTCAAAAAGCAAAAGTGAACACAGTGGGGCCCCCAGATGCTAAGTATTACCATGCTAGAGTAAAGGGCCGCTATCTGTACCGTACATGGGGTCTAGAGCTGGGGAGGGGGCGCAGTGTGTTAAAAGCATTTGCTGCCTAAGCATGGGCTCCTCTCAGGCTAGAGACACCAAGTTCGATTCCCCAGAACCTGCATGAAACTGGTTGTGGCTACGCACATCTGTAACCCCAGTCCAAGGTGTGTGTGGAGAATCTTGGGGTATTGCTGACAGACAGCAGCTCCAGATTGAAGGAGAGACCCTGTCTCAAGGGGAAATGGTAATGAGCAAGAAGAGAGGGGCACTCAATTGTTCTCCTCTGGCTTCCGCATGCAGGCCTAAAGAGTGTGCACATCTGCACACATATGTACATACACCATATGTCACACATACCATGACACAAATGTGCTACACACACTTTCTTTTCCTTACAGGAAAAAATGAAAGAAAGAAATTAGAAATGACCAGAAGCAGCAAACACATATTTTATAAAACATTTTTCATCACTCAAAGTTCTGTTTTAGGTATTCTTCTTGCATGTTTTCATGCTCAAACCTATTTGCAAATTATTTTCTCACTTTTTTTTCCCACATGAAATGTACCCTCGATTATATGACAAGAAATTATATGGTGCTAATAATTTATTTAAAACCAGATCCATGTCTCACATTCATCCTGTGTTGTGAAATCAAGTAGATGCAGAAGGGGATTTTTTTCCTCTGAACTTCCTGACCACCTCCATTGTGCAAGAGAGAGTAATAGCAGGTATCGAGGGTGGCAATTATGTGGTGATGTACAAACCCGCTGGAGAAAAATCTATATGATATTTTAATGCTAGTCAAACAGAACGATGAAGTTTAAATTATCTTGAAGCTACTAAAAATTCTAACTATGGCTCTGCCTTCATTGTATGTGAGGGTGAAAAATAGCTATACTGAAAAATATGTGTCTGTCTTCTCCGTGGATAGGCCCCCTGGCTCCCTTCTTGCTGATGTGCAGGGATCCATTTTTATTTGTTTATAACTCCACTTTGTTTCATTCCTCCTTTGCCTTATTTTCCTCTCATTCATTTTTTTCCTTGCTAACCACTTCTCCTCCCTTCTTTCAGGTATTTCATCTCCTACTTTCTCATAGTAATTTCTCTAAAAGCTTTTAAAACTCATACCAGCTAAGAATGTTAGTATCAGAGAGAATTGTGGGAGACGTCAGTAAAATTCAAATTCTTCGTGGTCCAGAAGGGCAGGTGGGTAGGAAGGGAAGAGAGTTGAGGAAAGACACAGCTTGTTCAAGGCTAGTAGTCATTTTTTTTCAGCCTTCCCAAGTGCTGGGATTACAGGTGTTAGCCCGTAGTCAGTTACCCAGCACTTTCTCCAAGGAGTAGTCTGCTCAGGAGGTGGATCTCACAGAGTAAGGAAATTTGAGTTAGAATATAAAAATGGAATCCTCACCTCCATAGACTTTATCCAGTATTACAAAAAAAATCAATGTATAATATCTATACTTCCAATTTTTTTTTCAAAACAAAACAGAACACACCCATCAGACACATCCAGTCCTCCTGTGAGCGAGACAGCTCTGAAAAGGAACACTTCCATCATATGGAGGGGGACATGGGGTAGGGCAGGGAATGAGGTTCAGTAACCATTGCTGCTAAACTTTAGATCTAAAATGTCACTGAAAGACCCGTGCATTAAAGGTTTCATTCCAACGGCCTTTACTGGAAAGTGGTGGAGTCCTGAGAAGAGGAGCCTGATGAGAGGTGATGACGGTCATTGGGAGCACGCCCTCATAGGGAACAGTGGGGTTCTTTTCCCTTCCTCTTCTTCTCCTCTTCCTCTCTTTCACTTCTTGTCCATGAGGTAAACACCTTCACTCCACCACACGCTGCCGACCTATGTTGTAATAGATCCAAAGCAATGAAAACAACTGATCACGATCCGAAACCAACCAAAACTGTGATGCCAACTGTGCTTTTTCTCTTAAGAAGATGGTTATGTCAGGCATTTGTTACAGTGACAGCAAGCTGAGTGGTGTAGCTCCCTGCAGATAAGGCATACTTTCATGATATTTCACCCTTAGCCATGCCACAACGTGTTTATGTCACTTTTCTACTGACCAGGAGCCTGGGGTTCATTAAACTCCACTGGTCACAGTGATGGAGGAGTGATAGCTGAAATCAAACTTTGCCTAAAGATCATCTTGTCTATGCCATGGAGCCAGGCCCTCAGCTGTCACTACAGGCCTGTGGAGGTATCTGAGCTGGTGATAGAATCTTTTTCTAACTCAGAAAAATTCCAAGAGCGTCTCAGGTCCCCAGAGGCTTGGTGGGATCTCATCAAGGTCAGAATGAACAGAATTAGTAATAATTCCTTGTTGATACTGATGCTGATAGCCAGGACACAGAAGAATGGCAGGGTAGAAAGAGCTCAAGTTGAACTTGGGGGTTTACACACAGTTCATTCTGAAAACTGGATTATATCAGAAAAAGCCTAAAAATTCTTTTTTTAAAGTAACTTTGTGGATGGTGGGGTTGTTGATTTTTTTTTTCGTAATTATGTACATGAAAAATAGCTGCCTTGTTTTCATAAGAATGAAGTGGTATAGAAAAGCTCATGTAACCCAGTGAAAATTATCTCAAATTCCTCCATATATGTCCTTATCACGGATAACAGTTGGGGGGTATCCGTATTCTGCCCAGTTTCTCTACATATTATATGTATTTGTTTAACAAAATGCACATAAAATGTTTAATTAGAAAACTCATCTCAGGGAGTGATAATAGTGGCAGGTTTAGAGATTTGGCTGTCTGGACTGTGTGTCTTTCTGTTTCTCTGTCCCCAACCCCTGCTTGTTTTCTAGAAGTGACTAGAAGGTAAAGGACTGGACATGAAGACTTTATTCAAGAGACCACTGGGAAGCACTGAATAATTTTGAGCAGGTATGTAAAACATTATCTAAAAAACCAATGAGAAATAGTCATCAAGCACAAAGCTCTCAAACTTTGGTCCTTGGACCACCACTATCACCATCAGGGACTTGCTAGAAAAGCAAATTCTCTTGGCACACACCAAAAGTACTGAGCTGACATCTGTGATAGTGGAGATCAAGAAATCTCAATTTTAGGCCGGGCATGGTGGTGCACACCTTTAATCCCAGGAGGCAGAGGATCACCATGAGTTCGAGGCCACCCTGAGACTACATAGTGAATTCCAGGTCAGCCTGAGCTAGAGTGAGACCCTACCTTAAAAAAAAAAAAAAAAAAAAGATAAGAAAAGATGTCCCAATTTTAGCAAGCCCTGCAGTGATTCTGCTGGGTGTTGCAGTTTAAGAAACTCAAGTGTTCTCTACCAGGTTCTAGAAAACATTTCTTGTTGGGAAGGAGGCAGTAAGCTTGTAAATCCTACAGTCGTTGTGGTGTGCTGCGATGAACTGGGGTGGGAGTCAAAGCTCCCAGAAAGGACTGAGAGGAAGCAGGTGGGAGTCTGGCCTCTCCTACCCCATGTCCAGTCTGGTCAAGCTAACTCACTATCCACAGTCCGCATTCAGATACTGGCCTAGCGGGACTTAGAAAGCTGTTTCTTTTTCTCATCAATGTAAATGTAAATCTTAGAAACACACACACACACACACACACACAGAATTTTCATTCATTCATTCATTTCAAAAATTGGATTCGTCTGTTAATTCCTAAATCTGAACATTTGCCTTCTTGTGCATATTACTACAAAAGATGTTTAAAACCCTTCCCAGCTTGTCAATCAATATCCAAGTTTCTAGAAAGAGACTATTTTTATAAGTATTGCTTTCCTTATTTTTAATCCTCTACAAATGGAAATGTGTCCGAATCAGTTTTGAGACCTTCATCAGCTCTGATATGGGAGCACAGATTTTATTTTGAAGAACACTTCCCAGGGTCCCCCATCCCCCAAGTTGAAAGATGACATTGTTCACCACAGCGATTCCCTCAGGATTCGGCCACGTCGTGCCTGCCAAGCCCCACTGACAAGATATAGGGGCCAGTTAGAACGTTCCATACTCTCCTTGTCACTTTCAATCAAGCCTAATGCAATCAGAGACACAAGGCTACATCAGCATAGCTCCTTTAATCAAATGTGATTAAGTCAGTCATTAGTTTTTCAAGACAAATAAAAGATACAAGTGCTTCTATGACAAACGTAACCACCACCCCCTTCTTAAGTGATTTGTTGGAAAGGTAACCCCGCTAGAACAGGACCCTGGGACCTGCGAGGTCTTTGTGTCTCCCTGCTGGTGCTTATTTGAGGGCACATCCTTCTTGCCTGCTCCCCCCTCCCCGAAAGCCCCCATGTTGTCAAGCGGAATTTGGCTTCAGCTTGATCAGAATGATTTCATTATCCCATTGTTACCATTATGACTTGGGCAATTAGTAGTTTATAAGTATAAATTTATGGCAATCTGTGATCCAGGCGCATTGGCAGTAGTCAGGGCATAATAAAAACCCAATCAATTTCTTTCATTTGATATGTAGGCTGTGACCCTAGTTTTGATTAGAACTCTTAGCTATTTCATCTTTAAATAAAAAAGAATGTCTGCAAGCAATTATATGGTGTGTTAATTGGATATTCCTTTTTATCTCTTGTACTACTGAATGCATTGCTAACGAAATCCTTGTTTTCTCTTTCTCCACGTCGTCCCCCTGCTTTTTCTAATCTGTGACTGCCTTTGTCCCCCTGCTCTGTCCCTATCTCCTCTCTTCCTTCTGCCTCTCCATTGTGACTCGCAAGGGCCACACACACCTAGGCTGCATTGTAAGGCGTTATTGTGTCCTCTGTTCATGAAGCCACTATTGTCACCCTATTCTATGTGCTCCTTCTCTCATCAGCTTGTGGAGGCTGGGTCACCAGATTGCCTGAAAGGCACAACTAACAGCAGGTGCTTAATAATTGCTAACTAGATAAGTGAGGCCACCCCCCCCATCTTTTGTGTCACCTTATTACCTCCATTTTCTATGTACTTTTTCGACTACCTGTTCTGTGTTTGTGTTTTTGTTGTTGTTGTTGTTGTTGTTTTTCTAGAGTAATGCTCCATGGAAGGATTAGCACTTTGCTCTGAAAAGCAGCATAGCTGGAGGATATGTGTGTGTGTGTGTGTGTGTGTGTGTGTGTGTGTGTGTGTGTGTATGTATGTATATATTTGAGACCTTGTTTTCTATGGCTTTATGGGTCATGATCACTTGGTTTGATCTGAGTTCCAGGCTTTAAATCCTTTCTGAGCATTCTAGGCATTGCTACATGTCTACAGTTCTGTGGAGAGGCCTGCTGCCCTTCCTAGTGCCAGCACTGTATGTGACTTCCTTTGCTCCCAAAGCCCTGAGCAGGGTAAGAGGACTTGGGAAGAGAAAGAAGCCCCATGCAGTGAAAGCACTCTGAGCATCAGACACTTGATCAGGTGGATAAAGGCGAAATTGCCTACAGGGACTGTTTGTGTTCTTAAAGACATCTCCACCAAGGGGGTGAAACATAAGAAATTAAGCTGGGCGTGGTGGCACACGCCTTTAATCCCAGCACTCGGGAGGCAGAGGTTGGAGGATCACAGTGAGTTCGAGGCCACCCTGAGAATACAGAGTGAATTCCAGGTCAGCCTGGACTAGAGTGAAACCCTATCTCAAAAAAACCAAAAAAATAAAAATAAGGAACTAGGGCTTGAGAGATGGCTTAGTAGTTAAGGCACTTGCTTGCCTTCAAAGCCAAAGGACCCAGATTCAATTCCCCAGGACCCATGTAAGCCAGATGCACAAGGGGGCGCATGTGACTGGAGTTCGTTTGCAGTGGCTGGAGGCCCTGGCTCACCTATTCTCTCTCTCTCTCTCTACCTGACTATTTGTGTATCACTCTCTTTCAAATAAATAAATAAAATTAAAATTAAAAAAAATAAGAAAGTATGTGATCTTGGCGTCCAAATGTTCATGACCTTGAGTGTCATGTGTGAGCACCTGCTCTCATCCCTAGACCTAAACAATACACCTCCTGAAAGGTACCCACGATTTTATTTTCACATTGGAAAGACCACAGAGCCGTTGAGAAGATACTCAAGGCATTGCTTTAACACTTTCCGTCATGTTAGACTTGCTAACTTTGCTCCACTCTTAGAATTCTTTCCCAAAACATAATAGTCGAGGATCCAGCTGCCCCCCATTAGAGATCCCCAGGGGGAAGTGAACCCTCAGGCTGCTGGAGGCAGTGTTGAGCCGTGTGCTTTTTCTGCCAATCTGAGCGTCCCAGTGACTCCCAGAACATCTTCCATCATTACACTCCGAGACGGTGCAGTGAGGGACCTTCAGGTGGTCTCGGAACTATTCCATCCTCCAACCCTGAACAAGCCCTCGCTTTTTATGGACACGTCCTATCTTTTAAGGTGGATATTATCTTATGGCCACGTCCTATCTTTTAAGGTGGATATTATTTTATGGCCATGTCCTATCTTTTACGGTGGGTATTATTTTCCTGTATTTTTTTTTTTGCTGATAATTTCCTCTTCTCTCTGTGTTGCCTCATCCTGAAACTCACATTAGCCAGGCAGCAGGCCCTTATTACAAGCTCCTCTCTCTTTGACTTTCTGCCTCTTTTTCCCTTTATTTAGTCTTCTGACATCTTTACCAAATATGTGATTGTTCTTTTCTTATTACAAGCTCCTCTCTCTTCGACTTTCTGCCTCTTTTCCCCTTTATTTACTCTTCTGACATCTTTACCAAATATGTGATTGTTCATTGTTCTTTCCTTACCATATTCTTTTTTTTTTTTTTTTGAAGTAGCATCTCCCTCTAGCCCAGGCAGGAATTCACTATGTAGTCTCAGACTGGCCTTGAAACTGACAGCTTTCCTCCTGCTTCTGCCTCCCGGGTGCTGGGATTGAAGGTGTGCGTCACCACTCCTGACATTCTTTCCATATTCTTTTTTTTATTTATAGAGACAGACACACAGAAAGAGAGAGAGGTGTATGGCCATGCCAGGGCCTCTAGCCACTGCAAAAGAACTCCAGATGCATGCACCATATGCATCTGGCCTACATGGGTTCTGGGGAATCAAGCCTGGATTCTTAGGCTTCGTAAGCAAGTGCCTTAACCACTAAGCCATCTCTCCCGCCCTCTTACCATACTCTTAATTCCAAGATCTTTATTTAGTAATTCTTTCATTCACAGCATAGTATTTGTGCTCCAGATATAGTCATTTCTATTTTCTGTCTGAGAATGCTGACAAAAATATGCCTGACATCCAAAGACTATGTTCTGGTTAAGACATTCTATCAACCAACCTTCTTCCTCAGTTTTCATAGTCTAGTCCTTCAAGAACCTGGAATCTATCCAAATTGCTTCTAGTTGGTGACAACGAAGTATATGTGACAACAGAAGGAAAGAGACTGGATGCGCTACTAGTTACCAGTGCACCCTGCCCTTGACATGATTCTCCCAGGAAGTCAGTGTTCTATAAATATTTGCCAAATGAATAAATGTGTGAATGAATGAATGATGCAAGAACCGGAGTTCACTGACTTTAATGAAACAATCAGTTATGATGAAAAGATGGGCCTTGGGCTCCTGTGTTATCACAACCATACAACAGCTCCTGATGTGTTTAAGAGCACGGCTGTCCCTATCCCGTGTCTGTATGTTGGCAATAGAATCTTCTACCGAATTGCAAAGGCAGGACATGTGTGGTGTTTAAGAAGGCTGCTCAATGAGCTCATTCATGATGTTAACAAAACACAGTCCTGACAATGCGCAGAGGCCACTGCTGGACCTGTCAGCCAAGACAGACAGCTGTCGGTCAGGATTCATGGCACACAAGCTTGCCCCTGGGCTGCCTGGCCAAGTGGGGGTGGGAGCGATGCTTAAGGGAGTGGGAAGATAACAGAGATAAATCTAAATTCATTCTGGAAGCAGTCACACTCAATGACATATTCACTGACTCCTTCAACAGCTCATTTGATAATGTTCTCTCTGCACTATTCATTTTTCTGAAAGATGAAAGCTGGCTGAGGATCTCATCTGCTCGCTGATGCAGGGAGAGGATTTGAAATACACACACACACACACACACACACACACACACACACACACAGGAAAGGGAGAGCTGCTGGGAAAGGGGGAATATACTGATGACCTGTTTTGTGCTTGGTCCTGACACAGGAGACCCAGCAGCCTGATGTGAGGTCACCTTTAATTAGTTATGCATTATAATTCAACAATATGCCAATGGCAGATGCAAGGCTCAGCAGGGGTAGGGTGGGCATTTATCATGATAATTAATTGCTGGAAGAATGTTAGCTGCCTGGGGAGGGATGGATCTTGACTTGCAGTGGGAGGGGACAAAGGTCAAAATTTCAGGACTAGAGGCTACTGTCTTTCTCAGTAGGTTTCAAGTCCCAGTGTGCCAATGACATAAATCAATGGGTATTTATTTAGTGCCAGTCGCTGTGTGGGGTCCAATGGAACAAGAAAAAAAATGAGACACTGGCTGGATTTCTGGTGTCCCATCCCACCAAAACAGAAAAGCTCAAAACTGTTGAACTCCAAATTACATGATGTCAATTCTAGAGTGTTCTCTGATGAGATCCACTGTAGAACAGGAGCTAGAACTTGGTTAGGGAGTTTAGGGGTGATGGGACCCCCAAGCGAATAGCTTTCTCCATGACTAAATGCAGGAATTGTCCTTGAGCCCATCAGGGGAAGTTTACACTCCAGTCAGAAACAACAGAAGGCTCTGGCCTTTCCGAATCTCTGCTTTACTAGGGAGTCCCTCCACTCCCTTCTGAGAAGGCCCTTCCTAGAGAATTAAGATGTCTGGGAAGGTTGCCCTTTTGTAGAAATCCTCACCCCAGACCCCCGATGTCAGGACTAGACTGGTTAAGCCTGCAAGCCATCCACGGGGCTCATAGAAAATACCAGCCTGAGTCCCCACGCGGTCTTCTCAAACCTCTTCTTGCCTCCCTGGACAAGAGCTCTGCCTGCTTCCTTCTCTTACGTTGTGGGTTTAAGTCCTCCTTCTCTTCTCCCACCCAAATCTCTAAGCTACAATAAAATCTCTCTGAACCTCTCTCTGGTCTGTGGATCTAATTCTTCAAATTCACATGACAAGAATCTGAACACACCCCAAAATTACAGTGCACTGGCAGAGCATATGGTGCATTGGTGAGGAACCCCAAGGTTCCCACATGACCACTGGCGAGGAGGACGCACAGCCCTTTTCTTCATGCACTGATGTTCTCTTGGGCTTCTCCATCAATGCTTGTTTAATTGCATTTATTTTTAGTTAGTAAAATTATTGAGAGTGCAGGCTTTTGAATGAAGCAAATCTGAGTTTGAATATTGACTTCTATTTTTTAGATATTAAATTAAATTAATTTATTTATTTGAGACAGGAAGAGGCAGAAACACAGAGAGAATGGACACTCCAGGGCCATCAGCTGCTACAAATGAACTCGAGACACATGTGCCACCTGTGCATGTGGCTTAAGTGGGTCCCACAGAATCGAACCTGGGTCCTTTGTATTTGCAGACAAGTGTCTTAACTACTGAGCCATCTCTCCAGCCCTGACTTCTACTTTTTAAAATTATTGTGTGTGTGAGTTACATGTTCATATGTGTGTGTACAGGTATGCATGCATGTGTATGTTCATTCATGTGGAGACCAGAGATCTATTTCATGTATCTTCCTCAACCTCTCTCCACCTTATTTTTATTTTTTAAACGAGGTCTCTCACTGAACCTAGAACTCACATATTAGCTAGCCAGTAAGCTTGGAAGATCCTCCTGCCTCCACCGTGCCTCCAGCCCTGGGATTACATGTGCACACTACCATGCCCTGCTTTCATGGGTGCTGGCAAGCTGAATCTGGGCATACTTGTGTGGCAAGCACTTTACCAACTGAGCCATCACCAGCCCCGCAACTTCTATTTTGTAGCAATATGATCGTGACCAATGTGCTTATAAAACAGAGATAAGAAAATCTACCTTTTAGGTTTAAATGAAATTTAAAGTGCTTAATCCAGCCTGAGACATAATGGTGGTGGGGAGGAGGCCAGAGGTTGGAGCAGAATGTGAAAGGAGGGTCATTTCCCTCATTCTCAAAGCTGGAGCTGGGCCACTAGTGCTCTGCTGAAAATCAGTGCATTGGTGATTCATAGTGTTTCACGCTTGTTCAATGAACTATGTTTCTTTCCAAGCACAAAGGGGCTCAACAGAAACCAGAACAGAGACTGTAGATTCAGAGCACCTCCTCTTGCCATTTCCTCTGAGGCAACACCCAGTACCTGCTCACCTTTGAGCAATTTGGAGTCAGATACATCCTGGCAAAAGGGAAGATGCAAAGCTAATTTAAACCAGTATTTGGCACAAGCTTTGTAAGGGCCAATCTGTCCTTCAAGCAACTTGTCTAGGGACACCCTCTATTTACTATCTCAGGGGTAAGCATGATAGGGCATACATATGCTCAAAATTATGAGATGTATGGCCCATACATGTACATGTACTTGTGCAGATCGTCCAAAGTATGTAAGAGCCCATCTTTCAATCAGGTAAGGATCCATCCCATGCCTGCCCCTGCCTAAACTCATAAAGTGACCTCGCAAAGAGAACACAGGCTCCTGAAGGACATGGTTGCTCAAGCTTGCTCCCGTTCTGTGAATCACAGTCTATGCTTTAGTGCTCCCCTTTAATGAATCTGTACTTTCACCATGACTACGCCATGTTCTGTCCAATTCATTGTTTGAGAGGCAAAGAATCCACAGACATCATGCCATGGGACACCCCAGAACTCCCTCTAGAGCTCATGGAGAGAAAGAGATACAGAGACATACAGAGAGAGAAGAGAGGAAGGAGGGGGAGAGAGAGAAGAAGAGAGACAGAAAAAGAAAACGTAGAAGCAAACCCCACAGAAATGCAGAAAAGACAAAATTTAAGAGGCACAGTTAGATGATTCCTTCGCAATGCTCAACCCAAATTTAAATGATTGTGTCAAGTGTGTGTGTGTGTGTGTTTTTTTTTTTTATCAGATTCAGAAACACTCTGATGTAGAATAATAGTCACAATAGTATTACAGGCTAAGTAAGTAATCTACACTTCACTTAATAGGCACTGTGTCATGTGTGACACAGTTCACTGAACAACCCGCATATCGGCTCCAGGGATACTGTTGACACACAGGTAGGAAGCCATCAGTGGGTACCTGTTACCTTCACACTGCTGGGACAGAATGCCAGACCAAAAGCGACTTCAGCAAGGGAGGAAAGGGTTGATTTGGGGCTCACAGGTATTTAGGGAAAGCATGGCAAGAGCAGGAAGCGGGAGTCACTTAATCACATCAGCAAAGAGGAACTCGAGGGCCCAGCACCCATCAGCCTTTGACTATAGTAAGGCCCACCCCAGTGACACACGTCCTCCTGTAAGAGTCCACCTTCTCAGGTTCTGCAACTTTCCCCAGTAGCTCCACCAACTGAGTACTCCAACACATAGTCGATGGAGGACATTTTACATTCAACTCACCATTCTGTGTCGATGTCTTCGGCATTTTTTTTCTTGTTGTTACTCCTCAGAAGGACATTGATGACCCTACACCTACGATTCTGATTACTAGAAAACATGACCTGATGCAAAGACAGGGAGAAGAAATAGGAAAATGTTTGCAATCTTGCAAAAAGTGAGTCATAGCACTCCATAATAGCAAAAAATAAAGCAGGGACCCGAAAGAGGAAGGGAAACTGGGGCTAATGTCACCTAGTGTGCAGAACAGAACAATTCATCATTAGGAGATAGATTTTTAGAGAAAGCTTCTCCCACCTGGATGTGATTAGTCCTGTGGGGCCAGCCGACCTCCGCCAAAGACATAGTATCTAGAAACATAGACAAGAATCCATGACCCGGTGCAGAACGCTTAATTGGCACATGGTATGCTCTGAGGAGGAGCTGCTTAATCAATGGAAAGATCCAGACCTTTGCTAAGGCTTGTCATGCCTCCTGATGCCATGAGCACCCAGTGAATGGCAGACAGAGATCAAAGGTGGGACCCGGCTGGAACTAGTACCCACTGTGTATCAGCGCCCAAAGACAGGTAGGATCTTGGTCACCTGGAAGTCATAGATCAGATAATCTTTAGTAAAGTCTTCCTGAGGGCAGAACTCCACACCAAGCTTCAGATCCACAGACCAATTTGCTCTCAGTGAAGATAAAGCGACATTCTAACTTTTCCATTTTCCTGAAGCCTGGGCCTCTGGTTCACTGTGGAATCTCAGCTGCTTCTCCGACTAATTTTCAGAATGAAGACAGGAGCTTGGCTAGGTTCAAACCCTGCCTTAGTTTGGCCCTTATAAACAAACACCCATCAGCCTGATGCACCGGCCGTAGATGGCCTTGGGAATAGTGGTGGGGTCAGAGGAGCTAGGCTGCCAACAACTTGGTTTCTCTCTCACAGAACTGGTAAGCAGATCTATGGGAGCACTAGAGAGCAAACATATATTGAAGACTGATCTCTTCTGGGCACTGGGCCAAAAATGTGTATGGCTGCCATAATAAGGTCACAGTGTATTGAGAGTGAAAGGTAGGGAAACACACATCTAAACCAAAACAAGAGTCTTGAGGGGCATAGAGGAGCAGCTAAAAGGGGGTTAGCTCAGGTGGATAATAGAGGGAGTCAGGAGAGGTGTTGCTAAGGGTGTGGCAGTTGGGGTATGGTTGGGAGAGTGCTCCAGCACCCTAGGGACAAGAAACGGAGCACAGGAGCACAGAACACCTGCTCTGTTTCGTAGTGCCAATTGTCACATCTCCAGGGATTTTGTGAGCCAACTGTTAAACATAACCATTCTGAACAATTATTTATGTGGGCAACAATATGCAGGTGCCACAGAAAAAAGTAAACATAAAATTACATGTGCTCACTCACTTACCTGGCAGGGGAAATAATGTGGTCAAAAGATTAGGTATCATATGCGCCAGCCATTCTTTGGGGTGTATGTCCAAGAGGACTGAACACTGGATAAGTATTTAAACTCCTTGGTCAGAGCAGAAGTGTGAAAACAGGCACAGGCTGGACACCATCCAGATGTCTGTCCATCAATGGATGGTGTGTTGGTTTGAATCTAAATGCCCCTGTAGGCTATGTTTGAATACTTAATCCATACTTGGTGGCACTGTTTCAGAAAGTATTGAAATCTTGTTTTTTAAGAGGAAGTGGGTCACTGGGAGGTGGACTTCAAGGTTTTATAGTCCAGCCTTAATGGCTGGTGGCACTGTTTCAGATCCAAGTATTGAAATCTTGTTTTTAAGAGGAAGTGGGTCACTGGGAAAAGGTGGACTGTCTGTGTGATGGTTATGGTGGTGTGGTTTTATAGTCCAGCCTTAATGGCTGGTCTATGTGTGATGGTTATGGTGGTGTCCCAGCTGCTGGTGTGATGTGATACCAGCTTCCCGATCCAACTGGCCTTGCTTTTCCCACCATGATAGGATCTACCCTCTGGAACTGTTAGCCAAATTAAGTCCCTTTCCTTTCATAAGTTGCTTCTGGTTGGTATTTGTTCCCAGCAATGAGAAAGTAACTGATGCAAATGGATAAAGAAAATGATGTGGTCATGATCATGGTGGTGTGTGTCTGTGTGATGGTTATGGTGCTGTGTGCATCTGTTTGATGGTTATGGTGGTGTGTGTCTGTGTGATGGTTATGGTGGTGTGTGTCTATGTGTGATGGTTATGGTGGTGTGTGTCTGTGTGATGGTTATGATGGTGTGTGTCTGTGTGTGATGGTTATGGTGGTGTGTGATGGTTATGATGGTGTGTGTCTGTGTGTGATGGTTATGGTGGTGTGCGTCTGTGTGATGGTGTGGTGTCTGTGTGATGGTTATGGTGGTGTCTGTGTGTGTGCTATGGTGGTGTGCATCTGTGTGTGATGGCTATGGTGGTTATGGTGGTGTGTCTGTGTGATGGTTATGGTGGTGTGTCTGTGTGATGGATGGTGGTGGTTGATGGTGTGCGTGCGTCTGTGTGTGTTATGGTGGTGTGTGATGTCTGTGTGTGATATGGTGGTGTGTGTCTGTGTGATGGTTATGGTGGTGTGTGTCTGTGTGATGGCTATGGTGGTGTGCGTCTGTGTGATGGTTATGGTGGTGTGTGTCTGTGTGTGATGGTTATGGTGGTGTGCGTCTGTGTGATATGGCTATGGTGGTGTGCATCTGTGTGTGATGGCTGTGTGTGGTGTGTCTGTGTGATGGTATGGTGGTGTGCGTCTGTGTGATGGTTATGGTGGTGTGCGTCTGTGTGATGGTTATGGTGGTGTGCGTCTGTGTGATGGTTATGGTGGTGTGCGTGTGTGTGATGGTTATGGTGGTGTGTGTCTGTGTGTGATGGTTATGGTGGTGTGCGTCTGTGTGATGGTTATGGTGGTGTGTGTCTGTGTGTGATGGTTATGGTGGTGTGCGTCTGTGTGATGGTTATGGTGGTGTGTGTCTGTGTGTGATGGTTATGGTGGTGTGCGTCTGTGTGTGATGGTTATGGTGGTGTGCGTCTGTGTGATGGTTATGGTGGTGTGCGTCTGTGTGTGTGTGATGGTGGCTGATGGTGGTGTGTGTCGCGTCTGTGTGATGGTTGGTGGTGGTGTGTCTGTGTGATGGTTATGGTGGTGTGTGTCTGTGTGTGATGGTTATGGTGGTGTGCGTCTGTGTGTGATGGTTATGGTGGTGTGCGTCTGTGTGATGGTTATGGTGGTGTGTGTGTGTGATGGTTATGGTGGTGTGTGTCTGTGTGTGATGGCTATGGTGGTGTGCGTCTGTGTGATGGTTATGGTGGTGTGTGTCTGTGTGTGATGATTATGATGGGATGTGTCTATGTGTGATGGAATATTATTAAACTTTTAAAAAGGAAGAAAATTCTGCAATTTGGGATAATCTGAATAAACCTTGATGATATTATGCTGAGTATAACATGATAGTCACAGAAGAATGCTTCATGATTTCCCTATGTAAGTTATCTAAAACCCAGCTTTTTAAACCGTGTCACCATGTACCTGAATGTGGCAATTATGAAAAATCTGACAAAAGTAAAAGATTCCAAATGCTCAATGGCCAAAATTTAATTTGAAATCAAACATACTATGACTATAATATTGTTTCAGGGGTGTTTGCCATTGCTGAATCATGGTACTCCATTGTTGCCTTGGTTCTGAACATAGCATTCACACTTGGCACTATGTGTGCCATCACACCATGCAATCGCAGCATTTGCTTGCACCTTGGCTCAGATTCAAGGTGAATGCAATGAACTGCCATGTTTTTACTATGCATACAAAATTTTCTGCCTCCCTTAGAAACGGAATGGTTCAATTAGAGAAAACAAGACTTTTAATACTTTCCTAATGTCATTGTATCAGATTAGTATATCTTTGAATTGTACTCTGTTTGAATGTTTGACTTTAAAAATTGCTGTTTGATTCTGGCTTGAGTTTCATAAAAAAGTTATTAGATGAATTTTGGTTTGGGATTAGGATAGAATTTTCAACAAGTTCTGAAATTGCCCTAAATATACTGCTGACATTTTATACTATGTGTTTATGTAAATTGGCATCCTGAGCACCAATGATCATAAATTTTAAATTATAAATTAAAATATTTTAATAATTAATAAAATAAATTAAAATATTATAAATTAAAATGATCATAAAATTAAAATATCAATCAAATGTGACAAAAAGTTTAAATGTTCTATGTCTGACAGTATCAATTATTCAGCCAAGATTTAATTCTTTATGTAAAATAAATAAGCACATATATCTCATTAGTATAATAATTTGCTTTTGTTTTTAGTAAATGGTAAAATTATCTGTATGGCAAAGAATTGTCTTAAAGTGAATTTCTTTATGATTACTATCAGTCAATGTTTGATGTGTGTATATATTTTATTACCTATATACCCAAAGTCACATAAAAAATTCTCACATGAGAAAGAGTCACAAGTGGCAAAAGTTTAAGAAGCCCTGACCTAAAATAGTCAACTTCATTTTTAAAAGATCTAGAGGGGCAGAGAAACAGAATTTTAAACAACATATAAAAATTTCACTTCTACAAGACAAAGTTCTAGAGAGCTGATTTACAACCTGTGGCTCTAGATTCCAACACTGTATTCTACACTTAAAAATGCTAAGAGGGAGCTGGACGTGGTGGTGCACACCTTTAATCCCAGCGCTCGGGAGGCAGAGATAGGAGGATTGCTGTGAGTTGAGGCCACCCTGAGACTCCATAGTGAATTCCAGGTCAGCCTGGACTAGAGTGAGACCCTACAAAAAAAAAAAAAAAAAAGTTAAGAGGCTGAGCATGGTGGTGCATTCAAGGACTCCGAAGGTTGACACAGGCAGATTATCAGTTCAAAGCTAGCCTGGGCTAATAGTGAGAACCTGTCTCAAAATAAAACAGAATTCTATTAAAAAGATTTCTTCCTTTTGTCATACAAGGATGCAGGAAGAAGGCTCCATTTTTGTAGTAGAGGAAGGAAGCCCTCAGCAGATGCGCTGGTACATAAATTGTGGATTTCCCACCTCCAGAACTAAAGTGATGAATTTCTATTGTCTGTAAACTACCCCCGTATAAGGTATTTTGTTATAGCAGCTCAAACAGACAGTGACATATTCGCAAAGTACATTTTGTTTACCCATGCATCTGTTCATAACCGTTGAGTTCTTTCTGTCTTGTGGGATATTTTATACTATCACCAAGAACATTAGTATTAAGAGGTCAGGTCCCTGTTCTCCACCTTTACGGCTGCATAAGCAGAGGTGGAATTGTGAATCCTGAGGTGTCCTGTTCCTGATGTCTTAAGGACCCCCACACTGCTGCTTCTAGCTTCGTGCAAAAGTGCCCTCACCAGCCACATACCATGGGTTCAGACTTCCTACATCCTGGTCAATGCTTGCTTTTGTTTCTTCCTTTCAAAGACAACCTACAAAGAATTTGGTTGAATATGACTAAAAAAAAAAACAAAGCAAGGAACATACAAGGATTACATGTATGACCTGCTAGTACCTGGTGGCACTATCATCACACAGCAGGTAGATGCTCTTGCAGGGAGGAGGGTTGGGAAAACTGTCAGGGCAAGGAAGGCAAAGGTGGTAGATGTAGTTTTCCCCTCCATGCAGGAAGGGTGGCTGCATGTGTGCCTCACGGGGCTATGAAGGACAGGCATGGACCTCGTGTGTCAGCACTGGTGCACGGAGGACTGAGCAAGCACCAGGCTCTGGGGTGTGTGCTGTCACACGGTAGCTCAATCCTTACAACACCGTGGGTATGAGCAGAGTTGTAGGCAGTTTTTGAGATGCTGATAGATAAATAAAACAAAATTATTGTCTGTCTAAACACCAATGAGGGACAACATTGTCTAGAAAAGAGCACTTCCCTGCCAGAGTATTAATAACACGGGCTTGCAATTTGTCCTTTGATCTGTGAATTAAGATTTTTGGTATTAATGCTTTCAGCTTTCATCAGATTATGTACTTTTTATCTGTAATTGATTTTGTGGCTGAAGAATGTAGCTTCTGTGAGTTTTACTTTTACTGGTTTTCTAACAAAGTAGTTATGATTAACTTACAATGCTACAGTCTTTGCACCAGGCACTGGGATCCTGAAAGTAGCCATTTGTTTTCCAGGCGTTGTGGATGGTGGTGATATTTGCCAGTGATTTGTGGTGATTTGTCATATTGGACTAAGGTTTGATTCCCAGTACCCATGTAAACCAGACACCCAAGGCAGTAACTGTATCTAGAGTTCATTTGCAGTGGCTGGAGACCCTGGTGTGTCCATTCTCTCTCGCTCTCTCTTTCTCTCTCAAATAAATAAAATATTTTTTTAAAGCCTGTAAGCCAAAATAAAGCCTCTTCTTCCATAAACTGCTTCCAGTCTGGAGTTTTGTCCCAGAAATGTGAAGGTACCTGACACATCCACGAATATTTATAAAAAAGCACGCATTCTGCTTATAGCTCATCTGCTCGTATTCAATATGCATTGATTCAACTTATTAATGACAGTCATCAGAGTCCTTATACCCTGCATCACATCTTTAGTCTACAAGAGCTCGAGGTTTTACATTCATTCTCCCAAACATTATTTTTCAGTTTCAGATTTTAAAGGGTTTGAGTTTTCTATCTTTGATATTTAAAGGTGTAACTTTCATCAGTGGAGCTTTTCTCCCTCTTGTGGTTTTCGGGATGGAGTTTTATTTCATTAATTTTAGCAATGAGAGAGAGAGACGGAAAGATTGCTCAGTGGTTAGATGTGTGTCCTTTGATGGGCCCTTGGAGTGCCTGCTTCAAATTGCCAGATCCCACATCAAACAGCTGGGTGTGGCCACATGCTCTTGTAGTCCCAGTCCCAGAAGGGAGCATGGACTAGAGAATCAACAGAGCCCAGCAAGCTCTGTAAACAGGAAAAAGAGACCTCAGCTCACAAACAAGACAGGGCAGCAGAGCAACACAGTGGGACACCGTCCAGCTCTGGCCCTGCAGGTGATCCCAGCTGCAAGCGAGTGTATGGGCTGCCACAAGAGCATATACATGTGCATACACACATACCACACACACACACCACATTAAACACACAAATACACATGCATACACACAAATATAGCTTAAAAAATAAATATAGTAATGATACTATTGATTTAATTTGGTTTGTACAATTTCCTCCCACTCTTTGATTTTGTCAGTTATAAATGTGACTTTTTAAAAAAGATTTTATTTTTATTTATTTTATTAGAGACAGAGAGAGGGAAAGAGAGAGAGTGAGAGTGGGCGTGCCGGGTCCTCTAGCCACTGCAAATGAACTCCGAATGCATGCACCCCCTTGTGCATATGGCTTTCGTGGGTCCTGGAGAATCGAACCGGGGTCCTTAGGCTTCACAGACATGTGCTTTAACCACTAAGCTATCTCCTCAGCCCCATAAATGTGACTTTTAATTGCAAATGTCAGCTTTTTGCTAAACTGGGATAAGATGGTTGTCCACCTTCCATGAAAGTGGGAAACAATCTGAGAATCACTGCTGATATTGTTATGTACATTTCATTTAGTAATTTTGAGCTTCCATTTGTATCTGATATTATGATGTTAAATTTCATACCACCAGGGTTATTATAGTATTTTCTTTTTTGTTATCTTTGTGGTTTCTTACTTTTATTCAGAAACAAGATTTTTGATATAAGAATAGTATTCGTCAGGAAAAGAAACTTCCACATGCTCTCAGCTGTGAAGGAGTTGTACTTTGTGGAAAACTGAAATCTCTGTCCATACCAAGTTTGTCTCTTTCTTCTGTGGGCCAGCTCCAGTCTTTTCCAGCCCTTCTGCCTCTGAGTTTTAGTTCACCTGAACTTAGGCTGTGAGGGTTTCTGGCCAGAGTCTTCCAGGTTTTCTAATCAAGTCTCCAGGGAGACACATGAAGGTCTCTGGCAGCCTCTGGTCTGCAGCCCTTGGGTCCAGGATTCATCCCTGGCTCAGTCCAGTGGTTCATCCTGGCAGCTGCGCCTGGGAAGAGTGCCCTCACTGAGAACACGCCTACAGAAGCTATGGCCCTGCTTCAAGCAATGCCTCTTTGTCTTATCAATTTGAAAAATGCACTCTTTTTTTCCTATTAGAAATTATTTTGGAGAATGGAAAGATGGCTCAGCAGTTAAAGGGGCTTTATTCTAAAACCTAATTGCCTGGGTTCAATTCCCAGCGACCCATGTAAAGCTGGACAGGCATTTGTTTGTACTAGCAAGAAACCCTAAGACACCTATAAACACACACACATACATACACACACACACATATATGCATTCACATAAATAAATTATATTTTAAAGAAATTAATTTCAAGCCACAATTTGCCTAAATTTGTCTCAAATTTTTCATCCATGTTGAGACTCAAATAGCACTTTTGCTTTCTTTTTGTTTCAGATGGAGAACTGAGCACACATTACATTTTTCCAACCATTCCCTTTGTAAAAATTCCCATTTTTACATAATGGATTTCAGATCCCCATTGGATGATTATTGGTGGTGGAAATTATCTTAAAATAATATTCTACCAATATATGTATTATATATTCTATACAATTTGCAAACTTAAGTTTTTTGTTGTTTTACCACATTATTTTATTCTATGAAAATTCTCATTAATATTCATATCTTAGTTGAAATTCAAGCCATGAACACCATTCCATTCTCCCATCCCCCCTCCCTAAAGGACTTCAGAGTTCTCTACTGAATCCATATATGCATGACTACTTAATTTATTGGGATAGTCTGTTACAATCTTCCATTTTCCCCGTTATACTCTGTTGAAGTTTTTTGTTGTTTGTTTGGTTTTTTTGTTATGATGATGATTGGAATTTAATGAGCTTTCCTTTCCCCTCCCTCAGGCAAGTATTAGGCTCGCTTGTTTTGCTTTCTTCCCTTTCACATAACTCTGTTGTCTGTATATACACTGGCTTTGTTTGTAAAAAGAAGTTACTAGAACAAATCTAGATGATTGTTTCAATCCAGATCTGCCCAGTGTACAATGGGGCTGTTTAACATGCAGTTAAATTTCCTCATGTGATAACTTGTATCTGCTTTTCTTCTGTTGCTCACTTCTCTTCTCTCAGTGTTGTGCTAACCCTGTTGAACTTCCACAGCCTGATTGTCACACCTGCCTTTACCCTCGCTCCTCACCTCTTTCTTTTTCTCAAATAATGTCCTCAAATGGGTCTTCTATCTGTTCTTCAGGCCTGTGTCCGTGGTCTTTCCCTCACTTGCAACAACCATGCTGGCTTTGTCCTGTCATTTCTCCAGCAGAGCATTTTAAGAAGTAAGAGAGTGGTGTTCTCATGATCCAGCCTCAGTTGACCATCGCGTGTCCTCTAGTCTCTGGAAAATGGCGTCCTGGCAATTGATGTGAAATAAAACGTAGACAAAAGCATGGGGTGGGGGATGGAGGCTAAGATTCCACGTGGCTAAGAATGCTGTCAAGGAAATGAAGTTGGCGACTGACTTGGTTGATTTGTATGCCAAGGAGATGCTGGAAAGAACTGGGTCTGTCCATAGCAGAGCCAGAGGTCCAAGGAGATGCTGGAAAGAACTGGGTCTGTCCATAGCAGAGCCAGAGGTCTGGTGTGAATTAGTGGTGCTCCAGATAAGACCTGGACTGTCACGGAGGACCGTGGTCAGGGCCACCCTGGCCTCGTCCTCATCACACCCCTAGCTCTCGTAGTCGATTCATTATTGGCTTTTCTTCATTAATGTGCTAAATGGTTATAAAAATTCATTGTCTTCTCAGATTCTTTCGCCACCGTCCTCACCCAGGGTACCTGGACTCTAACAGGCTTCCAGCTGACCTCCTTGCATCTCTGTGGCCTCCTCCTGCGCCTGAAACGGAACCACAATCCATCTCAGATGAAAATTTTGGTGGCTTCCTCTTTCCCTCAGGATTGGTCAAGACTTGACATGGCCTTCAAGGCCCTGCTCGGAGTGCCTGCCCTCTCACCTCCGTAGTCCCCTTACTGTCTCTCGCTACCGGCCACCACCTCTCATTCTTGCTCCCAGGCCTAGTGACAGCCTGTTGCCTTTGCTGGAAACACGCCCTTGCTTCTCTTTTTCAATGTGACCTTAGCTCATCCTGGACCCTAACTCAGGTTTACTCCCTATCTTGGCATTTATGAAACACCTGACTGTTCTACTCAATCCGCTGCTTCATCTTCTGAAGTCTGGACTAGGTGCACTGAAGGAACTGTGGTTAGGTGGACGGTGGCACCTGAAGAGGCGTGTCCATGTGCAATGCCCAGGAACCTGTGACTGTCACCTTATGTGGGAAAGAGCCTTTGCAGACATGATTAATGACCTTCACATCACCTTTGATTACACAAGTTGAACCTCAGTGCAATGTCAAACAATTTTTTATTTATATTTATTTATTAGAGACCGAGAAAGGGAGAAAGAGAGAGAGTGTGAATGAAAATGGGACACCAGGGCCTCTAGCCACTGCAAACGAACTCCAGATGCATGCGCCATCATGTGCATATGGCTTATATGAACCAAACTGGGGTCCTTGGGCTTCGTTGGCACATGCCTTAACCCTAAGCCATCTCTCCAGGCCCTCAAACAGTTTTATAAGATGCACGTCCTGTACACACAGAGGAGAATCAGAGGGATTCTGAATCAGAGGGATGTGTCCATAAATCCAGGGAGCCTACAACCAGCAGTGCTGGGGAGGGGAGGGGTACTCCACCTGAGCCTGTGGAGAGCAGGGTCCTGATGACACCCTGACTTCACAGTTCTGCTCCCCTAAACTGTGGGAGAGCATATCTGCATTGTTTTAAGGCACGGTCTTTGGGTGATTAGTTATGGTAGCTTTCTGAAGACTAGCACATGTGTGTATGGGTGACGAGCATACAGGGCCTCACACCAACAGTTATTGCGAACTTCATGACGTGCTGGCCTCTGAGAGAAAGTTCCTGGAGCCCAGGCTCAAGCATGCTTCCCTCTCCTTATTACTTTTAGAAGGATGTTTGGGCTGTCTTCACACATACCTATGCCAAGGTACTTAGGTGATTTAACCCAGGGTCCATTCTAGTCCAGTGATCAGTATGCTTCTTAATATCAATATAATCTCAATCTCTCTGTATCCTATCTCTCTCTCGCTCTCTTTTTCTCTCTGTCTCCCATATTTACCTTCCCTCTACTTTTTCAGTTTGCTTGAGATTAAAGTGCACAGCCAGCATGCCCTGTCTCAAGTGGAGAGCCAAATTTCATTACCAACTGGAGCACTTTAAATCAATATTTGGGCATTTAATAATTATTCCCATGTTATCTGAATACATTAGAGAAGTCTGATGTCTTTATCAGAGCCCCTGTGATTAGCATCTTTAAATCAGCCAAAGGTCCCAATTAAAAAAAAAATTGTCTTGTTTTAGCCCCACCATGAAAATCTGCATAATTTAGCACTTATTTTATCATTTTTAATATATATTAAAAAGTAGTTTTCCATGTTTAATTAGAAGAGAGAGCCAACATATTTTAAAGTGAGCTACCCTCTCTCCATGGTACAGTTGAGAGTAAGAAATATTTAAGGCCAGCTCCAATTTGTGCTCTAGCCCCAGGTCATATTTCTACCCAACGAGCACACCACCCTCAGTCATCCGGCAAGCCCCTCTCATCAGGAACCGATTTCCCACTAATCAGATGACCTCGAGCCTCCCTCAGAGAGCACAATTCATGAGGAAGCTATGTCCTCCAAACGCGGTCCCTTTTTTAAGTCATACCACCAGAGGCAGAAATTCTGGAAGCTTTCCTGACCATATTTATTCTAGGAGGGCTAGATGTAACCATTTTCTGTTGCCCCGTTGCACAAATTAAAGTATAATCACACACACACACACACACACACACACACACACACACACACACGTATATATATGAAAATCCCATGATAAAACCCATTACTTTTTATACAAACTTAAAATATTAAAACATATGAAAAAGCTTTGACCAACACAATGTTATCCAGTATCTATGTATGGAAACAAATGAACAAACACAAAGAGTTAAACGTTAGGAGGATGTATGTCACCTGTCCAGCCTTCCTAGCCTCCATCATTTAGCACCTGGGAGATAGTGGCACCTGCCAAGAATGAGCTCATAACTAAGTACAAAATCCAGACAATTGTCCAGTGTTTAGTGGACTTATGCTCAAAGGGCTCGAGAGGACATCAGCCAAATAGGTCACTATGAAAGCAGTGGAAGGGAAGGAAATGAGAGCCTGCTTGAGCAGAACAGCCACAAAGCGTCATAGAGAAACACATAGTGGGAATGGTCATTCTGTGCTGGGCTGGAAGATACAGAGCTATAGAAAAGCGAAGCGAACAGTGGCCAGAACTGGTGCTGAGCGTCAACAAAGCTGGAAGGAGTGGGTACGTGTTCTCAGTGAAGGTGCCTGTACCGGGTTCATGCTATGTGGATTGGGTGTGCTTTCTTCATGATGCAGGCCTGCAGTAGAAGTAAAGAAATCCCACTCAGCTGACGTCATCCCAGAATCTGGTCCTCACCATCACCTGACTCTGGTCCACCACCCAAGATTCACCCATCATTCCTGGCTGTCACCCCGACTGTCTCATCACCCACAACTCGCCCACCACACCTGGTTCTTTTCTTTGCTCACCATTTTGTCATACTTCCCTCTTCCACTTAAGGGCCAATTTCTTCTCTGTCCTTCTTCATTTTAGAAGCAGCCCTTTCTCAGTTGTATTATTTCTGCTCTTGGTCCTGCTAGCACCTTCTTCTGAGCACCAACACTCATCATCTTTCACAGTGTGGAAAAGTGACGCTTTCATATAACAACCAAATGCCAATAGAAAACAGAAGGAACCTGGAGCTCCATCATCATCCCTGAGGAGGAAGCAACAGGAAGGCACCCAAGCAAGTAGAGCCACTTCAGGTGAGCAGGTGGCATGACTAGTTTTCCTTTACAGCTCAGTTATGCTGATCTCAGCATGGTGAGCCCATGGATAGAATGCAGACATTTCTTTAGGAAGCCATACACATTAACAGGGCTTCAAAAGAATTAAATGGGGGCTGGAGAGATTGCTTGGCGGTTAAGGCATCTGCCTGTCAAGCCTAAGAAAAGCCTGTTCAATTCTCCAGGTCCCATGTTTAGCCAGATGCAAGTGACACAAAGACACAATGCTGCACTTGCCCACAAGGGGGGGCATGTGTCTGGAGTTTGTTCACAGTGGCTGAGAGATCACTGCAGCGCCCATTCTCTCTCTCTCTCTCTCTCTCTCTCTCTCTCTGTATGTGTGTGTGTCTTTCTCTCTGTGCCTATCTGGAAAAAAAAAAGAATTGAATGGCTCTACAGCTTATCATGGTGTACAGCCACAAATTATTCCCACATGCTAAATAAACTCAAGTCTCTTTCACAATATAAAGTCATTATATTTTATAACAATTAGACTGCTAGTATGTAAAGGAACATAAATGGTAGCCCATGGGCCAAGAAAAAAAAGAGATGATGAAGTTAACAGACAAAAAATCAGTTATTGTAAGTCTAATATATCTAAATATGTAAATTAAAACATGAACAATGCAGGGTGAGAAACAAAGAAGATAAAAAAGGACCAAGTGGAACTTATACTGATAAAAATCAAGTTGAGAGATGAAAACTATATTGACTAGGAATGGCAGTTGACTGAGTATTGCAGGATAAAATGGTGAAAAGCTCACTGAGCTCAAAGGCATAGCAACACAAGCTCTCCAGTAACAAGCACAGAAGTAAAATAAAATGAGGAAGTCCTACCCAGAGCAAATAGGCAAGAAAAGGAGAAAAAAAAAGTATCAAAATTGGAAACAAATAGAGAGAACTGTCTCTGCAGATAAAATGATTTTTTTAAAAAAGATTCTGCCCAATTCTATTAGGATTAATATGCAAATTTATTAATGTTGCCAACAAAATCAATATACAAAAACCAGTAGCATTGCTCCCCACTAATAAACTAGATGAAAAAGAAATCAAGTTCACAGTTTCATTTATAATAGCTACAAAAATGCTTAGAGATAAAAATTTGACCCAAAATGAAATTATTATGCATTGTAAACCATAAAACATTGTCAAAACTGAAGAAGCCAACTAAAAATATTACCACGGATTGAGGAAATGGCTCAGTGAGGAACAGTCTTGTAGCACAGGCATGAGGACCTGACTTTGGCTCCTCAGAACCCACAAAAATGCCAGGTGTGGTGCTGTGCAGCTGAGACCCTATGCTGAGGGTTAGACACAGGAGATCACTAGGGCTCGCTGGCCAGCAAGTCTAGGTAAACCAGTGAGCTCTAGGCTCAAGGAGGGCCCCTGTTTCCCAGAAGAGTGTGGAGACTAAAGACAACACACCCATCATTAACTTCTGGTCTCCCCATGCATGTGCACATAACTGCACACACATGTACGCCACCACACAAACACACACCTCACACACATGCACACACAAATAAATAAATAAAATAAAATAAGGGTATTCAATGCCCATGGATTGGACATTGTTAAAATATCCACACTATAGAAACCAATGCATGGAGTTACTGAAATTGTTATCAGAATTCCAATTTTTTTAAAGAAAAAAGCACAATAATTGTTAAGTTTGTATGGAGCCACAAAAGATCCCAAAGATATCTTGAGAACAACGAACAAATCTAAAGGTGTCAGCCTTCTTGATTTCACTACTAAGCTATGATAATCAAAAGAGCATGGTGCTGGCATGAAAACAGACACTCAGACCAATGGAGAGCCCATCTGTGATCAAATGATTTTCAACAAAGATGGCAAGAATACGTTGGGAAAGGCTAATCTCTAATAAATGGTATGAGAGAAACTTGGTGAGTTCATTTAGAAGAATCCAAGTCGACTATCATTTCATACCACAGCCCAAACTCAACATGCTTTAAAGAGCTCCAGGGGCTGGAGAGATGGCTTAGTGGTTAAGCACTTGCCTGTGAAACCTAAGGACCCAGGTTCGAGGCTTGATTCTCCAGGACCCACTTAAGCCAGATGCACAAGGTGGCGCATACATCTGGAGTTCATTTGCAGTGGCTGGAGGCCCTGGTGTGCCCATTCTCTCTCTCTCTCTCTCTCTCTCTCTCTGCCTCTTTCTCTCTCTGTCTCTTTATCTCTCTGTCTGTCACTCTCAAATAAATAGACAAATAAAAATAAACAAAAAACATTCTAAAGAGCTCCAAAGTAAAGTCTAAGCATATAAAACTACTCAAATTGAACTAAATGAAATGGGTGTAGGCAAATACTTTTTTCGGGTATAATCCCAAAAGCATACCAATGAATGGAAAGAGTGACAAAGGAAATTGGTTCTATGAAGTTCGGTTCAGCAAAGGAAGCAACAGAGTGAAGAAATCACTGATGGAATGGGAGGATGGATTTGCAAACGATACATCTGATCAGAGCTTACTACCCAAAGTACACAAGGAAAAAAAAAAAAAAAACTTTCAATTAAAAAAAGAGAAAAAAATTAGAAACTGGTAGAAGGAATTAGATATTTCCAAAAAACAAGGGGCTGGAGAGATGGCTCAGGTTCAATTTCCCAGCCCCCATGTAAAGCCAGATACACAGGATGGCACATGTGTCTTGAGTTTGTTTGCAGTGGCTGGAGGCCCTGGTGTGCCCGTTTTTTCTCTCTCTCTCTCTCAAACAAATAAATAAAAATAAAATATTAAAACACTATATTCTGGGCCAGGTGTGGTAGCGCACAAGTTTAATCCCAGGAGGCAGAGGTAGGAGGATCACCATGAGTTCTAGGCCACCTTGAGACTACATAGTGAATTCCAGGTCAGCCTGAGCTAGAGTGAGACCCTACCTTGAAAAACAAAAACAAAAACAAAAGCCAAACAAGTTATACAAATCATATCATATACATATCAACCTCACTGCTCACCAGCATCAGGAAATGCAAATTTAAATCCACACTGTGAAATCACCTCTTCCTGAGAGCAGGTAGGCAAGGGGTTAATATGAGGTCTCTAAGGAAACCTATATTTGCATGCTGGGATCTTGTCTCCCTCTCCCGATGGATGGATGGATGGATGGATGGATGGATGGATGGATGGGTGGATGGATGGCAGAAGCCCCTTTGTGGTCGTCATCCTTGAAGCTGCTGCATGTTGTTTCTGCTGTAAGAGAAGCTAAGGCCCGCTGGCATTGAGCCACACGTGGGCACTAATGAAGGGGTTGCATCCTCGAAGTACCTGCTGTCCTTATGACCCACTTGTACTATGACTTTGACACTCTTTTGAACCCACTTTTGTGGACTTTTCTAGAGTATCATGTGAAGAAATGCCCTGAAGTGGAAAAATAGACCACCATGATTTTGAGGGACATGGGGAGAAAGGTCACCTTACCTTATGAATATGCAATCACTTTACAAGTAGTCAAAAATGTTGTTAAAATCTACAACCCATGATCTGTGGAGATGATTCTGAGGAATTGAGAGGGTGTAAGAGAGCCTGCTTTTGATCCTTAGCATCCATATTAAAATCTAGGTGTGGCCACATGTGCCTTTAACCCCAGGAATCACCAAGATGGCTGGTCAATCTGACCAAAAAAAAAAATTTACTTTCAGTTCAGTGAAAAATCCTGTGTCAAGGATACAACTCAGATGAGAGATGGAGGAGGGTATCCAATGTTCTCCTGTGGTTTCTGCACACATGTGCACGGAGAGCACACATCTGCACACATGTGTACATACCATATACACACACACACATGCCACATACCCACATCATACACTACAATGCTCTCATCAAAATTTCTTCAACCTAGAACCCACTGCTCTACTGTCTGCCTTGGGGCAGCCCACTCCAATCTCTCTGTAGAGTTATTTTGCTTAACTTTCCTAAATAAATTTCTGTTCAGGGCTGGACAGATAGCTCAGCAATTAAGGTTCTTGCCTGCAAAGTCTAATGACCCAAGTTCATTTCTCCAGTACCCATATAAAGCCAGATGCACAAAGTGGCACATACAACTGGAGTACATTTGGAGTGGCTAGAGGTCCTGGCATTCCCAATCTCTCTGTCTGTCTATCTACTTGCAAATAAATCAATAAAAATATTTTGTGCTGGAGAGATGGCTTAGCAGTTAAGGCATTTGCCTGCAAAGCCTAAAGACCATATTTAACTCTCCAGATCCCACATAAGCCAGAAGTACAAAAGTAAGGCAAGCACAAGGTTGCACATGCCCACTAGGTGGTGTTTGATTGCAGTGGCTGAGACCCTAACATGCCAAGTCTCTCCCTCTCTGTCTTTCTCTCTCTCTCTGTCTCACTCTAAAAAAATTATTTAAACTTCTGTTCAAATGGTGTCCCAGCTGAATTTTTTTTCATTCACTCTATAAAGATACCCATTCAAATGATCACTATAAAAATGATAAAAAGTATTGGTGAGGATAGGGAATAAGGGAAGCCATGACATGCTATCAGGTGAATGAATTAGCATAACCATTATGGAAAGCAGAATGGACATTTCTCAAGATATTAAAAATATAACTATATCATCCCCTACTGGGCATCCATGTAAGGGAAATGAGATCCATATGTTGAAGAGATAACTGTAACCCTACATTCTGTGTGTGGTTCAGCCTTGTTCCTACTGTAGCCAAAACATTGAGCCCATATGAGTGCTTGTCAGTAGATATGCAGACACGGACAGTGTAGCATATATACACAGTACAATTCTGTTCAAACTTTACAAAAGAGAATCCTGGTAAAATCCTTTGTTAAAAAAAGAGAGAGAGAGAGAATTATTTGCAGCAGGGATGACACTAAATGTCATTTTGTGAAGTGAACTATGCCAGGCACAGAAAGACAGATACTACATGATAGTGTGTATGAGTGTGTGTGCACGCATATGTACACATGCACAAATGTGTGTGTTCATGCATGTGTAGGTGCCCCATGCACATATGTGAGCACATATAGAGGTCAGAGGTTGACATTGTGTGTCATCTGAAGTTGCTTTCTTTTTAATTTCACTTTATTTAATTTTTATTTATTTTTATTTATTTATTTATTTTTGTTTTTCAAGGTAGGGTCTCACTCTAGTCCAGGCTGACCTGGAATTCACCATGTAGTCTCAGGGTGGCCTCAAACTCACGGTGATCCTCCTACCTCTGCATCCCGGGTGCTGGGATTAAAGGTGTGTGCCACCACGCCCTGGCTGGAGAATTTTTTTTTTTTTTTTTGTCACTTTATTTTTTGAGATAAGAGTTTCTTGCTGAACCTGGCGCTCACTGTGTCAGCTAGATTAGCTAGCCAGCAAGTCCCAGGTATCTGTCTGTCTCTGCCTCCCCAGCTCTGAGATCACAGGAGTATACCACCATACCTGGCATTTTGTGTGGGTTCTGAGGTACGGAATTCAGGTCTTTATGCTGGCACAGCAAACCTTTATCCACTGAGCCATCTCCCTATGATCCAAAAAAGTCAAACTTACAGAAAGAAAGCAAAATGATAGCTATCAGAAGGCAGAGTGGTGAGGGACTTGGAATAAATGTTTGTCAAAGGATAAAATTTCAGGTAGACAAAATAAATTCAAGAGATTAACTCTTTAACAAGAGCGCTATATTTCATAAAATATTGTATACTTGAAAGTTACTGAGAGTATATGTTTGAGAATATTCATCACAAAAGTATGGCTGAATAAAGAAGACAGACAAGAGGGAATTAATAATGATCCACCTGAGTTTCAATGAATTGTGAGAGACGCTCAAGTGGCATTACCATGGAGCCATAGTAGTCCCAGATGACTAGATAAAACTTGAATGGCAAAAAAGAAAGAAAGAAGAAAGAAAGAAAGAAAGAAAGAAAGAAAGAAAGAAAGAAAGAAAAGAGAGAGAGAGAAAGAAAGAAAGAAAGAAAGAAAGAAAGGAAGGAAGGAAGGAAGGAAGGAAGGAAGGAAGGAAGGAAGGAAGGAAGGAAGAAAGAAAGAAATTGAAGGGGAAACAGCTGAAATTTCCAAATTTAGTATGACTCCATCAAACTTCGTCAAAGCTGATGAAAACTATACATCACGCACGCCAGGAGCTCGCTGGGATCCGAGCAGAGAAGCAGAGACAAAGCCTATTGCAACCAAAGAGCTACAAACCGGGAGGAGGAGAAACTTTTAAAATCTTTTTCAAATTGTTTGTTTATTTACAAGCAGAGAGAGAAAGAAAAGGGAGAGGGAGGAAGGAAGGGAGGAAGAGTGTGAGAGAATGAGAATAGGGATGTCAGAGGCTCTAGCAAACTCCAGATGTATGTGCCACTTGGTTTATCTGGCTTTACATGGGTCCTGGGGAATCAAACTTGGGTCGTTAGGCTTTGTAGGCAAGCACCTTATTCGCTGAGCCTCTCCCCAGTCCAAAGAGAAATTATCATTTTATTTATTTATTTATTTATTTATTTATTTATTTATTTGAGACATTAGAGACAGAGAGAGAAAAAGTGAGAATGGGTGGGCCAGGGCCTCTAGCCACTGCAAATGAACTCCAGACGCATGTGCCACCATGTGCATCTGGCTTACATGGGACCTAGAGAATGGAACCTGGATCCTTAGGCTCCACAGGCAAATGCCTTAACCACTGAGCCATCTCTCCAGCCCCAAAGAGAAATTTAAAAGAGCAGAGCAGGGTAAGAATGACAGCTGAATTCCTGTCATGATAGATACACACTAAGACACTCCTAACACGCTTCTGAAAGGAAATAAAATTTAAGAGAGAGACTATCCTTCAAAATCAAAAGTTAAATCAAAGCGTTGCAAACAAATTTTAAAAAACTGAAAAAAAAATGTGCTGCCAGAATTTCTACAAGAAAGGTACAGTTCATGTAAACTAAACTCTATGGGAGCGCAGGCCCTGCCCCAGCTGTGAAGAGAACACAGCAGGAAAAGCTGAGTTGTAGGCGCTGATCTCTAGAGTTGTAAGATCGTAAATACTGGACTGAGGAACTTTCGTTAGGAGAAAATTGAGAGAGCTTAAGTCTGGAAAGTAATCGGAATCTTGACCGCAGAGTGGAGTTGAAAATGCTATCACCCGAGCGGCTGTTTCCTGCTTTTCATAGCAGTTGCTCACAGGTCTTGGGGGCGGGGAGAGGAGGAAATGGCTATCTTTAAAACTGAGTGAAAAAGCTTAGTAAGCGTGTGTGTTCACCTCAGAATTGTTCGATTTAACAACTGGGTCGTGGACATGTGGTATAGGAAGTTTTTCTACCATAAGCGACACCAATAAATGTTTCTTATTTTTTAAAAAAATGATAACTGTAGAAAATTCAGATTGTCATAATGTTAAGTGAGAAACAGTATGTAGAAAAACATCAGAGGACTTGCTCTTCGTTAAATGTCCTTTAAAAATGGACTTCTAGGGCTGGAGAGATGGCTTAGTACTTAATGAGTTTGCCTGAAAAGCTGAAGGATCCTGGTTCTATTCTTTAGGACCCACATAAGCCAGATGCACAAGGGGGCACATGCATCTGGAGTTCTTTGGCAGTGGCTGGAGGCCCTGGCATGCCCATTCTCTCTATCTCTCTCTCTTCCTCTTTCTCTCTCTCAAATGAATAAATAAATAAAATGTATTTTTAAAAACTGGACTTCTGGGCTGGACAGATGGCTTAGCGGTTAAGGCACCTGCCTCCTAAGCCTAAGAATGTTGGTTCCAATCTCCAGGTCCCACATTTAGCCAGATGCAAAGTGATGCAAGGGCGCAACGGTGCACTTGACCACAAGGGGGCGCACACATCTGGATTTCATTTGCAGCAGTGAGAGACTGCTGGCGCGCCCATCTCTATTTGTCTCCCTCTCCCTCTCTGTCTGTCTCGATTTATGTCTCTCCAAAAATAAATAAAATAATAATAAAAAAATTTTTAAAACTAGTCTTCTAAATACAAAGGTAACAATGGCTATAAAGTTTATACAGATTTGGAAATAAACTCACTACAACAGCAGGTAAGAAGCAGAAGTAAAATGTAAATTTGTTACAGTATTGACAAAGTATTATATTTTAAATTTATTTATTTATTTGTTTATTTGACAGAAAAAGAGGGAGAGGGAGAGAGAGAATGGTAGCGCCAGGGTCTCTAGCCACTGCAAACAAACTCCAGACACATACGCCCGCCCCCTTGTGCATCTGGCTAACATGGGTCCTGGGGAATCGAATCTGGGTCCCTTGGCTTTGCAGGCAAATGCCTTAACTGCATTCCTCCAGACTGAAGTATTATATTTTAAATAATTAAAAGATGTGTATTATAAAACTAAAAAACCATAAAATTATATCTAAGAATTAAATAGTGGAAAAAGGGAACCCTTGAAATAATCAAGTAATCAAAAATTAAAAAGGGGCTAGAGAGGTAGCTTAGAGGTTAAGGAGCTTGCCTGTGAAGTCTAAAGACCTTGGTTTGACTCCCCAAATCAAATCTTAACAAATTAAAAGCATGCTAAATACACTGACAAGATGAAATGAGCTATGGACAGGCAACAGGAAGCTATCTGCATAATGCCCAAACTTACAGATTCTCAAAATATGGGTCACAAAGGACATATCAAGAGTAATTAGAAAATATTTTGAATTAAAGAATTAAAACACAACACACCAAAGTTTGTATTATGTAGTTAAAGCAGCGTCTGGTACAGAGGTCAACAAACTCTGTACATACGTACATTTCTGAATGGTTGCAAAAATAGGAGGAGGAGGAAAAGATGACAACTATTTAACATAGATTGTTTATAGACTATAATGTTTAAGTATTTATTATCTGATTCTACCTTGACCACTGAAATAAAAAAGAAAAAGAAATAACCATCCTATAGATTGAAAAAGAAGTAAAATTGCTTATTCCTAATTGACATGATTATCTTGAAAATCCCATGAAATCTTAAACTACTATTTGAGTTAATATAGGTGACTTTAGTGAAGTCAAAAGATTATGGGCTCAAATATAAAAATCAATAGCATTTCTATGATCTAACAATAACTGATTGATTAAAGTTAAATCAGTAAAGGGGCTGGAGTGATGATTCAGTGCTTATGGGCGCTTGCAAAGCCTGGTGGCCTGGGTTCCATTCCCTAGAACCCACATAAAGCCTGATGCACAAAGCAGTGTATGCATCTGGTGTTCGTTCACAGCAGCAGGAGGACCTGGCACATCCATCCATCTCCCCCCAGTCCTTCCCTCCCTCTGTCTCTTAAATCAATCAATAAAATATTCTTTAAAAAGATCTGTAAAGCTATTTGTGACAGCATCAAGAAGCATAATTTAGAATTAGAACAAAACAGAACCCAAACAGAAATTCACAAAATATTGCTGAGAGAAATTAACAACCTAAATAAGTGAAAAATATAAGTATCCAATTCAGCATCATTAAAACATCAATTTTCTCAAACTACAGTCAATGCAAAGCCAGTCCAAAGACTAACACAGTTTTCAATAACTGAATATGCTAAATTTAAAGATTTATAGAAATGCTAATTCAGCAGTTTAATTATCTCATTTTCAAATATATTTTTTAATTTTATTTATTCTTATGTATATTATTCTAGTTTTACATTCATAGTGGTGACTCCATTATCCTCCTCCCTGTCCTCCCTCTTCCATAGGGACCCTCATCAATGGGGAATGTGGTTCACACATTGTGGGGGTAGTCAAGAGTTATGGGGGATAGGCCAAGTCTCTGTGCATAATGCCCCAACTTGTGGCTCTAACATTCTTTCCGCCCCCTCTTCCATGAATTTCCCTGAGCCACATTGGGGTCATTTTAGCTCTACTTCAGTGATGAGGTTTTGGGAGCCTCTATGTCTCTGGATATCTGGCTTAGTGGGAGTTAGATGTTCTCTGTGTTTATCTCCTTCAACCTTTTTCTGGTGTCGTGATCCCCAAGAGCGCTGAACTCTTGCCCTTCCTCCACATTACTCTGTGGTTTCAGCTGGAGCCCTGGTGAGGTGTGATTGGCTGATCCTCCCTTCATGTTCCTTGTCCATCTGGAAAAAATAAGCAAATTCTCCAACAGAGAGAAAAGTTAGTACTAGATAGATGGGATGGCCATAGATAGCTTGGAGGGAATTTTATATGGGTAGGCCCTCTTTTAGCCCACATTTGATGGTATCTTGATTGGAGACTGTGCTCATTTTTTGTACATGGTTTTGACTTATTCCCCAGTTCCAGCAAGGAGTTCCATTCCACTGAGTGGATCAATTAGCCTTTTCAAATATTGACTTAAAAACTTCAGTAGACCTTCAGAGTTATTTATGTAAGACTCCATTCTCCCTCACCCCTGCACTTTGCTAGATTTCATTATTTTGTTCACACATCTGCCTTTCTCCTTGGTGGCCCAGTCCCTGTTCCCCAGGTAGATTCTTTTTTCTTTTCGTTTTTATTATTTTGTTAATATTTTATTATTCATTTATTTATTTGAGAGAGAGAGGCAGGGAGAGAGAGTGACAGACAGAGAGAGAGGGAAAGAGAGAATGAATGGACACTCTCCAGGGCCTCCAGCTACTGCAGAGATGAACTCCAGATACATGCTCCCCCTTGTGAATCTGGCTTAGGTGGGTCCTGGGGAATTGAACCTGGGTCCTTGGCTTTGCAGGCAAACATCTTAACCACTAAGCAATCTCTCTGGTCCCTGGTTTTTAACTTTTTAGGTAGGGTCTCGCTCTACCCCAGGCTAACTTGGAATTCACTATGTAGTCTCAGGCTGGCCTTAAACTCACAGGGAATCTCTTACCTTTGTCTCCCAAGTGCTGGGATTAAAGGTGTGTGCCACCATGCCTAGCTCCACCCCCCCGCCCCCAGTAGCTTCTTGAGATATGAACTCATTCATCTCACTGAGTGGTTAAAAGAAGAACAGGTGATCAGATGGCTGATGAGATATGAATTAGATGCCCAAGAGGCAGCTCTGGGAAAGGTGTCTTCATGACAAAGAAGACAGACCTCTTCCCCTTCTCCTTCTGCTGGATGTAGTCCTGGATGCATGTTGGCCCAGGATTCTGGATACCATGAGATGAGTTAGTCCTTCTGTGCTTGGTTTTCTTTTTTAAAATTTTTTCTGTTCTTTTTATTTTTATTTATTTATTTATTTTTGAGAGAGAGAAGCAGAGAGAAGAGAGAGAGATAGAGAGAATGGATGCCCCAGGGCCTCCAGCCACTGCAAACAAACTCCAGATGCATGTGCCACCTTGTGCATCTGGCTTATGTGGGTCCTGGAGAATTGAACCATGGTCCTTTAGCTTTGCAGGCAAGTGCCTTAACTGCTAAGCCATCTCTCCAGCCCTGTGCTTGGTTTTCTTAATCAGAATTATTATAACTCTTCCTTTTAATAATAATACTTATAAATGCTTATGCAAATGTAAGCATATATAGTACAATAGCTAGGAAATACTTAATTGTAAGCTGATGATCTCATGATATTATTAAAGAATGTGGTTTTCTCTTCTCTAAAAGTAATTCAATAAATCAATATCATAGACTGGTTTATTATGTCAAACCCTATCATGATCAGTGTGAGTTCCTGTCTTCCATGCTCACAGCCCAGGAGGGAAGAGAGTCCAGAAAAAAGGGATTTAGATATTTATGGTTGCTTTGACTAATCAATTTTAGAGTATCAAGGTGGCAAAGACTTTGCCTATGGCAAGTCAAGTGTTAAGACAGTAAGGATTACTGGAGGAGTTCACATAGAAGTCAGCTTCTGAGGAACATGTAGGAAGTATCCAGAAGAAGGAAGAGCACGAGCACAGGCTTGGGGATAAGGAGGCCCACAGGGCAACCAGCCATGGGCTGCCATGCTAAGAGATGAACAGGCACATGCAAGACTCATGTGGAGCCTTCCAGAGTCATGAAAAGGAGGAAGCTGCAGGCTTCTTAGGAGGGTTTCTAATTTAGGAACGAGCGTAAAGTAGGTCTTAGTGATGGAAACTGCTGTTCCTGGCTCATGTCTCCAAGTATGAATCTGACCTGTTATTTATTTAAGATGTGAAGCTCTTGCCTATACATCAAAGACCTTCATTTAAAAGAAACATAAAATCTGGCTCAAGTTAAGTTCGGAAATTCTAAAGTGGGGCAAGTTATAAATTAACAAGTCTCCTACTGTATGCATGAATTGGAGGCTCACACTGAATTGGGTCACAGACCTGGACCAGATTAATTGGCCTTCATACTTTTGGTCCCCAAGCTGTGATGGATATTAAAAAAAAAAAAAAGGACAGAGAGGTAGGTCATAGAATACCAGATTTATGACAAGGGCCAGAACATCAGAGTAATCATAAATGATTATCAATTCAACAAGGTTCTTAGAGATGCTCTGGTCAGAGTTCTCAAACTTTATGAGACAGCACCTTGGGGCCAGAGAGATGGCTCAATGATTAAGGTGCTTCCTGCACAATCCTGATGACTTTTGGAGATTGGATCAGACCCAGCATAAAGCAAGACACGGGTCTCGCATGCCTCTGTAATCCCAATGTGCCTACAACAACAGGAGGCAGAGTCAGAAAAGTCCTGGAGCTCATGGGCCAGCTAGTTTGGCATTCCCAGCAGGAAACAAGAGAGACCCCGTCTCAAACAAGGTGGCAGGTAAGAGCCAACCGCACGAGGTTGTCCTCTGACCTCCACACATACACCGGGGGAGGGGGGGGGCGCGCGCGCGCACACACACACACACACACACACACACACACACGCTGAAGCAAAGTATTCAGCATTTTCAAACATCCAAGCTTAACTTGGTGCAAAAAGAAAACGTGCCACTAATCTTTGCATGCATACCTTTAGTTTTGCAATGTTACAATTTTCCTTGCCAAGAAATATGGCCTCCACCCTTTTGTTTTGACCAATGACATATTGCCAGATATGATACAAGCCAAAGTTTAGGGAACCCTTGCTCTTTGAAATATGTCTTCTTTTCTTCTGCCCTTTTGAGCCCTTAAGATTATCAAAGGACCAAGCTCAGGTTAACTTACTAGGGACTGTGTAAGGGCAGATCGTCAGCCCAGTGGTCCCAGTCAACACTCCCTCAAATAACCAACCACCTGTTAGTCTGAGACAAGGGGACGCTCAGCCCAGCCCAGACCGCTGAGCCGCTGAGCCATGAAGTACATAAGCAGTTACTTTAAGCCTCTGCACGTTGCTGTACTTGCTATGCAGCAAGTGCCAGCAGGATACATTTACTAAGCAATTCAATTTTACAAGCCAGAGGAAATAAGGTCTGATCTGACTGAAGCAGAGGGATCAACCAGGACAAGATCCTTCTCCCTCTGGTAGCCCTCTGAAGGCCCTGCAGAATCAATCAGTAGGCCCCTGAAGAAGAAACCAATTTGATCAAGTCTAATCTCTATTTTATAGAGAACAATACTAAAGCCCAGATCATCTTAAGCAAATTAGCACCCGGAATGGCTGGCTTGAGGTTCACAGACGAGTGCGTGCAAGGAGAGCCAATGAGAGGACAGACGGTGGGGAGTGACTCAGCCCTCGGGAGATCAGCTCACCTAAGAATGGACTCATCGCAACAGATTTCAGAGTGGACAGATGCACAGAAGTCAGATCTCAGATGGACCCAGCTGGCTGAGCTTTGGACTTGCAGTTACGTGAGGAACAAATCCCCATGTTGCTTAAGCCCATTTGAACAGGACTTTACCACGTGTACCTGAAGTTTGTCATTGATTCACTCTTACTAAGATTCTCATTCAGGCTTACGGGGATGTTTGAGCCCAAGCTGAGAGGGCACACTTCTTTCCAAGTCCTTCCCACTTCTCAGTGGTACAGGCCCTTCAATTGGATAAATGTAAACTTCTCATCTCTTGTGTCTTTGCCGAGTCTGGAAATCTTTCCATGAGGAAGACAGAGGTGAAGATGAAGCAGGTAGACTTTTATATTGATGTCCTTGGAGTCAGAATCACGGAAAATTCCAGGATGGTGAACTCACCGTGAAAAGAGACATGTCCCAAGCGAGAAGCTGAGTCCCGCTCTTTAGACAGAATTGTTAAATTACAACTTTAATCATTTCTTTTTTTCCCCTCTGGGATCTGAGTTAGCACCAGAACGTGGAGAGGAAGGGGAGCCTTGTTGCTAGTGGGGTTCAGGAGATCTTAGGTATGGAAAGATAGTAGCGGTGTGGGGCAGGAGGCCAGATTGAATGCTATCATAGGTCACACGTGAAGTGAGGCAACGTCACGAACCTGAGAAGTGGAGTCTCAGAGCCGAAACCCTGTGTCTCTAAGGTGAGCCTGCGCACCCCACAGTTGGACAAACGTGTGCTCTATCTAATCACTGGGAAGTGGAAACAGGCCTTTCCTTCCTCCACTTGTTTGCAAATTGAAAGTCTAACAACTTTCCCACTCTACTGCTTGGTGATTAGTAGGCGGTAATTTAAACTATACACATTATGCTAAGCATCCTTCTATTAATTCAGTCTGAGTGAGTTTTTATAAAATGCTTTGTTCTGCTCAATAAAGTTAATTATATGTTCTATGTTTCATAACTGAACGCCTTGATTTTTTTTTTAAACATAATGGCAGTTTCAATTGCATTTTCTTATAAATTCGGGTGTGTAACCAAAACGACTCCATGAAAGGAAGCAAAGCTATTGACAGCCCAGCCGTCCTGCCCTTGCGCCCTCAATAGCCTTGCAAAGGTGGGACATAGCCTGTGTCTTGATAAGTGGCTAGTGACACCGAAGGGATCCAGGACCCAGACCCCTGAGCAACTGCCCTTGGCTCTCCTCTCCAGTGTGGAAGAAGAAGTGAGAGCTCCCCTAGGAGTTACCCATGGATGCTTTTGGGTATTTGGAGAGCCCTGTCATAAGAAGAAGTCAAGGAAATGGAACATAACCAGTGCATGAGCAAGTCCGTCAGTAATGTGTGGAGCCGGTTCTGTGAGGTACGGCTACAGATGGCGTTCAGGAATCCTGTGCAGATAAGCTCCCGGCTAAGCAGGTGAATGTGCTGCCTCACGTTGCATAGCTGTAGCGATGTACTTCCTGCAGGAAAGCTCATGAAACTTACAAGACCCATGAGGTCCCTCCCTGAGGCTTTATCAACAGAAAATGTTTTCCTTGAGCAAACTCTCCACGTCAAGATGGGCAGGGAGCTTCAGGGACGCACCTTGCCTGAGTCAGCGCTCATGCTGGGGGTAGGGTGTTGAGTAAGTAAGCCCCTTGCCCAGGAGCCTACAATTGCCCCCAGTATACCCACTGGGGCACCAAGCTAGACTTGTATGGGATCGTTTCTCTGGTCTATGGCTCATGCCCTATCTGTGGTGAATAGACATTTGATCATGTCTCCCCAGAAAACGTGATCCAGCATTGCAGTTTGAGTCTAAGATCAGGAAGTCAAGGAACAGAGCTATCTCTTACAGGACAGGAGAGAAAAGGAGTATTGACTATAAGCCCTGGACCTGTATGTTATGTTCCCTAGAACTCTGTGAAGTGGGTACTGGATTCACTCCCACTGCAGACATAAGAAAAACGGGTTTGGAGCAGTCAGGCACCTTGGCTATGGAGTAAACTAGCAACAGGTGCACAGAGTCAACAAAGGTGAACAGGATCCAGCACCCAAGGGGACAGTAGAATCAATGGCAGGCAGTTGTGGTGAGGATGCTGGATGAGCAACCAGGCAGCTTAAACACCAGACAAGGTCTCAGGGAAGGAGGGAGGGGCGGCAACACGAGCGGAGGAAAAGGCCCGAAGCAGTGTGCAGTGCAGAAGCCTGGTCTTTGGTGATGTGCTTCAGGAGGCCTCTGAGGGGCTGAGAGATGCCACTGGGAAATAAGAAGGCAAGACTCAGGCCACGCAAACAGAGGACATTGTCATTATTTGTCTACTTTTCACTAATAAAACAGCACTGTCTTTTAATTAATAGTGGTGGGCTGGAGAGATGGCTTAGCACTTAAGATGCTCATCTGCAAAGGCAAAGGACCCTGGTTTGATTCCCCAGGACCCATGTAAGCCAGATGTACAAGGTGGTGCGAGTGTCTGGAGTTCATTTGCAGTGGCTGGAGGAGGCCCTGGCGTGCCCATTCTCTTTATCTGCTCTCTCTCTCTCTCTCTCTCTCTCTCTCTCTCAAATAAATAAAATATTTCAAAAGAATTGAAATTACTATTGGATAATTTCATGACTGATTGACCCAGAACAGGATTTGGCACAATGCAGATACTGAATCAATATTAGATCAATGATGTCGTAGGTGATTCTTCCTCAAAGTAACTTACACATGCCATGCAGCACGTGGCCATGTGTCGTGAACAGAGGACAGAATGTCTCTAACGTCCAACACTGTAGCCTACGTGGTCTCGGACAAGACATTGTTCCACTTCAAATCGTTTTTATTCAGCAAGTGGGAATAATGTAGCAGCCAGCTCCCCCTCAGGGTGTACTGGTCACTTTCTGGTCACTTTCTTTCTTGCTGTGACAAAATACCTGACAAAAGTGACTTTGGGGAGGAAGTTAGTTTGAGCTCAAGTTGAAGGGGGTAATCCAGCAGGGAGGCTTGGGAAGAGCAGGATGAGGCACCTGGTCACTCTGCATCTGGATTCAGGAAGCTGAGTTTTCACCGGAAGTGGGGCTTGGGCTACAAACTCTCAAGGCCCACCCCTAGTGACTCACTTCCTCCAGTGAAGCTCCTAAAAGTTCCACAATATCCAAACAGTGCCACCAGTTGGAGGCCAAGTGTTCAAACATGAGAACCTACAGAAGGCATTTCACAAACAAACCACCACTGGGGTCTGTTGCTAAGATCAAGACAATAATGCATGTGAATGTGTCTTAGGAACTGTAAAATACCATCTCTAGGTCGGTTTCATCACCCCAGTGACTGCCTTCCTGATGACAAATACACTGCATTGTCACAGTGAATACTTCACCTGATTTGTCCACTGGCAGTTTTGCACTCAGAAAGGACCTACAGATAGATGCATGGCTCACAGCATGCTGGTCAGACACTTGAGGACCTCAAGCTTTAGGGTGTGACTTTTCCATTGAAATACTATGTAATCAAAGGCAAGAGAATAAAATTGTTAAATTCCACCTTTCATTCTTGTAAATATGCTATACCTGCCATGTCTACCTTACAGGACACTGAAGGAGGCTGGGCATGTGGGAAATCTGACTGACCAGCTCATGTTGTAGATGACCACTCAGTGTGTGTGCATGCCATAGCACACAGGCCTGCTGTGAGCCCTGCAAGATGCAGGAACAATATTCCAACAGAGTCTAACAGGTTCTGAGTACCCAATACCCAATTAGGAAAAGGAAGATGCATTTCACATAGAGGAGAGGCACCCCAAGCAATCCAGACCACCAAGATAACCCCCTTTCCATCCCTAAAGAGGTCAAGTTCACTTGATCAATGTACATCTGCTGACTCTCATCTAGTGCTCTCAAAAATTTCCAGGCACATCTCTATTCATACTTTCAGCAACCTCATAATGCCCCAGAGACAGGAATGCTCCAAATAAAGAGAAGAAAACCTCACGCCATCACTGTGTGAGGAAGACCATGTCCAGTGCAGTAGGAAGCACGATGAGTCCAGATTCCAGCCTGGAAGTTGGAGACCCAGTCGGTCGCCGCCTCTTCCCGGCACACTCCAGTGTACCCACCCGTAACATCAGGCTGCGAGCTCTTGCCCATGGTTGTGGCAGCTGGTGATTTGGAGAGAGACCAAGGCCTTGTTTCTATGCTTCTCATGTTGGGAATCCTATGAATGATTTATGGTCCAAGTCGTTTCTCCTTTCCAACCCCTCTTTGAACTTATTTTTAGATATTTGTCCATTCCGTTACGAGCTTTATTGAAAGCTGACTCCATCAATCACAGCCTGCAAACCATGGAAAAAGAAAAAGACTCGAAGTGAATGTTCCACGCAGTTCTCTTCTTCACAGAGAAACTCCTTTTGCCTTCACTCTGTAAGAAGAAGAAAAAAAATAACGCAGCAGCTTTAACCACTAATCACAACTAATGGAAGACGCGCTGCCGCTCTGGACAACAATGACTGGAGACAAACCCCAGGGAGGTCAATATTAGATCAATTTGTGCAGCCCACGGCTGGGGAAGGTGTGAAAAGCTCCCACCATGGGTCCATTGTGGAGCCCTGTGAGGTCTGCACTTGACTGGGAGACATTTAAATCTATTTTCTGTTGACCTCTGAGGACTCTTAAGTGAAAGGCGGGAGAAAAAAGGCTTTTGCAACAGGTCTGCTGTTTTGACATTCATTTCCCTGGGCTCCGGGTCTTTCTGAAGGAGGAGGAGGGCAAACGTTCACTGTTAATGGAAGTCGTGCTGGGCAATTGGTATCATCAGAAGCCCAGACTGAGCTCAGAGGCCTGGCCAGAAAGCTTGAGAGAGCACTGATGGGTGTAAGGCTGAATCTCCTGGTGAGCCAAGGGCGGAAAGTCAGGTGTGGACGGCATCAGCCAATGGCAGGGCTTGGGAAGAACGAAGAGCCATCTGGGGCAGGTGAGGACGTGGTCTCTTGTTGCAGCGTGGTTTATGTCGCTGGTACTGAATGACAAACAACGTGTGTATGACCTCATAGGTCTTCCTGATACCCTCATGCAGCGGGTGCTGCTGCCATCCCCGTTCTAAAGATGTGCAGCGCGAGACTTGCTACAGGATAACTTAGCCACAGATGCTTATAGAATGATCGATCTTTGGAACACAACCATCTCGCTGACAATGGACAAAGGCATCACAAAATGGACTTTGGGATTTGTGGCAGTTTGAGTAGACGCCCCTCCCCCACCCCAGCAGATTCAGGAGTTTATTAAAACTTCTTGGATTTCTAGCCACCTGGCTGGAGAAGGTGTCACTGGGTGGATCTTTGGGTCCAGCCCTAAGGTGCGGTGGTGGATTTGGAATTCCAGTCTAAAGATTTGCAAAGTGCCAAGGTTCCACCTGGAATTCCTAAGTGTGCTTGTGTGTGGTGTGGCTTTTGGGTTTCTTGGCTGGGGCTTCCTCTCTCTCTCTCTCTCTCTCTCTCTCTCTCTCTATCTCTATCTCTATCTCTATCTCTCTGCTTGGTCCTTTAAGAAGAGGCCCATTTCTTCTGCCACTATGGAACTTCACCCGGATCTGTAAGCTTCATAAATATCCCTTCTTCCATAACTGTACCTGGTTGGAAGTTCACCTCAGTGACCTGAAGCTGTCTACTACAGGATTTGTCTGAATTGGACAATGTGCACCTCCCAAAAGAAACATTTCTCATGGGTTGGAGAATATAGGACTAGATCATCCACCCCATCCCACTATCCCTGTTCCATAGCAGCTTAAAGGTTAGGATAAGACTGACCATGCAGGAAATAGTTTAGGTGTTGTGAGATAGATGGTTGCAACTACTTAACTCTGTGGTTTTGAGGATGTAGCCATAAAAAAGTCTCTGGGTATGTCCCAATAAAACTTTATTTAAAAACAGACACTGTAGCAGACAGCTTCAGGTTCGCTGAGATGAACTTTCAGACCAGGCACAGTTATGGAGGAAGGGATATTATTTATTGAAGCTTACAGATCCAGGGGAAGTTCCATAATGGCAAGAGAAGCGGCCTGCTCTCCATAGGGCCAAGCAGAGAGAGAAACCAACCAGCCACCACAGCACACAGAGCAAAACTACAGCCAAAAGGTCACACAGCACACTTCAGGAACTCCTGCTAGGCACATTTGCATATCTTTACAATGGAATCTCAAACCCACACCTTAAGATTGGGCCCCCAGTGACCTTGCCTCTAGCAAGGTGATTGCAGATGCAAACTATAACTAATAAAACATTGAATATATTGGGGGACATATATTCAAACTACCACATTCCGTCCCTAGCCCCCAATATATTTAGCTCCTGGCCGCCAATAGATTTATAACTATCACACATGGTAAATTGTACTCAGTCCAATTTCAAAGGTTCTTATAGTCTTGATCAACTTAAGATAGTGAGTCCTGTAAAATCAAACAGGTTAAATACTTTCAACATGTAAAGGCACAGAGTAAACATTTTTAACTGGTATAAGGCGTAGCAAGGAGAAACTAAAACAATGCAAACTCAACCACCATCAGCAGTCATCAAACTTCTGCAGTTCAAGTTCAATATAACCATAGATTGACAGTCTCCAGGTTTTCCATTTCCGCCCCTCCAGCTGGGCAGAGTCGCCAGGGAAAACTTTCATCCCATGCCAACACTGCATTCCATGGTAGCCCTTGCATAGTCCTGGTATATCCAAAACATCTTCAGGTTTCCATGCAAACCATGGTCCATCTTCCAAAGGCTCTTTCAGCCTATTCCTGAGGGTCTTCATGCCCTGCCTCATATCGCATCTCAGCAGCGGCTCCTGGAACCGTGTGCAACTCATGACCACTCCATTCATTTTTCATGCTTCCAAAACTAATACCAGGTGTGCAGGACACAGCCATATTCTTAATCCAGGGACAAAATAAATCATAGCCTTGAAAAGAAGGTTCCTTCTCCAGTCAACTCTTTCCAAGAGTTTGCATTTCTAACAGTCTTTCTTTAGGCCTCCTCTCCATTGTTTTAATGTAAAGCTGTCCGATCACCTTCCTTAAGATTGCTAATGTGTCGACAATAGCAGCTCGGTAACCTGAAACCAGTCTCAGTGCCTCTATAATTTTAACTTGCTTGAGGTTTTCCAACTTAAAATCTTAAAATTTCAGTCCGATATCTTTAGCCAAGCACATCAGTCCATTACAAATTTAACTTTGATCAAACTTTCTGGGTCTGGATAGCGGAACGTAGTCATCCCTTATGCCAGTAGCCCAGTTCCAACAAAGTCCTCTGCGGTCTTTCCTTCCCCTTAGAAAGCTCATAAGCCAAGCCTCGAAGTTCAATACTGTCTGCACTTAGCATTCTCAAACTCTCATCAGAATAGTCCATAAAACTTGGCTTACCACTCCAGAAGGCATCTTCAGTTGCAAGCACCAACTCCATGCCCATTCCTCCAAAACAAAGGTTGCAAAAGACGAACATCCACATGGTCTGGTTCATCTCACCCCACTCCTGGTACCACTTTACTGTAGCAGACAGCTTCAGGTTTGCCGAGATGAACTTCCAGACCAGGCACAGTTATGGAGGAAGGGATATTATTTATTGAAGCTTACAGATCCAGGGGAAGTTCCATAATGGCAAGAGAAGCGGCCTGCTCTCCATAGGGCCAAGCAGAGAGAGAACCCAACCAGCCACCACAGCACACAGAGCAAAACTACAGCCAAAAGGTCACACAGCACACTTCAGGAACTCCTGCTAGGCACATTTGCATATCTTTACAATGGAATCTCAAACCCACACCTTAAGATTGGGCCCCCAGTGACCTTGCCTCTAGCAAGGTGATTGCAGATGCAAACTATAACTAATAAAACATTGAATATATTGGGGGACATATATTCAAACTACCACAGACACTCAGCAGAATTTACCCTGTATTGGTCTAAGCTAATCAAAGTCCCTCCCCATACACACACATCTTCTTCCACAATCATGCCTGAATGTTTTCGTGATCACATTGATTGGCACATGGGGAATCCAATGACAGTAAACATCAGGAATTCTATTTTCTGAGTTTGTGGGTAAGGAGGCTGAGTAGAATGCAACACATCTCTATGAATATAACTAAGGAAAAAATGTTAGTTAAAACCAGGATGAAAGAGAAGCTAGTAAGTGGGGGAGGTACTTAGAATATAACAGAGAAACCCAACAGGAAGCCTGATTAAACCATGCCTGAAGACTGCCTCAGACTTGACTTTACAATTATGAAAGCAGAAAACACAATCTCATTTTGTACTATTTTGAATTACATTGACTTTACTAGTACTTCCAAGCCTTCACAGTACACTGATAGAGGCTGAGGATTGTGAAGGCCAATCTTGATTGTATTCCATGGCCTGGAATCTCTAACTGAATAAAAGGCATAAGCCAACTGAATGTCAACCTTTATCTCTCTCTGCTTCTTGACTGTGACCACAATGGGACTGGCAGCTTCAAGCTCCTCCTGCAACATTTTCACATCCAAATCATGAGCCAAAGTAAAACCTTTCTTCCTTAATCCCTTTTTTCTTTGTTTCAGGGATCTTTTCATACCAATGAGAAAAAAAATAAAGGGATCATATTAAGCAATGGAAGGAAAAGAGTGCTGTGCCGTTTTGCAGTCAAAGCAAGACATCCCTGGCCGTGAAAAGGTTTTGAAGTAGCTCCAGCTAGAGAATCAACATGAATGGGACTTGCGCACCCTAGAATACTCCACGGACCCTGAGTTATCTCCCTATCACCCTAGAATACCCCACAGATCCTGAGTTATCTCCCTATCACCCTATAATATCCCACGGACCCTGAGTTATCTCCCTATCACCCTAGAATACCCCACGGGTCCTGAGTTATCTCCCTATCACCCTAGAATACCCTGTGGGTCCGGAGTTACCTCCCTATCACCCTAGAATACCCCATGGGTCCTGAGTTACCTCCCTATCACCATAGAATACCCCACAGATCCTGAGTTATCTCCCTATCACCCTAGAATACCCCATGGGTCCTGAGTTATCTCCCTATCACCCTAGAATACCCCACAGATCCTGAGGTATCTCCATATCACCCTAGAATACCCCATGGGTCCTGAGTTACCTCCCTATCACCCTAGAATACCCCACGGACACTGAGTTATCTCCCTATCACCCTAGAATTCCCCACAGATCCTGAGGTATCTCCCTATCACCCTAGAATACCCCATGGGTCCTGAGTTACCTCCCTATCACCATAGAATACCCCACAGATCCTGAGGTATCTCCCTATCACCCTAGAATACCCCATGGGTCCTGAGTTATCTCCCTATCATCCTAGAATACCCCGTGGGTCCTGAGTTATCTCCATATCACCCTAGAATACCCCATGGATCCTGAGTTATCTCCCTATCACCCAGGTTCTGGAAGCATGCTTTGAACTACTTCCCCTACCTGCTAAAATGACCCTGGCCAGCTCTTTTGTTATTTAAGTAGACATCACTGCGAGAAAGAGCATCCGCAGAGACCACAGAGGTTCTATAATTCACTTCATCCATATGTTGTGGGAGTCCCTCAGTGAACCTGTTTCCTGAATTCCAAAGTCAGCATCTTGGGCGTCATGACCATTAGAAAGGCTCCATTCCAGCATGGCCACTGTCAGAGTAGGAATGGGCAGAGGGTCACATCTTTGATAGGTGGAAATGAGATGTTTGTATCAATGTGAGACAGCTCCTATGAAGAGACTAGACATAGGTAGAAGGGAGAAAAGGAAAAACAATAAGACATTCATATAAGTACTTCCAAAGAAAGCCACTATGGGGATCTGGGGGGATGGCTCAGGCAGTGTATACTTGCAGTGCAAGCATGAGAACAGACCTGAGTTCAGAGCCCCCAACACCTGCCTCACAGCCAGGCATGGTAATGCACACTTGTAATCTCAGCATCTGGGAGGCAGACACAGAAGACCCCTAGGTTTTGCTGGCTAGCTAGTCTAGCCAAATTGGTGAACTCAAGGTTCAGTAAAAGACACTGTCTCAAAAAAACTATGATGAATGTCAGGTGTGGTTGTGTACACCTTTAATCCCAACACTCAGGAAGTAGAGGTAGGAGGATTGTGGGAGTTTGAGGCCAGCCTAGTACTACAGAGTGAATTCCAGGCCAGCCTGAGATACATCAAGACCCTACCTGGAAAAACAATAAGACGACTCGGGAAGATATCCAATATCACTGTCCGGCCTCCACACACATGTGTACATGCACTGTACACACATACATGGGCCCAACATGAACACACATACACATGTTTACATGCACTGGGTACACACATGGGCCCAACATGAAGACACACACACACGTTTACATGCACTGTACACACACAGGCCCAACATGAACACACATACACATGTTTACATGCACTGTACACACACACACACACACACACACACACACACATACACACAAAGATGAGTACTGCAAACAGGTTTGTATGCATATATTTGAGCTCACCCCCTTCTCGCCCACAGATACATGCACTCAAATATTAAAAAAAATTACTGTGTGCATATTTTGTTATAACCTGTTGAATTACTTTAAAGTATAATGATCATCTTTCCCTACCAATAAATATTTTTCCATAATCTACTGTTTTAATAGCTATGAAGCATTTTTGTGGTACAGATATACTAAAATTTATTCAGCTAATCTCTTTCTGTTAGAAATTTAGATTTATCTGATTTTCTGCTATTTTAATAGTATGATGAACATTATTGTAGCTAAATTGCTTCACATTTGCATTATTATATCCCTAGGATTTATTTTTAGAAGTGGAATTACTAATTCAAAGGGTATAAACATTTTTAAGTTCTTTGATGCATTTTACCAAATTATCCAGAAAGTTTATGCAAATGTAAACACCCTTTCCCTGCATGTGGAAAGCTACTTGCTTGCCCTCTTGCCACTACCAACCATTGTTACATCATAAGAATTGAATAAGTCACAGGGAATGAAAAAAATTGGATTTGGTTCATTGTGTAACAAGCCCTTGGAATTTACTTTCTTGTTGAAAGTCTCCCAGGTTCAATCTGTAATTGTAACAGGAGACATGTTAGAGTCCATCTCTGATACTTACCTATAACTACAGGAGGTAGAATATGAGAACAGGTCATTTCCTCTTTCAAGATCTAAAAATAGATGTAATCTGGGTGTAATGGCTTATTGCCTATAAATAATAACTCGGGAAGACTGAGGCAAGGAGAATTACTGAGAATTGAAGGCGAGCCTGGGTTACATAGAGAATTCCTGCCAGAAGTCTGGCTATAGAGTAAATAGACAAGGAAAAAAGGAGGCAAATGGATGGAGAGGGCAAAACCAAGTTTTCTGCATTCTCACATACACCCTCTTTTAACACTTGGACCTACAGTCGTTCCTGGTTGGAGTCTTCACTGTGACACAAGACTGGATCTGTGTGTCACAAGCCTGATCTTAAATTTTGTCATCTGCCCTATGACGCTTCAAGATGACATTTAATACAGTCATAAGCCACATAACATTTCTGTCAACAGTGGACCATGTTTGGGAATGTGGACCCATAAGATAATGATGGGGTGGGAAAATTCCTGTTTCTGCTGACCTTGTAGCATTGAGCACAACTGAGTGCAATGCATCAATCATGTGTTTCTAATGATGCTGATATGATCAAACATATTGTTTCCTATTACAACACTTGTATAAAACCACAGAAATATAATTCTGTATACTACATAAAATTGAATAATGGTAATAAAGAACTATGTTCTTGGTTTATACATTTGCAGTGCCTTTCTTTGTTATTCTAGAACATACTCCTACTAACAACAATAACTCTTTGCTGTTGGCCTTAAGGAAGCAGTCCTTCAAGAATTATTTTTTGAAAAAATATTTTAATTATTTATTTATTTGAGAGAGAGAGAGGGAGGGAGGGAGAAGGAAGGAAAGAGAGAATGGGCATGCCAGGGCTTCCATCCACTGCAGACAAATTCCAGACCCATGTGCCACCTTGTGCATCTGGCTTACGTGGGTCCTGGAGAACTGGACCAGGATCTTTTGGCTTTGCAGACAAATGCTTTAACCACTAAGAAATCTCTCCAGCCCTCCTTCAAGAATTCTACAGCTACAAGGAGGCAAATTCTGTGAACAACCTTGTGAGTTTGGATACAGATCCTTCTCCATCTGCAACTCTGATGAGACTTTAGCCAGTGCCTGATGAGACCTGGAAGCAGAGGCTCAGCTCAGCCACACAGGGACCTTTGGACCTGGAAAAGGAAAGCATAACTATTATTATTTGAATCTCCTAAATTTATAGGAAATTTTGTGAAGCAATGGAAAGCAAGCACATATGCCTTTTCATTACCTATATCTATAATAAGGTTAACAACTATAAACCAGTTCTGTCTGATGTAAACAGAAAATTCATTGGAAACTTACCAGCGAGGCCAGAGAATCCATAGAGAGCCTATGCTCTATGGCATGTGTCACATGAGATCTGCAGCAGGAACCACAGCCAAGGGTTTCAGAATCAGCTGTGTTAAGATATCACACTGCTAGACAACACTTGAAATATGGCTGCTGTCAGACACTGGGTACCAGGGCTGCCACCACTGGGTGCCATCACCATGTAGCATCTTCTCCACTGCATTACTTCTTTGCATCCATTTGTTGAAATGCAATGTATTTAAGCTGAGTATTTGAGCACAATTTAACAAGCTTAAGTAAGTCACACTGCCTTAGCCTCACTGCCAGGAAATACTGGGCTGAAGTAGCTGACCTGAACTGTGGAATTGCTTGAATTCAGCATGCACTTCTTGATTCTCTATACATAGAGGACATAGCTAGTGAACAACAGTGTAACTGATGCTGTTCAAGAGCATGCAGTGCACAGATCTTCATGGGTACTATGATGGAATACGACCCTCCATGCTCACCCATCTAACTTCCTCTGTCAAAACAGAAAGTTGTTTTCTATCAAGATTTCCACTATGGAATATCCCTTTAATAGAAAAGTATCAGCATGCAGAGCAACCACAAGTATTTAAAAAAAAAAAAAGGTAAATGGGATTGATATTAAGTCATTCTTGCAGTTACCTCTTTGTCTGATGAGAAGCAGCTTACGGGAGGAAAGAGTAAGCTCAGGCTTACAGACTCCAGGGGAAGTTCTGCCAGTGAGGAAGAAGTTGGTTCACTTCCATAGATCCAAAGCAGAGAGAAAACAGACAGAACCTTCAAGCACACAACAGCCAGAGCTCAAACTCAGTCTTTACATACCTATGGGCTGAACTGAAAGATCCACCTCCATGACATGTCCTCCAGAAGGTTTGCTGGAGACTCAACTTGCATGCTCAATCTTAATCAAAAATACCTCAGGCTGTAGGGGACATACATTCACATTCAAACCACCATATTCTTCCTCAAACACCCATAGACTCATGAATATCTCACAGTGCAAATTGCATTCAATGCAACTTCAAAGGTGCCTATAACAATTACCAACACTGACATTGTTCAAAAACTCAAAAATCTCATCTGAGATTCAAGACTGTCTCTTAACTGTGAGGCCTGTAAATTCAAATCACAAGTTACATACCAATACATCGTGACACAGAGTAAACATTTCCATTGCAGAAAGGCATAACAAGGATACGCTGGACAAATGCAAAATTAATAACCATCAGGTAAACATCAGACATCTGTAGTTCAAGTCAAACATCCATAACCATTGACGAAGGTCTCTGGGTTTCCAACACTACCCCTGCTATAGGGTAGCATAGCCTAGGGAAAATTCCAAGTCACCAGCTCTGGGTGGGAGCAATAACACAGTCCTGGTACATCCAAAGCATCTTTGGGTTTACAGTGGAAGCCATCTCCATAGTGCCATACAGTGACCTCACTTGTTTGTCCTACAAGAATCGCAAACCTCCTTCATATGCCACATCTCAGCAGTGGCTGGAACTGGTTTGTCTTCATACAGTGACCTTACTGGGCTTCCACACAGGGGTTTTAACCTGCTTCACATACCACATATCACAGGACCCTGGAACTGTTTCACTTCCATACAATGGCCTTAATGGGTCTCCACACAGGTATTTAAACCTTGCTTCACTTTGTCCAGGGGCCATTTCCTAAATAAATAAATAAATAAATAAATAAATAAATAAATACAACTGCATTGCACATCCATGACCCATTATTTCCAGTATTCATTATACTCTTTAGCATCTGGTAGGCTACCATATTTGTTAATTTGGGTAGGGAAGGGAATAAATCTTAACCTTAAAGAACAGCATACTACTTCAAAATTCTTCCTTCAAGTCTTCCTTTGAGCTTCCTCCTTGTAAAAGCATTTGTATTCCTACTCATTTGATCCTTCCATGGCTCACCCTCAGGGCATCATTTCTATTGTTTCAATGAAAAGCAGTTGTCTTACCCTTAATGGTGGTAATTTGCTTCACAATTATAGCTAAGTAACCTAAAACCAGTCTCTGTGCCAGTAACTTCAAACTTACTTGTGATAACATGCACATCTTACATACCTTTCTGTTCTATATCTTCCGGCAAGAACACCAGCCCATTACCTTTAAATTCAACCTTGATCTCTGGGCATGGCAGAACACAGACAGCCTTTCCACAAGTAGCCAAGTTCAAACAAAGTCCCCTCCTTTCCCCTTTGAAAGTTTATAAGCCAAGCCTTCACAGTCCACAATTCTCTCAGCATTTAGCATTTTCAAACTCTCACCTGAATATCCCATAAAGCTCTGCTTACAGTGATGCAAGGCTTCTTCAGTCCAAAGTACCAAGACCTGAAAAAAACACTCCAAAAGACCACAGTCCACATGGTCAAAGTCATCCCAGCAAATCCCCACTTCTTGGTGCCAATTTTCTGTTGCAGTTACCTTTGCATCACTGGAACAAACATGTGACCAGAAGCAGTGTATGGGAGGAAAGGGTTTATTTTGAGCTTACAGAATCCAGAAGAAGTTCCATCATAGTAAAAGAAGCTGGCTCACTTCCATAAATCCACAGCAGTCAGACAACAGCCATCACCTGCAAGCACAGAACAGTCAGCTTAAACTTTATCTTTACACACCTTTAGGAAGAACTAAAAGATCTGTCCTCAGTGATCTCCTCCAGCAGGGCTTCTGGAGATTCAAGTTGCAAGATCAATCTTAATCAATAATACCTCAGGCAATGGAGAACACGCATTCACATTCAAACCACTACAGTCATAGATAGCATTGAAACCATATGTGTACATAATATTTCTTGGTCCCAGAGTAAAGAATGAGGATAAAAGAGGACCACAGGGGAGAGAATAAGAACTGTCCAGAAATTTATCCACTGCTTACATCTGCCTCACAGGAGAATTTCCAAAGAGGACTTGGGTTTCATATGGAAATTAATTTTTAATGATAAACATAAGGTATGTAAATGTATTTTTATTTTTAATAACAGGTAAAGAAGAGGTAAAATATGGTAGATTTTATTTAGACTGTGTGTTGGTTGGGGAACAGAAGTGGTGGTTAGTTCAGAGGAAATATTTACACTTCTATGTGTCACTTGGAGTTAAAGTAAAGGATTAGGACTCAGGACCTCTGGTTTAACTATCCTTTAAGTCAAAATAATTTCCAGTTGGAGCCCATCTAGTCCTCTAACTCCTGAAAAATTCAGTATCTTTACAAAATTTAATAAAACCTTCCCTGAAATAACCAAAACAGATTTAAATATTTTGATACTTGGGTACACGGTGTAGCCATGATATAAGTCAGAAAAGTTGCATAAGTTAACAAATTGGGTGGGTCAAGCAATCACTTTCTCTATAGAGAAGCAAAGATAAAACCAAATTTTCATCAAGTGTGACTGATTTCTCGGGCTCAGAGAAAGAGAGAGAGAGGAGAGTCGACCTGCTGACGTTCATCTTAGAGACAGTATCAATAAAAGAAGTTTTCTTAATCTCTACTCCGATGTGGCTTGACTCCCACTGAGACCAGATGTGTGGGTTATTTCCCCACACAAAGAAACAAGCAATATTCTAGAGTGGACACCAGCTGAGTGTCCTGTAAGTCAATTCAATTTGTGCACTTCCTAGAGAGAGCTTCAGATCTCACAGGATGAGGGTTCAGCCTGAGCAACACAAGACCACCCTCGGGTTTTGATACCAGTCATCAACAGTTGTTACCTACGCTTCTGTCTGGCTATAAATGAGGAGTTTCTACAACCCACTCTGCAGGTTCAATTCATTTGCTAGAGCAGAATACAGAGCTTCTGGAAATGCTTTGCTTACATTTACCTTTTAATGAAAAAGGATATTACAGAAGACACAGATGAACTGCCAGACAGGCAAATGCGTAAGATAAGGTATGTAGAGAGGGTGTGGTTTCCCCATGCTCCCTCAGGGCATGTTACCCATCCAGAATTTCCCAGTGTTCAGTTGCCTAGAAGCTCCTCAAACCTAGTGATCTGGGAATTTATGGAAGCTTCGCATGTAGGCATGACTCATGACATCATTGGTTACTGTTGATCAGCTCAACCTTCAGCCCCTCCCTGCTCTGGTCAAGGAGTGGGGTTCAAAGTTACAACTTCTAATCATAGCCCCCAACCTGAGGCTAACCAGGAACCTTCTCTGAATCCTCTCATTAGCACAAAAGAGTTCTCTTCTGCAGTAAATGTCAAAGGATTTAGTAGCTCGGTGCAAGAGAACAGGAGTCTTCTAGCACCTACATGCATCAGGACTTAAGAGCTGTTTATCAGGAAATTAGGGTGAAGATCAGATACCTACTTTCCAATATTACAGTTCATGATGGAAGAGAGGATGAAAATGAAAGGCCCACACACGCACAAACACGTGTAAGGGTTAATTTTGATTGTCAGCTTGACTCGATTCTGAAACACCTAAAGCATTATCAGTGAAGCACACCGTTGAGCGTTCTGTGAGAGGTTTTCCAGAGACAATTAGCCAGAGAAGAGGGAAAGATTTGCTCTTACGTGGATGATATAACATCCCTTGGGCTGGGTGTCCAGATTGAATGAAAAGGGGAAAGGGAGGGAGCTATCTGGGAACAGGCACCCCCTTTCTGCTTTCTGATCCACCAATTTGAAAGCAAGCAGCCTCTCACTACAGACAGGAGCCAGTCCTTCCTCCATGTTCCCACCATCATGGACATGGACTGTATTCACTAAACTTTGAGCCAAAACAAATCCTCATTTAACTTGTTTCTGATTAGCTAACTTGTTTCTGATAGCAATGAGAAAAGTAGTTTGATACAGGATAAAAAATATTCTTGCTCAAGTGTGGATTACAAAAAACTGAAAAAAAAATCAGAGACAAAGTAAAGAAAAGTGGGTAGCAATAAAGATAGCTATGGGACATACAAAGCATGAAGGACCATGGTCAGCCAGTAGCATACAAGAAGAGGATGTGTGTTCTGTGCTATAGCCAGCTACATAGCTCAGGATAACCTCTGAGGATAATCTGTTCTTACAAGACAAATGGTTTCAGGGTACGTTAGAACATTCTATGAAGTTTTGAGGCTAACACCTTTCCCTTTCTAGGACTCAACCTCAACACCTTTCTTTGCTCTTCAAAACCTTCTACCCTAACTCATAGCTCACATCAGGGCCCTGCCTTGAATCCAGATCCCAAATTCACATGTAGTAGCTCCTCACCTTTGGAAGGAAGTCCTACTCTTGCCTAGCCTCATTCTAAAAGCCGTCATCACCTGACCAGGTATTTTGGTATGACTTTCTGAAATTGTTTGTCATTATTTTGAAAAGGAAGGGTTTTGACAATAGGAACAGGAATGCAAAGGAGAGAAGCCAGAACTGGGTAAGGCTACTTTAAGAGAGCCACATTACCTGCATGGCTGGTAATACTGTAGGTTTGCACATCTGAACAACGTATCCGTGGAGGTTTAATGTGTTAAGAATTGGCTAGTGTCAGCCAGTGATGGCATTAGATAGAAGGAGGGAAGATGTCCTTACTGGTCCATTTGGAAGAAGACATCAAGTCAGGGCCACAGAAGACACATTTGTCAGGAAAACCAAGAAGCTGGTAAGACTGTTTATACCAAAACAGAAACTAATTCCTGGTAGAAAAACCAGCAAAAATATTTTGTCATCAATTACTGTTACCATGACTACTTCTGCTACTGAATAACGACAATGCTACTGAAAGCTATCATCTGTTGAATTGCTTCTCTGTATTCATCCCTGTACCCAAGTACAACAGGGTTTATGGGAGTTCAGAGTTCATGTGTGTCTTTAACCAAAGAACTGAGATCAACAAGACCGAGAAGGGTAATTTATAAACCATTACATCTTATTCTGAGATATCAGGGATATGAGGAAGTGGGAGGGTTGAGAACCGAGGAAGGGAAAGTGGATACACCCACATGGTCCGAGGAGAGGGAGAGAAGAAGGAAAAGAGAATGGATGCGCGCACATGGTCTGAGAGCCCAGGCAGGAGAAGAAACATGGGCCCTGCACACAAAACTGTAAACAGGGATTTTTCTGAAAAGGTGGATGCTTTCAGAGAAATCAAAAGGCCACAGAACTAGTGACAGAGAACTGTCCCTTCCTGCTCTGCAGCCAACAGTGGGAGGGATACAGTCTTACCTCCAGGGATCCAGGCATAGAGCTATGAACAGCCAGATGGCTGGGGAGGGAGTTCCCTTCTGTGAGCCCAGGTCTGAGATTTGAAGTCAGGACTCCTGAAGATTTGCACACCTGGGTCAGTCGTGAACGCCATTTGCACTGGGATTGGAGAAGGGGTCCACCCACACCTGGGTGGGGGTGCCTTACGAGAGAGATCTGATTGGGTGAGATGCTGAATTCCACTAGATCGCAGAGCCTACACATCTATCTTCCTCTGAAGACCCTAAAGCCAAAGTGGAGTGAACATTGTCTCTGCGCAGACATTGGCAGTTCGCCTCAATTTACAGGTCAACAGTGGCCTGGAGTAAGCCCTGTGCACACCAGCTCTCAGCCTTCTGGCTGCACACCTAATTCCATTCCTGCCCGTGCCTAGTGGAGAGGCCGAGGTTTTTTCTTTTTCTTTTTTATTGTGTGTATGTGTGTGTGTAGTTTGGGATGTGTGTGTGTGTGTGTGTGTGTGTGTGTGTGTGTGTATGTGTGTGTGTTTGTGTGTGTTATGCACATGTGCACACCCCATGAACATATGTGGGGGAGCCAGAGGAGAACTTCAGGTAGCACCCATCCTCGTACTTCAACCCCAAGCTGCCGTCTGCCAGTGAGCCCAGCAATTTTCCAGTTTCTGCTCCCTAGAGACTGGGGGTACAGCTATGCATGGTCATACCCAGCTTTTTATGTGGGGTTAGGGGAGCCATTTTCAAGCAGCAGGTGTTCTGACCCACTGGACCCTCTCCCTAGCACAGGAGAGTCTTTTTACATCCTGCCTATCCAGTGCGGCCTGGCCGTGGGCACAGCATGGTCCAGCCTGTGGTTAATGGAGACTGGGGAGGATAAAGCAGTATCTGGCCATAGCCTGAGCTCACGGACGACAGCGACTGAAGCTGGGGAATTTTCTCTACTCACCCTAGACACTGCTCCATAGCAGGTCCTCCATATGTGCTATAAGTGCGCAGTTGAAGATGAAGCAGTTGAGGATGACTGGCAGCAGCAAAGGGCATTAGGGAGAGCAGTAATGGGTTTGGTTTTCCCATCATACCACCATGCTTCCTCAGACTGCCTTGTGGAAATGTGACGTATAGCCTTCCCTGTGCCCCCTTACCAGAGAACATGATCTGACCTTTCTAGTCCCCTGGAAGAGATTGACTTTTTTCCCTGGAGACTTTTAATTTGCATCAAGTGAAACAAGGCTTACTTTGCATTCTCTGTCCCTAGTAGATGGAAGTTCGGATTGTCCTCATTGTCCCAGACACATAAATGATCCAAATTACATGAGCTCCGAGTAAGTCCTACATACCAAGCCTAGTTCATCCCAATGTGGGCAATAGCGCCATCTCTCATCACCACACATTACAATATTCTGCCTGACTAGTTTAAGATATGAAGACAGAGCTCCGGGCTGAAAGCTTACAGCACAGCACATACTGATCCCCAATACTGGAGATGGTTGCTGGTCCACCAGCACATTAGGAGACAAAGGTCTAATGAGTCAGATCCTTCATCTCCAGGGCCCGTCACCAGCAGCGGCCATCACCTGCATGACACTGTAAGACAGTCAAGTCCCATTGCTTCAATGTCACACAAGCCCAGGCCACCAGCCTGTCTCACTCACAAAGCTGCTAGGCATCTTCTCCCAGGCATCTGTGGTTCCCCAGATAGAACCATGGGTTCTTTGTCCTGAAACCTTACAGTCATTCATGTTCTTATCTCATAATATTTACTGGTCAATGTCAGCTTACTAACATCTTCACATTGACCCTCAATTTTGTTTTAATTGTTAGAGAGAGAGAATTGGTGCACCAGGGCTTCAGCCACTGCTGTTGAACTCCGGATGCTTGCACCACCTAATGGGCATGTGCAACCTTGCACTTGCCTCACCTTTGTGAGTCTGGCTAATGTGGGATCTGGAGAGTTGAACATGGATTTTTAGGTTTCGCAGGCAAGTGCCTGAACGTCTCTAAGCCATCTCTCCAGCCTGACCCTAAATTTTTTAAAAAATATTTTATTTATTTATTTGAGAGAAAGAAAGAGGCACATAGAGAAAAAGAGACAGAGAGAATGGGCATGCCAGGGCCCCCAGGCACTGTAAACAAAATCCACTAACATGTGCCACCTTGTGTATCTGGCTTACATGGGTACTGGGGAATTGAACCTGGGTCCTTAGGCTTCAGAGTCAAGTGCCTTACCCACTAAGCCATCTCTCCAGCCCTGATCCTCAATTTATTTTCTGAGTCAGGAAAGTTTGTAGTGAACAGGAGTGAGGGGAAGAAACAGGGACTGCTCTGGGCAAACCAGGACTTAATATTGTCTTCTCACATTGTAATATGAGTCCCTCCATGCAGAGTCATACAGCTTTTCTCCTCTGCTCCGCCATTCCTCCACCATCCCCAGTCCTTACTCAGCGTCCAGTCACCTTCTCATGGCTGAGAGTAAACACTCAACCAGAAGCAGTTTATAGAAGGAAAGGGTTTACAGTTTTGAGGAGAAGTTCCATCATGGCAAGGAAAACGTAGCAAGAGCAAACAGCTTGTGTCACATCTCCTCTTTAGTAGGCAAGAAAAAGAAAAAGAGTGAACTATGAATGCCCAGTGGGGCTGGACTAAGAAACCTCAAGGCCTGCCCACTGTACACACCTCCTCCAGCAAGGCTCCAACTCCCAAAGGTTCTACTAGCTGAGAATTAAGTATGAGACTTAATCATAAACACACGGGACTATGGGAGACCCTACACATCGAAGTCACCATACTCCGAGTGAAGGAAGCACTCTCTATACGCTCTTTCATGTGGCACCTTCACTTTTATTATACTTGAGAGCATTGGGTACCTTCAAAATCAGGACCACTTGCTCCTGACCAACGCGTGCATCTTCCAAAGAATCATGGTCATGTCATGGTTATTTCCCCACCCCTAAGCTCTTGGGTAACTTGGGATGAGTTTAACTTCTCGTCACCAGTCTGGTTATGGCCTGGGGAGTCTAGAAACTCCATGATGCCACAGTAGGTTGATGAACCAGGGCAGTGTGGAACTAAATCCCCAAGACTCAGCCTGGATCTTCCTATAGCATCAACCTAGGAACGATGACAGCCAAAGTCAAACAAGGAGAAGGACCTATCCTCTAAAGGAGCCACAAGTCCCCGGAATGCTGTGCATATTGTACGATCCCTGCTCTTCCCAGTACAGCTTCTCAAAGCCACCTGGTCTGTCATACCACGGCCCTTCTCTCCTGCACAGCCACAGAGGAACCTCCTCTACCTGGTGTCTGGGGCCTCTGCTGATGCAGGAGGGTAAAAGACCCCTCTGTCTCACCCTTGCTTCCCAGCCTGAACAGGACTCTCCCGAGCATCTCTCCGGGATCCTCACAGGTTGCTCAGGGCTGCGGTTTTAGAAGATACCCCCGAATCCTTGGAGTCTTGGAGGTGAGGGGAGAGGAATCCATGTTTCCTGGTCCCTGGGCTGTTAGGAAACCTGCAGAGAGCATTTCGTTCTCGCTCTGTGGCGCAGTTGAACATTGTGGTGGGCACAGCATCCTTTTTCTCTTCCTGGTTCCTCTTGTCAGTCCTCTAAGGATGCTATTGTTCCCCTTTAAAAAAATTTTTTTTATTTGTGAGAGAGTGAGAGAGAGTGCATGAGAACACCAGAGCTTCCTGCCACTGCAAAAACCAAAACAAAACAAACAAGCAACAACAACAAAAAACCCTGCAGATGCATATACCACTTCATACATCTGGCTTTATGAGGCCACTGAGGAATCAAACCCAGGTTACCAGGCTTTACAAGCAAGCATCTTTAACCACTGAGCAATCTCTCCAGTTTCTATTGCCCCCTTTGATTGTACTGGGGCTACTGAAACTGGGGTTAAGGAAGTTTAATTGGTAAGTCCAGAGGAATGAGGGTTTTGCTGCACTGTGCAGAGAAAGGGGAGATCGGTCAAATAGAGACCAGACAAGCTTCCTGATGCTCAAACACACCAAGTAAGGACCACACCGGCAGACTGGACAGGGTGTCCAGTAAACCAGGGAAGAGGCTCCAAGGACTTAGTGTTTGAGCCTGACAGAAAGACACATGCAGGGAGAGGATTATGTGTCTACAGTCCTCATTAAGCAAACAGCTCTGCAGGGGTCTTCTAGGACCTGAAGTCCCAAAGAAGGCTCAAGAAATGGAGTCTCCTTAGCTGGGCATGGTGGCGCATGCCTTTAATCCCAGCACTCGGGAGGCAGAGGTAGGAGGACCACCATGAGTTCGAGGCCACCCTGAGAATACAGAGTGAATTCTAGGTCTTCTAGGTCAGCCTAAGCTAGAGCAAGACCTTACCTCGAAAACCAAAAAAAAAAAAAAAAGAGTCTCCTTCTCCTGAGAAGTTTGCCAAAGCTATTTATTTATTTATTTATTTAATTTTATTTTTACTTACTTATTTGAGAGAGAGAGACAGCACACACATGGGCATGCCAGGGCCTCCTACCACTGCAAATGGACTCAGATACATGCACTACTTTGGGCGATCAGGCTTTCAGGTTTTGCAAACAAGAGCGCTTAACCACTAAACCATCTCTCTAGCCTTCTGCCAAAGCTATTTCTAAGACAATATTTATTTAATGATTGGCTGAATAATACTGCAATTACAGCTATATCTTAAAATGCACATATGTGAACAAAACAGCCAGAAGCTATATTAGCACTGAATGTGAACAGGTAGAATTCAGACATTCCATTGTATTAAAAACTGCACATTTGGGCTGAAGAGATGGCTCAGTGCTTAAAGGTACTTGCTTGCAAAGCCTAATGGCCTCTGTTCGATTCCCCGGTACCCACGTAAAGCCAGATGCACAAAGTGGTGCCTGAATCCGGAGCTCATTTTCAGGGGCAGGACCCTGAAGCACTCATTCCTCATTTTCTCTTTCTCTCTCTCCTTTATTCTCTTTATTTTTTGTTTATTTTTATTTATTAATTTATTTGAGAGAGGCAGACAAAGGAAGAAAGAGGCAGAGAGAGAGAGATTGAGAAAGAGAGCAGGAGAGAGAGAGAATGGGCACACCAGGGCCTCCAGCCTCTGCAAACAAACTCCAAATACATGTGTCATCTTGTGCTTTTTACTTACCTGGGTACTGGGTAATTGAGCCTTGAACCCAGGTCCTTAGGTTTCACAGGCAAGCACTTAACTGCTAAGCCATGTCTCTAGCCCTCCTTTTCTCTCTTTAAATAAATCAATAAATAAACTGTACATTTTACAAAACTATTCTATATCATTTTGTTTCCGTGTGGTGGAAAGAAAGCACCGCAGCACTTCAGCAAAGGTCACTCTGGACTGAGTTTGGGAGTTTTATCTCTCTGAGCTTAGCTTTGTTTTCTTCATCTCACAAATAGGCCTTGGCATAAAGATATCATTTTACATATAAATTGGCTGGCCCACTATCTGTACCCAGTAGAATTCTTCGTTTCTTCCCCACACTAACTGAAGACAGCAGTGGTAGGCTGGTCTCTTCCCATGGAAAAGTTTCTCCCAAGTTGGGAGGCTAGCATTAGGACCCAGCTCAATGCTGAGACCCATCTCCTTCTACCACACGCAAAGCATCAAAAGAACCGCTCTGTCCATGGAAATCCTAGCAGGAGGAGGGAAATCAAACCCCAAATTAATCAAACAGGATGTAATTCCCTGAGCAAACATGCATCAATTAGGGGAAATGTTTCCGTCCAGGTTCCGGGTTAGGGGATCTCAGGAGGCACTGATGAGGGGGATACACTCAGCTCCGACATTGATTATGGAAAGTAGCCGCTGGTTGATGCCAGGCTGCTGTGATCACTCCAGCCAGAAATTCACTTGTCGGCACCTTCGTTCCTGCGATTTACCTTTGTGCTGCTTGACAGCCAAGGACAGAAGAACTGCACTGTTTAATGCAAAACTTTTCTCTGATCTGTTCATCTAACAGCCGGGTGCTCCAACCAGTGCTATTTCTTTGTCTGGTTTTGAATTATACATGCTCTTTCAATTGAGCCGCTTAAAGGAGAAACTTCTCCATTGCCCCTTCTGTATGCAAAGCAAAATATGAGACAGTGATAAGTACTAAGATAACAAAAAAGTTCTACCTTCCGGGAGGAAAGAGAAGAAAATGGAGTTGCTGCTGAGAACTTGCCCTTCAGAGCTGCCCCCTCAGAGTGGCTGTTCTGTCATGCAACAAGCCCCCACCACCATGTGAGCTAGGGGTAGCCATTCTGTTCTCATAAGCAAGCAGAGCTCCAGGTGACAACTGTGTCAAGCCCTGGCTTGTTAACCTCGGAAACCCCTGAACTTCATAATTTCATGATCTGTCTTCTGATGGCCAAACACCTTTACTCTCCGTTTTTGCTAGCTGTGCTTTTCTTACAATATTTCAAAGAAGGTCTTATGTAGTCCAGGCTGGCCTTGAGCTTGCTATGTTGCTAAGAAGTCTTGATGCTCAGGCCTCTACCATATCGAGCTCCAGAATTTTTTAGAAATATTTTTATTTATTTATTTGTAAGCAGAGAGGGATAGAAGAGAGAAAGTGCTTAGCACTCTTTCCTCCTCATGTACTTGGTTCTCAGCACTCTTTCCTCCTTGTGTTACTTAGTACTCAGCACTCTTTCCTAATTGTGTACTTGGTGCTCAGCACTCTTTCCTCCTCATGTACTTGGTTTTCAGCACTCTTTCCTCCTCATGTTCCTTGGTGCTCAGCACTCTTTCCTAATTGTGTACTTGGTGCTCAGCACTCTTTCCTCCTCATGTACTTGGTGCTCAGCACTCTTTCCTCCTTATGTTCCTTGGTGCTCAGCACTCTTTCCTCCTCGTGTTACTTAGTACTCAGCACTCTTTCCTAATTGTGTACTTGGTGCTCAGCACTCTTTCCTCCTCATGTACTTGGTGCTCAGCACTCTTTCCTCCATGTGTTACTCAGCACTCTTTCCCTGCTGACCACTGACCTTCGTTCTTACCTGTACAGTTACTTCCAGCTCATTTCCACAAGTGAGTCCACCCCTTACTGGTGTGCCTTGCCAGCATCCAGAAGTATCATTAATTCTCTCCCTGTCTGTATACCTCCAGAAGCCTCATCAGCCACCCCATCTTCTCAGCCTCACTTCTTCCCTGAAACCCTGCAGGAGAAGCTGGTCCATCAGCTCTCAAATCCCACAAGCTCATCAGGCAGATGTTTTTGACATTTTTTCCTTTTTTTTTTTTTCACTTTTGTGTTACAAAGGGGAAGTAGCAGATTCGTTAAAGATATAACAGCAACCCAAAGATTCTCTTTGGACGGAATTGAAGCAGATCCAGAAAGGGAGTGACTCGCCTCATTGTGGCCACTATTTAAATCCAGGCTGTTTAACTAGACAAAAGCCCCTCTGGCCACCAGAGGAAGAAGTCCTGGGCTGACAGAAAGGTCCTGTCCACAGCCCCAGCATTCTCTCCGCAATCTTCAGTTATCTGCACAATCCTTCCTCCTGACCAGAGCTGACCACATACTGAACTTCTCTTCTCAGTCAAGCAGCCAGGCCTCAGTGCTCTCCACTGCTAGTGCCTGCTTGAGTGTGTGGAGAATTGCAGAGGTCCCTCTTTCCCCTCCTGGGTCTCTCAATCTCTCCATTTCATCTCCATGGAGACTCTGTTCTCCCTCTGTAGGTCTTGCCCATTCCACTCCATTTCTAGCAGCAGGAGCCCAGCTACTGGGGTTCTGCGGCCAGATGTGCTCCTGACACACCTGGCCATGCATGCTGCTAAAGCCTGTATTTTTCATGTCTCACACTTGTCTGCCTGTGTCACTCACACCTATGGTCAGCACTTTCTTGAAAACACACCTGTTCCAGAGCCAAGCCTGCAGAGAGGGACGTCAAGCATGGCTGATGTCCCAGCAAGCCCTAGGCCCCAGCTCACAGGAACCTCAGGTGATTTGATCCTTCCCTTTCCAAGGGCAGCCTGAATTCAGTCTCTTCGTGGAAACAAGGAACATTAACTTGCAGTTTGGAAGCAGGGGCGCTGGTCTGGCATGCTGTAGGTCTAAGAGCACACGTGATGGGGCTGAGGACAGCGTTAAAATAAGCTAAGTAGGTCCATAATCCCAGTGCCGAGGGAGCAGGAGAATTACTCCTCTCAGCCATCTACAGTGATGGGGCTGAGGACATGGCTCGGGGCTAAGAGTGCTTGCTGTGCACACAGAAGGCCCTCAGTTCAATCCCTGGCACCCATGTAAAATAAGCTAAGTAGGTCCATAATCCCAGTGCCGAGGGGAGATACAGGAGAATTACTCCCTCTCAGCCAGTCTTAGTGAGAAACGAGGAGCTCCAAGTTCAGTGAGAGACTCTGTCTTGGGGAAATAAGTCAAAAGAGTGATAGGGAAGGGAGCACTCACATGTAGCCTCTGCACGTATGTTCACAGGGCGTTCAATAGGCATCGACCATGCACATACCCACAATACTGCCCTCCCCCAACCCCCACAGATATTTAGAATGAGATCCAAGCCATACTCCACTATTTCCACCATTCCCTTCTGGCCATTGTAATTCTTCTCCTTTTCTATTTTGAAAAATAACAGAAAGAATCCAAGAGGTATCTATCACGTACCCAAAAGCACTCTTCCACATCCACCCAAGAACTGTGTGCTGAAGAAAGCATAATTTTGAATGCATTGCTTGGCTCTCAGAACATAGGAAACTCTCCACCCACCCACTCAAAAGAAAAGATCAAAAAGATACGTGTGACCTGTGAGCAAATTTTGGACATTAAGGCTTCTCTGAAGGGAGGGAAAACCGTATATTCTTATTCTAGTGAATGTGGACTGTAAGGCTGCTCTGAAGGGAGGGAAGACAGTATATTCTTATTCTAGTGAATGTGGACTGTAAGGCTGCTCTGAAGGGAGGAAGACACTAGCCTTATTCTAGTGAATATGGACTGCAAGGCTGCTCTGAAGGGAGGGAAGACCGTATATTCTTATTCTAGTGCATGTGGGCTGTAAGGCTGGTCTGAAGGGAGGGAAGACCATATATTCGTATTCTAGTGCATGTGGACTGCAAGGCTGGTCTGAAGGGAGGAAGGCACTAGCCTTATTCTAGTGAATATGGACTGCAAGGCTGCTCTGAAGGGAGGGAAGACCATATATTCTTATTCTAGTGAATGTGGACTGCAAGGCTGGTCTGAAGGGAGGAAGGCACTAGCCTTATTCTAGTGAATATGGACTGCAAGGCTGGTCTGAAGGGAGGGAAGACCGTATATTCTTATTCTAGTGAATGTGGACTGCAAGGCTGGTCTGAAGGGAGGGAAGACAGTATATTCTTATTCTAGTGCATGTGGACTGTAAGGCTGGTCTGAAGGGAGGGAAGACAGTATATTCTTATTCTAGTGCATGTGGATTGCAAGGCTGCTCTGAAGGGAGGGAAGACACCAGGCTTATTCTAGTGAGTACACCTCAGCCCAGTGGAAGAGTGTTGCCGCTTATCCTTCCACACTCACAGTGAGCTGCAAATTCAGGATAGACTTTAAAGGTGTCCTACATAGACAGTAACCTGCTCAATCCTGACAGAAGCAAATAAATAAATAAATTGAAAGCATCCTTGATTTAAACCACATAGCTTTCCCTAAAATTAAAATCAATCAAATGAGTGTTTATGATAAAAAAATTATCAACAATTTGGGGAAATCCTGGCAGTCAGCTGTGGTGCCTCCACATTAAGGCTGTCTCCTTCACAGCCTCACTCACCTCCTTCATTGATCATGTTCACTAAGATTGCTTCCCTAAAAACATGATCATGAATAGCTTCTGATTTCTAGAAACATCTAGGCTGAGTCAAGAACTTAAAGTTGAGGGTTATTAGATAAAATTTATCACCGCTATTCATGAATGACTAATACAGAAAATAGGAGGCAACTTAATGTTATAAAGCAGCCAGATGTATTAAATATAAAATACAAATAAAAATATAATCATTAAACATAATTTTTAAAAATCACTGGATGTGAGAAATTAGCAGATATATAAAGCTGAACAGAAAATCAGTGACATGGAAGATATGGCTGAAATTATTATCTAGAGTGCAGTCCAGAGAACAAGACTACAAATATTAGAAATTCAAAATGGAGCAGTGCTATGGTCTGAATGTGGCCCCTGATTTCCATGCTGAAACTTAATCATCAGTGTTACACTAGTAGAAGGTGAGGTCACCCAGAGGTGATTAGGTTGGGAAGCTGGAGCCTCATGAATAGGTTGAGGGTTCTTATAAAAGAAGCTCCAGAAGGTCACCTGGTCCTTTCCACCATGTGAAGACATAGCAAGAAGCACCATCCATGAGCCAGGAAGTGACCCACCAGACACTGAATCTGTCATTACTTTGAGCTCAGGAGATCAGTTAAGTTCCAGATCAAAGGTCAGCAGGCCGGAGATGCAATCAGAATTAAGAATTCAGAAAAGGGTGATTCCAATTCAAGGTAGCCAGACAGGAAGTCCACTTTTACTCAGGGTGGGTCAGACTCTGGTTCTATTTAGGTTTTTGACTAATCAGATGAGGTTTCCCACACAAGGGAGAGCAAGCTGCTTTATCCAGCATTCCAGCTTAAAGTTAATATCACTGGAACACACCTTCATAAACATGTCTAGAATAAAACTTCATCAAAAGTTTGGACACCTCATGGCCAGAATCCAGCTGAACAAGAAAATATTACATTGACTATAAATGGTTGACTGAAATGATACTTGGCTGGGAACAGAGTAGTGCCATCAAAGTGCTGTGAATTTAGGTTTCTGTAAGCAGCAAAAATATCTTTTGACACTCCTCTGTCCCTTCTTCTCAGCACTATGTTGTTGGGTCATATCAGTGGTCATCGCCATCTGAAAAGAGAAGCTTCTCTAACCAGAAGTGAGAGTAGCATTAATACGTGAATATGAACATCACACCCTCCAAGGTTCAGGGTCCATTGCGGAAGAGGTGGTGGAAAGAATGTAAGAGCCAAAGAAAGGGTACGACTCCTTACAATGCAACTGTCCATGACCTCACAGTGCCTAGCAATGCCTTCATAAGACCCTCATAATAGGAGAAAAAGATGATGCCGTCAAATTAAAAGAGAAAGTAATGGAGAGAGAAAAGGGATATGATGGAGAGTGGAGTTTTGAAGGGGAATGGGGGGAGTGGAAGGAAATATCATGATTTATTGTCTGTAAGTATAGAAGTTGTTAATAAAAATAAATATCTTTTGAAAATGTAGATGAAAATAAAGATGGTCTATTAAAATCCATCAACATGTAGGCAAAGAATTAGATATGAAGTGGCCCAAGAATAACACAGCTATGTCTTGGGGGCTGTGTTTTCTGACAGTCACCTGTCCTATTTCTTTGTAGGAGAACATCCTCGAAGCTGGAGCCAAGTTCTTTGGACTCTATGGCATTACAGCTTGCCAGAAAATATGAACTAGTGAAAGTGTGCATTCCCCAAAGGCCCCAGATTCATTATAATATCATTTGCATTGTGACTTTTACAGCCCTGGATGGGGCTTTCTAGAGAACCATTGGAAGAAATACACTAAAAAGAAGATTTGCTTCATCATGACTTGGTTGGGAGGGAAGAAGGGTCACCTTACCCCCATGAACATACCACCCACTGAATAAATACCCATGAGAACTTCTTATAAACCCACAGTGCAAACCCAAGGCACTGCTTACCCTGCCTGCTGTGTGGACAGCCCAGTCCGTGCTCTCTTTGGAGCGTAGGCTTTGCTAATAAGCTCCTACGTAAACAGTGCTCCTAAAATCTTTCCTTCAGGAGTCAAGAACCAAAGGGAAAACTTCATCAGTAACAAAGGGATATTTACTGTAGCTGGCAGCTTCAGGTTCACTGAGATGAACTTCCAGACCAGGCACAGTTATGGAGGAAGGGATATTATTTATTGAAGCTTACAGATCCAGGAGAAGTTCCATAATGGCAGAAGAAGCGGCCTGCTCTCCACAGGACCAGTCAAGAGAGCAAAATCCCCCAGCCACACAGCACACAGAGCAAAACTACTGCCAAAAGCCCAGCACACTTTAGGAACTCCTGCTAGGCACATTTGCATATCTTTACAATGGAATCTCAAACCATCACCACACCTTAAGACTGGCCCCCAGTGACCTTGCCTCTAGCAAGGTGATTGCAGATGCAAACTATAACTAATAAAACACTGAATATATTGGGGGACATATATTTAAACTACCACATTTACTTTTTAAAAAAACTATAAAAATGGACCTAGCTTGAACCTGACTAGGATGCCTGCAGCCCTTGCTTACATTCTCAGCCAACATTCTCTGAAGAAGTCAACTGTCATCTTCGACAGGCCCCCATGGCAAGGTATGGATCATGGCACTTTCTGGTCAGCAATACCTAAATAATGATCTGGTACCCTCAATCCAACTGCCCATGAGGCATTGAGTGCTGTCTGGTCCCACTGGTCCCCTTCAGACGAGGCCGCAGGCCCTGACTGAGAGGCAGTGAATATGGTCTCTAGCAAAGCCCTGCCCACATTCCTCATGTACAGAGTCGACCGGGTGACTGCTTGTAGCCAATGTGTTTTGCCATTGTCACTAAGTAGGGGACAAGCAGCTTGACAGGGAGAGCAGTGTCATTTAGGGTGAGCATCACTCGTTCAAGCAAATGTTCCTTAGCAGAAAAACACCGTGATCCTAAACTTACAGGCATGTGAAGTGACAAACTCAAGCTATATAACACAATCAGAATGCTGGGAAATGCAGCAGGAGCACACAAGCCTGGGTCAACCAGAGCACACCGGACCTTTCCTGAGCCTGCGAGTCCCACATTCCTGTGACATATCTAATGACAAAACTGTGTCTGCTATTCCCCATTCCAGTTTCTTTATGTTATTTTAAGTGTACATACCTCTGCCATATGAACTAGCATTTACATGTTATTCTAAATGGATTTGTTTCCCTTTTATGAAACTAAAAGTGGTGTGGAAGTGCTTAATAAACTTCACATGCCAGCCCAAACAGATGTCCTGTACAGCTACCTAGCGGGCCATGATTCCAGAGCCAAGGGGGTGTGGCTCAGAAGAGACCCACGTGAGCTCTGTAAGACTCAGTCTACCACTCTACCCAGAGTGTGGAAAAAATGATGCAGTTTAGTCTGCCCTCATTTTGTTTTTGGTCTTTTTGAGGTGACTTGGAATTCACCATGCAGTCCTAGGCTGGTATCAAACTCATGATGACCCTCCTACCTCTGCCTCACAAGTGCAGGATTAAAGATGTGTGCCACCGAGCCTGGATTCTTCCCTCATTCTTTAAAAAATAATTTAAAAAAAAACTACTATTTATTTGCAAGCAGAGAGGGAGATAGAGACAAGCGATATAGACAGAGAATGGGTATGCCAGGGTCTCTAACTGCTGCAAACTCCAGATGCATGGGCCACTTTGTGCATCTGGCTTTTACATGGGAACTGGTGAATCTGACCTGGGTCTTTAAGCTTCGTGCGCAAGCATCTGAACTGCTAAGCCATCTCTCAAGAGCCCTCTTCCCTCATTTTTTTTTTTTTTTTTGTTTTTTTCTAGGTCGGCTCTAACTCTAGCCCAGGCTGACCTAGAATTCCCTCTGTATTCTCAGGATAGCCTTGAACTCACAGCGATAATCCTACCTCTGCTTCCCAAGTGCTAGGATTAAAGGCATGTGCCACCACGCCTGGCCTCTTCCCTCATTTTTAAATCATCGGTCATAGGTTAAGTGGTCATGATTGAAAATGTCTAAGGCACAGGAACAAGCAATCAGACTAACCCACAGCCACATGTGGGTAAAGTGTTAATTCAGGGGTAGAGCACGTGTTTAGATGCTGAGCATGCACAAGGCCCTGAGCTCAATCCGGAGTACTGCCTGACAAAGGCCTGCTCATGAGGGAGTAACATCTCCTGGAGAATTTGCCCCCAGAGGGGAAACGCCATAACCCTCTGTAGGAGTCTAAGGATCACACTGAGGTGGACTGGCTCGTGTTCCTCCCACTGGGTAAGGACATTAAATCATACAGAAATCAGCCGACCACATACTGATTGGGCATACAAAGTTTTCCTGATGAAGTGCTATATTAATATATAATATATATATTAAAAGTTGCAACAAAGAAAGGAATATACAGTCCAAAACACACACACACACACACACACACACACACTACTTTTACATGTTAAGCACCAATTCTTTGTGTTCAGGCAAAAATTTAGCCATATTCTCCTGCAGGTAAGTCGTCGACAAATTCTAGCCTGAGGGTAGACTTTTTTACTTTGTATTTAATGCTGTTTGAAGATGCCTGCGTGGAACTTATGAAATTCCCAGCATCACAGCAGAGGCTCACGTTTTCCATTTAACCCCTGAGTTCAGTGTCCTCGGCACAGATTGTGCCTGCGCTGCGGGCGGCCCCTCCAGCCTGGAGCTACCTGAACCCAGAGAAGCTCGCGGGGGCTCTTCGGACACTCAAGCCCAGGCGGGTCTCAAATTGGGAATACCCACAACAAACTAGAACACATCCCCAGCCCACAAACACAACTCGTCTGGACAACCGGAAGAAGCAAATGCTTGTGAACCTTCTGGCACAACTTCTGGCACCAGTCAGGATTGCTTTCAAATCCTGGCTTGCCCACCTACTGCTTAGCTTTGGGCAAATTTCTTAACCTTTTGGATTTGTGGTATCCTCATCTGTAACATGGGTGTAATGATGGTTAACATGTCAGAAATATCCTCTGAGAAAATAAGTGATAAAATGCATGCAGTGTTTGACATGGACTCTGGCATCAGAAAGCTTTAATCAATGTTAGGTTCTTTATAAAAACATTTTTATTTGTTTATTTGCAAGCAGAGAGAGATAAAGAGAAGAGTGACAGAGAAATGGGCATACCAGGGCTTCTGGCCACTGCAAATGAACTCCAGATGCATGTGCCACTTTGTGCATCTGGCTTTATGTAGATATTGGGGAATCAAGCCTGGGTTATTAGACTTTTCAAGCAAGTGCCTTAACCGCTGAGCCATCTCTCCAGCCCAAGTTTAAGTCTTAATAATATAATAATTACCACCATCACCCCGCATGTTGTCTAACTGAGCTACCATATCTTGCTTATAAGAGAAAAAAGCACATGACATTTTTACTGTGTCAGAATTCCCCTACATGTCACAAAGCGGATAGTCCAATGCTGGAGGGACCACAAAGATAAACCTGAGTGTTGTATTATATAGACTGGAAACCTGAGTCTCAGGAGGTCAAGGAGATTGTTCCCGTACACACAGCAAGGTCAGGCGGAGTCTGACAGACAATTAGCAGGACCACGTTACCCAAAGCAGAGTCAGCAGGGATGCCATGAAGTTAATTCAAATAATTCACTCCTAAAGTTAATATATTTTTAGGACTGATAAAGCCCGTGTAATGGGGAGTGCTCAGAAATCCACATCTACTTGGCATTCTCAGAAGCGTCCTTGGGCTTCTTCAAGATTCGCAGCCTATAGCTTTTGGCAGTCCCCAAAGAGGGAGCTCTTTCCACTAACAAAATACAAAATGCAAAATTAATAAAAAGACCCTTTGAAACTGACAAATGTGCCTCAGGCAAACTATCTGCCCAGCAGCTGGTTAAAATTTAATCAGATTTTTTTTTTTTTTTTTTTAATTTTCAGGCCTGTACATCTTTTGTACAGAGCTCCCCAGTCTGAGTGTGGTCAAAGTCTGTCCAACAAGAAATAATAGCCAAAGCATTTTAATTTTGCAAATAAGCAATGGGTGCGTTCAATGGTTCTGCTGCATTCAAGAAACAAATTGCCTGGGTCTCAACAAAGCTGAGTAATTCTTTAATAATTCTATTCTTTCTCTTAGAAAACCCAAATTGGCAACTATCCTCTGTGCAGTGAATCTTAACATCGATTTAAGCTTTTGAATTACATTGTGTCTCCCCACCCCCGCCCCAGACTTGATGGAACCATCCGTAGACAGAGAAGTGAGAGGACAAGAGGGGAGGTGAGAATGCATTGACTAATGCCGTGATGGGATTTGTATAAAAATCTCCCTTAGGAACTTCATGGGGTAGAGAGCTGCTCCTGGGACATGAGAGATTTTCACCTCTTCACCAGTCAGAAGCCCCCAATCAGGAGAACTAGACTACAAGATGTAGCCCCCATTTGATTTGTTTTACCAAGTCTCCTTCAGCGAAGGAGCATAAAGACTGCAGTGACTCCCACGTAAACAACCACGCACGGTGGAACTGGTCCTCCAAGCAGCGAGTTACACGGGCCCGCGCTGCCTTCCATCAGCAGCAATGATCACTCCTCCTGTCTCAGACGTGGTTGTTTCTAAAGGAGCAGTGTGGAGGTTGGCTAGGGAGCTGAGTAAGAGGAGATCCTTCTGTCGGGTGACTTTGAACCTGAAACACCAAGGCCTTGGCACTGAATTCCTGGAGTAAGCCAGGTGTGAGGGCTGGGGGGAAAGTAGGAGGCGAAAGATGAAGTCAGAGTAGAAATTCGTTCGAGGTGCTTCTTAGATGTGGGCACACGTCTCTCATCTCAGCACAATGGGGGATTGCTTGTAAGGACTTTGTCCTATTGGAAGATTCTAGGCTCTTCTGGTGTGTCTTTATCTATATCCCATGATGCCTCATTTTGAGATACTGTCTGGCGACTTTCCGAATAAGGGAGGAGTAGTGCTCACAGTGCTTGGCTGTCACCATTGTGGAGAAGGGAAGGCTAGTGTGTGTGTTGGGGGGGGGGGGGAGACTCAGCACTGTCTCTCTCTTCTTTCCATATACCAGGGACTTTGCCAAAACAATTGACTTTGCCTCTTTAATGTTCATTTTCCTTATTATAAATTGAAATAATTATACCCAACTGCCAGATTGTTGGAGATTTGAAAAAAATATTTATTAGGCTGGAGAAATGGCTTAGCAGTTGAGGTACTTGTCTGTGAAGCCTAAGGATCCAGGTTTTATTTCCTAGTACTCATGTAAGCCAGATGCACAAGGTGGCACATGCCTCTGGAGTTCATTTGCAATGGCTAGAGGCATGCTCATTCTCTCTCTCTCTCTCTCTCTCTCTCTCTCTCTTTCTCTCTCTCTCTCTCTTGCCTCTTTCTCTCTATCAAATAAATAAATAAAGTTTTAAAATATTTATTTTCATTTGAGAGAGAGGAGAGAGAGAATAGACACACCAGGGTTTCCTGCTGCTGCAAATGAACTCCAGGTGCATGCACCACCTAGTGTATTTGGCTTTACATATGTACTGGGGAGTTGCACCCAGGCTGTCAGGCTGTGCATACAAGCACTTTTAACTGCTGAGCCACTCTCCCTAGCCCAAGATTGAAGTTTTTAATGGCTAGAAGATGCATAGCACATGGCCTATCATAGCTAGTTTCTTATACACATACATATGTATGTACTGACTACACACCCAGGAGCTCTGGTCATTGTTCCAGCAGAATCCTATTCACTCACTTACTGCCCTGATTTCAATTCCTTGGCTCCCATTAGCCTCACCTAGCTTGGAAAGCCCAGTTACCATTTCTCCCTTCATGCCCTGATTCTGCTCCTGGCTTCTAAAGACTTACGTATTAGATCTTTGGGAAGTAGAGGAACTTAAAAGTGATAAAAAGAATCGCCAGCCCTTCTTTAGTGCTGAATTTGCAATAAACTGTTGTAAGACGTTCATCTATGAAGTCTCTAGACAAATACACAAGCTAGCTACTACTTTATCTCTATTTTGCAAAGGCGGAAACTGAAAAAAAAAAATGACTTGCCAGAGGTCAAACAGTAAAGCTAGGACTTGAACTCAGCTGACCTTCAAAGTTTTTGTTTTTTGTTTTTTGTTTTGTTTTTTTTTGTTGTTGTTGTTTTTTGTTTTTTTAAGGTTAGAATTAAGCCTGGAGCTAAGCTGTAGTGTTTGGATATGTGCATTAGTGGAGAATTTAACAGTGTTAACTACTGGATGGGTGTGTAACTGGTGTGTTTATAAAAAATATTTTACATTTATTTATTTATTTATTTATTTATTTATTTATTTATTTATTTATTTGATGGGGGGGTGAGAATGGGTGCCCCAGAGCTTCCAGCCACTGCAAATGAACTCCAGACACATGCTCTCCCTTGTGCATCTGGCTAACGTGGATCCTAGGGAATTGAACCTGGGTCCTTTGGCTTTGCAGGCAAACACCTTAACTGCTATGCCATCCTTCCAGCCCTAACTGGTGTGTTTTATGCATTTAATTTGTTTACCAAGACCTTGGGAAGTAGGTGACACTATTAATTTCATTTTCAGAGTAGAACATCAAAGCTGAGGTAGGTTCCGTGGTTTATTTCGAGCCTATCTGACTACAGAGCTCCCTGTTGGGCTGAGCTTGGGATACTGCATACGGACGCACACGTCATCTCAGAGCTCCTCCCGATGCTCAGATGCTATCGTCTGGATATCAATGAGCAGTTCATCTTCAAAGAGCTTCATTCTGGAAACAGTCACCCTCAGTTTGACGTCAGCTACTAGAAATTTCCTAAGACTGGTTGGCTCTGCCCTCTTCTCTTGACTGTAGCCATGCATGCCCCAAATACGCTTGGTTTTGCACATTTTTAAGATATCTGTGTTAGGACATCCATTCTTGCCTTAAAGTAAATCATATGTAACAGAAATTTACAAGTTAATTTTAATGAAATTAAATATTTAAGTTTGTTAAAATGCTCCTGTAATTTTCTTTGTGGGAAAAATTTGCCATTGTTTTGTTCTGTTATGTTAAAATTTCTGTCTGCTGTGTTTTACAGGGTCTCACTATTTAGCCAACGCTGGTTTGGTACTTAATTAAGTAGCCAATGCTGGCCTCAAACTCCTGATGCTTCTCAAGGGCTGGGATGGTAAACATACATCATTATACTTGTAGAAATGCTGATTTTTAAAGAAACATGGTATTCAGATTCTCTATTTCTCCTAGTGTCAGTTTATGTCCACTCTATATTTCTTAAGGAAACTGAGTTCCTTGAGAACTCTATGCTGTTGACTTTATGGGCATAAAATTACCCACAATACAGGCTTTTAGTCTCTCTTCTAATGTCTGTAGGATCAAAACCATAATTGCTTCCTTTGTTATCAATATTAGTAATCTGCATATTATGTTGGTCAGTCTCTCCGTGGTTTATCAATTTTATTAATCTCTTCCTAAAACCAATGCTGACATTATTGCGTCACTATTTTGTCTGTGATGTCATTGATTCCACTTTTTTTTTTTGAGAGAGAGAGACAGAGAGAGAGGGAGAGGAAGACAGATAGAGATGGGTGCACCAGCAACCTCTCAGCTGCTATGAATGAAATCCAGATGTGTGCGCCCCCTTGTGGTCAAGTGAGGCATTGCACCCCCTTGTGTCACTTTACATCTGACTAAACGTGGGACCTGGAGATTGGAACCGGGTTCTTAGGCTTAGCAGGCAGGCACCTTAGCCGCTAAGCCATCTCTCCAGCCCTGATTCCACTTTTATCATTATTATACTGTTCCCATTCACTTTGAATTTATTTTATTCTTGGCACTGATTTTTAAACTTCCTTTTTTTTCTCTAAAGTAAGCACTCAAGGGTAGAAATTTCCCCTAAGTGCAGCTTTAGCTGTACTCTGGAACTTCTGCCATGTTAAACAATCATTCAGTTTCAATTATTTTCCATTTTCCTTTATGTTATCTTATTTGACTTATCATTTGTTTACATGTATCTTACTTTCCAAATGTTTAAGGATTTCCAAGCTATCTAATTGTTACTGGATTCTAAATTACTATTGTATGGTCATAAGCAAACTGCTTGAAACTGCATTCATTCAAAATGTATTAAGACTTGGGCTAGAGAGATGGCTTAGCAGTTAAGGCATTTGCCTGCAAAGCCAAAGGATCCCAGTTCGATTCTCCAGGACCCATGTAAGCCAGATGCACAAGGGGGCACATATATCTAGAGTTCATTTGCAGTGGCTGGAGGCCCTGGCATGCCCATTCTATCTCTCCATCTCTCTCTCTGCCTTTTTCTTTCAAATAAATAAATAAATAAATAAATAAATAAATAAATAAATAAAAATATATTTTTAAAAAGGTATTAAGAACCAAGCATGGTGGCACACACCTTTAATCCCAGCACTTGGGAGGCAGAAGTAGGAGGATTGCAGTGAGTTCAATGCTACCCTGAGGCTACATAGTGAATTCCAGGTCAGCCTGAGCTAGAGTGAGACCCTACCTTGAAACTCCACCCCCCAAAAGATTAAGATATTAAGACTTGTTTTATGGCCTGGTTGTCTACCTCAGTCAAGGCTACACGTACAATTAAAAAAGACATCTATCCTGCAGTGGTGGGGTACAGTCCCTTTCACAATCAGTTACGTCAGGTTAGCTGACATCTTCTATATCCTTACCAAAGTTTTTTCCCCACGTGGCATCTGTGACTGAAAGTGTTGTAAATCCCCAAAATGTGGTTTTATCTAATTTTCGCTTCAGCCATACATGAGTTTGCTCCACATATTTCAAAGCAGCCTCATGTGGTACATGCCCATGGAGTATTATTGAATCAATCCTTTTATCCTCAAGAAATATCCCTCTTGATATCTACACTATCCCTACACTCAAGTCTAGCTTGCCTGGTATTAATACAGCTAGTGTTCGGCTTTCTCACGCTCATTCTTTGAAAGGTGTGTCTTTTCCCTCCTTTCACTTTCAGTCTACCTGTGGCCTTTATTTGCAAAGGGAGCAGCCAATGTAACAATGTGATGTTTGTGCCAAAATGAAAACTAGAACAAGAGCGGCCTCTGTAAGCTGTCTCTCATGACCCTGCCCAGCCACCGTCCCTGAAGAAAACTACTAATCCGACTGCTCATGCCATAAGGTCACCTTGCCTGTGTTTGAGGCTTCCATAAGTAAAACGTACACTGTAATCTCCTTCAACATTCCATGAGTGGGGTTCATTCATTTAATAAATGTTTCGGTCATTTATTCACTAATAATGCTGCATCCATCCTGAGAGAAATAACACCATCATGTAGTTTTCAGCTCTTCTCACAATGTGCTTTTGGCGTGCTTCCAGATTTTGACTACAGGGAAGAGAATCATAAACATATTTCCTCTCACCTTTAGTATGGAAAATGTATATACTTCTGTCAGTTATCACGGAAGCCCCATTCACAATCATTCATATATATATATATATATATATATATATATATATATATATATATATAAATATAAATTTTGGGGGGTGCTTTTGTGAAAGAGTCTTACAGGTACTATTATTTCTTCAAGCCTATGAAGGAAGTTCAAGGATTCTAGCTCACATGGGTAGTGGCTGAAGTTCAGGTAGCAAGAGGTCCCCATTAGACCATCTTCATAGCCTCATGTGTTTGTGATTAAGCCTGATACTTGATCCCCAGCTGGTGGGGGTTTTGGAAGGCAGAGCCTTGCTGGAAGAGGTGTGTTATTGGGGGTGGTCCTTGGAATGTTATAATCTGCCAGGGCTAGCTAACTCATGCTTGCTGTGATAGGTGTAATGCACCAGCTGTTGACTGCGTCGTGCTTGCCCCATCGTGATAAAACTTCCCCTCAAAACCGTAAGTCAGCAATCAATCCTTTCCTTCCATACGCTGCTTGGGGTTGGGTGTTTTGTTTCAGCAACAAGAAGATACTGGGAACACAGCCTCGTCTCCTGATTTACCAAAAACATCACAACAGTGTGTAATGTCCAGAGTTCAAACGCACTGGGATGGTTTGAGTATGAACGATCACACATGGCCTCATGTGTTTATGATTAAGCTTCCCACTTAGTTCCCAGCAGTCCACCTGTCAGAGGTGGAGCTTTGCTGTCGACGGTGTGTGGATAGCGGAGGACCTTGGGGTGGCTTAGTCCAGCCCACCAGGTATTGATTGCCTGCGGGGTCTTACTTTCCCTGTCGGACGCTGATGAAGATGGGAGCTGCTTGTCGTATTCTTTTCCACCATCTTGAATGACGTGAGTTTAGCAATGGCAGAGCTGCCAAGCATGGGTCTGGTCTGCCTGGAGGTGATACTATCCAGCCCTGGCTCCCTGGCTGCTTTCCAGGGTTCTCGTGGGTTTGCTTCTGTTCTGTGCTGGGTTGTAAAATTCACAGGAAGCCCTCTCCTCAGACTCCCTGTTTTCCTCCTCTAGTGTCTCTCCCCCACCCCTCCTTCCCTGTTCCCCTACTTCCATGCCAAGAAAAGGGGAGTGTGAAATTCTGCCCAGCTGCTGACTATACTACACTACACATATCAGATGTCACTAGATTGGGAAATTGGTCCATGGAGACCTACAAGTCTGTAGAACATTTCTAGCCTGGGACTGGAGACTGCAGTTTGCAACCACATCTCCCATTGGTTCCTGGAACAGACACACTGCTTCCCATCCTCCAGTGACACAGCCCCCCTCCGTGACTGCCACATACTTCTTTCACACACTCCTTTCTTGAATAGCTCACCACGTGCTTCTCCAGCTCTACTTAAACAGCTCACCTTGGCCGTACACACACACCTACCTTTGTGCTTGAAACATTACATAAGTGGGTTCAGGAAATAAAAGTAAGAAAACATATTCTTAATTTTCTTTTAAAAACATTTCTTTTGTTGGGAGTAAGCAGTTGAGGCCATGTAAGGGAAGGGTAAAAGCAATCTCTCTGACAGGTGATGGTAGATACTTATATATGATCAGAATGGCTTTTATGCACCCATCTAGATTAGAGCTAATTGGAAAGTGCTGATAGATGAAGTGAGCACATACTTTGTAAGGCATTGTCAAATTTAAAATGAAGACTCCTTGATAACAAATTTTTATGCATTTAAAGATAGTGACAACAGGGCATAAACCAAACAACAGAGCTCTGTGGTCAGTGTAGGTTACTCATTCTAGATGCTTCTTCAAGAAGGGAAAATGAAATATATCAGGCAGCTGCCTGTTGAGGGAGATTCCATGAGCTGAGAATAGGATTGAATCTCAGAGGTATAAAGAGAAATCTAGGCAGACATCAACAATAAAATGAGACAACTCTTACTACTTCTAATGATAAAAAAATAAAATAAAAATAAAAGATGCTGGGTAGAAAAAGGCCAGGAATTGTTTTCACAATTCAGCAGTGAATCCAGTTTGCATAACATATTAGTCAGGGCTGTCTCGGGAAACAGAGCTCGTTGATGCTTATGAAGAAAAAAAAATCTATTTTACAGAATTGATTCACACAATACCAAGTTCAAACTATGCAGAGCAGATCCCACGGGCTAGAGACTCACACACGAGTTAGTGTGGAGGCTCGAGCCTGAAGGAGGTCTGCAGCCAGACTTCCCTTCTCGGTTGAGCGTTGGTCTTTTTCTGACTAGATGGGACCCACCCACTAGCTTCATTGAAAGCAGTCTGCTTTATGGAGTCTCCTGATTAAAATATTAATCTCAAGGCTGGGAGGGGGGTGACTCTGGTTAAGGGTGACTTCCTCATAAGCCTGTGAACCCAAGTTTGGACGCCAGCACCCACATAAAAGCTAGGCACAGAGTGCTGCATACATCTGTAATCTCAGTGCAATGACGGGAGGTGGGGCCAGGAGAATCCTGAGGCTTGATGGCCAGCTACACTGGCCTTCCCGTCAGCGAGCAACAAGAGAGACTCTGTGTCAAACAAGGTGGAGGAAGAGGACCAACACCACAGGGTTGTCCTCTGATTGTCACATGCACACCATGGCACAAGTGTGTCCATACACAAGAGAGAGAGAGAGAGAAATAAAAAATAAAATGTGGGCTGGAGAGATGGCTTAGGGGTTAAGTCGCCTTTCTCCTAAGCCTAAGAACGCTGGTTCCAATCTCCAGCGGTTCCAATCTCCAGGTCCCACGTTTAGCCAGATGCAAAGTGACACAAGGGTGCAATGCCACACTTTACCACAAGGGGGAGCATACATCTTGATTTCGTTCTCAGCAGCTGAGAGGCTGCTGGCGCGCCCATCTCTGTCTTCCTCTCTCTCTGTCTCTCTATGTGTCTCTCTCCAAAAAATAAATAAATAAATAAATATATTTAAAAAATAATAAAATGTTAATCTAATATTTCCGCAAAATCCCTTCCCAGTGACAACTAGACTTGTGTTTGGTGAAACACCTGGGTCACTGGCCATGTTTACAGGTAAAATCTAGCTCACATACAAAATTAAGCATTACATATAATCATAACAAAATAACAAACTGGAATATTGAGCTCGCTGCCCATATGACAAGGTCAACTGGAAGGTTATGGGGCCATGGAAGCATATGTATGAGTGGTGGTGAGCTGGGGGGGTGCGGGAACCCCGGAGTTCAGAAGTCAACCTCAACATAGAGCGGATTTGAGGCGACCTGGGCTATATGAGACTGTTACAAATGCACAGGAAATTCAACCGTAAAAGCACAGGAATTAACCAAACGCTGGAGTGGATTGAGCTCTAAGGAGCTTAGAGAAAGTTTACCAAGGACTGCCTGAGAGACAGGGAAAAGCCCCAGAGGAGAACTCCCCACACAGAGCAAGATGAGGCACGAGGAGCACAGAACCCGGGGGACACGGCCAGGCAGGTGAACTCCACTTTGTTCCCACAAGTCGCCCTGATATCTTCCTCCCGCGGAGCTGCTTTCCTTCATCTGAATTCCTACAGCCCGTGATGTCACTCCCACATCCAGAGGATCGCTGCTAATTGAATCTTCTCCCCTTGACATGGTCCCGAGTGTGACAGGTCAGTCCTCTGTCTGGTGCTAATCATAGCTATAGCTACTATTTGTTGAACATCTGTTTCCTTTTGTTTTTTTCCTGGCCCTGGGCTAGTGCCCTGGATACAGATCACTTTACTCTAATAGCTCCCTGTGAGCAAGGTGTTGTTATTATCTCGGCTTTATGGGTCCGGAACTCAAGGCTTCGAGAGTGGAAATGATTTGCTGGCTGGGAAGCAACAGAGAATTCAAAATCAAGGGCACTGGAGAGATGTTTCAGTGGACAAGGCACTTGCTATGCAAACACGATGACCGGAGTTTAGATCCCCAGCACCCACATGAAAGCTGGAGAAATAGGGTGTGTCTGTCATCCCAGCCTGTCTATGGTGAGACGGGAGGCAGAAACAGGGAAATCTGAAGGTCGCCAGCCAGCTAGCCTGGCAAATACAGTAGCGAACTACAAAGTCACCCTGCCTCTTACAAGGTGGAAGGTGCCGGTCGAGATCTGAAGGTATTTTCCAGTCTCCTCAGGCACATACCCTGCCCTCCTCCCCCACATCACACACGCACAAATTCAAAGTCAAATCCAAAGCCCATGCTATTGACCCTCCGAACATACTATAGCAGGCAGCTTCAGGTCACTGAGACAAACTTCCAGACCAGGTACAGTTATGGAGGAAGAGAGTAGTTATTGAAGATAGAGGGGAAGTTCCATAACGGCAGAAGAAGCAGGCCCACTTTCACAGGTCCAAGCAGAAAGAGAGAGAGGGAAAGCCACAAGCCAAAACCCAAAAGCCATTCCACAAACAAACATTCTTCAGAACTCCAGGCAGAACTCAGGCACTTTGTATATATTTAGACTGGAATTCCAAATCCACCCCCACACCATAGGGCTGGACCCTAAGATCCGCCCAGTGACACCTCTCCCACTCAGCTGGCTGCAGATCTAAATTACAAAGCATAATAAAATCCTGGATATATCAGGGGGCATCCATTTAAAGATACCCTTCCCCACTACCTTAAGCGTCCTGTTGTATTCCCTAAAACACGAAGTAAGGCCATGGAAAGAGGTAGTTGAGTGGGACTGGGAAACACACAGAGAAAAAGCAGCCCATTATTTGGAAGGTGTCTTGCTGCTCCCTTGAAAAAGCAAGGGGAGCCATCCAAGCTGTCACAGTGAGAGAACATAGCTCTCCTGACCCTGCATGTACATCTGATGACAGCTCACTGTGTATAAACACTTGTCAGGTTTAAATCAATCTTGCTTCCTGACACCTTATTCTAAAACAGTAATTATGTGTTCATATTTGAGCATGCTGTCCTAGGTAAATTATCTGTCTCCACCCTCCTCTCCAAGTTTTAATTTTTTAATATCAATGAAGGTCTTTTTCAAAAGAACTCACAGCGGGGGACACACACAGTGAGGCTAAAACAAAGAAAATGCCTCTGTAGAAAGTGGGAGAAAGCAGCAGGGCAGGGAGTTGGTACCAACCCTGGTGGCAGCCAGAGGACATGGACAGTCCAGGTCTCTAAAACCAAACCAGCCAGCCAGCTGACCTCAGTAGGAGAGCAAGGTCTAGCAGTGTAGATTGCCTGGCCAGATCAAATGCAGTGATACGGCCAATTCTAGTAAGAAGAGATGTGTTTCTTTGGAGAGGAGCAAGAAGTAGGTGCTCAGAGATGGTCAAATTCCCAAGGACTTACACATTCGGGACCTGCCTATTACTGTGTAGCTCTCTTTTTAAAATATCTAAAAATTTTATTTATTTTCAAGCAGAGAGAACGGGCACAGCAGGGCCTCCACCCACTGCAAACGAACTCCAGATGCATGCGCCACCTTGTGCATGTGGCTTTATGTGCGTACTGGGCAATCAAACCTGGGTCCTTTGGTTTTGCCAGCAAGTGGCTCAACTGCTCCAGCCTCGGTGTAGCTCTCTCAGTCCATTTGCACTGTTGTAGCGAAATGCCTGAGACCAGAGAATTTGTAAAAAAGAGAACTGATTTGCTCCCAGTTTTGGAGCCCGGGAGACCTAAGATAATCAAGTGTATTGGTCAGGGTTCTCTAGAGGAACAGAACGGGTAGAATGAATTGCATTAAAAGGGAATTTATTGGATTAGCTTACAACAGTCCAGCAATAGCAGGTTGCAGGTCCGAGAGTCAAGGAACCCCATAGCTGCTCAGTCCATGAGGCTGGAGGCCTCAGCAGTCCCAATTAGGCACTGAAGGCCTGGAGGCTTCCTGGAGAGACGCTGCTCTTCAGTCCACCCTGGTCTTCAGTCCACACTGGAAAGCAGCAAACAGCAAGCAGCGAGCACCAAGCACCAAGCGGCAAGCACCAAGCAGCAAGCACCAAGCACCAAGTGGCAAGCACCAAGTGGCATGCACCAAGCAGCAAGCACCAAGTGTCAAGCACCAAGCTCCAAGCACCAAGCAGCGAGCAGCACCGGCACCAGGTGGGAGGAGAGAGAGCCTTTCTTCCCAGAGCTTCTTTTTATCAACCAGCCCCCTCCTCCGAGAGGGACCGCCCACTCTGGGCTGCCCACTCTGGGGGAAGGGCTCACCCTGAGGGAAGGATTCTTCCTTTAGTTAATCCTTCCTAGAGGCAGCCTCAGAGACACACTTATGAGGAATGTCTGTGGATTCCTAAACAAATCAAGTTGACACAAACTTAACCATCACATCAAGGTAATCCAGGTATCAGCATGAGGTGCCTGATGCGGCTGCTCCCGGGGCTTCGTGGTGTCATCTTGTCCCTTGGAAGGGACATTGCAGGGGAGAAAGAGCAGGAGGCCTTTTCCAATAACCTGTCACCCTCTCATAAAGGAACTATCCAATGTCGCGGGCTTGGTCACCTCCCAAAGGCCAACTCTAATGCTGTTGCAATAGAAACTTAGTTTTGACGTGAACTTTGGTGACCCCATGCTAAGTAGTGGTGGATTGAATAAAACAATGTCACACGTAGCCTCATTTGTTTGGGATTAAGCCTCATGCTAAGGTCCCAGTGGGTGGAGCCTTGGGACGTGGAGCCTTGCTGGAAGAAGTGTGCGCTGGGCCAGGCCTTGGGCTGTTATAGATCAGCCGTGCTGACCACACAGTGCTCACTGTCTCTGCTTCCAGCCCACTGATGTGGACATGTGATGTTCTGCTGTCTGTTCCTGCCATGTTTTTCCCACTGTGATGGAACTTTGCCCTCAAACTGGAAACAACTGGAAACCAAGCCTTTCCTTCCATAAGCTATTTCTGTTAGGTGTTTGTCCCAGCAACGAGGAGGTGACTGCTACAAGGGCCCATGAATAAGACAGGTCAACGATGCAGTCTTGTCTTCTTCCCATCCCTCCAGACGCTGGATCAGGAGGATGAGTATTCTCTTGTCTCTTGACAAGGTGCCAGTACTTCTGATCGGATCTGAGTTTGAATCTCGGTTTTCCATGCTGTGTGTTCACAGGCAAACATTCGAACTTTCTGAACTATGGAAGATGAAATACTGTGCCCGAGAGGCTGTGTTTAATTTAATGTTACATAACTCTAAACAAGTTTTATAAAATACCTAGGTACTAGTTTCTTGAGCTGCAGAGCTGTGATATTAATGGTATCTTGTAGGGACATTGTGAGGAATAAATGTTAGTCATGTAAATGGCATACCATAGCATCTACCGCAAACCACAGAATAGCCCTTGTTTTTTGGGAGGTAAATGATGATTGAAATAGACAAGGATATATTTGAAACTCTTACCTCAGTAACTGTCAATTTAATTTTCCTCTATCTAGGTAAATGCATGTGTAATCATGGATTTGAGACATCCACGTGAGCTCTGTGAGGAGGGTTTGCTTAGTGGAAAGGAAGGCTATGTGACATTGGCCACTAGAGTTCTGTCCTTGGCATAAAGGGCCAAAATGGAAGGGAATGAAGCTAACAAACAAAAGAAGTGTGGTGGGACTGACTGATCAACAGTTACATAATCTGGGTGAGAGCAAGGGCAAATGCCCAAGCTGAAGACAGAACCCAGGAGATAAGGAAATGGTTACACATCTGTTTAGCATCACATCAGCATGCTGGAGGATTCTCAGAGGATAGGTGGACAGATTTTTAAGAGTCACACAGCAGCTGTCTTCTTTTTTAATGGGGTTCAATGCACAGCCTCATCACAAGGTAGAAGGAAATGTCAACCAATTTTCCTCTCTTCAAAAGGACAATCAGATGAAAACAGTTTGAAAGACTGTAGAGGTGGCTCCAGGTTTGACTTAGTCATTGAAAACACATAGGCTCGGGCTCCTGACCAAACTGGGCAAGATCAGAATAGACTCTCACAGAATTCTGCATATCTGAACCCCAGGATTCATGCACACAACTTGTCAGTAGTGTCTTACAATAAATTAGGTGCTCTACAAGACAAGGGGAAAGTGGTAGGTCTTGGGATTTGTGGTACTCTTTCATGGTGAACCCAGAGTCCTAGACTGACCCTAACCAAGAAGTGGATCTTTAAGCGTTTGAGCTCTCCTACCCACAGCTAGAGCACACGTCTAATCCTCCTCCTTTCCTCCATGTCCTGTGGGTGTGGCCCCATCCACACTTACAATGGACTCCTGCCTCTCTGCTCTGGTTTGATGATTGGAACACTGATATTCTTGGGAGTGAGGAGCTGGCTCAGTGGGTAAAGTGTTTGCTGCACAAGGGTGAGGACTTGAGCTCATATCCCCAGCAACTGCACACAATGCCAGGTGTGATGGCAGGCACTTGCAATGCCAGCCCTGGGGAAATGGAGACAGAGGATCCCCAGAGCTTGCTGGCTAGTTTGTTTAGTCAAGTCAATGAATTCCAGTTTCACTGAGAAAACCAAGTCATAAGAAAAGGTGGAGGGGCAGTAGAGGAAGAACACACATGGGCATGTACATGCACTCACACAAGTACATGCACATTTTCTCAAACAAGGACAGATAGCCTTTACTTTCAGCATTAAAAAGATGAGTGAGGCAAAGGGCTCCTGCTGCCCCAGCCATGCAGATAAGTACAGGACAGAGAGATAGATGCACAAGTCCCTAGAGACACAACCCCTGCTCTGTTCTCGCCCTTGCTTCACCAGGCCCTGGCTTCCAACACTGGTGTTGTTCTTACTTTGAACCACTCTCAGGATCCAGACCCCTCAGCCCCCTTTATTTTACTCCACTCCCCATTTCTGGCCTGGATACCTGACCCCACTTTCAGCTCTGCCTGTCCCCCCAGATGTGGTTTTAGCACTGGCTCGGGGCTTCCAGTTGGCTTCTCCAACCAGATGGTTTCTTAGGCTCTCTTTCTTTCACTGCTGCAAGCTGCCATAGACGAGAACTGCTTGGATCTCCACTCCCCAGTTCCACATTCTGTTCTCAGCATCACGAGGACCCATGGGTGAGCCCCTCCCACATGTCGGATGCATACAAAAGTCAAAATTCTGGGATCTACTCCAGACCCATTGATCCAGAAGCACTAAGGTTTGTAGACCTACTCTACAAGCTCAAGCTCACAGCATTGGAAAACCAGAGCCTTACCCTGTACCTCAATGACTCCTAATCCAGACCCCAAATGAAGCATGGGAGTGCAGAGGACCTGGTCCTGTGTGATCCATTCAAATGTCCAGTTATGCACAGTCATTAGTGCCTGGGCTTCTCAGATAGCTTTCTACAGAGTCAAAGCCCATCTTCAACACACTTCCTGCTGTTTCTCTGCTTCCCTCATCTTCCAGCAACATTGGCACCTGTTTGTAGCATGCTTCTTCCAGAGAACTCTGTGGTCCCTCCTCTCACCCCAGTCCATTTTCAAATGTCACTTCATTAGTGAAGCCTTGAATGATAAACACATAGAAAACAGAGTGCAGGCCCACTCTGCTCCTAGGTTCTTTTTAAGATTAATATATCTTCTCTCTCTCTCTTTCTCTGTGAGTGTGTGTGCGCGCTTATGCGCATGTACATATGCCAGGGTGTCCTGGTGCTACAAATGAATGTCAGACACATTCACCACTTTGGGTCAAATGTCACATGGGTGCTGGGGAATTGCACGCAGGATTGAACCCAGGCTGGCAGGGTTTGCAAGCCAGTGTTTTTAACCACTCCTTGGCAAAGAAGGCTTCTGATGAAGTACAAGGAGCAGGCTGCAGAGCCTAGGGAATTTGCCCTCAAAACAAACTGCTTGCAAGATATGGAAGATCCCAGAATGTCCTGAGTCAAGGGCAAACACAGATGCGCACTCAAGCCCTCCTCTTCCTTCCTGTCTTCCGTCCTATCACTGATCTATCTGGGTGAGCCACCGCTCAATCAGGGCCCCAGCTAAGCCTGGAAGAGCCACTGCTGTGTGTAGACCCAGCTTCACTCTGCTGCCACTGTCAGGATCTCAGACAGCAGAAAGCGCAGAGCTTCTCCCCGATCCATGGCGACCTTCAAAGAAACTTCAAATACTAACACCACAGGTGGGGTGGGCTCCATGATGCTTGCATTCATTCATCCATTCATTCATTCACTCACTTGACATCTGTTTATGGAGTCTTGGGCACTGGATATACAACACTGGCCAAAGCCTCATTCCTCATTGTGATGGTCGCTCTGGCTTGTCAACTTGACAGGATTTAGAATCATTGTGAAAACAATTCTCTGAGCATTGTAAGTGAGTTTCTAGGTTAAGTGAGTTGAGGTTGAAAGACCCTCCCTAAATGTCAGCAGTACGATTCTATGTCCTAGACTGCAAAAAGAGGAGCGAGCTAGGTGAGCACCAGAATTCATCACTCTCTTCTTCCTGACTGGAGACTCAATGACATATGATGACTAGCTGCTTCGTAGTCCACTATGCCCTCCCCAATATGATGGACTGTGGTTCTTTGAACTAGAAGCTGAAATCTGTATTTCTTTCCTTAAGTTGCTTCTGGTCAGGAATTTGGTCACAGCAATTATAAACGAATACAGAAAAGTGGTGCCTAGAAGTGAGGCTGTTGCTGTGATAAATCTAACCATGAAGTTCATAGGCATCTGGAACCATTTTGTCGGGAAGAATTAGGAAATGTTTGGAATGTTGGCCTTGAAAAGGCCTTGAAGTAAGCATGGCTTCATGGGAAATAGCGGTGAGAGCTTATAAGACTAGAATGCCAACATGTCAATAGTGGAGACCTGCCTCGTGAGGTTTCAGAGGGGAACAAGGATTCTATCAGGAACTGGGCTACATGTAGTTCCTATGAATGCCATCGAAGAAACTGGCTGCATTCTGCCTGTATCCTGAGAACTTCAGTGATGCTGAGCTCACAAGTAATGGACTATATACTGCTAGACAGTGGAAGTCTCAAGACAGGGACAGCATGTGGGCTTGTGCCAAGAAAGCAGCTATAGTGGTAAAGACATCAGCCCCATTGAAGAGCAACCTCCTGCACTCAACTGGGACAAGAGCAAAGGTGTCCCAAGAGCAAAACCCCACCAACCAGAGGCTCAACTTTGCAAATCCAAGTTTACTTGAAGAAAGAAACACTAAACTGGCCGGGAGCATTCCCTGCTTAAACGTAACTGTCAAAGTTAGCCTGAAAGGACTAGAGACATCCAAATCTGTGGTCCAAGGGCTCAGACTTCATCCTAAACTGGCAGGACTTGCCGGTGCCATTCATGTGGTAATGGCTTTGAAGGAATTAGTGATGCAAGATTAAGAGGTCGTGGAGGAAATGCATGGCAGGGATCATAGTTAGTTAGTTACTGTCTCATTGCTGGTACAAAGCACCTGACCCAAGCAGCTGATGGGAGGAAAGTTATTACTTTGGCTTACTGTCTCAAGGAAAGCTCCATGATGACAGAGGAAAGCATGGCACGAGCAAATGCTGGGTATCACCTCTGCCTCATCAGGCAGAAAACAGCTGCAGGAGAGTGAGCCAAACTCTATCAAGGGGTAGCTGCTGTAACACCCCCAAATCCAAATCCACCCTCAACCACTCACCTCCTCAAGCAAGGCTCCTCCTCTAAAGTTGCTATAACCTTGGGAATGAACCTTCAAAACATGAACTTATGGGGTACATCTGATTCAAGCCACTACAGTAGGATTGAAGTCCCTGCAAAGAGCCCCTGAGAGGCCAATGCATGAAGCTGTGAAAGTGAACTCTAAGTTGCAGAGGCACCCTCAAGATGTTGGAGATGTCAGGACCATAAGGCATCTGCCTAGGAAGGTGTGCTCAGAGTGGAACCCGCCCAAGGGAGAGGCTATTCATTCTACACTCAGCACCTAAGTGCCGGGGCTAGCCAAGTCCTCTGAAACCCAAATTCCGTCACAAGTCCCAGAATTGGACATGGAGGGGCAGAACGTGGTGATTTCTGGGTTTCAGTCTTGCTTTGGTCCCATCTTTCTTTCCTCTGTCCTGATTTCTCTTTCTTGAAACGATAATGTTTAGCCTGTGCTATGGCACATTGGAAGCACTGAACTTTTTATTTTTATATTTTTTATGTTACAGGAGCTCAAAGTTAAGAATTTGCCCCAGTCCCAGAAAAGATTGTACACTTATACAATTCTACGACTCTGAACAGAACTGAAACTTAAAGATTACGGAGATGTTTTAGGTTAAAATGTATTTTAATGACCATGAGCCTATGGGGACAAGGAGTGGAAGGTTATGACTTAAAAGTGAGACACTGGAGTATCAAGTAGACAAGGGATAGATTTGTAATGGTTAAGCTGGGTTGTCAACTTGACAGCATTTAGAATCACCATGGGCAGTTTCTAAATTGGGTTAATTGAGGTGGGAAGACCCACCTGAAATGCGGACAGCACCATTTCATGGGTTGGGTGTCAAAAGGTCCAAAATGCTAGCCGAGCAAGTATTCATCGCTCTCTGCCTCCTCACTGCTAAAGGAATGGACTGAATGTGCCCTTCCCACCTTACTCACCACGTGAGCTATCACCTTACGTGTAAGCTTACCATGTAAGACTGTAAGCTGAAACACAGCCTTCCTTCCATAAGTTACTTCTGCTCAAGCACTGGGTTACAACAATGGGAATGTAAGTAATAACACTGTGAGTGGACATTGTTCTCATAATAAATAATTGCACAAATAAACAGATTTATTTTTTATTTTATTTTATTTTTATTTTTATTTTTGAGAGAGAGAGAGAGAGAATGGGCACACCAGGGCCTTTCAGCCATCGAGGGTAAACTCCAGATGTGTTCACCCCCTTGTGCACATATGCAACATTGCACATATGTGTCACTTTTGCATCTGGCTATACATGGGACCTAGAGATTCAAACAAGCATTCTTGGGCTTCACAGGGAAGCACCTTAACCACTAAGCCATCCCTCCAGGCCCAAATAAGCTGTTTTAAATAATCACTGGGCTAAGTAAATATCATACAGCTTTGTCAAAAGAGTTTGAAACATCATGTCTTGCAAGGATGTCACAGAGCTACCGCTGCTCCAGTGCATGCAAGGACCCGTGTCAGTTACCTTCTCATTGCTGGTACAGAATGAACATCCGACCAAAAGCAGCTGGTAAGAGACAAGGGGTTATTTTGTCTTAAGTCTCAAGGGAAAGTTTAATGATGGCAGGGGAAGGATGGTAAAACTGGATGTCACCTCTTGCCACAGCAGCTGGCAGAAAACAGCAAAACAGTGAACTGAGCTCTGGTTAGTGGGAAGCTGGGCTAAAACCCCCACAATCCAAGGTAATAATTGGCACTGGGATCTCAGCTGGACTCACTCATCTTTCTGGTACTTGTGATCCCCATGGAAAAAAATCCGTGGACACACTCAAAGTGTAGTGTAGAATATACAGAGTTCACTGCAGGACACAGAATGCTCACAAGGGGTGAGACTGGACAATGACCGAGGAGACCAGTGCCCTAGTCCATTTTTTAGGCAGTTTCTATGCTATTTTTTTAAAAATATTTTTTTATTTATTTGAGAGAAAGAGAGAAGGGGAAAGAGAGAGAAAGGCAGATAGAGAGAAGGAGAGAATGGGTGCTCCAGCACCTCCAGCCTCAGCAAATGAACTCCAGATGCATGCAACACTTTGTGCATCTGGCTTACATGGGTCCTGGGGAATCAAACCGGGATCCTTTGGCTTTATAGGCTAAGCCATCTCTCCAGCCCTGTGTCATTTTTAAAGTCTCTAGAACAAGAAATATTTTACAGAGACTTAGCCCTGTCTAGATTTGGACTGGCTTTTAAAGGAAAGAGAACTCTGTATTATCTGCCTCCTGCTAGATAATGCTCAGAAGGTCTACAGCTCCTGGAGCGAGGTTTTTTTCCCCCTTTGGTTTTTTTAATTCGAGAGAGACAGACAGACAGACAGAGAAAGAGAGACAGATAGAGAATGGGTGCACCAGCAGCCTCTCAGCCACTGTGAACAAACTCCTGACACATGCGCCCCCTTGTGGGCAAGTGCGGCATTGCACCCTTGCATCACTTTTTGTGTCTGGCTGGCTAAACGTGGGATCTGGAGAATTGAACTGGCGTTCTTAGGCTTTGCAGGCAGGCACCTTAACCACTAAGCCATCTCTCCAGCCCTCCTAAGGTCTCCAGTTCCTGGAGCCACTTTTAAGGAGTTATCCATTCATATCCTTCTGGGCAGATCTGGATGTAAAGTCTTGACAAAGGACCATAGATATCACACCAGTCCCATTCTTTTAATCAGAAAATTAAAATCCCACTGAGGAGATGTCTCAGGAGTTAAGAACACTTGCTGTGCAAGCATGAGGGCCTAAGAGTGCACACTCTGAACAACCCACAACCACATAAACAGCTGGGCCTGGCCATGCACATCTGTAGTCTCAGGCTTGCAGGAGGTAAAGAGAATCACTGGGGCTTTTTAACCAAAAAAAAAAAAAAAAAAAAAAAAAAATGGCAAAAACATTAGCTGTGAGCTGAGTGAGAGACTCTGCCCTAAGAAAGCACGTGTATGGGTGAAGAGGGGAAGAGAGCCACCATTCTCCTCTGGCTTCTGCATGCATATACACAGGGCAGGGTACACAAGTCTGTACACACATGCATATGCACTCACACATCACATCGTACAACCACATACACTCTTTACAAACTCACATACACATACACACAAATCATTTTAAAGATTTCCACTGTTCCTGTCCTTGGCTTTACAGGCTGTTAACTACGAGGGAGAGTCCTACATGGGTCCTCTGACACTGCCAGTCTCTAACTTACTACCCAGCAATGATGGCCTTACTGCTCTGCCTGGCTCACAATGGAAGACCTCTTCTCAGGCCCTCCTGTGAACCGATTCATACCAGTCCACAGGCCACCAACTCTCCTTCCTACCCAGACTCACGGCAGACAAGTCTCACCCACTGTGAAGTAACTTTTCAAAGCAGGACCTCAAGTGGAATGCATATCAGACGCAACTACTGATCTTCAAGCCTTCATTTTTAGGAAGCAGGTGCTGAGATCAAAACAAAATGGATGTTATGCAGTTAACTCATGGCTGAGCCAGGAACAAAGCCGGTTCTTCCACTCTCTCAAACTGGTGGCAGGTACCAGCACCCACTGACCACCAAACCCCCTGCTTCTTCCTGTTGCCATGAAGCAGCCCGGGACACAGGTGTACATCCAGGTTATGTGGTCCATACTTGGGGAGCTTCAGGAGAAGCATGCATTTCTTACTTTATAAACACTCGAGTTTGCTGCCAACAGTTCCCTATATGTCCCAAGGAAGGTCACCATTGACCTACCAACCACCCAGCTGCTACAAACACCTGTTTTCCCTGAAACTGGCTCAGCCTGTACCAGCCTCCACCCATCTGCCCCCGGGTCCCTCCGCCTGCCCTGGGTTTCCCTCAGGGAAGAATAGACAGGTCTCCCTTTGCATGTCATATTTATGAAAGGGTCGGATTCATCTTCTAAACATTTTAATGAATTAAAGTTTAAAAAGTATGTGCTTTGAACACAGTGCTTAAGCTTTCTCACACTTACTTTCTTTGAGAAAACTCAAAACCTTCACCTTGCTGAAGTGTGTGCCCAGGGAACTGTTCTCTTGGTTCCACTTGCAAGTGAGGGAGGAGAAACAAAAATTTGAGCTGAAATCGCATTGGGAGCCTGAGATAGAACATCCTGCCTGGTATGAAGTCTGAAGTTCTGCCTTTAATATTTCCAAATCCTTTGCTTCTTATAGCCTCACACAGTCACCATCAACCTCCCAAATTTCCACCACTACCTTGCTCACCTTAATACCCCATGTTCTGCCACCTCCAGCTCATCCTGTGTACAGCTGCCAGAATACTATTCCAAAGATAGATCATGCCCAGGGAGATGGTTTGCCCTCCTGCCACACAAGCATGAGGACCTGACCTCAGATGTTCAGCACCCACATGAACTGCCAGGTGGGTGACATTCATCTGTCATCTAACTGCTGGGGAGGCAGAAACAAGAGGCTTCCCCCAAGGTTTCCTGGCTACCTGTCTAATCAAATCAGTGAGCTCATGGTGCAAAAAATGAAGTGTAGAGAGATTGCAAAGTAAGATACCCAAAGTTGACCTCTGGCCTTCACACATGCGTGCGTACGCAAACATACACACACGAACACGTATGCATACTCATATGCATGCCACATATATATGAACAAAAAAGGAAAATGATAAATCATTGTAAAGCCTTAGCACTCTCCTAGCGCTGCATGGCAGAGTCGGGGCGGGGGGACATGAATCAGGTCTGCTACGTGGATAGGGTTGAGAGGCAACCCCAGGGTACTTGTCCATATGTGCACAGCAGGTCATCCTTGGAGCTATGGGCATGCTAGAGGCGGTAGTGGCCCAGCCTTGGGAGCCACTGAGAGTAGCTCTAGGAAGGAATTCTATTGCTGCTCGAGGACTCAGCAAAGAGGCCCAGAATCTCCACTGCCCCTCACAGACTCTCACCAGAGTCTCATGATGTAAATGATGCCTCCCCCCAACATAACACCCTTGTGCATGACAACCTAAAAATGGTGCACAGTGGTGTTGCTTAGTGGCTTTCTACTCCCTGGAGAGTCTAAGCGCCTGGTGAGACCCTCTTGACCCAGCCCTAGCTAGTCAGATCTCCATTTATCTTCTGCCCCACAGCCAGGGTAATTTGAATTTCGCAGCAGCTCCAGGTTTTCCTCCAGCAGCCCTGGCTCAAGTTGTTCCTTGTCCTGGTATATCCATGCCTCAGCCTTCTCAGGTCCTGGCTTTCTGCCCTATCAGGCATCTCCTTGAAACTGCACCTGGACTGGACTGTCCTCACCTCTCCATCAGTATTTATTTTCACAGCACTGACCCAGCCGCTTCTGATGTTCTTCCTAACTCCTGAGCTGTTTCCAGCTCCTTGCAAATAAGTCCATGTCTCATCTACACTTGCGACACTGACCATGACAGAGGTCAGAACAGCTAACCTGGCGTCTCTCCCGCCACTATTCCACACGTTCTCAGCTGATTCCACCTTCCCGTGCGTCCTTCGCTCCAATCGGTCATCAGGCCTCTCCATCCTGTAAGTTCTTCTCTGATCTCTGTCCTATGATTCTCTTGATTTTTCACTATCATTTCCAACCTCCATTTCCAGAATCTTCTATTCTGCCTTTTACAGGTTTAGACAGAGGAGATCTGAGACCTAGGATGCTTCACAGCCCCGGGCATGCCGCTTAACTTCCATGGGCACAATTACCTTCATCTCTAAAAGAGCAGGTTAACCCAGGTGGTCTCCAAGGTCCTGCTCAAAGCTTCCCATTGCCTGGCCCTGAAATCCAAATGTGTTAGCACTATGTCCACAAGTTTACAATATCATTATGTGCACAGTAAAGGGGGCATGCAGCAAGGATTCCAGGGATTTTTCTGACCTCCCTGTTCCAACAGGCCCTTTCCTCGGGGAGAGCTTGTTTTCCCCGCAGTCTTTGAACCTCTCACAGGCCTGCTCATTATTTTGTTGTCTGAAGTTAGGCAGGAACATTTCTGTGATTAATTAAGCAAAAGGCCCTGGTGCTAGTTGTGTAAGCACCATCAGATAATCATGCCTTTGGGGTGCTCACCAGGCCCTGGGATCAGCCAGGCTGGGGTCCACAGAGGGTTGATTAACTCTGGGATTCTCAGGCCTGCCCTAAACACGTGCATGCCTGAGACACTGTCCCACTTTTATAAAAATAAAGACTCGACTCCACCTGCAGGGTGGCGGGAGACTAGAAGGTCAGGGTTACAAAGGCCCTTCCTGCTGTTGCGAAGGATCCAGGACTACTCCTTGGAAACTCTGGAACCAGAAAATTTTTTGTTTGTTTTTGCATTTTTACTTTTTTTTTTTTTTTTTGAAGCAGGGTTTTCCTATGTCGCCAAAGTTGGCTTTGAAATCATGGCAATCCTCTTGTGGCTGCTTGCCAAGTGCTGGGATTATGCGTGTGTGTCACCACAGTCAGCATCGACCAGAAATTTTATTCTGCATGTGTGTGTGTATGCTTGTGTGTGTGCACAGATGTGCACATGTGCAGAAACCAGAGGAGAAGGCCGAATATCCTCGTCTATCACTCTTCTACTTGTTGCACAGTTCCTGGTTTTGGTCAGACTGCCTCCAGCCAACCCTAGAGGCTCTCTGCCCTCCCCCGCCCCAGGACTGGGTCACAGGTGTGTGCAGGGCTCCGCCCAGCAGTTCACATGGATGCTGAGCTCAGGGTGACTCGGGTCCTCAAGCCTGCACAGCAAACACTATTACTGCTCTATGATCCCATCCTAAGAAAACTTTGAAAGGAGGTGTGCAGGCTTTCTTGGGGAGCTGCACGGTATCTCAGGATCCTCGATGTGTGAATAGACGAGAGCGAGCAGGAGGGGTTCAGCTTTGGCTTGAGCTTTCATTTTCTTGGTGGCTGTAAGACAGTCCCCCAGTATGATGCTGGCTTTAAATGAGGGAACCTTCCTCTCTCAGACCTGGAATTCAGAAGGCCTGAATGAGGGTGGCATCTGACGTGGCTCCTCCCCCAGGTTCTGAGGAAAACTCTGTTCCATGTTCCCAGCCTCCAGTGCTTGCTGCTAACACTTACTATCCCTTGACTTCCAGAAGCTTCTTTCCAGCTTCTGCTTGTCCCCACCGGACCTTCTTCCCAGTCTTCCATCTGGACATCTAAGTCTCCCTCACCCTTCTATACATATATGCCAGTCCTTGCAGTCTGGTCCCATTCTAACCCAAAAAATGGTCTCCAGCTGAGACATCTTCCAGGACCACATTGTCAGGTACTCAGGTTAAATCTTGAACACAGGATTTTGGGAGATACGATCAACCCCGCATAGCCTGCCCACTGTCCTGAGCCCTTGCATAAGCTTTCGTGTCATTAGAGTAGATCACAAACAAGACAGAGCCAGAAGCCAACGCTGAGAAAATATTGGGTGGATCATGGCTATCTCCTTCTTATCTCAGAGCATTGAGTGCCACTATAATGCCAGCCTCACTGTGGGCAGGATGCTGTCAAGTGTCCTTAGGCCCTGTCTGGCTAATCTCCGCCCAGCCTTCCACCTGACATTTAAGTCAAGGTCTAAGCACAGAAGTGGAATGACGTGGGAGCTGTCTAGAAGGTCTACGTAAGGCTGGCGCTGGAAGACTGTCGGGAAGAGAAAGTTACATAAACTGGTGAGGGTGGGGAGCAAAAAACAACCAGAGACCACCTGAGAGCCCACCAGGAGAGCCACAGCCAGCCAGTTCAGTTCTTGTGACCTCTGACCTTGTTGTGTGTGTGGGGGGGGTGGTTCTACAGAAGTGGAAGTCCTTTATCAAAGGGCAGAAACACGTACACTGGCCTGTGAGTCAAGAGAAACTAAAGGAATATTCGAGGCAAGGGGAGCAATTGCAGGCCTGGCCTATAAAGAGGTGACCTAGCAGATAAGTGACATTGAATGTGAACCAAAAAGATGGTGGTTGAATACACGCAGCAATGTCTCATGTGGCCCACCCTAACTGCAAACATAAAGAAAAGAAAATTCTGGAAAAAATAATTCAGCCCAGACAACATAGCATCATTGAAAGCTGTCACTGGCCAGGTAGAGGGTTCAATCACTAAAGAGCTTGCCACACAAGCGTGACTATCTAACTTCAGATCCAGGATCATGAAAAAGCTGCAAGCTGTGACGGGCTTCTTTGATGCCCCGTGAGATGAGAAGGGAGATGAAATCAGGAAAATTTCCAGGAAGGTCAAAGATCAGCGAGCCAGGTGAATGGAGCTGTGAAAAGAGATCCTGCTTCACACCAAGCAGAGGGGGAGGGCTGATTGCACAGCTCTTCTCTGACCTCCACCTGCATGCCACACCTGCACTCACATACATGAGCATGCACACACTTGCATAACACACATGAACATGCACACATTCACACTCACACATGAAATGCACACACACACGAACATGCACTCATTTATACTCACACATACATGAACATGCACGCATTCACACACACATGAAGATGCACACAGTCACACACAAACATGAACATGCACACATTCACACATTAACATGCACACATTCACACACACATGAACATGCACACATGAACATGCACTCATTTACACTCACACAAACATGAACATGCACACATTCACACACACATGAAGATGCACACAGTCACACACACACATGAACATGCACACATGAAGATGCACACATTCACACACACATGAAGATGCACACAGTCACACACACACATGAACATGCACACATTCACACACACATGAAGATGCGCACAGTCACACACACACATGAACATGCACACATTCACACATGAACATGCACTCATTTACACTCACACACACATGAACATGCACACATTCACACACACATGAACATGCATGCATTCACACACACATTGCACACATTCACACATTAACATGCACACACTCACACACTCATGAACATGCACACATTCACACATGAACATGCACACATTTACACTCACACACATGCACTCATTTACACTCACACACATGAACATGCACACATTCACACACACATGAAGATGCACACAGTCACACACAAACATGAACATGCACACATTCACACACACATGAACATGCATACACATAAACATACACACATTCACACACACATGAACATGCACACATTCACACACACATGAACATGCATCATTCACACACACATGAACATGCACACATTCACACACACATGAAGATGCACACAGTCACACACACACATGAACATGCACACATTCACACATGAACATGCACACATTCACACATGAACATGCACTCATTTACACTCACACACACATGAACATGCACACATTCACACATGAACATGCACTCATTTACACTCACACACACATGAACATGCACACATTCACACACACATGAACATGCACACACTCACACACACATGAACATGCACACATTCACACACACATGAATATGCACACACTCACACACACATGAACATGCACACATTCACACACACATCACACATGAACATGCATGCATTCACACACACATGAACATGCACACATTCACACACACATGAACATGCACAATTCACACACACATGAACATGCACAATTCACACACACACATGAACATGCACACATTCACACATACACATGAACGTGCACACATTCACACACACAGGAACATTTGCATACACATAAACATACACACACTCACACACACATGAACATGCATACATTCACACACATGAACACCATTCCCATGAACATCCCAAAAACATGAACATGCACACATTCACACACACATGAACATGCCTTCCCTATGAACATCCATCCTCACACACAATTCACTATGTAAATGAGGCTAGACACAAATGAACATGCTGCATTCATCCCACCATTCCATACTGAACATGCACTCAGAACCCAGTGTCAATAGTTGACACTTAGCAAATAATAACTGAATTATAAAGAATAGAGACACAAGGGGAAGGCAAACCTGAAAGACAGAACCCAAATAACTCTGGCTCTTCACCTTCCAATTCCTGGAGTAAATGAGGCTAGAGACAAAGGCTTAGTCATCCCACCTCCATACTGTGCACAGAACCCAGTGTCAATAGTTGACCCTCAGCAAACAATAACTGAATTATAAAGAATAGAGACACAAGGGGAAGGCAAACCTGAAAGACACCATCCCTTTAATTCCAGGCAATGATCACTGAACAGTAACAGTGCTAAGAAGAAAGCCCTCAGACACCATCCCTTTAATTCCAGGCAATGCTCCTAGGTGGGCGTGTGCCCCCTTCTCTTTGTAGGCTTCAGAGAAGGAAGGTTACTAGGCTGAGACAAGGGCAATCTTATATTTAGATGGAAATATCCTGAAGCCATGTCCACTAAGGAAACTAAGGCTGAAGCTCTGATGTCCGGCAAAATAGCAAAGCATGGCACCAGAGGCGATTAACCCCAAGTAATAGGACTTTTAGCAAGCTGAATACCCATACGCTAGAGAAGGAGAGGCTGTTTCCAAGGGGAAATGAGGGACTTGGTAATGAGCTTTCCACCCCTTCGCGGTCTTCATAGCTGGCTGTGACCCTCCGGGCAGCAATGTGCTTACTCAGTTGACTAATGAGCAGAAGTGATCTAAGGGACTTTGACCAAAGAGGAGTAACAAGTGGCCAATGGGAGGAGGGGAAAGGTGGAGTGAGGATGGCCGGCAAGAGCTGAAGGAATACTTCTGTCCCTGGAAGGCTTCCAGAGAGAAAGACAATAAGGGGTCTAGGAAAAAAGATGAAGGCTGGCCCTCAATAACTGAGTGAGCTGGGTGAATGATGTGAAATATTGGTTCCAAAGAAACTTCCCTCCTTCCTATTTCTCTTAGCAGATGGAAGATGAGTGACGTTACGAGGATTTTCAGGCATGGGGGGATTTCCAAAGAGTACCTGTGGAAATGAGAGGTCTGGATCTTAAAATAAGTTCAGACGTCACAGAAAAACTAAGGACAAAAAGAAAGATGGCAGGCCAGTCAATGTCACCAGCTTATCATGGTTCCTTTCTCTGAGTTACTCTGCCCCAGAGCTCATCCTGATTCTAGAAGATGCTCCTGAGGTAGGAAATGCCAGGTCATCGTGAGAGACCAATGGACAGCTTCACAGACAAGAATGGAAAGAGAGTTGGCCTAGAAAGACGAAGACAAGAGAAAGGAAAGCTGTGATCATTTTTTTAACGTGTCCTATAAGAAAGCTAACTGAATAGAAGACTGTATGCTGGTAAAATGTCTGTCAGAGAAACTAGAAGTCACATGGTAATCACATTTGAAAGAAGCAAAAGGCACTTGCTTGCCAAGTCATAAGAAGCCTTCACTTTCATGCTATCATGATAAAATCATAGGCTCTCAGAATTTAGGTTTGGCATTTATTGATGGACAGATTATCTAATCTCTGTAAAGCATGTTTGGCTCATGCATAGTAAGAGAGGGTTACATCCAGCACATTGAAAGGTGATCCAAAGTAAAGCAACATTTTCCTCCTGCTAAGTGTTCAAGCCCAGCAGATCTCAATCCACAGAGACCCGCTGAATGCGCAGGAGTTGAAATGTCAGTTCTCTGGGAGAACAAGGGTAGGTGTGGAAAACCCAACAAAACAGGGCGTATATTGTGGCTGCTTTTACTCTTTCAAGTGATTTTATGAAATAATTTTCCCAAGTAAAGAAGAATTGAATTTCACACTGAAATTGACTAAGAAAGAGGCATCATGAGCTTTTTGGTCATTTCAATATTTCCAAACCATGACAACCATGATGCAATACAATATGAAGCCCACTAAAATCTGATAAGTCATCTAAGTCTGGAAAATACATGCCATGATGTAATCAATAAATTTATTTTATTTATATGAAACACATATGATCATATCAAAAAATCATAAGTAGTAGTACAGTGTTGTCAGAATAGAATGATATTTGTGAGACAGGTAGTTTTTAGAGGGAATTATATAACTTTTAGTAAACTTACCAGGAAACAAAAAGAAAGGAAAAAATGAAATAAAAACATTAGATTCAAAACTTGAGAAAACAATAGTAATATCAATTTAAAGAAAAAATAGTCAGAAATAATGATAGGGACAAAAATAGCAAAAAACAGAGAAGGTGAAGTGAAATAAATAATTGACTTTCCAAGATATAAGTTTCATTGAAAAAGCACAACATTAAATAAATAAATTGAAATGGATAGATGAAATATAAATAAAATGAATTTTATGAAATAAAACAATGAGGTTACAATGGTCACAAGCTTTTTGTAGATGTTCCTACTTTGTAGAACCATCTTTAGATAGACCACAGTCTTATACCAACCCACAGATAATCCCAGTGCCTGTAAATCCCATCACCAGAACACACAAGGACCCCTGAGCCCCTCACATGCAATGGCAGAACCTGAGCCAGGTCACAGCCTGAGCTCACCGTCTCTCCCCAAGCTGCTGTGGGGCCATCCCACACCACCATGGAGCTTGTCTCGTGAAGAAAGAGGAAGTGTATCTTCCAGCATGTGGGTATTCTACTGAGTGTTTCCACAGCCCCGCCTCCATGCTGAGGCTGGGCATTGCCGAGAGTGGACAGGGAAAGAAGAAGTTTGAATGTCATGGTTCTTTATCATCACAAAATCCTTAGTGCTTAGGGACGTACTGCACTCTTTCTCTTCTTGTCTAGACCTCTGAGACAACTCATGCTTGCTACCGAAGCCTGATCAAAAGCCTATGACAGGGCATTTGCCTATAAAGCCAAAAGGATCTTGGTTCGATTCTCCAGGACCCACGTAAGCCAGATGCACAAGGGGGCTCATGAATCTGGAGTTCATTTGCAGTAGCTAGAGGTCCTGGCACACCCATTCTCTCTCTCTCTCTCAAATTAAATAAATAAAACTTCTTCCTTTTTTTTTTTATTCCAAGGTAGGGACTTGCTCTAGCCTAGGCTGACATGGAATTCATTTTGTAGTCTCAGGGTGGCCTTGAACTCACAGTGTTCCTCCTACCTCTGCCTCCCTAGGGCTGGGATTAAAGGCATGTGCCACCACACCCTGCTTAAATAAATAAAACATTTTTTAAAATATATTTTATTTATTTGAGAGAGAGAAAGAGGCAGAGAGAGAAAGAGAGGGAGAGAGGAGAGAATGGGTGTGCCAGGGCTTCCAGCCACCGCGAACGAACTCCAGATGCATGTGTCCCCTTGTATATCTGGCTTTCATGGGTCCTGGAGAATCAAACTGGGATCCTTTGGCTTTGCAGGCAAACACCTTAAACACTAAGCAATTTCTCTAGCCCCAATAAAACATTAAAAAAAAAAAACCTATGACAGCATAACTATAATCCCAACACTCAGGAGGCCAAGGTAGGAGGATCACTCTGAGTTCACGGCCATTCTAAGACTGCATAGTAAATGCCAGGTCAGCTTGGGCGAATGAGCCCTAACCCTGAAAAAAAATATATCTAAAAGCCTATGGCTGGGATGGTCATAAGGCTTATGAGGGAAGCTACTGCTGTTGTTTGGTTAAACGGATGTATTTTGCCTATCAAATTGCCCTCTGGATATGTATGTTTACAACTATAGATTAGTGCTGCTCTCACCCTTGGTTAAAGGAATTTCTTTCAACAGTTGTTGGTGGCTACTGGGAAGACTTAAAATTCATCAAAGTGCTGAGAATAATCGACCACGGAGTGCTCAGCACTAAATAAAACATCTATCTAGCCACCTGCAAGGCTCAGAGGATATTGCAGAAGAGGGTATGGAAACAGTGTACAAGCCAGAGCGTGGCGAGGAGAACTTGGACACACGGTGCTCTGCACGTGAAGCAGCCATTGCAGTCACCACCTCCAGGCAGCTCTCGTTGCCTGCATAAGACCTGCGCGGCGCTGGGTCTGCCAATGCTCTGTTGTGGAAGGCGAGGAGGGCAAAAACGGAGAGCAAAGTAGAAGAGGGACTGATGTAGAGAAGAAGGGATTCCATGGAAAAGGGACAGAGGAGGAGGACAAAAGAAAGTCAGGAGGGGGGATTATCATCCAAATACATTGCATGTATTATCACACATGTTTGAAAATTGTCAATACAAATAAAGTCAAGAGATTAGAGAGATAGCTTAGTGGTTAAGGCACATACCCGAGAAGCCTAAAGCCCCACATTTGATTCTTCAGGTCCTACATAAGCCAGATGCACACAGTGGCACATGAACCTGGAGTTCGTTTGTAGTGGTTAGAAGCCCTGGCACACCCATTCTCCCTCTCTCCCTTTCTCTGTCTCTAATAAATAAATCAGTAAATAAATTAAGCTAGGCATGGTGGCACACGCCTTTAAAAAAATAAATAAATAAAGTCAACTATACCACTCACTTTCTCCCCATTCCTGAAAACCATGTAATGCTAGTGGGCAAACCAGAGGAAAACATGTATAAATAATGGAAGTAAAAGAAACAGATAAGACAGATAAAATAAAGCTAATAAGCTTAAAGTTAAGAGGCAATTAAGCACTGATATGAAGAGAAATTTTGAGTGACGATTCTGCCCAATGCCGTAACTCTCCAGTGCTCCAGATTTTTTGGCTCCTTTGTTGTATTCTAATCTTTAATTCTACAAAAGAATTTATTCTTTCTGCATACTGGTCTTTCCATTTGCCTTTTATCTCCTCCTTCATAACTTTCATTCATCATTACGTCTTTCGTATGGAGTTAGCTGTTAGTATATGAGGGTCAAACCTCTGATTTTATAGCTCCTAAAGAGGCTTGTATATCTGTCCTCCATTTTGAATAGCAGTCTGTTTTGATGTCTTTCTATGTTGATGCACGACTTTTATCAACATTTTGAAAATACCTTTGAATATCTTTGGTCTGTATTTCTGCGTTGAAAGTCTCAATATTCAAACTGTCATTTGTTTTCAGTAGCTTTTCTTTTAAGTCTTCCCTTTAATTTTGATGGCCTGTAGTTTAATCACCATGAGGGTAAAGTGATTTGTTTTTACCCACCCTAATCGGAATGCTCTAAATCGGAGACAGATGAGGAGCGCCACCTCTCCCTTGGACACTGAGCAGGTGACAAGAATTATTAAAGCACTGTTAAACATGGGTAAGAAGTACTATTAATGTCGACGATATGTCCTTATTAGATACACGCCTTCTGATGTTTATTTTTCTGTGAATAAGCAAAGGCGTGGGGGAAGGGTGATTTGACTCCCTAACTGCCAACTGTTAGACTCTTTCCTAGAGCCCCAGCCTGGAGCAAAGGCCTAAAAGTCATGCCATCCACCAGATTATGCTTGTTAGAAGCAGACATTTTGTTTCCTTTTTGTTTCTTTCTTTGTTTTTATTTATTTATTTATTTGGAAGCAACAGACAGAAAGAGAAAGATAGAGTGAGAATGGGCACACCAGGGCCTCCAGCCACTGCAAATGAACTCCAGATACATGCGCCACCTTGTGCATCTGGGGAATTGAGCCTCGAACTGAGGTCCTTAGGCTTCACAGGCAAGCGCTTAACCACTAAGCCATCTTTCCAGGCCAGAACCAGACATTTTGAACACTCTGCAGATGCCTCGAGAAAGCTACATAGCCATTGCAGCTGCTGGCTTCTAAAGCCCAAATCAGTCCCTGAAGGTACAGCCCCAGGTACCAGAGTTTCAGTTCGCATCAGAAACTTCACCATCACCAGCCTTGGATCCTGTGACCTCTTCAATACAGACCAGAGAGGAAGCACTTTCCTGGTGGCCATAGAGGGACTGTGGTGACATGTGCAAAAGGAACAACAGTATTTATTATTTGTTATAAATAGAATTCTTGATTTTCAAGAAGGTGGCTAGTGCAAACAACTCTCTGGCTATATTATCAAGATACTCAGCTCACTTTGTGAGCCTTCCAGTCAAAAAAAAAAAGTCTCTCCCTGATGAACCACCTCCCTGATGTTGTAACACTAGGCTCCAGGGAGATTTTCTTTTCCTGGAGGTCATTTGGAACCAGCTTACCCTGTCTCTCAGCATGCCCTCTGTCAGCTCCTGAACTGCTGGATGTCCATAAATGGTTCTTGCTTTGGGACTATTCTCTCCCTGCCTCAAATCATCTGCATGTGAATCCTCACTGCCTTGCCAGGCACAACATGAGAAGCCAAGCCAATGGCTGACAGGATCCACAACTCTGAACTCACTCACCACAGCGCAACGGTAGCATCAGCTCTCCCACTAGCCACCTCGGGTTTTCTTTTTTTCTTAAGAGTTTAGGTAAAGATTTACATTTTCCATCTTATATTGATTTTTAAGTTGTTCTTTCTTTCTTTTTATTTATTTGAGAGAGAGAGAGAGAAAAGAAAGAGAAAGAATGGGTGCACCAGGCCCTCTAGCCACTGAAAATGAATTACAGACCCATGTGCCACTTTGTGCATTTGACTTACATGGGTACTGAGGAATCTAACCTGGGTCCTTAGGCTTTGCAGGTAAATGCCTTAACTGCTAAGCCATTTTTTCAGTCCTATCTCTTATTTTTTTTTAGGTTTTATATTTATTTATTTATTTGAGACAGAAAGAAGGGAAGAGAGAAAGAGAAAGAGTGAGAATGGGCATGCCAGGGCCTCTAGCCACTGCAAATGAACTCCAGCCTCATGCGCCACTATTTGCATCTGGCTTATGTGAGACCTGGAGAATGGAAAAGCAGTCCTTAGGCTTCCCAGGAATGCACCTTAACAGCTAAGCCATCTCTCCAGCCCCTACATTTTAAATTTTATCCAATATTTATGAGCCTTTGTAGAAGGGATTTCAAATCGTTGGCTTACTATTTTGATAGAAATAGAAGTCCATATTATTTTTAACAAAATTTTATACATTTCTTGCTAAATATCTATTTGTTTTAATCAATATTTTCTTGCTTTAAGGAATGGGATCATTTCCATTAATTTTTTGGTATTTATTGCTGATTTATATGAAAAGGCCTGAATTTTAAAACTGTTTTAAACTTTAATATTAATTACTAAATATAATATAACTAGCTCAAAATAAATGTCAAGTGATTATGAGGAAAATAGATGTGTTTAATATAAAACTGAAAAATGTACATATTTTTGTAATGAAAAATGATCATTTTGTAACCTAGAATGTTCATTCATTATTTTTTATCAACTTTTCATTGCATAGCCAGAATAAATATATTTTAAAATAGTGAAGATAATAGAGATTCTTGTCTTTACATTGAGCACAGTTGGTTCAGGTTTTTCCCCACAATTCCCATGTTACCTACTTAAAAATGTGTCTTAGTTGTTTTAAGGATAAGCATTTATTTTCCTAATATAAGGAGTTTCAAAATTGTGAATGGCTATTGAGCCATCCTTGCATTTTTATAATTGTGTTTATTACTGATAAACCACATGAAAATATGTTGCTATATTTGATTGCCTTGCATTTTATTTGTGGTTTCTTACATTTATATTACAAGTTATTTTGATCACAGTCAGATTTGCTATCATCTTCCTTCTTTTGTTCCCTGCATCATTGCCTACAAGTGTTTTCCTTTCTGCATTTATTATGTTTAAATGGCTTCCAACAGCACTTCTCCCCAAATTCTATCTTCCTTTATATTTCTTTTTGTTATTTTTTATGACAGAAAGAGAGAGAGAAAGAAAGAGATAATTAACATGCCAGGGCCTCTAGCCACTGCAATCAAACTCCAGATGCATGTGCCACATTCTGTGCATGCAAGACCTTGCAGAAATGTGTCACCTTGTGCATTTGGCTTACATGGGTTTTGGGGAGTTGAACTTGGGAAATGTAGGCCTATAATCTCAGCTACTCAGGAGGCTGAGGCGGAGGACTGGGAAGGCTAGTAACTTAGACCCTTGTCTCAAAAAAAATTGCAAGGACTATGGATATAGTTCATGTGTGTAGAGTACTTGATTAGTATGATCAAGGCCCTAGATTTCATCCCAGTACCACAAAAAGTACAATCTTTTTCTTTTACTTGCATTTGTTAACTTGTACTTATTCAGTAATTTGCTTTTCTTCCTTATGAGTCATTTATTTTATGTTTAATTTGACTGTTTTCACAAGCTGAGATTATTATTCATTGGAATAATGAATGTACTTCTGTCTTGCTTAATGTTTCCTGGGATATTTGGGGGGGGGTTGATATTTTGTATCTTAATATTTAAGCTAACAGATATTTTCTTGAATTGCAACATATGCATAAGAATTAATGTAATGCTTTACAAATTAAATGTAGGCTTTTCTAATATCAGTATTAATAAGTACCACATATTACCAATTATATTTCTAAGGAAAATAAAACTTCACATTTTAATTCTTTGCATTCTGCCTTCCTAGTTATTGATCAGTAGCTATTCTTTACCCTTAGCTCATTATCACCTCGTGTTTACATTATATATGTACATTTATCAACAATAAAGACATATGAATTACATTATATACTTATCTACATTTATCAACAATAAAGACATATGAACTACATTATATACTTACCTACATTTATCAATAATAAAGACATATGAATTACATTATATACTTACTTACATTTATCAACAATAAAGATATATGAATTTGTTTATAAGAAAACCATAGACTTGATTTTGGATTTATATTTATTTCTAAAAAATACATTGAGGGAATGTATTTTCCAATTTGTTAGTTCTTTGTTTTGAGATATTTTGGGTGGGCTACAACAAAGGTGTTCAGAACAGGATATATACACTTGAGAATATTAAGCTGAAGTGAGGTATGACTTTAGTAGTATTCAAATAGTATATTTCTAGATCTTCAAATCTTTCATATAATTTATTTGCTTAAGGAATCACCTCGATGCTAGAATTTCAACAAGTTCATCTTGCCACTGCTCTTCTCGGAGTCATCTTTAGCCATAGTTCTCGCACATGGTGTCTATACAAAGATCTTCTGGGCATAAAACACAGATAATTTTAAGTATTGAAAGAGTTTTTTAAACAAAAGCATAAACTCACTACCTTCTACCCATCTAATTAAACTATTTTTCCAGTAAAGGTACATCTCTGTTTATTTTTTAAGATGACTGACTAGATATTTATTGAATATACATTAGCATATATTGAATATATATGAAATATACTATAGTTACATATAATAATATACATGCAATCATTTGAAATATAAATTAATTTAATTCAGAATAAATCATTTAACCACTAGAGCTAAATGTTCTCAGAAAGAAAAAATGAATAAATATGTGTGGTTTGGTCACAGGAAAGAATGATATTGGAATCAATAAAGACTCACAAGCAATGCAATATATTGATAATAGCACATAATGCTTGAAGGATACTGAATGAATGCAGAAGGATAAAAAGAAAGAGGAACAGACCCAAAGTCCTGGTAGCTAAAGAGAGCTTGTTACTTCATTACAGATTACAACAGGTAGCAAAACCTGGTTTTTCTATTCCATTGGGCATATTTTCATTAGTAAAGAAGGAAGTTGATTTGAAAAATATTCATGTAGCCCACTCACCCCTCTCCTAAATATTCATCCAACACAAAAACCTCTTCATATAGAGACCTTGACATGAAACTTCAGAGCAATGTTACTTTTTACTGTTAAAAACTAGAAACAACCAAAGTGTCTGTCAACTGGTGAATAAACAAGTTATGATATGTCCATATAGTGGAATACTATTCAAGAATAAAGAAGGACGAACTCCTAACAAGACAGATAATCCTTCGATGTACTTTGCAGAGTGAGTGGAAGAACAAGCACTAAAGGCTATATGCTAGACACTTCCACACATACAGCATTCTGTAAGGCAAGGGAAACCAGATCTGAGGTTGCCAAGGGAACAAGCAGGCAGAGATGTCGATTCCAGAGTGCATAACTACTTAGGATGATGAAAATATTCTTTATCTTGATGGAGGTAGTGATTTCATGATTACATACATTATTACATATATGTATCAGACTGTATAGCTAAAAAACAAAATTTTGTCCTATACAACTTATTTTAGTTGTTTGAAGCTGACTTTGAAAAGACAATATTAATCATCTGAAGCTATTATAATTTATAATACAAAACTTTAATGATCAGCTAAAGTATGAACTATTTTACAGAGTATTGCTTTAGACAGGTAGAAGGTAAAAGAATTATTGAAGATCATTAATTGGCTTCATGGAAATGAATGCCTGAGAATGGGCAGCTGCTATTGTCATAATGATCAGTTAGTTGAATATAAAATTAGAAAAGCAGATGGAGAGATGGCTTAGCAGTTAGAACATGATTTCAACCATGTGAAGCCTGCAAAGCCTAAGGACCCTGGTTTGATCCTCCAGGTTCATGCACATGGTGACATGTGTCTGGAGTTCGTTTGAGGTGGCTAGAGGCCCTGAGGCACCCATTCTCATTCTCTCTCTCTTCCTCTCTCTGTCTCCAATGAATAAATAAATAAATAAATAAATAAATAAATAAATAAATAAATATCTTTTTTAAAAAAGAAAAGCATGTCTATCACTTTCAAAGTTAATTTTAGCTATATTTCTTTTGTATTGTTCTTCCAGACCTTCCCCTACCCCGACACGTTTCTGTTCCTATTTTGAGAGTCAAAAGCATATATGTCAATTTATAACATGTTGCTTTGATCTTGAGAGAGGAGGCTCTTTCATTTATCTTCTACACCACTGATCCAGTTTTCTACAATGCTTATTTCATTCTCTAAAGAATCCAATTCCAATATAAAATTTCCAGTGGCATGTTCCCCATTCTTTACCCAGTTTAGCTTCCTTTTGCAATTTGTGTCTTATCATATTGAATTTTATTGACTCAAAGCAGAAAGACCAAAGCATCTTCTTCCATTTCTGCTTTTCCTCCATCTCTCCATGCCATGTTCATCCATGTATACTGTTATGCATCACTTTGAGTAGATATTTCCTCTATTGTTGTATCCTATATTCTCATTCTTGAATTAAAAAAGCTCTTTCAAGACCAGGTTTATCCAAAAGAGAGTGGTTGTGTAGATTCCCCTTGGAGAGTCTGCTGTCCACCTGAAGTCATTAAATAAAATATTTCTTCCAGAATGTAAGTTGAAGGTCTGTTATATGAAATTTTCTATCATTTGTTCAGGGCTAGAGCAAGCTTGAGATTTAGGGTCAGTGCAAAGATGGGTCTTTTGGAGGGGATGAAGGTTAGAGAAGGTCAGTAGACTGACACATTCACGACTGATTGGCTTATGGTGACTTTGTAAGAAGAGGCAAAGAGACCAGACAGACCAGCACACATAGGTATGCTCCCTGTCCTTTGCAATATGATACCCTGGGACTCAGGCAACAAGAAGGCCATTACCAAATGAGGCCCCAGACTTTGCACCTGCACAAACATGATCCCAAATAAGTCTATTTTCCTTATAAATCACACTGCCTTTGGCATCTCCTAGCAATAATAATAATGATCAGAATCATACAACAAACACTTGGCTTGAATGCGCCCCAGTCAGGGCGAGTATCTGCACATCTGTTCTGCAAGGCATTGCGGGGCCAGGTCCACAGCAGGGGGTTCTACTTAGACGATTTATATTTCACGCAGCTCCTGACTACTACCTTTGAACCAGAGGAGCCTGGTGCTGAGCAACCATGTGTAGTGTTTTCACCTGGGGGTGGCTGACAGGAGAAGGTGCTTGAAGATCAGCAATCAGCAATCAGGAACCTTCTCACCTAGGAGGCACCAGAAGATTGTTCAATACACTTCTCATAGGTTACGATGCAAATTCCTCCAGAAGAGATATCAGGGCCAGACTTTGGTGTCCTGCAACCTGCCCACAGCTAGAGTCCGTGGAATGGATGCTCCCAACTGTGAATGCTGCTCTCTCCTCTCTAGATATAGGGTGGTTTTATTTAAATTTTATTTATTTATTTATTTGAGAGAGAGAGAAAGAGGCAGATAGAGAGAAAGAGAGAATGGGCACACCAGGGCCTCCAGCCACTGCTAACGAACTCCAGACACATGTGCCACCTTGTGCAGCTGGCTTACGTGGGTCCCGGGAAATCAAACCAGGGTCCTTAGGCTTTGCAGGCAAATGCCTTAACCACTAAGCAATTTTCCCAGCCCTACATACAGGTTTTTATTTTAACATTTTTTCAGCTATTGAGATATTTCATGGTAGCCTCGAAGAGGTAGGAGGATCTCTGTGAGTTTGAGGCCAGCCTAAGACTACATAGTGAATTCCAGGTCAGCCTGGGCTATCGCAAGACCCTACCAAAAGAAAGAAAGAAGAGAGAGAGAGAGAGAGAGAGAGGAAGGAAGGAAGGAAGGAAGGAAGGAAGGAAGGAAGGAAGGAAGGAAGGAAGGAGAGAACAAGGGGGCTAAAGAGTTGGCTTAGCAGTTAAGAGTTAAGGTGCTTGCCTATAAAGACAAAGGACCCAAGTTTGATTCCCTAGGACCCACATAAGCAAGATGTACAAGGTAGCCCATGTGTTTGGAGTTTGTTTGCAGTGGCTAGAGGCCCTGGTTGTGCCCATTCTCTCTCTCTCTCTCTCTCTCTCTCCTCTCTAATCTGCCTCTTTCTTTCTCTCTCAAATAAATGAATGATAAAAATAAAACACAAAAAAGTTATTTCTTGAGCTAGAGACATGGCTCAATCAATAAAGTGCTTGCTCTATAAATGTGAGGAGAGGGAGTTCAGATTCCCCAGGATCTACGTAAAGGTTAGGGACGGGTAGCAGCCTTCCTGTATCCCAGGGCTCAGAAGGCAAAGGAAAGGTATCCCCAGGGCAAGCTGGCTAGCTAAGCCAGACTAATCAGTGAGCTCTGAGTTCCAGTTAGAGGCCTGTCTCCATAAATAAGGCAAAGCGTAATTGAGAGGATGTCCGATGTCAATTTCAGTTTCCCACACACATGAATAACCAAACATGTGCCCCCACACACATACCCAACACACACACAATTCAACTTTGAAAATAGGGCAGTCAGTGCCCAATTTTTAAGTGCATTCTAACCCTGAAGTTTGCCTGTTCTTTGAGGCACATGTAGATGGAAGAGAAGACATCATGACAGACGGACGCGCCACTGTGGTAACTTGACAAAAATGTGATGTGTCACTTCGAGAAGAGCTTACCCAGACCTCCAGCCAGGCTCTGTCCCAGTCATTCCCACAGGTCAAAGCTTTCAGCGACCTCCACGGAGCTGACCTGCGGATGAAGACACTCTCCATTCCCTCTGAGAAATGACAGATTCCTGCCACACTCTCAACTCCTGCAGCCCACAGGCTGCCCGTGGAGTGCCCCGCACTCCTGCTCTCCTCTCCCCCTGTCCTTCTGCACAGACTTATTTTAACCAATTCCACTTCCTTTTAACAGCGAACAATAAAATACCCCACAAATGAATGACAAACATAAGAAAAGAAAATTTTATTTCTGGGAAAACAATGTTAACCTCTTTGGGAAACTTGTGGCAAGGTGCCATAGCTATATATTTCTGCGAATTAACAGCAAACAAGACAACTATAGCACTTCTGGAAGGTTAAATCATAAAAGTCTAATAAGATTCCTGTTTTGGATTGTTTTGAACTGTCACTCACTGCACTGTACAGCTAGGTAACTAGAAATTGGAATTTGTGCATTGTGGAAATGATTTGTGCAAGAAGGATGCAGAAAGTCACTTAAAGGAGCATCTAATATACATTTATTTTGCTAGCCATCATTTCCGCAGCATAGGGGACCACAGCGCCCTCACCAGCACAACTGGCTCTGACTTAGACCTGTGTTTGTGGTGCGGTGCTATCCTAACTTGGAAGCCATATGCCCAGAGTCCTAACGAGGAGCAGAGGTATGATGTAAACTTCTGTGGTGAGTTCCTGTAATGTCTACTCTGCCCCATAGGGCACCAACAACAGAACACAATGCCACTCAAGTCTAGCTTGGCGAACCAATGAATTGAATGGTGGTTACTTGCAGAATACGGGCAATTTACAAGAGGCTATACCACTGAAGAAAAGGCCTCTCTCCTCTGGCAACTGTTAACCGAGCGAGACAAGCCTCAGGGACGGACAGGCCTCCTCAAGTGGAGTACCTATGTGCCCAGTCTTCTGCAGATCTTCTGCAGGGAACCACAGCTCAAGAAGTTAAAGGCCATGTCACTCTTTGAGGACAGCATTCCAGACACTAATGCTGTAGAAAAAGCACAGGCTATGGAATTCATATGGGCTATAAGACGTCCAGGCCATTTCTGTATGTGTCTCCCACTCATTTCTCATCTGCGAAATGGGCAGATCTTAGGTCTCACAGGGCTGTTGCGATACACAAATGAAATGAAGAGAAACATGGTGCTTAATTATTTCGTTTGGGTGTCCGAGAAAATTCCTGATCAACACTGGGAGAGTTTCCTCCTTCCAAGATCAGTGGACCCCAGAGCGTATGATCACGGAAGTCCGAACCCTGAAGTTCGCTGCACACAGGCATCAGCAGTATTGATGGGTACTGTGTTCAGGGAGGCTGAGAGACTGAGCTCAGGTTACAGTGTGAGCTGGTGGCTTCTGAGCTGCTATAGGAAGAGTTTTCTCTGCAGGTCCTTCCTGCAGTGGGGCAGCACGATGGATACCATGTCTGATGTGCAGTGTACAGCTTTGAGATGCAACCTGCCCATCCTTTCTCAAGAGCGTCACACAGTTGATGCCTTGCAGGGAAAATACATGCAACTCTATGTGCTACTCTGCTAAAAACCTACACAGACAGCACCTTTGTGGGCATAGAAACAAACTGGTGTAAGCAAAGAGAATAGTTAAAGGCACAGCACATGGACTACACCATACCTTTTAACCAGTGACGTAATACTGGGACAGCCGTTCAGTCTCCTGAGCCCAGGCCAAGTGTGGAATCAAGCTAACATACCAACTTTGTAGGGTTATTGTTGAAGTGAAATGGTGCCACTTATTTATAATGTCTGGCACATAGTAAACACCAGTCCGAAGCAGTAGAGACAGATGGGAAGATGGCTCAGTGGGTAAAGCACTTACTTTATGTCTGAGGACCTTAGTTTGGATCCCAAGAGTCCACGCAAAAATCCAGAAGTAGTAGCATGCATCTATAACCCTAGCACTCCCAGGACAACGAGGTAGGAGGCGGGGACAGGAGAATCCCCAGAAGTTGTGGGTGAGCTAGCCTGGCAGAAGGAGTAGTGAACAATGCGAGCCCTTGCCTCCAAACAAGGTGGAAAGAGAAGGCTGACACCAACTCGACCCTCCGCCCTCCACTCGAGTGCTGTGGTTTGCATGTGCCCATCTCACATTCATGAGCATCCACAACACAAGAAACACAACACATAGATGCCAATGCAACTGCCATCGTCGTTGCTTGGGGATTCTCGTCTCCCTTCTTCCTCTCTCAAGGATAGCAGTGAACGTGGCCAGGCTCTCGGCAGGCTGGACATGAGGTCTACACTCGATCCCTGTGCTTCTCCCTGAAGAATGCTAGAGAACTCAGATGCTCTGCCGGCCTCGCCCCAGCCACCGGGATTTGAAACAGAAAGAAAATGATGACAGACTTTATCCCGCACCCTGGCAGCATCAGTCTCTCCACAGCTCTGGCAGCTTGCAGTCACAACCCTGTGATTTGAGAACAATGAATCTTAATATAATTGAGTTAACGGTATCATTTTTAATGTAAGACCATTTGATTACAGCCAAAGGGCACCATTAATACGCGCAAGGAATGGCCGAGATTTTCATGTGAATGTTGTACAGAAAATAGAACTAATTAGTGCTAATTTAATTCGAAGATTAAAGAAAATTCTGCTTTTAATTTTTAATTTAAGACAAACCATTTTACTCTGAACAAAGAAAGAATAATAAGTACATTTTTTTCCATCTGAAAGGCAATTTTTACTTTTGCATTATTACATTAATATGGGACTGTGGGAATCCTGACCCCATTAGAGATCAAATAATCAGCATTTAATTATTGACAGCAAATTAATATTTAATAAAGACACAAGGGTTCCCATATATGAAAGAAAGACACCAAGGTTCTGCTGACCCAGAAACGTCCAGAAGGTTCCTTAGCCAGAATGAGCTCTCCTGTAATGGGGTAACAATTCAAGATCCCTAAAGAGTTGGGGCAGTTTATTTCCACCCCAGCCACCAAGAGAGGAGCCAGAAGACCAGTGTCTGAGCAATCGCTTTCTTTCCCCTTCCTCCTCCACCCCCACCAGCTCGTCCTTAATCAAGCACTTAAGCTAAATAATACATCGAATGTCATAACCAAAAGGAGGACAGTCATAATAAAAAAATAATAAAAGAGGAGACCAATCCTTCTTTTTATTCTGCAAAAATAATACTGACTTTTCTTTGCCGTGGGACTGCTTGTCAGGGATAATTTCTAACCAAAGAAGACATAATGGATTTACAATGAAACTGTGATGCTTTCCTCAGCCTCACAAAGCTTCCGAAGATAAGCACTATTACATTAGCGGTCCAAGAAAAGCCCGGGAAAAGCCGTTAGCTGATTTCCCTCAAAAAGCCAGGGCTGTGTGCAGAGAAATGGCCTGTAGGTGACCCAGGGTGGGGGTGGGGGGTTTGGAAACCTGTCTACACCCATCCCCCAGCTCTCAGCAAGAAAACTTGGGCGAGCTTAGAGGGGAGTCGTCTTCAAACAGAACCAAGGGCTGAATATTTGCCACAGGCCACCTGGCTCCAGGCCTCCGACCCTCAGAGTGTTTTTCAGTATTTGTCTGCAGACACATCCCGCCTGACTACTTGGTGATGTAAGTTTATTAGTCTCTTTTCTTGTTGCTGTGACAAGATGCCTGGCAAAAGCAACTAAGGACGAATGGGTTTCTCTTGGCTCACGGTTTGAGGTGCGGTCTGTCATGGTGGAGAAGGCATGGCGTCGGAAACATGATGCAGCTGTTCACATTGCATACAGTCAGGAAGCAGAGAGAGATAGGAATGCCGGTTCTCAGCTCGCTTTCTCCTCCCCCCCCTTTCTATTAAGTTTAGGGCCCCATGCTATGTTACTGGTCCTATTCCAGGTGTATTTTTCATCCTCAATTAAACCTCTCTGAAAACAATCTTATAGGCATACTCAGAAGTGTGTCTTCTAGGTGATTCCAAGCCCAGTCAGGAAGACAATAGATTAGTCATCACACCAGCCATTACAAGATGGCGTGGTTCCATATTGAGGCTGCATTCATACCATGTCCCAAGCCTATCCCGTGGCAGAGGCGCTGGTCGCAACTCAATCAGCCACCTTATCCATGCCACTGGCCCCCTCCACAACAGTCCCCTGAGCACCAATAAAGTGTGACACAGAAGGTACATGCTGGCTGGTTAATGTGGTACCCTAAGACCTTTCAAAGCCCCAGACTTGACACACACGGTAAGTCATCCCCGGCTTTGTTCCATGGAGCTGAACCCTGGCTTTCCTCGCCTGTTTTTGCCTGTTTCGTTTGGGGTTTTCAGGATCCCCTTACACTCCCTCCATCTGTTTTCTGGTTTCCCATACACTAGGAAGAAACAAAAGGGAAAAATAGGATCCAGTCAAAAAGAGACAAAAAAAGATCAATGTCATAGCATCCCCTCTCCTATCAGAGTACTCTAACCCCTATTTATCTTTTTGATCTTTTGTTAATTTTTATTTTATTTTTATTTATTTGAGAGAGAGGGCCAACTTAAAGGCTCTTCCAGGGAAAAGTTCATTTTTGCCCTTAAAAACTGAGAAAAACTAAAACTGACTTTTAAAAGAGGCAGAGAGCTCTTTTCAGCCCTAAAGAGAGCAAAGATAACAGGCTGTAAATGTAAACTATGATCATACAAATCTTCAGTCCCACTGCAGATGGAGGCTCCGCCGACATCTTTCCAGATACATGCACCCCTTTTGGTCACTTTTATGTGAGCATGTGCAATATTGCATGCTTGCATCACTGTGTGTCTGGCTTACATGGGACCTAGAGATTCAAACATGCATTCTTAGGCTTCACAGGTAAGCACTTTAACCACTAAGCCATCTCTCCAGCCCTCTAACCCCTATTTCTGAGGCTTTCTCATGTAGGACAATCAAGACTTCAGATAAGGTGTAGGTGTGGGGAGTTGCTGAGAAATGTGGTTTGTTATAAGATATATGCAGTAGCCATTTTAAGGCTTTTGCATAGAGTCTGAACCCTTGAACAGGAAAGGCCTCTGTGAAGCACTTTCTAAAATCAGTCTAGAATTGTCCAAAAAGCACACTTTTTTTCTTTATTTCCACACTTTATTTCTGCCCCTTGCTATCTGGGCATTTTGAGTAAGTCATTCTACCTCTTAAACCTTCATTTGTTTCATCTATAAAATGAAAGTATCATGGATAGACTGAGTCAGTCCAAGTGAAGTGATGACGAACAATAAGTGCTTTAGTTCATATATATAAGGAGCCCCAAAGACATTTATTTATTTATTATTTATTTGTTGGCAAGAGAGAGAGAGAGAGAGATAGGGAAAGAGAAGAAGATAGAGAGAATGGGCATGTCAGGGTCCCCCAGACATTGCAAATGATCTCCAGACACAGGCACCACCTTGTGTCATCACCTCAGGATGAGACAAAGTACTGCACATGGGGCTAACTCCTCTGGATTTGGCTGTCCTGGCTCCTTTTAATTTTTTAAGAGCACCTAGTTTCCCCTGGCCCTTGCACCCTTAGGGCTTTCATGGATACTGGTGAATTGAACCTAGAGAGAGAGAAAGAGTGAGTGAGAATGGGCACAGCAGGGCCTCTAGCCCCTACAAATGAACTCCAGATGCATGTGCCACCATGTGCATCTGGCTCACATGGAAACTGGAGAATCGACCCTGGGGGCCTTAGGCTTCACAGCCATGTGCCTTAACTGCTAAGCCATCTCTCCAGCCCCAAGAGCTTCTTTTTTTTAGTTAACCTCAAAGTTGACAGAGGCCTTCTTGTCATGTTTGTCCTACTAAAACATCCCTGGATCTCACTGAAGAATTGATGTATGTAAGACACATAACCCAGGCTCAAGGCATCCCAACTAGTATGTGTTGGGGGAAAGGGATGGGTTTTAGGCTAAAGCTAACTCTGGTAGTAAGAGTGAGAGTTTATCATGACTCATAAGGGAATGACTCCTAAGGAGGAGTTTAGATGCATCTGGCTCACAGATCCCCTAGTATGGGGCCTTAGGATGGAGTTTTAGGGAATGACTCCTAAGGAGGAGTTTAGAGCTCCAAGGCACCTTCCACAAGCAGGTGGACCAGCCAGCTCTGCCCATGCTGCAGCCCTCTGTGGATGACTTCTCTTCTCTTGGGGTTCGAATCACTTCAGAACGAATGGAGGAGGAAAGGGGGAAATTATGTCGACACAGACATGCCAACAGCATTTGGCAGCTGATACACAATATGAGCAGTCGTATGAGTTTAACAGTTCTCACTGGGCCTGCTTTGACTGCTTGTCAAACTCCGAGATAACCGTGGAGTCATTTTTGTATTTTATGTGAAGAATAAAGGCTCTGTGACAAACAGGAAAAAGTCACCTAGCTACTTTTGATGGGGTGGGGAGTCCATGGGGAGTCCAGAAAAGTCCTTAAACCCCAAACCCTGAGTACCCAGAAGCTTCCAGTAATCCCAAGTCCTAAGTTCATATTTATATTTAACCAAAGAATTGGGCAAGCTGGAGGGAGAAGAATAATTATTAAATCATGGCCTTATTGAAGGAAGTACAGAATCAAGGGAAGGAAAATGAATACACACATGCAGCCTGAAAGCCCATGTGGTGGGCCTGGAAGAAATGTGAAAAGAGAGTTAGAGATAAAAGAAAAGAAAGTGCTGAGAGCTCCTGCATGTGGAAGGCAGGAGGGGTAGAGAGCCCTTGTGAGAGTAAAGATCGGGGATTCTCCCCTTGTCTCAGCCCAGTCGGATCTAGGTGAGGGAAAACGTGCCAGAACCTGGAGGTACAGGAGTGATTAGGGGCAGTCGAGAGAGAGGTTTGTCCCCTTGCATGCATCTCTTTATAACTTTATTATGATGGGTTTCACCTTCTGGCTCAAGTGGGCCAGAGAGACAGCTGACTGGTCTGGTCTAGAGCCTGGCTCAAGAGTCTGGCTCAGAAAGAAGCCAGCCATGATGCCAAGTTCTGGGGTCTAAGCTTGACCAACCACAATGGCAGGATTAGATCTGAATTCTAGGAAAGGAGACGTTCCTCCCAGGAGGGACTCAGGTGTGGAAAAACAGGTCTAGGGAACTCCTTTAGGCAAGAGATAAGGAGAAGCCAGATTCTCCTCTGATCTCCAACAAAGAGCGGACTGTAGCGGCAAGCCCAGAGACATTCCTGCTTTTAACTTCCTCGGGCCCAGTCACCCTGACTGCCTAACAAAGCTACCTGACTCAGAAGGGGATGTATTACATGCAGCTCTCCAAGTACATGAGAGAATGGGGTCCTTGGAAAGGGGACCAAGGATCCAACCCTAACTGCAGTCCTTCTGTGGCTCATATCTTAATTAACATTCTGCCACATCATCAGGTCAAACATCTGGAATTCATCTGTACGATTTGAAAATGACTAATATGACCTTTCTATATAAAAGTTCCCATTGCACCTCACTGCTTGTGGTGGTTGGATTCAGGTGTCCCCCATAAACTTAGGTGTTCTGAATGCTAGGTTCCCAGCTGATAGAGATTTCGGAATTAATGCCTCCTGAGGTGGTGTGTTGTTGGGGGTGGGCTTATGGATATTATAGTCAGTGTCCCCTTGCCAGTGTTTGGCACACTCTCCTATTTCTGTTGCCCACCTGATGTTGGCCAGGAGGTGATGTCCACCCTCTGCTCATGCCATAATTTCCCCCTGCCGTCATGGAGCTTCCCCCCTTGAGCCTGTAAGCCAAAATAAACTACTCTTGGTTGGGTGATTTCTGCCAGCAATATGAACCTGACTGCAACAGTAAAGTTGGTACTGAGAGTGGGGTCATTTACTGCTGGACACCTGACTGTGTGGCTTTGGCCTTTTGGAGCTGATTTTCAAGAGGAATGTGGAAGGATTTGAAACCTTGGCCTAAGAGATGCCTTGCAGTGCTGTAAGTACAGCTTGAGGGACTGTTCTGGGCAGAGTTAAAAGACCTGAATGCAGGAAGAACTATGGACTGTGAGGTTTGGTTTATGAGGGTGAGAAAGAGCTTTGCTTGGACTGGGCTAGAAGCAGTTTGAGAGGCTTGCTGTTATGCCCATGTCCTGAGACATGGTTGCAATGTGTAGAAATGGACTGGTGTGAGCAGAGGGATATGACACAGAAATGAAATCTTTGGGCTGAAACTGCTGCCTATTCAGCTGCAATTGTATGAGAGATTGCAACCTCTGAGATTGGTCCAGCTGACTTGCACTGGGGCAACAGGAAGAATGTAGACTCTTTTGAAAGGGACTGAATGCACAAAGAGTGTCCTGTTCTTCAAAGTCTGATGTATTCCCCCCTGGATTAACAAATTGGCACCCTACCTGGCATTATGGAGTATAAGAAATGCAGGAAAGAGAGGGTCATTGAGTTTGCAACATGGTCTTGTGTCTTGGAAATAGCCATGGGCAGTGTGAAGCAGGTTTACTGGATGCCTGCATGGAGACCCGATGGAACTGTGAGGATGGACCATGGATTGCACTGGAAACCCAGTGGAGATGCTGGGACCACAAGACAGCTGCTAAGGAGAGCTGTCAGCCCTGGATGAAGTTTTCCAGGACTGTGAGTAGCCTAGCTGGAGGGGCAGAATTGGAACTCCAGAGACTTGTTGCTGGTTAGAATTATCAGACTTGAAGATTGTCACTGACTAGAGTTGTTGGACTTGGAGCTACAGAGTTTGATGTTTGCCTTGTTTAAATCTTGTATTGGTTGAATATTTCTTTGCTATGCCCAGTGCCATCTTTTGCAGTGTGAGTGTTTATTCTGTGCCATTATGGTTTTGGGGGCGATTTTTTGGTATTATGTATGTCTCAGTTAAAAGACCTTGGACTAAGGGGCTGTTTGAACATCATTAGGATTAATAAAAACTATGGGGAGTTTTAAAGTTGGACTGGATACATTGTATTTTATATAATGTATGGATATCAGTTTATGGGGGCCCGTGGTGGAGTGTGGTGGTTTGTTTCAGGTGTCCCCCATATACTTGAGTTTTCTAGGTGCTGGTCTCCCCAGCTAATGGCAATTGAAAATTAAAGTCTCCTGGAGGCAGTGTATTGTTGGGGGCGGGCTTATTGGTATTATAGCCAGTTTCCAGTAATGCGAACCTGACTGTGACAGAACCCATCACATCTTATGTTTATTTTTGTTTTCAAGGTAGGGTCTCACTCTAGCCCAGGCTGACCTGACACTGACTTTGTAGTCTCAGGATGGCCTTGAACTCACAGTGATCCTCCTACCACTGCCTCCCAAGTGCTGGGACTAAAGGCGCGCGCCACCACGCCTGGCATCTTCTATTTTACCAACATCTTAATTGGCCTCCCATTTTCTAGTGCTATACTCTAGAGACCAGTCACCATAGGTTTTTAATAAGTAGGCTAGATCCAAATATGGTTTCCCCAGCCTAGCTTCCTTAGTCTTCAAATCCTCATCATGAGCTGGAGGCAATGCAGAGGATGGATCGACCCCATATGTGGAGCCCCCCCACCAAGTGCTCATTGCTCACATACACACCCAGAGAATTGTCTACCATTATGGAGAGCATTGTGTGACTTCCCATAGGTTCACGAACTTACTATGTGTCAATAGTGTAGTCAATTCATCTGTAAAAATGAAGCAACTAAGACTTGAAGATGGGATGGTAATACCACATATATGAGGCCATCGTGTGTTACTAAACTGGAACAGGCAGACAAAGGGGCTACTATATACCTCATGCATGTGACAAAATCTATGACCCTTAAAATTTGAAATAATCTTATTAAAACTGAGATAATATCATATCTTATTTCCATTGTTAGTTACTTGATTGATAAGTTGTATTCAAATAATATGAAAAAAATTTGAGAGAGAGACAGCTAGAGAGAAGAGAGAGAATGGGTGCTCCAGCAGCCTCTCAGCCACTGTGCATGAATTCCAGACGTGTGCGCCCTCTTGTGAGCAAGTGCGGCATTGAGCCTTTGCATCGCTTTGTGTTTGGCTAAACGTGGGACCTGGAGAACTGAACAGGCATTCTTAGGTTTGGCAGGCAGGTGCCTTAACCACAAAGCCATCTCTCCAGCCCACGAATATATTTTTAAAAGACCCTCTGGTAGCCCTGTGTGTACCCAGCAAGGCGCTGTTTCTGCAGGGTCATGCAGCAGGTGTGTCTTTTTTTATTATTTTAATTATTATTTTTTATTGACACCTTCTATACTTACATACAAAAAATATATGATAGCCGGGCGTGGTGGCGCACGCCTTTAATCCCAGCACTTGGGAGGCAGAGGTAGGAGAATCGCCGAGAGTTTGAGGCCACCCTGAGACTACATAGTTAATTCCAGGTCAGCCTGGACCAGAGTGAGACCCTACCTCGCAAAACCAAATATATGTGTATATATATATATATGTATGATATTTCCCTCCCCTCCCCCATTCCACTTAGAACTCCAGTCTCCATCATATCCCCTCCCTCTCTCCATTAGTCTCTCTTTTAATTTGATGTCATCATCTTTTTGTTCTATTTTGAGGGTCTTGCGAAGGTATTGCTAGGCACTGCAAGGTCATGGATATCGAGGCCAATTTCTGTCTGGGCAGTTGCATTGTAGGGAGTCGTACCCTTCCTTTGGCTCTTCCATTCTATCCGCCCCCTCTTCCCCAATGGTCCCTGAGCCTTGGAGGGTGTGACAGAGGTGTTTCAGTGCTGGGCACTCCTCCATCCCTTCGTCTCAGCACTATGTTGCCTTTTGGGTGATCCCAGTGGTCATCACCATCTGAAAAGAGAAGCTTCTCTAACCAGAAGCAGGTGTGTCTTGCGTCTTGTGGCGGGTTGACTTGGAAGCTGAGAGCTGGACCACTCCAGTCCCTGGTGTGTTGACTTCAGAATGTGTTGCAGACAGCTTCAGGTTCGCTGAGATGAACTTCTAGACCAGGCACAGTTATGGAGGAAGGGATATTATTTATTGAAGCTTACAGATCCAGGGGAAGTTCCATAATGGCAGGAGAAGCAGCCTGCTCTCCACAGGGCCAAGCAGAGAGAGAAACCAACCAGCCACCACAGCACACAGAGCAAAACTACAGCCAAAAGGTCACACAGCACACTTCAGGAACTCCTGCTAGGCACATTTGCATATCTTTACAATGGAATCTCAAACCCACCATTAACACCTTAAGACCGGCCCCCAGTGACATTGCCTCTAGCAAGGTGATTGCAGATGCAAACTATAACTAATAAAATACTGAATATATTGGGGGACATATATTCAAACTACCACAGAATGTTTGAGTGGAGCAACGGGGTTTTGAATAAGAAATCAATTAGACTTGAGATGACTGGCCTACACAATGGGTTCAGAAACACTACAACAGATAGCTATTTTTAAAAATCCCATAGGCAAGTAACAGGCGTTAACATAGTTCAAGTTTAAATGCGGGGAAGGGTATAAAAACACCTTAGTAATTAAGTTCCTGAAAGCCCACAGCCATGAGTTTCATTTATAAGAATGATGGTTCTTTTGTGTTTTCTGCACTAGAGGGAAAAGAATGGGAAGAATGCACAGCTATGGGGAAGCCTATTCCCTGCAGCGGGATCTGGAGACCCGGGAAGTCAAACGCTGTCTTGTGGTAACACAGCAGGAGGCACAGGGCCAACACAAACCTAGAGTCTGAACCCACTCTTTCCCCAACATGAAACCTATGGGGAGTCAACTGACAAGAGAAACTGAGGCACATTCTGCCTCAAGTGGGGTTCAACTATCTTCTCTCTAGGAATACCCTCAACTCAGAGGCAGTGTCTCTTGGAATTCCCTTGACACAGTTTCTATAAAATCCAGCAAGAAAAGACATCTGGATTCCAAGGAAAAATGAGGAATATATACACAGGAGTATTCCCAAATGCACATGTCTAAGGAGTGGAGCTTTCTGGGCACCTTATGGGTCTGAGGTGCACTGCCAGTCAGGCAGCCCTGAAAGTCCCTTGCCAGCCCCAGCTAGCAATACCTTGATCTACAAAGATTAGTTAGCTCCAGGGGCAGGAAAAAATGCCTTACACTGCTCCTGTGCAATTACCTCCTATTCCACCCTTGCATGAGGCGACAGTTATGCCTGGATATACCCTGGCCTGAGGAAGGCAAGTGCTGCTAAAGAAGTTGACGGAGTCTGAAGGAACCCGTCAACCTCTGTGATAAAATCTTACATACACCGCATGTATTGAGAATCTCACGAGACAGGCTTTATAGTCCACAATTTTAAGAATGAGCAAACTAAAGCCAAGAAAGATTAAAAGTATTGGTGAATAAATGTGAGACCAAGAGTTTGAATTCCAGGCCTGTTAACCAACCAAGCCAGCCCGTATCCTTCTTTTATTTATTATTTGAGGGAAAGTGGCAGATAAACAGAAAGAGAACGGGCATGCCAGGGCCCCTAGCCGCTACTAAAAAATTCCAGACACATGCGCCCCCTTGTGTATCTGGCTTTACGTGGGTCCTGGGAATCGAATCTTGGTCCTTTGGCTTTGCAGGCAAGCGCCTTCACCGCTAAGCTATCTCCTTCTTTGATACCATAAATTCTGACAGTGTTTGTGCTTGCGGTAATTGTTGTGATAACTGGTACAGCTGGCATCCTGAACCACTGTGATGACCAACCTTAATCTGACTGCTACTCATTTCATAGCATGGGCAAAAGCTCAGTAGCTCTGGTGGCTCTGGCTGGGGTGAGGCTAGGCCCTTCAATTTCACCCTCTTCACCCCTCACCTCCCTGCAAGAATCTCTCTGGCCAGCTGAGTAGCACTTACTCCTTTACGCATACCAAAAAAGAGAGAAAAAAGTCATCATTTTCCCCCCTTTGCACTAAGCCTCTTTCTCAACCGTCCTACACTTGGCTGCCCAATATTTTTAAAATCTTACTTGCAGTCATATGGCCCCTGTTTGGAGAAGGCTTCCCTTTGCCCATCAAATTCTGAGTCTATTCCTCCTCTTGACCCGAACACCATAGTATGGGCTCAACATACAGTTCCAGGCTTATCACCCAAAAAAGAAAGACTTCTACCTTCCAAATGATCCCATTGTTTCTGACTTGGTGCTCTTCCACACCATGTTTCCTCCTTCTAGAACTCTCCTCTGGCCTATGTGCAGCCAACAGTCCTCCTTCAAGATCTTCAAGCTTGTCTCCACTCAGCTCCCAGCCTGGGTAACTCCCCTTCTGTTCAGCCTCCAGATCACTTTCCTGTGTCTTTCATGAGGGTCTGACTTGTATTAGTTTGTGTGTGTGTGTGTGTGTGTGTGTGGACATTATTTCTTCATCTGAACATGGACTATTCCCCATGTCCTTTATCGTGTCCTCATGTTATGTCTGGCTTGTTTTAGTTGAGGGTTTGTTGACTTGGGTGTATTTGCCGGTATGGATTTTGAGGCAAGAAGTAAAGGATGCTCCAAACTTCAAAGGAGGCCATCCTCCATCCCTCCATTAGCAGCATCTTGTTTTTCCCCACCACACACCCCACTCTTCCTTACTAAGAGGTGATTTTTTACCCTGGGTGTCCCTGGGGAGAAATGAGTTTCAAAGTAACTGAAATCTTGGACCTAGAAAGTGTCCTTGTAGCCTCCCCTAGAAGGCAGTCGTCCGAGCCTTCCAGCTCCTAACGAAGGGGAACTGTTTTCCCAGTGGAACCACACACTCTGGAGGGAGTGAGCTAAAGAGCTCCGTCAGACACTCCCACTCCAGCAAGTGAGCAAGGCACTCCCAGACTCTGGCCTCAGACATCCCACTCCAGCGTCTCTCAGGCAACGCTCACCCCACTAGAAAAAGTGTGACGCCTCTTCTTGCCCTCTTAACATCTTCCTATCATTGAACTTCCTACTGCTCTTCTCTTTCTAACCTGTTACCCAAGTGGTCATCTTGCTCAGTCTGGAACATTTCTGGGTTGTTTTACGTGTTTGTCAGAACTTTTTTGTCACTGTGGCAAAATATCAGACATCCACACTGTAGGGAAGGAATGTTTTACTGTGGCTCACAGTCTCAGAGGTTTCGATCCGTAGTTGTCTGCCTGAGGCAAGGCTGAACATCACGGCAGCAAGCTTGTGATGGAGGAAAACCACTCACTCATGGCAGACTGGAAACAGAAAGAGACAGCTAGGAAGGGGACAAGGCATGGCATTCTCTAAAGACATGCCCCAGTGACCTATGCCCTGCCACTAAAACCCTCCTTCTACACTTAGTTCTACTTATCTCACAATAGTTTAGCCAAGCTTGGTATCCGTCCTCCATTGGTTAGCCCACGGGGGAAGTCCAAGGCCTCGTGATCTAATCATTTGCCAGAGGTCTACCACTGAATCCCACCTGCACTGGTAATCAATCCTTGAACACATGAGCTTCGGTGGGGGGGGATCTCAATCCAAATCATAAAACTCTTCAATAAGATGACATTTAAAGGCAGAGGTAGGAGGATCGCCGAGAGTTCGAGGCCACCCTGAGACTACATAGTTAATTCCAGGTCAACCTGGACCAGAGTGAAACCCTACCTCGCAAAAACAAAAACAAAAACAAACAAACAAACAAAAAAGGTGACATTTAAAGTAAGCGCAGTGAGGTTCAATAAGGCCCAGAAACTTATTTAACAATTTTCCCAACCTTCCTCCTCCATTCCACCCCCTCCCTGCCCCATGCTCACTCATCTGGGCTCAGCAGTTTCTGAAGGCGTCCTGACTTCCCTTGATATCACAAGTCCATTCTTCCTTCACAAGGACAGAATACATCTCCCTTCCTTCACCTTTGCTTCGGTAGCTCCTGCCCTCACCCTGTGACTTTTTAGCTTTCATTCTGGCTACCAGCTGATTTAGTTACCTCAGTGCAGTCTCCCTGCACATAACCTGATGGGCTTGAGCTGCGTTCTGAATTGACTTCCTCTGGGCCAGTCAACCATGGTCCTAGTGTCCCCATAATATTCAGATGCAACACTTTGGCAGGACTACGTAGAGGTTGTAATTTCAAAGACAAGGGCATGGGCACACACACGTGTTATCATAGGGAGTGTCTAAGGAGACCATGAGGTTTATAGAACTAGCCTGCAAGATGAAAGATGAAGGAGATGGAGGTGAAGAGGCAGAAGGAATAAAAGCAAACGTGTGGAAATCTCTACGTTACGCTAAGCGTGTTAAATCATCCTTGTAGCCTCACAGAAATTCATGCAAGTAGTCCCTGTACATTCCTCATTCCACATTTAAGGATTCTCAGAACAGTGACAGAGGTACCCAAAGCCATCCAGTAGCCAGCAGCAGGGTGCTGATCTGACGAGCTGACGTCAGAGTCAGGCCTGACAACCATCTCATCAGAGTGGACATTGTATGGGAGACACTGGAAGCGATCACATCAAAAACAGATTCCTGGAGACCAGCAAAACAAAAGAGGGATGATCGAAGAATGCTAATTGATATCTCACTGCACTGGTTACTTCCGCTTGCTGGTTTAATCATTAGTAGCTCACTGAGTTTCATTAGGGACCCATTGTGCCGCTGTTGGCAAAACAGCACTGGCATCTCATGTTCAATAATTAAAGGCAGGAAAACAAACATTCTCTTTGGAGCCCTGGGTTTGTAAATAGCAGTGGTATGTGATGCCTTTAATCAATAGCCAGGCTATCCAACCTGGCTTGGATGGTGGAGACAATGGGCCTTGCACTCTCTGCACCCCCTTTCCTAGCCCTGCATTCACACAGTCTGACCATGCAGAGACTGGCCATGCTGATCACCATTCTGAATGAGCCTTGCCTTTTGGCCATATAGATATTGAAAGACAACTAACTTTCTAAAAAAACAAAATCAAAATCCTGATTCTCTCACATTTAAATGAATATAAAATGTCAAATGAACCTATGTGAAAGAATTTGAAAAGATGATATAACGTGCTCAAAGGAGAAATCAAAGATGGACACATTTATATGAAATAAAGGAATGGAGACGTGAATTTTCAGACTGATGGAAGGCTGGTGTTTTGTTTTTGTTTTTGCTGAAGGAGTAAAGGGGAGAGTCAATTAAAGGCAGACTGGACAGGATTTATTTGCATCTCTATAGACAAGAATTATTTTGCAAGGCTCTCACTTATATACAACTTATGCTGTCAAACAACACAAGGGTGACAACGGAAGGCTACAATCAGATTAACTTCAAGACTGTGCACACACAATGGATAGTTTTCCATTGGTATACCCAGTAATTTTTCAAGCTTATTATAAATGTCCTTACATAGTATAATAAAAATTTAGGGCTGGAGAGATGGCTTAGCGGTTAAGGTGCCTGCCTGCTAAGCCTAAGAACGCTGGTTCCAATCTCCAGCGGTTCCAATCTCTAGGTCCCACGTTTAGCCAGATGCAAAGTGACACAAGGGCGCAATGCCACACTTGGCCACAAGGGGGTGCACGCATCTGGATTTCATTCACAGCAGCTGAGAGACTGCTGGCGCGCCCATCTCTGTCTCCCTCTCCCTCTCTGTCTCTGTCTCTCTCTCTCTCTCTCTCTCTCTCTGTGTGTGTGTCTCTCTCCAAAAATAAATAAAATAATTTAAAAATTTTAAAAAAATTAGTGATTTAGGGTTAAATCCAAGTTCAAATGAATTCCATTACTCATTTTCTTAGATAAGTGACTAACCTTTGAGAACCTGACATTCTTCATCATAAATTATGCTCAATTTATTCATTTCATATGCTTAAGTTGTGGATCAAGTTAACTGTATAGTATGTGTCACAGAGTGGTCGTCCTTAATTATTCACCCTCATGGTCCTTCACCTCACCCAGCAACCCGGGGACTCCAGAAATCAACCTCCATGTGGCAGCTTCCTGGAGGATTGGTGAATGTGAGTTGGTTACCCCAGTAGTCCCATGTCTCTCTGGCCTTGGACAAAATGAGGCAGACTTCTCACACTACAGCACAGTGTCTCCTCTGTCTGGGAGCTGAGCAGAGACTGAGAAGTGAATACATCATCAAATGCTACCAGAGACCGGGAACCTGGGAAGCTGAGAGACAGAAGACGACCCAACATCTCTGAGGTTTTCCACAGCCCTCCACTCTTCCTCAAAGATGCCATGTAAGAGAGTCCAGAAGGATCGTGGAAGAAGAGCTGACAATTCCTCGCCTGTGCTAACCCCTGGATCCTGGCAGAGTGGACAGTGCCAGCTATAAGTGGAGCCATTGCTATTTCATTCAACAAATGTATTATTCAACCACTGCCCAAGGTCACAGGGCATGGTGGGAGGTGTTATAGCAAGTGGGTCTAGTCCCAAGGTTGGGGATCAGACAGCACCAGGATTGACTCCTAACCCTGCCATTGGCTTAGCCTATGAGCTCAGATAAAGTTCATTCACCTCCACCCTCAAATTCCTCATTGGAAACAACTAGAATAACCAGAGGAACATACTCAAGGTTTCTTTCTCTAGAGGATGAGAGGATATTTTGTTGACTATGAAAGTAGTTGAGTAATAAATGGATGAATAAGTGTGAAAGGGAACGTGTGTTCTACACTGCTCTGTGTTCAGACATACTTGGGGGTATTTACCAATGAAGCTGAGAGCGGACTATAAACCTGAGGTGGGGAGAACAGAGGCATCGACTATGAGTGCAGTTACACGAGTGAGCATGCCAAGCTGGTTGGTCCTAAAGCCAAGATGCAGAGGTGCCGTGACCACACACACGCAGCCTGCACCATGCCCAAGCAGCCTAGGGACACACCACTCCCAGGGTACACGTGGGAGCTGTGGGCTGCATCTTCTTCCTTCAACAACACATGGAGCAGACTCAAGTCCTTACTCTCAGACACAGAGGAGGGGAAGCTCGGGGTAGTGCCGGAGCAGAGCGCTACAAACCATTAGGCTCCTCGGAAGCCTTCTCCTGTGTTCTCAGCCTCCCACACCGCCAACACTGAGATGCATCCTGCCAGAAGAGCAGCTGGCTGAGACTTCCTGAGTACTGCTCTCAGCACTGGGGACTGAGCAAGAGAAAAATCTCCCTATGCTAGCCTGACAGGTGAATCACTTCCTTTCCTTCTGGAACGCTCTACAGACTTCCTGCGACAAGGTGGTACCTCTGCCCTGCTACCTCATGGTTCGTGTGGAGCTAGTCTATGTAGGGAGTCATCTGAGATTTCAGTGACACTGGCCTTGGGCAGCTCTGCCTTTCCTTCCCCTTAACCCACTTGATCCCATGTTCTCTCCATTCCCTGTGTAGCCTGGGGCAGACACGTGAGCATTTCTCTCCAGTCCACTGCTTTAACACACTGCCACACTCGCATCCTCATTCTTCCTGCCCATCGTCCAAGGCTCTTAGATGCCAAGGTGAAGTATGTACCCTAATTGTGTGGGTGTTATGGACAGAGTGATTGTGATCCAGGGGAACAGGGGAAAGAATAGGTACAGATTCTAAAGTGGACACTGTCCCAAGGGCTGGGCCTCAGAAACAGGTCCAGAGAGCCAGAAGCTCACTCTAATCCCTCAGCCCTGGGGCTGTCCTGATTCTCTTTACTACTGAGCCCGGGGGTGGGGGTGGTGTCTGTGGATGACTGATAAGTTCCCAAAGCGACCGTCAGATCAGGCATGATGGAAAGTGTGTGTCCCTACTCCAGACTCTTTCTCACTCAGACGGAGTGTTTTATAGCCCTGCATAGAGGTTGCCAGAAAACAGCATTTTAAGGAGCTTGGGGCCATATTTCATCCATTAATGTCTTCTTGCCCCAAGAGGCAAAACAAACTAGCAGGTGGCTTAAGATTAACATCTTTATTACAGATGACCTCACTATTGTGTTCTCTATAAAGAAAAAATATTACAAAGCATTAACGCACTTTAACTATTAAATTAATTCAGATTTATGACTCATATCCGGATCTAAATTTCTTGGCTTGCGAGGCCGTTATTTTTCTGTGATTTTTTTTTTTTTGACAACATTGCTAATGGGGACCAGAGCAAAATTGATCTGAACTGTGATGCTAGATGCATGCATTCAGGGAGGAGCAGGTTACGTCTCTACATAAATCACTCCCGTGGCAGTTTGCACTAGAACTTATACAAGTCTTCCCAGGATTTGAGCAATCACTGCAGACGGAGGTTGAGCCGAGGAGATGCGAGTGCTAAGATTCTAATATTTACTTTGTCTGACAAATGGCAATGCACGAAGCCTGAGCTTTAATTAGTTGGAGAGCTTTGGCGCATAACTCCCCCTGCCCACTCTCTTCTCGTGCTTAAAGTAGCCGTTGCTTATTTTATGTCGACATGTCACTGGTGGATATTATGTTTACACATGCAGTGGGTCTGAAGTTCCTCTCACTCCTGCTCTCTTCCAGCCTCCGGAATGAAGAGGTGCTCTCCTGTCACTCATCAAATGGGAAAAGCACATCAATTATAGTTTTAATGACCAGCAAATAGCCAAAGCCCCCAAAATTTGAGAAAATGGACTTTGGAAAAGAGCTTAAGATGAAGATAGAACAGGGACTTGTTCCTTCATTCAAAATGTAAAACTCCATGGGGCCCTAGTCATTCATGTGCTAAAGGGATGAAGGAGAAAAATAGCCAATACACCAATGTACTAATTGCTCCACAGTGCAAAGCCCAAGAGGAAGTGGGGGACTGAGAGGGCTTCTGTATGAACTCTGGCCTTTAACACAGAAGTCCTTCCGTGGGCAGTATTGCCCCCAAATGTTACACTTCTACACTGAGGGTAGCTGCATCTCCATAAGGGACTTCTGAGTATCCAAGATGTGCCTTTTGGCACCTGGGGTAGAAGGGCAGGAGATCCTGGGATGATGTTTCCCGTAGGATGACGAAGGAAGTCCAGGAGAAGGCAAAAAGTGGAGTCTGGTTATTTTAGAGGACCTGCAGTCCAACTTACCAGTATGGAATCCAAATTTCATGCATTTAGGAAGGAGACTCTGTCTTGACACATGTGCTCTGAAAATAAATACACACACCCTACCTCAGAACCCCACGAAGCCCTGAAGGAAATGCATGCCCATCAAGCCATAGCATTGTATCTGAACTTGCAAAGAAAAGAAAAAAAGAAATCTGTTCTTTGAGATCAGCAGTGGTGATTGACCCTAAACTCCAGTGCTGACCTCCATTTGGGTTGCCTGGGTCCTCGACTTTCCACGTGTGCTTCATGAAATATGTCACCTCTTGGGCATAGCGCTACAGGTGACTGGCCAGCACTAGGGTTTGCTCCAGGCATGTCCCAATGAAAGCATGGAAGGCACGTGCTGTAGAGGTAAAGCTGAGGAAGCATCAGCTTCTGGGCCCCTCCGTGAGGCACGAGAGCCCCTTCCAGGTCGCCACCCCTGGAAAACAACATAGGAAATGGAAACAGGTTGGCTAGCCAACAACTAACCGACAGAAAGGAAACCGAATGTGGGCCATGGGGACAAGTTTCTAGGAAGCACGGAGGGTTTCTTCAACTCCAAAACCATTCTTAATGGCAGCTGCCATCAAAAGACCGTAAGCCAATGCCAGCAGTTCCAGGCCACGGAGTAAATCTCATGTGTCCCCTCATGATCGGTCATGTCTCTCTTCTCCCTGTTCCCATCCTCGTGATGAGAAACCAAGAGTCCAATCAGAAGAGAGTGCTCCAGGAAAACTTCCCCCAATCCAGAATCTCCCGGGAGAGGGGAGAGGTGCCTGTCTCTGACATGGTGTGGCATCAGGAAAAGAAGTCTTCATAAAGAACCGTGCAGGGCTGCGGAAAACCACTGGCCCTGGGACCTGGGACATCTAGGTCTCGACGGTTCTTGTCTCCGCTCCTTCTAATCACGGATGTTTGTGGCCATGGAGCTGCAGCCATCCTCACAGGTATCTGTGCACACACTATTGTGTGCACTCTGCATGTGAGTGCGTGAAAATCAGATATATGCACATCGACAGGTTTGCATGCACTACCTGCAAATAATCACCCATGTGCATGTACATGTGTACCCACACCCGTGACTTATATGCATGGCGTGTGGGTCCTCCATGCCTACTTTGCTCGTAATACTGCATGGGCATGTATCCGGGTGTGTTGAACATGTACTGAAAAGCACATCACGTGTCTGTGAGAGTGCACATGGAAGTTATGTGTGTGCATGTTTGTGTGAGCCCGGTTCTGAAGCCCTACCACGCACCAGGCTGTTTGCAGCCAGTGCGGACCTGCTAATGATTTTAATGAGAGTGCCTCTGGATTCATATTTTTTTCATAAAATACATCACACTAAAACCAAATCAATGAGAAACATTAATTAGGGCCTTTGTAGATGCCTTCTGTGGTAGTGTTTTTCTTTTGAGAAGCACCAGACGAAGAATGCTGGGCTTTATTTAAGCTAAGTTGTTTGACATTTAGATGAGAGAAAAAAGGGGAAGAAACTCTCTGGCCCAGGAACCGTTTTTGACAGCTCTTTGTCATGCAAGGGAGAAAAAAGGCGCTGGCTGTGAGAGTCTACTTTGAAGCCCTGGAAATTTGTAATGAAAAATTTAAGATACAAGAGAGGGAGAAAGATGGGCTATTCACGGGGCTCTGCATATATTAACACTTGTAATGCAAACTAAAGGTTTGCTATGTGTTTTTATAATTTGGCCGCTAATAAATATCTTCCAGAAGTGCTTTGATTTTCTAAGCTTGGGTATAGAGTTCGAATCCATTAAAAAGGAAAAGAAACAATTGCCATCGGCCTCCGTCCCTGATGAGGGGTCTGTGCACATCAATGACTACAGACAGACCACTGGCTGACATCAAAGGACACTGGAAGCCCGTCCACACTCGGAGGAAGACACACATGTGTGGACAGGTGCACTGTGACCATCCTCCATGTCCGCCTTAGATCCGCCCATCCCGAGTGCTTGACCTGCCTGGGCATGATCACTAACAATTCTCAAGATCCCAGGGACCCACTGAGGAAGATCCCCCAAAGCATCATTTTCATTATTGAGAAGGGAATTGAGAAAAAATTCCTGACTGCCCTTTGAATCTTTTTAGTCTTTCAGGGGGCCCCTCTGCATGTCGAGGAGACCACAGCTGCTCTGAGCACGCCTAGCTCATCAGGGACATTCCTGGATGGCCCCTCCATGTCCTCATGCAGAAGCCTTGACACACTAGAGCTCATGCCATCAGGCTCGAGTCCCGTCCCTATATGTCATCCCCACCAGCCCTCAATTGCTGTGGCTCCTGGATCATCCAAGGGACTCCAGTGTCCATACGGACTTCCTAATTGGAGCCATAAACCTCATAACCTTGACCTCCCCAGACACTTTTGGCTTCACACTCCACTCCACCCCTAGGTCTGTAATTCGATTGCCTTTAACTGCTTCCTCTCCTCAGAATACCCTAAGTTATCAACACTCCTTTAAAAAAATATGTGTTATTTATTCGTAAGCAGGGAGAGATAGAAGAGAGACAGAGAGGATGGTCATGCCAGGGCTTCCAGCCACTACAGATGAACTCCAGATGCATGCGCCACATTGTGCACATGGCTTTACATGGGGGGGGGCTCAAACCAGGCTTGTTAGGTTTTACAGGTAAGCGTCGTAACTGCTGAGCCATTTCTCTAGCCTCCATTTTTATTTGATGTGCCTAGTTTCCTATGTTTCCACTTCCATTGCATGATGCTAAACATGGTCTGGGGAGACAGATTCGTGGTTAAGGCACTTGCCCATGAAGCGTAATGACCCAAGTTCGATTCTGCAGGACCCACATAAGCCAGATGCACAGGTGGTACATGTATCTGGGGTTTGTTTGCAGGGGCTAGAGGCCCTGGCACTCCGATTCTCATTTTCTGGTTCTATCTGCCTCTTTCTCTCTCTCTCAAATAAGTAAATAAAATATTTTAAAAAATTAAAAAAACTGTTAAACATACCTGAAGGCCAATTTGAAGGTATCCCCTACTTCCCAAATCCCCACTGTGACAGGATGCTTACCAGCAGAGACTGTCTCAGCCTTTCCTCTTTTTACCCGGAGATTATCTTTCCTTTCTAACATGAGCTCTGTGCTGAAGTGTAAGTGATCACAAATGAACCCATTTTCTACATGCATAGTCTTGGCTAGGGAGATGGCTTAGTAGATACAGCACTTGCCCTATAGGCATGAAGAGGGGAGTTCAAATCCCCAGTACCTATATAAATGCCGGGGGGGGGCATGGGGGTTTGCCTGTGATCTCAGCACTCGAGCAAAACTGACCTTGCCTCAGTCAATAAATAGCCTCGGCTCATTTTGTCTCAAACCGAATTGTTTCTTTGGTAATGGACAACACCGCACTCAGGTAAAAATTCCAGAAAGGCACATGACTTTTGGCATGGTGATACAGTCCACCACTGTCATTCTGGAAGTAAGTCGACAATATGGACACTCCAAAATCACCAAGACACGAGAGATTACGCAAACTCCTCAGAAAGAACTTCATTCCAAATGTGCGCGGCAGCCCCAGTGGCCGACATGAAGAAGAACTGAGACATGACTCTAGAGAAGCAGCCCTCCCGGATACATGCTTTCGTCTTTTAAAAAGGAAATAAATAGGGGGCTGGAGAGATTGTTTAGTGGTTAAGGCACTTGCCTCCAAAGCCAAAGGATCCCCGTTCAACTCTCCAGGACCCACGTAAGCCAGATGCACAAGGGGGCACATGCATCTGGAGTTCATTTGCAGTGGCTGGAGGCCCTGGCATGCCCATTCTCTCTCTCTCTCTCTCAAATAAATAAATAAATTTTTAAAATTAAAAAATAAAAAGAAAATAAAATTTAAAAACACACACGAAGGATATGGGGCATAGAGTCCAAGTGCAATGGGAGGAGTGAGGCAGCAGGCTCTGCGTGGACTCTGCGTTGAACCTCACACAGACGCAGTTCCAGGAGCACTGGCATTCGGTGCTCATCCCTCAGCTCCCACATCCATGTACTCCTGTACCAGTGAAACTGATTTTTGGCCTTGCTTAGAAAAATTTCTACCCAAATACCAAGTCTCTGAATGCTACAAACCCAGCCCAGGAGATACTTCCTGCTGTGATTTTCATGTGATGGTCGCACATGGGCTCGAGTGTTTAAACGTGTGGTCCCCAGCTGGTGGCACTGTTTGTAAGGTTGTGGAATCTTTGGGAGGTGGAGCCTTGATGGAGGAACTAGGTCACTGGGTTGGGGATGGGGAGCTTGAGGTTTTATAGCTTGGTCCCACTTCCTGTTCTTCCTCTGTTTCCTGATTGTGGATGCAATGAGACCAGCTGCTGGGGTTTTTTCCCTCCACCACCGGCATGTAGAGCGGAAGAGAGAGAGAACCGGGCCAGCCGCTTCTTTTGAGGCTGAGCGAGAAGGCGGGTGTCGACGACTCAAACCCCTCCCCCCTAAAACACCAGGGAGAAAAACCACATTGAGTCACGGAGACCGTCTAAGGCTGGAATCTCTCCGTTTATTGTCAGGGGAGGTATTTATATATTTTGAGGAAGGGGGCGGGAAGAGGGGATGAGAGAAAGGTATAAGGGCCAATAGTATTTCATCACATCAGCAGTAGCTGGGCGGAGGCAGTTTCAGCTTAGGCCTTGCTGAGAATTAGGCCAAAGACAGGTCGCCAAACTCAGGAAGTTCCTCTAGGCCTCACACCCGGGCCTCATAGGGCCCAACAACCAGCTGGCTTCCCACTGCAGCTGCTGCGCCTTCCCTGCCAAGTGGAATGTATCCCCCCGAACTGTAAGCCCAATTATTTCCTTCTCCCTTAGGCTGCAGTAGCAACAGGTAAGTGACTAGCACTCTGTAGGTGTCTGCTCATCCATCAAGGCAAAGCAACACATCATAGCCAGGGGTTTCCAACTCCTACTTTATTTACATTAAAATCTGTATTAGGTACTTTTCTCATTGCCCTGACAAAACACCTGATAAGAAGCAGGGATTACGTGAAGGAAGGTTCATTTTAGCTCACAGTTTTGAGGGCATCGCCAGTCACGGTGGGAGTATATGGCAGCAGGAGCACGAGGCAGCCGACCGATGAACACTGACTTCTTCTTCTTACCCAGTCCAGGGCCCCAGCCCGTGGAGCGGGCGAATGCCCTCCCAGACACACCCAGTGATTCTAGATCCCATCAAGTAAGACCGAGGCGTAAAGCTCATCTCTGCATGCCATTAGCTAACCTGATGCCATCTCACCAAAACGGACAACATCACCTGAATTTCAGACTTCACTGACCATTTCCATGAGACCCCATAGTCACGACTTGTAAGACCAGAGAGAAATTGCCAAAAAGGATGATCACAGTGAGTCAGGTATATGGAAGCAAATTTTAACTGACAATTTAAGAGTTCAACAAAAGAACTGTGGGGGTTTGATTCAGGTGTCCCCCATAAACTTAGGTGTTCTGAATGATAAGTCCCCAGCTGATGGCAATTTGGAAATTAAAGCCTCCTGGAGGCAGCGTATTATTGGGGGGTGGGCATATAAGTAGTATAGCCAGATTCTGCTTGCTAGTGTTTGGCACATTCTCCTGTTGCTGTTGTCCACCTGATGTTGGTCAGGGGGTGATATCTACCCTCTGCTCATGTCATCACTTTCCCTTGCCATCATGGAGCTTCCCCTTGAGTCTGTAAGCCAAAACAAACCCTTTCTTCCCACAAGCTGCTCTTAGTTGGGAGTTTTCTGCCAGCAATGTGAGCCTGATTGCAACAGTAACTATGAGGCATTATTCATTCTTTCTCACTTTAACAAAAGGTTTAAGGAAAGGAGACAGTACAGTCCTCTAGGCGAATAAACAGCTAAGAGCCACTCGTTACCATTAAGCTGGGAGGTTAAGGGATGCGAGTGATCAATCACAAACCATAGCTGTGTGAGAGAAGCTCCTGAGAAGAGCTGTGAGCAGGAGGCAGCCCACGCTATGCGGAAGGCAGAAAGCAAAGGGTAAATTCTCAGATCCTACTTTCTGCTGGGCCTCATTCCTTTGTCCAGAAGTGAGGGAGCCACCAGAGCAGTTTTGATGGGTCAGACCCCCAGAGGAGAGGGAAGAGTGAATAGAAGGTGGGACAATAGAAAACTTCAAGCACTGCTGATAAAAAGGGGGACTCGTCTTTCAGACTAGAGCTTTCTGGCCTGTACTGTGGACGGAGCACAGTGAAAGGCACCGAATCACCACTAGAGACAAAGCCAGACCCACACCACAAAGCCCAGAGTGAAGGAAACAGCCACAGCAAGCAGTAAGAAGTGACCTGGATGAAGTTTGAAGATAAAATGATAATGGTGGGCTGGTGTGAGCTGCAAAGATCGCTTCTGATGGCACAGGTTTATGAGGTACTGGCTTGGTTTTCTGGTACTATTTTACAACTCTGAACCAAAGCACATTTTGTTTGGATAACATACCTCTTGGGGACAGAAACCCTGTATGGGTAGTCTGGGCATATTCTCCAGTGCCTAGCAGGGTGCCTGGCAAGGAGCAATCATTCCTCAGGCATTTACATGTGAATCTGAAGCTGTGAACCCTGCACTCCCTGACCAGCCCCATGTCATCCTGTGATAGCTGCACGGGAGGCAACTTCCTAGAGTCACTGTCAAATAAAAGGTCTTTCATTTCTTTATTCCCTTCCACAGAGGGAAAAATTCTTCTCACAAAGGGTGTACCGGACCCAGTTACCTACTTACCCACCATCTAATTCATCGGAGGGTCCTGGCACAAAATCAAGGAGTAGAAATTTAGGATTGCAACACTTTCTTTTTTTCATATATATGCATAGGTGTGTATGCATGTTTACATATGTGGGCATATATGTGTGAGCAGGTGTGCATGCACATGTGTGGATGTACATGTGGAGGCCCGAAATTGACATCAGGAGCTTTTGCCAGTCACTCTCCACTGTCTTTGAGACATGAAATCTCACCAGAGAGCCCCACTGGTTCTCTGTCTTCACTTCGCCAGTGCTAACATTAAAAGCATGTGCTACCATCCCCAGAATTTCATGTGGGTGCTAGAGATCGGAGTGGCAAGTACTTTACCCATGGAGCCATCTTCCAAACCCTACAACAATTTTTTTTTTGGTCCCCCAAATTGGACCAACTTTCACCCAGGCCATGGTTAGAGGAAACCATTCAGACATCATTCCGCAAGAACCCATTAGGATCTTGGCTTCTCCAGCTGGTAGGATGATGGACACAGTGGTCCCTATGAATAGTTCAGATCCTCATTCTACAGACACAAATGGACTCCCAAGACACCAAACCATTCTAATATCTAAGACTAACAAACGTCCCGTGGCCCAGACTCCTATAGTAAGCCTGGCTATAAAACTAGTCCAGCCTCCTTGCTCAGGCAAGTTGCCCTCAGATCACACCCCTGGCCTCGCCTCTCCTCCGAGGAAGACAGCATAGGCCCTAGTAGAGCCCACCTCGACAGTCTCCAGATGTACCTGGAACCCTGGATCAGAATACTCTATGCTTCTACTCGGAGCTTGTGTGGTGATTGCCGTTGAGAAACCGTAGAAATGATATGTCACTTCCAAAGAATATTATTAAATTGAATGTTATTTAAATTGATCCAAAGCACTCGGGAATCAGTGGGGATAGTTCAGGAGAGAGAGCCCTCGCAGACAGGTATGAAATGGAGGATGGCGTAGGCACATCAGAGAAGGCAATAGGGAACTAAGCCATCTGTAAGAGTTTGCATCTAGAATGTCCTTTAAAAACTCATGTGTTAGGACTGGGGAGATGGCTCAATGGTTAAAGGTGCTTTCTTGCAAACCTTGATGGCCCAGTTTCAATCCCCCAGCACCTATGTAAAGCCAGATGCACAAAGTGACACTACTGTTTGCAGTGGCAAGAAAAGAGGCCCTGGTGTGCCCATTCATAAGTTCCTTCTCTCTGGTGCTCTCTCCACCACTTCTTGCAAATAAAGAAAAAATATTTTCAAAACTCATATGTTGAAGGTTTGGTCGTGAATGCAGCTATGTCCAGGAGTGATTGACTGAATTGTGATAGCTGTGACTTTGTCAGTAGATGACTCTGATAGGTTCACAATTGGATGAGCTCCCGGGAAGACATGGAGACTTAAGAGATGAGACCTAGCTGAAGGAAGTGGGTCCTTGGAGGCATGCCTCTGGGGTGGATCTGATCTTGGACTTTCCACTCTCTCTGTCTTTGCTTCCTGGCTGCTATGAGGTGAGCAATGTTGCTCCACCATGACCTTCCCCTCCATGATGTTCTCTGTCACCAAAGGCCCACAGCAACGGAGCTCAACAACCATGAACAGAACACTCTGAAACCAGGAGGCCAAAGACACGTTCCCTCCTCTAAGATGATCACGTATGTTGTCGATGGAAAGCTAACACACCACCCTTGTCTTATAAGCAGACTCTGATCAGCAGAAGTGACCACATTTTTGGAGTCATCTCTAACACTTTCCCCACCCATTCCTGCCATCCTTATTTCTGTCTGTGGTCACTGGAGCAACTTCAGGATGGAGATGTCCTGGCCATGTTGGTTAAATAGCTCTGTCTCTGGTTTTCCATTTGAAACTGACTTCTTAATTCTGCACCATTGCCTGAACATAAATGCATTTATGTATATTAAATTTTGCTCTACTTAGCAGAGTGGTCACTTAATTAGATGTCTCCAGTTGTTTTGTACAGAAAAAAAAAATTCCAGTGTCCACCTACCAGGGCCCCTCCACCCCACGGTGCTCCTCTGCTGCTCTGTGACTCTAAACACACTAGTGTTGGTTTGTATTCATTTGTAACCCCAGTGCTTCTGCAGTTACAGGAGCAGATATTAAAAAGTAATATCCAAGACCAAAGTCGCTAGACTGTTTAGTAGATTTTTAAATTGAAACCAAAATTATACAGATTTTTCATTCTGATAATTCCACCAATTCACTAATTCTTTAATCTTTACAGGTCATTGAACAGTTCCACATTAATGAGATGTAGTTAAGAACAAATTTTACACTTTTTCCTTTTTTTTTTCCTTGAAAAATGTTTCCTATCATTTGTAAATTAGAAAGAACTTGTTCCATTTATGGTCCATTTATTTAAAATAATCGGATGCATGGGATCTGACTGAACACTGTGTGTAATGATGCTTTTAAACAAATTACCATTTATTTATAAGCAAGAAATAGACTTTTAAAAAGCATCCGGACTTGGCTATATTATTAATGGCATTTTCGAAGCCCAACTGCTTTGGGTGTGTGTGTGTGTGTGTGTGTGTGTGTGTGTGTGTGTGTGTGTGTGTAGCAATCACGTGTAAGTGCATACACACATGCAGATGGGAATATAACTGTAGCTAGAAGATTGAAGATTTGGGACCAATATAGAAAGGGAGAAAGTCTTTCAGAAAAGCAGTATGTACTTCCTTTGCACGAAGTCTCAAACATTGTTGAAATCAGACATGACGAGCCAGCATCTAAACTATCTCCGCTGTGAAGACATTATGTCATCACCAGACACCCAGCGCTAGAAGCGGGGACAACCCTACCCCACTCTCTTCAGTGTGGCCAGCTGAACATGTAGCGCAAACAGAACAGTCCTTCATTCCACCTCAAGCGGACGCAAGTGCAAACATGCAGAGCCCGTCCCTTCCACCAGAGGCCCGAGAGCGTCTACTTAGAGAATAATTGCATTTTCATGAAATGCTGCAGAGTTAATTGCTTGGATTCAAGTATTGTAAATTACTATTATTCCTTATCACACTCTAGTGCAGGGAGGAAAATGTTTATCCTGTTAAGTGTTATTTAAAGAGCTTGAGTTGTAGTGAACCCAGGGAGATGGTTGACTCTGTGAGAATTGATGGGGAGAGATGGTTCTGGCCTTGTCAGATTTAGTCCTTAAAAATTTATAAGACAGTCTCCTTTTCTTTCTCCTAGCCCTTTTCACTTGCTGAAGAATAAATACACAGTAAGGGCTGGAGACATGGCTCAGCAGTTAAAGGTGCTTGCTTGCAAAGCCCCATGGGCTGGGTTCAGTTCTCCAGTGCCCATACAAAGCCAGATGCACAGAGTAGCGCGTGCCTCTGGAGTTTGTTTGCAGTGGCAGGAGGCTCTGGTGTGCTCGTCCTCTGTCTTTCATTTTCTCAAATAAATAAATATTTTAAAAATACGTAGTAGATGCTTCCTGGGACTTCTGACTCCCAACATGAGCCCCAGGACCATTTCTATATAGTGTGCAACCCACAAGATCACTCGCCAATGCCAGCAAAGCCCATAACTTAATCTTGTCCATCTATTCCTTTTATTTGGGATAGGGGTCTCCAAGCACAGAAAGAGTAAAATGAGACATAAAGATGAAAAGATGCAAAGGATAGGGGGTGGCGAGCTAAGGCTATAATTTTGCAGTGCCAGGGCAAGTAGCCACCTTGGAAAGAATGCATGGAAGACGTTACTCCCAGCCGGTGCTTCCTGAGAAATAATGAGGGGAAAATAATATAGCATAAATAAACATGCTTACAGATAAGATGAGTGAATCCAGAAACCTCTTTCCCATTGTCAGTACCAAAGGAAGATAGGACAGTGACTGACATAGAGGCGTTCATTAGAAATTTATTAAATGATGAATGAGTGAATGATAGTGTCTACATCTTTTTCAAACAAGGCAGGAGGCAGCTACTCAGGCCCTAGAAAATGATTATCAAATCAATGGTTTTAAAAGCTTAGCAAACAATCAATAATAGCCATGCCCCAGCAAGACAAAGCTTACCAAATGAGTATCATGGCATGGTGGTCAGTAATTTTGTCAGTAGAGCAGGTGTATTTCATGGTAAGTCAGGTTTTAACAAAATATACTATGCTATGTCTGCAACCAGGAAACAGTAGAACTATGCAGTTGCATGAGGCCCTGGTGTGCCTATTCTCTCCCTCTTTCTCTCTGTCTCTTCTCTCTCAAATCAATAAAAATATTTTTAAGTAAAAAAACAATCTTCAAATAGTAAAAAGGTGGGAGGGTCATCATATAACTGAACGAAAGGTTAGTAGATATGAACCTGAGGGGATAAATGTGATGTTCCCAAGGCTCAAAAAGGCGACTATCTCTGAACAGATCTGAAGAATATTTAACTCAATAGAAGAATTTGATGTGGAGGTATGGGGGGGGGACAGCAAGCTTAAGTTGTTTTAGTTAGCAAGAAGTTTGATATGCAAAACTATCTTATATGATTATCAAATAGCCCAAGGTTGTTGGTGTTTGTATGCGGGGGGACTACCCCTGGAGAGGGTGAGTGGTTAACAGAAAGGAGAGTGAGTGATGTCACAGAGAAGACAAGCCATTGGTCAGATGGGGGGTTAACTAGTTTTTAAATGTCAAAAGGACTGCCCTTTGGAAGAATGTTCTTTACTGTCCTATGGGGAAATGTTCCAGATGGAAATATCTAGAAATGAAATAGAATGCTTTGTGGATGGTTATGAGCCTCCTATTTGGCAGGAGACCAGATGGCCCTGCAGGAGTTTGTAGGGAGCTGACCTAGCACAGGGAGAACTTGGCTATGAAGTTCTACAAAGTCAGAGGGGCCTTGATTCTCTCATCAATGCCAAGAGTTGCCAAATATAAGTATAGTAGAGTTCTACATGGACTTGGGGGTAGAAGATATGTATTAGCCACTAAAATACAAAGCAAATAATTAAGTTGGAGCAACTGATACTGTTTCTCACTTTCACCTTAGTACATTCATAAGTCGTCATAATCATACAACCATATATAAACAGATACAATCCTTTAACTGCTGATGGCCCAGTAGTTAAAAGGGCTGGCTGCGAGCTGGAGAGATGGCTTAGTGGTTAAGGCACCTGCCTCCTAAGCCTAAAGAATGCTGGTTCCAATCTCCAGCGATTCCAATCTCCAGGTCCCACATTTAGCCAGATGCAAAGTGATGCAAGGGCGCAATGCCGCACTTGACCACAAGGGGGTGCACGCATCTGGATTTCGTTTGCAGCAGCTGAGAGGCTGCTGGCACACCCATCTCTATCTGTCTTCCTCTCCCTCTGTCTCTGTCTCTCTCCAAAAAAAAAAAAAAAAAGCCAAAAAGGGCTGGCTGTACAAACTTGCTGGCCACAGTTCGGCTCCACTGAACCCACATAAAGTAGGAAAGATAGAAGCAGTGGCACAAGCACTTGCAGTTCCAGCTAAAAGCAGTGGGAGACAGAGCCAGGAGAGTCCCAAAGCTCACAGGATAACTAGTCTATGCTCTGCAAAGGCGAACAGCCAGGGAGACCTTGTGTCAAACGAGGGGAAGGCAAAGGCCCACACTCTCAGGTTGTCTTCAGGCTTCCACGTGCACGGTGTAGCATGAGTGTGCCTCCCCCACAACCTTCCTGACACACACAGAACAAAAACATGAGAGGTGGCCTAGGCAGGGTGTCTGTTTCTTCACAATGGCTCCCTGTGCTGCCTGAATCGAAGACTCTACAAGATTCTTTCCTTGCCCTTAGCTCCGTGACTCAGTCAACAAAGCATCCACTTTCTGCCTTGGCCCACATTTAGATAAATGACTTACTTCGAAGTCACAAAGCTATAAATATTAAATGAAAACATCATTTTTCTCAAAAATTATTGACAGTTATCCTGACAATTAATTCTGTGAAAACTGAAAACTCCAACTGTCACTCTATGCTCAGAAAACTCACCTTTATCCTAGGCTGTTATTCTCCGTATATTGAGGTAGATGTTTGGAGTTTGATTTGATTAGTCCACTTTCTACTGCCTAACAACTAACCCACTGAGGCAATTAGGACAACATTACATTGAGAATACTGAGAACTGGAAGTCATCACTAACATTTGCATTTTTTAAACATTATTTATTTATTTATTTATTTATTTATTTATTTATTTATTTGAGAGACAGACAGAGAGAGAATGGGGATGCCAGGGCCTCCAGCCATTGCAAATGAACTCCAGATACATACACTGCTTTGTATATCTGGCTTAACATGTGTACTGGGGAATTGAATCTGGGTCCTCAGGCTTCACAGGCAAGTGCCTTAACCACTAAGCCATCTCTCTATTGTTGACAACTTCCATAATTATAGACCATAAACCATAACTCTCTCCCCCCACTTTCCCCTTTACAACTCCACTCTCCATCATATCCCTTCCCCCTCTCAATCAGTCTCTCTTTATTTTGATGTCATCATCTTTTCCTCCTATTATGATAGTCTTGTGTCAGGCACTGCGAGATCACAGATATCCAGGGCATTTTGTGTCTGGAGGCATGTATTGTAAGGAGTCCTACCCTTTCTTTGGCTCTTACATTCTTTCTATCACCTCTTCTACAATGGACCTGAGCCTTGGAAGGTGTGGTAGAGATGTTTCAGTGCTGAGCACTCCTCTGTCACTTCTTCTCAGCACTATGGTGCCTTTTGAGTCATGCCAAAGGTCACCACCATCTGAAAAGAGAAGCTTCTCTAACCAAAAGTGAGAGTAGCATTAATATATGGGTATGAATATTAAGAGAAGTGTTTACTGGGAAGTTTGGTGAGCATAATATATATATTTAGTCAGACACCAGCAGGCATTACACCTCTAGGGCTCATAATTTTCGCCGTCAAAGGTTTTCAGTATCAGAGATGCATTCCCTCCTGTGGAGCAGGCTTCCAGTCCAATTAGAGAGTGGTTTGTTTCCCCCATAACAGACATGCCACTATTGCACCCATTGGCTCTTTTGGCCTGCTTACCAAACTTAAGGCTTGCAGTGTCCACCATTGTTTATCTCCACTGATGACTTCTCTCTCTCCCATGGAGCTGCATGCAGCATAGCTTTTCCCAGCTTTCTGTCAGCTGGTCCACATACAGGATGTTTTCAGCTCAGTTCTAGCAAGACTTTTCGGTGACCTTGCAACCCAAGCATGTGGAATCTTCAGCAATAGGGTCTTACCATCTATTCCTGGTGAGAAACCAAGAGCCTTGCCAATGGCCTATAATATTTTGGGGGCATCAGGGACCTCCCAGACAATAACTCACTGGAAGTTATCCCATCCCTGGCACTGAAATTTTTCTAGTAACAATCTATGGCTTCTGGATGGGCCATTGCCCAAAAAAGTATGTTTCCACATGACTTATTCATACCCTTTGGAATCTGATTACCCCTTTCCCCACCCTTCCTTTACTCAATCTCTTCCCCTGACCATACTTAGGCCTTTCCACCCCCAGTAATCTGTTCTTCTCCTTACATAAATGCAATAACAAACCCTTAAGTCCTGCCCTCTCCTCCCTCTCTTATAGCCCCTTTCTAGCCTACTGGCCTCTGCTACTGAGTTTTAGTCCTCACATCCAAACATTTGTAACTAGGATCCACATATGAGAGAGAACATGTGGCACTTGGCTTTCTGGGTCTGGATTACCTCACTAAATATAATTCTTTCCAAGTCCATCCATTTCCCTGAAAATTTCATAATTTCATTTTTTCTTTATTGCTGAATAGAACTCCATTGTGTACATGTGCCACATTTTCATTATGCACTCATGAGCTGAGGGACATCTAGGCTGGCTCAAGTTCCTAGCTACTGTGAATATAGCAGCAATAAACATCCAATCTTCCAGATGAGTTGTAGAATGTGTTGGTCAAATTTCAGAAACAAAGCTCTTTCTTTGTTTTTTTTTTTTTTTTTTTTGTTTGTTTGTTTCTTTTTGGAGGGAAGCCCAACACACTGCCATTTTTTTATGCAACAGTGAGAGAGAGAGAATGGGTTTACCATGTCCTCTAGCCATTGCATTTGAACTCCAGACCATGCGCCCCTTATGAGCATTGCGACATTGTGCATTTGTGTCACTGTGCGTCTGGCTTACATGGGACCTGGAGACTTGAACATGAGTCTTCAGGCTTCACAGGCCAGTGCCTTAACCACTAAGCCCTCTCTCTTTAGTATTTAGAACTATTAAAAGTTGCAGATCAGTTTGCAAAGCACTGATTTCTTTCACTATGAACCCTTCATCTAGAAGCATGTGTGTTGCTCCTTCATTCACTGGGTGCTTCTTAGGTGCTCCTCCTCAAGAACCGTCTTCACTTATTCACAAGACCCGGAAAATTCTTTTTGAGAATAGCACTCCTTGTCTTTAAGAAAAGATTCTCAACATGTTGTTAAAGATATCTGTTTTCACAACATGTTTCCTCATACCCAAGAAATCCAATTTTAATGTTATTGTTATATAACCTACCTAACCTGTGTATTGATTGCAGTTGATTCAGATGGGTTTGCCAAGAATCTTTACGCTAATACCTTGCTAAGATTTATATTTACATGGGATAATATTAATGCAATGATAGCATGCATTGTTAGTATCCTTTACTCCTGGCATTACTGAAGTATTTCTCAACTAGAAGGATGTCAGAGAGCGCAAGTGTCCCTTGGAATGAGAGACATGGAAACAGACACAAATATTTCTTGCTCTCAGAGATTTGGATAAACTGCTTTCAAAGTCACTCAGGGTCAGCACCACAGCATCGTGATACGCTACCAATAAACTTGTCACATCCTTCGATCTGGGCAGAAGAAAAAAATGTCAATAGGAGAACACTGCCTTAGTGCCAGACTGCCCACTGATGTTTCACGTTCATTTGGGGTAGACATTTCATCAGAATGTTTTGTTGTATGTCTCCACCATTAAGATCTCACTCTCTCTCTTCTCTCTCATTTTAAATTTATTAACTTTCATGAAATATGTATTGGAAATCTGATACAATTACATAACAAATTTTCAAATGCTTAAAGGGTAGGTCGCTGCTTGTCTTCTGTCCTCATGCTTCATGTAGTCTGTGTAGCCCACCCTTCACACTCACCTGGGTTACATGCCTTTCAAGTTCTACGCCTTCACCCATGCTGTTCCCTATTCATTCCCTCTTCATTCCTCCTGCCCAAACCCAAACTACATACCACTCTTCCATAAAGGCTCCCTGATATGATCTTCCTCTTTAATAACTCTGATTGCTCCGTGCTATGAAGGCTAGTGTATCTTATCTTTTCTGCAAGACAATGAACTTGTTGAAGGGCTATGGCCTATTCACCTTGGCCTTCCTCAGTGCGTTTTAGAATGGCGTACAAATGCACTGTGAGTACCTAGACTCTGGAATCCATGCTATCAAGGTCTCTTTCTAGCAAAGCCAAGTTGAGAGTGTTATCTAACTTTTATGCTTTCTGTTTCCTCTTTACCATAGAAAGATCAAGAGTAGCTATCTGGGGTTGGGAGTGGGCTGTGAGAATAGAAGTATGGCTAGCAAAACTTAGATCTCTATTTATTATGACCTAGTAGAACACAGATTGCATGTGGGAAGGTGTTTATCACTTGGAAGAGTTTTTGGTGCATACTGGGCATGAAATTAATACTTATTTAATAAGGATTAGATAAGAAGATATCTGAACAATGAAATTATACTTTGAGAGTCTGAATTCTCATCTTGGTTTTAGCTTCCTCTTACTTCCCCCAGAGAAAACTGATCCCATATGTTTGAGAACCCACGAAGTTACAGCCTATAATCGCCATTTGTCTGGAAGCTGGGTGCTGGCCTGAGACAAATGTGTAGCTGGGGCAGGAAAAGGACTTAGGGAGCCTCTAACAGTTGAAAATAAAGCTAGGACCTGTCTTCCAGCTGACACACTGTGGCAACTAGAAGCTTGGTGGCCGCAATGAATACGTCCCTTCTTTTATAAGTGTCAGGTGGTCAAGGTTATTTTTCTGCTATTTTTAATGGTATGAAGGAAAACAGACATGGTCAAGAAAGAGCCAAGTACCAGGAATAGAACATTTCACCAACCACAGGACAGTGGTTAAGGCAAGAGCTTGAAACCAGAGACCTTTCCTAATCTGTGAATAGTGATGCTGTGAGCTACTTCAGAAGACTGCCACAGAGAGTCATTACAAAGATGCCTTAAATTTGCAAATAATAGAGCTGAAATTCACAGTGGTAGAAATTAGGAACAAGGCAACCTTCTTGTGTTGGTGGTTAGTTTGGGACACAAGCCCAAAAGAACATGGATGTCAGTCTGCCCTGGAAAGACTAGATAGCAACTCCAGTCTAAACCTACACTTCACTCATCAAGATGGCAGTCAGAGATAGCTTCCTGTTTCTTCCTCCTTCTGAGAATTTTTCACTGGCATTTTCCCCACTGAAAAGCCCATTTTGAGTCTGTGCTCTTCTCCCTTGCTGGCCCTCCAATTAAGGTCCTTTACATACATTTTAACCAGTAAAGCTCATGCCAATTCGATCCCTAATTTAAATATTTTATTTTTATTTAGTTAGTTATTTGACAGAGAGAGAGAGAATGGGAGTGCCAGGGCCTCCAGCCACTGCAAAGGATCTCCAGACTTGTGCACTCCTTTGTGCATCTGGCTAACATGGGTCCTTGAGATTTGAACCTGGGTCCTTTCGCTTTGCAGGCAAATGCCTTAACCGCTAAGCCATCCCTCCAGCCCTTGATCCCTTATTTATATCCTCAAGGTTGTAAGAGACCCCCATCCATGTCACCATGTTGATTGTCTGCTTCAGGACTCCTCCCAACTTGGGAGCTTTATGTTTTACTTTCTTTCCTGAAAGAAATCATGGCTAACCCATCCCTTTGCCATGTCTGCATTTGTCATGTCTGCATTGTTGAGTCAAAAGACAACAAAATCAAGACCCACTGGTTTCAGGCTTCCTCACTCTCAAAACCATGTCAACAGAGCACAGAGAGTAAGCCCAGCACCACAGAAAAAAACAGAATGTATAGTTCTCGGTTTATTTTAGTATTGTTTTAAGTGATATCGTTTTATAATCCTTTCTCTAAAAAATGTTCTTCTATCATGTAAAGTCACTTTTAAACTATATTAGCAGTTTTGAAAAGGATATACACAGAATGGGAAGGAGAGAAAAAATTCCTGTCTCAATGTCAAACAAACCACTCTGGAAAGAAAAGATTTTGAGCTGAAATTCTTTATCTAAACAGCCAGTGCCCTTGACTTAGCCAATGCTTTTATATAAATTGTCTGTGTATATGTGTAATTAATTTATTATATGGAGAGGTTTATAATTAATGATATGATTGATCTATTTTCTTCTCTTCCTTCTATATATACACACTAGCATTAGAAGCAGTCTCTGAAATCAGATCATCCTGGATTGAATTACATATGGTCTTAGAAAGGTAACTTCAACCACCTGGCCTCAGTTTCCCCATATCTAAATACCTACCTCATAAATTTATGGAAGTGGCTGAGATCACATATAACCCTGAAGAGACCTGGATACACAAAATATGTTTGCTAAATGATAAGCCTTCCTCCTTTCTACCACTGTTTCATTTTATCATCCTTAGGAGTATCGTATGCTGTTCCAAAAATTTCCATTCTCTTGCTGGAGACAGTGAAAAAAGGAATTAAAAAACTGTTAATGTTTCTCTCATACCAAACACACACACACACACACACACATACACACACCACAACATGGATTATAAAGGTACAAAATAAAAGTATAAAACTGAAACAAAAAAATCAGAAAATATTTGGGACCCTGGAGTAGATAAATATTCATAGAACACAAAAAAGTGCAATGCATAAGAGAAAAAGAGAAATGATAAATTTTATTTCATCAAAATTAAATCTTAAAAACTTAGATTTTTCAGGAGAACTTATAAAGAGAGTTAAAAGATGGGCTGGAGATATGGGTCAGAAGTTAAAGGCCCTTGCTTGCAAAGCCTAATGGCCAAGGTTCAATTCCACAGTATCCATGTAAAGCCAGATGCACAAAGTGGTGCATGTGTCTAAATTTCATTTTCAGTGGCAAGAGGCCCTAGCATACCCAATCTCTCTCCCTCTCCCCCTTCTCTCTCTCTTCTTGTGAATAAATAAATAAAAATATTTTTTAAAAATTAAGTCACGGACTTAAATAAAAGATTCAAAAATCATATATCTTGATGAAGGACTCATACCAGAATAGACAAAGGACTCTCCAGTTTAAATGCAAGAGAGCAGGGCTGGAAAGATGGCTTAACAGTTACAGCACATGCTTGTGAAGCCTAAGTAGTAATGGTCCCACGTAAGCCAGATGCACAGAGATGCAAGCACGCAATGTCCCCCATGTGCACAAAGGGGGCGCATGTGTCTGCAGTTCGTTTGCAGCAGCCTGGCACACCTATTCTCTCTTTCTTTCTCTCTGTCTCTCTCTCTCCCTCTCTCTCTCTCAAATAAAAAATAAATAAATATAAGAGAGCAAACAACACATAAAGTAAAAGGAAAATAGTTGAACAGACACTTTACCAGAGAAGATACAAGAGTTTCCAATAAGCCTGTGAAAAAATACTGATCAGAGGGAAATGCAAAATCAAAGAATGATGAACCACCAGCACAGCACACACCCTTCTGGCTAAGATCAGAAACATCTTCTCCATGCTAGCTGAAAACAACAACAACAACAACGCAAACACAGCTCTCAGGAACACACAAAAATATATAGATACTTGAGCAAAGAGTTTGGCAGTTTCACAAGTAAACATAGGTTTTCTATCTGACCGAGCAACACTACATCTGTAGTTCTCAAAGACAAATGAAAATATATAGCGACATAAATACTTGAACATTCGTGTTCATAAAAGCTTTATTCATACAAGCCACAAACTGGAAATCATCCACTAGTAAATGGATAAGCCAATGATGACATGGCCATGCGGTGGCATGTCTCAGTGATGCAAAGAACTCACTGGGGATGCATGCAACAAAACTGTGCAGTGTCAAGTGCACTGCGCCCAGTGAAAGAAACCAGGCACAAAACATCCATGTAATTCAATTTATACAAAACTCTAGAAAAGGCATAATCATGTTCCTTGTCTGCAGATGTGGATTCTTGAGCCTGCTACTGGGATAAAGGATTCCTGCAAAGGGCCACAATGAAGCTTTTTGATGTACTGAAAATGTCCCAAGTGTTTCTTTTGTTGGGTGCCACCACTGCATCCACTTGACAAGCTTCGTCACAAACACTGAAGCTCACCATCAGTCCACTAACCAATAACCATTCGCTATTCCCATGGTGGAAATCTCTCAGCGCCTTCCTGGAATGCTCGTAATGAAAGGGAAAACTGTTGCCCAGGGTCTGTCATGCTGCCCATGGACTGCCTGTCACTTGGCTCTCACATGCCCCTTTCACATGCTGTGTCTGTTCTTCAGTCACGCTGTCTTTCCCGGAGATCCTGGGGTATCCCAGTCATGGCCCTGGGTCAGATGACAGAGCCATGCAAGTCCTCTGTCTGGGTTACTGCACACTTCTTCTGTACCTCCATCAGAACACTGTGCTCCACACTCTTCCTGGAACAGCCCCACCTCCCTCCTTACTCTTCTCCTCTGCTCTGGTTTCCTTATAGCCCTGCCATCCACGCCCTGGCGTGGTTTTATTGTCTTACTCGTGCTGTCTTTCCTATTTGAATCAATTCCATGAAGGGGGTGCTATCTCCAGCCACCAGCACAATGTTTGCCACACAGTACGCCTTTGTGATAATTAATCTCTGATGTCAACTTGATTGGATTAATAAACGCTCAGGACATTAACGAAGCATGCCACTAGGTGTGTTGGCGTGGCTTTCCTGAGAGGTTTACCTGAGGAGGAAGATCCACTGCGAGTGGCACCATTCCAAGGGCTGGGTTCCTGGACGAATCAAGTGGAAAAAAAAGAAAGCTAATCACACTGGAAGCCCCTTTTCTCCCTTTCCTGGTCAGAGACATGAACCAAACTGTTTCGACAGCCATGCCTTCCCACCATGATAGATTGCATTTCTCTCAACTAGGTATGAGCAAAAATAAACCTTTTTATCCCCTTAAATTGCTTTTCGTCAGGTCACAGCAGGGAGAAAAGCAATTAATACATTTCTCCATAAATAGAGGCGATCCGATACCAGAACAATGCACATAGGAAAACCTGGCCATTGAAAAGTTAATATTGACTAAGAATGAATTAAACATTAAGCTGGAGAAATTAACAATAAAGTGAAACAATCCTAAGCAAAACAAAGTGAATTAGTAAAAGCGAGCAGAAATCAATACATTGGAAAGCAGTGATAGTGGCTAAAGTAACCAATAAACCCAAGAGCTACTTCTGAGGGGAAACATAATCAGATAATAAATCACTGACTTACTTACTCTTGAATAAAATGGAATGAGGCATGGTATAAGCACACAAAATTAGACATAAAAATCAAGGAATTTATAGCAAATAGAGGGGAAATATTTAATTACAGGGAAAAGTTTTGCCCAGTGAAAAGCAAACTTATTGAGAATACAGGATTGCTTTGGTCCCCAAACATTAAGCCTGACTCTGCATTATTTTGGCCCCTTCCTAACCACTGACCCTCAAATGACTACATCACTCACATGGTCCCTGGACCAGCTCTGCAAAGCGGCCCTAGAAAGAGAACGGGGAAGCAGTTGCCTTTGTTTGGCTCTAGTTGCCGCTTCCTCCAAACCTCAGTGCTATCATGAAGGGGTAGATGAGTGAAAGAGTGAGATCAGACGTTCCACATCTAAATGCGTCAGAGCATAAGTATATTAGGGTGTCCATAGGCTCTGAGTTGGGGTAACAAGGGAATCCCATACGAGCTGGAAAGGGCTGATCAGCAGAGGGAGGGGATGCCTGGTTCTGCTCACCTTCCCAGCCCTCTAACCTCAGCCGCATGCCAGGCTTTGGTCACTGACGAGCTGTGGAGATAGCAGTGGTCTTTTATAACGATTATAACGGAGTTGAAAATCCCTACTGCCCAGCGACCTTGCTTTTTGGTTTTGTTACTTTTTGTATTTTACCTAGTTAGTTAATTTATTTATTAGAGAAAGAAAGGGAGGGAGAGAGAGAGAAAGGCAGAGGCAGATAGAGAATGGGCATGCCAGGGCCTCCAGTCATTGCAAACGAACTCCAATTGCATGTGCCATCTTGTGCATCTGGCTTACATGGGCATTGGGGACTAGAACCTGTGTCCTTAGGCTATGAAGGCAAGCACCTTAACTTTTAAAACATCTCTCCAGACCTGTTTTGTTACTTTTTAAGGCAAGGTCACATTCTAGCCCAGGCTGACCTGGAACTCATTCCGTAGCCCAGGCTTGGCCTCAAACTCATGGCAATCTTCCTATCTCAGCCTCTGGAGTTTTGGGAATAAAGGCATGAGCCACCAGGTCCAGTTTTTCCCAGTGATCTTATCGTAATTGTTTTATACTAATCAACACATTGTCACATGTCTGTGACAATGCTAGTGTTAAGAAACCGTTTAGATATTTGCAAAATCAAAGAATGATGAACCACCAGCACAGCACACACCCTTCTGGCTAAGATCAGAAACATCTTCTCCATGCTAGCTGAAAACAACAACAACAACAACGCAAACACAGCTCTCAGGAACACACAAAAATATATAGATACTTGAGCAAAGAGTTTGGCAGTTTCACAAGTAAACATAGGTTTTCTATCTGACCGAGCAACACTACGTCTGTAGTTCTCAAAGACAAATGAAAATATATAGCCACATAAATACTTGAACATTCGTGTTCATAAAAGCTTTATTCATACAAGCCACAAACTGGAAATCATCCACTAGTAAATGGATAAGCCAATGGTGACATGGCCATGCGGTGGCACGTCTCAGCGATGCAAAGAACTCACTGGGGATGTATGCAACAAAACTGTGCAGTGTCAAGTGCACTGCGCTCAGTGAAAGAGACCAGGCACAAAACATCCATGTAATTCAATTTATACAAAACTCTAGAAAAGGCATAATCATGTTCCTTGTCTGCAGATGTGGATTCTTGAGCCTGCTACTGGGATAAAGGATTCCTGCAAAGGGCCACAATGAAGCTTTTTGATGTACTGAAAATGTCCCAAGTGTTTCTTTTATTGGGTCCCACCACTGCATCCACTTGACAAGCTTTGTCACAAACACTGCAGCTCACCATCAGTCCACTAACCAATAACCATTCGCTATTCCCATGGTGGAAATCTCTCAGCGCCTTCCTGGAATGCTCGTAATGAAAGGGAAAACTGTTGCCCAGGGTCTGTCATGCTGCCCATGGACTGCCTGTCACTTGGCTCTCACATGCCCCTTTCACATGCTGTGTCTGTTCTTCAGTCACGCTGTCTTTCCCGGAGATCCTGGGGTATCCCAGTCATGGCCCTGGGTCAGATGACAGAGCCACGCAAGTCCTCTGTCTGGGCTACTGCACACTTCTGTACCTCCATCAGAACACTGTGCTCCACACTCTTCCTGGAACAGCCCCACCTCCCTCCTTACTCTTCTCCTCTGCTCTGGTTTCCTTATAGCCCTGCCATCCACGCCCTGGCGTGGTTTTATTGTCTTACTCGTGCTGTCTTTCCTATTTGAATCAATTCCATGAAGGGGGTGCTATCTCCAGCCACCAGCACAATGTTTGCCACACAGTACGCCTTTGTGATAATTAATCTCTGATGTCAACTTGATTGGATTAATAAACGCTTAGGACATTAACGAAGCACGCCACTAGGTGTGTTGGCGCGGCTTTCCTGAGAGGTTTACCTGAGGAGGAAGATCCACTGCGAGTGGCACCATTCCAAGGGCTGGGTCCCTGGACCAATCAAGTGGAAAAAAGAAAGCTAATCACACTGGAAGCCCCTTTTCTCCCTTTCCTGGTCAGAGACATGAACCAAACTGTTTCGACAGCCATGCCTTCCCACCATGATAGATTGCATTTCTCTCAACTAGGTATGAGCAAAAATAAACCTTTTTATCCCCTTAAATTGCTTTTCGTCAGGTCACAGCAGGGAGAAAAGCAATTAATACATTTCTCCATAAATAGAGGCGATCTGATACCAGAACAATGCACACAGGAAAACCTGGCCATTGAAAAGTTAATATTGACTAAGAATGAATTAAACATTAAGCTGGAGAAATTAACAATAAAGTGAAACAATCCTAAGCAAAACAAAGTGAATTAGTAAAAGCGAGCAGAAATCAATACATTGGAAAGCAGTGATAGTGGCTAAAGTAACCAATAAACCCAAGAGCTACTTCTGAGGGGAAACATAATCAGATAATAAATCACTGACTTACTTACTCTTGAATAAAATGGAATGAGGCATGGTATAAGCACACAAAATTAGACATAAAAATCAAGGAATTTATAGCAAATAGAGGGGAAATATTTAATTACAGGGCAAAGTTTTGCCCAGTGAAAAGCAAACTTATTGAGAATACAGGATTGCTTTGGTCCCCAAACATTAAGCCTGACTCTGCATTATTTTGGCCCCTTCCTAACCACTGACCCTCATATGACTCCATCACTCACATGGTCCCTGGACCAGCTCTGCAAAGCGGCCCTAGAAAGAGAACGGGGAAGCAGTTGCCTTTGTTTGGCTCTAGTTGCCGCTTCCTCCAAACCTCAGTGCTATCACGAAGGGGTAGATGAGTGAAAGAGGGAGTTCAGACGTTCCACATCTAAATGCTCCAGAGCATAAGTATATTAGGGTGTCCATAGGCTCTGAGTTGGGGTAACAAGGGAATCCCATAGAAGCTGGAAAGGGCTGATCAGCAGAGGGAGGGGATGCCTGGTTCTGCTTACCTTCCCGGCCCTCTAACCTCAGCCAGGCTTTGGTCACTGACGAGCTGTGGAGATAGCAGTGGTCTTTTATAGCGATTATAACGGAGTTGAAAATCCCTACTGCCCAGAGACCTTGTTTTTTGGTTTTGTTACTTTTTGTATTTTACCTAGTTAGTTAATTTATTTATTAGAGAAAGAAAGGGAGGGAGAGAGAGAGAAAGGCAGAGGCAGATAGAGAATGGGCATGTCAGGGCCTCCAGTCATTGCAAACGAACTCCAATTGCATGTGCCATCTTGTGCATCTGGCTTACATGGGCATTGGGGACTAGAACCTGTGTCCTTAGGCTATGAAGGCAAGCACCTTAACTTTTAAAACATCTCTCCAGACCTGTTTTGTTACTTTTTTAAGGCAAGGTCACATTCTAGCCCAGGCTGACCTGGAACTCATTCCGTAGCCCAGGCTTGGCCTCAAACTCATGGCAATCTTCCTATCTCAGCCTCTGGAGTTTTGGGAATAAAGGCATGAGCCACCAGGTCCAGTTTTTCCCAGTGATCTTGTCGTAATTGTTTTATACTAATCAACACATTCTCACATGTCTGTGACAATGCTAGTGTTAAGAAACCGTTTAGATATTGTGAGCACACAGATACTAAGCACTGCATTGCAATCAACTCCAGAATTCATGGCAATAATGACCTCTATGGTTCTTCCTAGAAGCCCAGGTTATACCGTATAGCCTGTGAGTGGAGTAGGCTATACCATCTAAGTTTGTGTAAGCACACTATGGTGTGTGTACAATGAAAAAATTGTCCAAGGATACACTTACCAGAAGCTCAGTGTCTAATGAATGTATAGCATTGGCTAGGTTGCCACTGAAATATATCATGAGAACCTTTACAAGAATGATACCTTGGGCTGGAGGGCTGGCTTAGTGGTTAAGGTGTTTGCTTGCAAAGCCAAAGGACCCAGGTTGGATTCCCCAGGACCCACGGCAGCCATATGCACAAGGGGGTGAACACGTCTGGAGTTTGTTTGCAGTGGCTGGAGGCCCTGGCACACCCATATCTCTCCCTCTCTCCCTCTCTCTCTCTCTCTGTCAAATAAATAAATAAATAAAACTTTTTTAAAAAGAACTGCACCTTGCTTTGATCTAAAGGAGATCTGTCAGCTATAGTGGTCACTCCTTAGACAGCTTGACCTCAACAATTTGTAGGTTACATTTAAATAAATAAATAAATAAATAAACAGGAATAAATAAATAAAAAAAAGTTTTTAAAAAGAACTGCTCACTAGTCCATGTGCTCTGTTTGATCTAAAGGAGAGCTGTCAGCTCAGCTCAGTGGTCACTGTGTTCTTAGACAGCTTGACTGGTCAACTGTGTTTGGGCAGATCAGGTTACATTTACTAAGATGCTGTGTCTGGGCAGCTCAGCTCACCAAGATCAGCTCAGCTCACTTTTCTGTTGAATAAACAGTGTTCTGGGCTCAGACCAACCCCATCCCAGCTCCTCACCCCAGCTCAAAAAATGTCCAGTAGAAAGATCACCTTGGCCAGCTCAGCTCACTAGTCCGTGTGCTCTGTTCTGGGCAGCTCAGCTCACTAGTCCGTGTGCTCTGTTCTGGGCAGCTCAGCTCAGGCTCAGCTCAGCTCAGTCCGTGTGCTCTGTTCTGGGCATCACTAGCCCAGCTGGGCAGCTCACAAACCTGGGTGAGGCAGCTCAGCTCACATCCTGTTTGGGAGCTGCACAACCTGGGTGAGGCCACCTGTTAATGGTGAGCTGCTGTGCAGAAAGTGGAGAGAATGAGGACAAAAGCTTTCACAGATTGGTCCGTGTCACATGGAGGAGGAAGCAGCTCATGTCTTTAGGCAAGTTCAGACTGCCCCTCAGTCCTCGCATGTGAGCTGGATGGGACATGCCCAGAAAGTGCTGTGTCCCGCCCAGGGAGTCTTCAGCAGTGAGGTTCCAGTGGGCTGGGTTGACTGAAAGCCAAAAACAAACTGAAACCCATTGAAATACAGTTGCTTGTTGTTGAACTTGATAAACAAGTTCCTAGAGATTTTGGTTTTAGGATAAAATTCAGAATTTAAATAACTGAGAACAGAGAAAACAAAATAGTTGCACTAATCCAACTTTCTTTCTCGAATCCTGATCAATCCCCACCTTAGGGCTGGACTCCAAGATCCGGCCCCAGTGAAACTTCCTCCAGCAAGGCTGCTGGAGAGCAAAGTTACAAGCTCAATTCTTTTTCAAAAAATATTTCATTTATTTATTTGAGGGGGCAGCATATAGAAAGAGAGAGAATAGGTGCACCAGGGCAGCCATCCATTGCAATTGAACTCCAGACACATGTGCCACATTGTGCATCTGGCTTGCATGGGTACTGGGAAATTGAGCCTGGGTCCCTAAGCTTCACAGGCAAGCACCTTAACTACTAAACCATCTCTCCAGCCCCACAAGCTCAATTCTCAATCAAAATATCTGAAGGTAAATGGTGATGGTTGAAAAATGGAGGATATCCATGACCCATCCATAAGACAAGTAGTTAGTTGAGTGCCCACCATGAGATGTGGATGTGCCACCTCTACCACATGTGCCAGGGCCCAGGGGAAATTGCCAGGGAAGTGGTGACATGAATGCTGCTCTTACTGCTCGCCTGACAACCAGCTCCAGGTTGATGGTGACAAATACAGTGATCAATCAAAACAGAAATCCAGAGGCTACAGAGAACTCAAACTAAATCAGACTGCTAATAACCCTGCTATGGCTCAGGGGGTGGGAGGATCTTAAGAGGCACAGAGTGGGTAGGAATATCCTGAGGCACAGTCCCCCGCTTCCCCACAGGGACTGACTAAGTCCTTCATTACGACACAGGGAATATCATAACCCACTGAGGAGGGCTTCCAGGATAACTGGAGCAGGAGTGAGGGGGTAAAAGAGAACAACCTGCTGTAATCTATAAAATAAAAATGCATATACAAAAAATAAAAAATATTTTAAAATACCCGAGTCTATGGGTCAATACATTCAAACTACCACACAGGCCTGTGTAAAGCGAATGGCAGGTCAGGGACAGGATCAGAAGGAGAAACTACCCATTCCTGCCCTGGCTCAGCTCTTCAGCTGCACCATACTGCAGACCTCCACTGGCAAATTCAGATGAATTCAGATGGCCCGTACCTCTGGGGATCTTGCAGGAAGCAGATGTTTTGCTTTTGTCTAGACATTGTTTACAATGTTAGAGGAAGGTCTCAGAAGACCTCGGGATAAAGTCCCTTTGAGGTGAAACAGAAATATGGACTGGGTGGACTTGATGGTCTGTGAATTTCAGGTTCAGAGAAGCATCCAGATCGCCTCCCCCGTCTTCCCTGCTGCTTCCCCTCTGGTGCCAGGCACTGTCGTCTCTAGGTGATCTTCTGCTTGAAATTTCAGAGTAACTTACAATTTCACTGCAGAGAAGCAAACTGAGAGAAGCAGGCTGTGCTCAGGCCAGAGCCAGACAAGCAAGACTGAACAGAAGACAAGGCTGGGCAGAGACACTCAGCCGAGCCTTAAAGAGGAACTGGGGTTTGTGAGATCTGTGCCAAGAACCAGTCCAGAGTGGGGACAGCCACGGCTGCAACTAGAAACTTCATGCTGGACATAAACGGAGTAGTTGAAGGGCAAGGAAGGAGAGCGGCCTGCAGTTGAGAGCCACTGTCTGCAGTGACAAAACAAACCCTCCAGCTCAGGGACAAAGACATGGGATAGGGGGCTGGAGAGATGGCTCAGTGGGAAAAGTCTTGCCACACAGACCGTGAGGACCTGAGTTCCGATCCCCAGCACCCATACAAAAGCAAGTCTCTTTGGTGCACACCTATAATCCAAGTGCCGGGAGGATCCCAAAGGGCTTGCTGGCTAGCCAGTCGAACCAAATCGGTAGGCTCCAGGTTCAGCAAGAGATCCTGTCTCAAAAGAAAATAGGTGGCAAAGAACTGAGGAAGACACCCGATATCAGCCTCTGGCCTCCACAAGCACGCATGTGTACATGCACCAACCGCATGTGCCTCAACATACAAACATACATACTCACTCATGCACATCATATATATACATGGACAAAAAATATGGCAATAACCCATTCTCACTCTCTCTCTATCTCCCCCTCTCTGTCTCCAATAAACAAAAAACAATTTTTTTAAGGGCTAGAGAAATGGCTTAGTGGTTAAGGCGTTTGCCTGTGAAGCCTAAGGAACCCGGTTCAATTCTCCAGGTCCCATGTAAGCCAGATGCACATGGTGGCACATGAGTCTGGAGTTTGCAGTGGCAAGAGGCCCATTCTCACTCTCTCTCTCTTTCTCTCTATCTCCCCCTTTCTCTATATCTCTAATAAATAAAAAAATTTAAAATAATTTGAAAACAATATGGCAATAAAATGGAAGCATGTTGATGAAGTGAGATGCTGCATGTCAATGCAGTTTACATAGGTTTCTGAACCCATGACTGGTTACCAGTTCCATCAATCACATAATGAGGTGGAGCTGGTGGCAAACATGATGGGCCTTAAGCTCCAAAGGAGCCTTAATAAGCAATAGTCCTTCAACTTTATTTTTGAAAAATACCTGTTGAGATGTGGATAGGAAATACCCATTAGCCACAGGCTCGTTTGTTTGAACAGTTGGCTCCCAGCCGATGGCGCTGTTCCGGGAGATTGTGGGATTTAGGGGAGGTGGGACCTACCTGGAGGAAATGAGGCACGGGCGGGGCAGGTTGATAAGTGGGTCCTGCTTCCTGTCCCCTCTCTCCTTGGACCAGGCGGTATGGGTTCTGTTTATACTTTCCAGCTGACCAGAGCCAACCCTGGAGAACTGGGAAGGCTGACTTCTGCCACTGGAACATATGAATAAAAAAAAAGGACAAGAAAGGATAAACAAATGAAATTGAGATAAAATATTAAGCAAATAGCTTTAAGCTCAACATCTAAATTTTTCTTCATTTTTTTTCTCCCAAGGTAGGAGATGTTATGTGTTCTGTTCTGATGCGGAGAAGAGAAATCCTGGCGTGTTGCTCAGGGGGAGATGGGTAAGTGGCTAGGGGACTGTATTTGACAGGAAGGAAAGAGGTCACTGTGCACTGTGTAGAGGCTGAGGAATGATCAAGTGACTCACCTCCTGTTCATCTACACAGTCTCCACAGCCGTGGGGCCTTTGCCAATGCACCTGTGTTTGTTTGTTTGTTTTTGTTTGTTTGTTTGTTTGTTTGTTTGTTTGTTTGTTTGTTTTCGAGGTAAGATCTCACTCCAGCCCATGCTGATCTGGAATTCACTATGTAGTCCCAGGGTGGCTTCGAACTCATGGCAATCCTCCCACCTCTGCCTCCTGAGTACTGGGATTAAAGTCTGCGCTACCACACCCAGCCCAGTGGATCTCTTGTGAGGACCCCTTAGGGTCTCTTTCAGGTGCCTTAGTGTGGCAGTGCAGCGGAAATGGAAGTGTCAGAATAGGGACAGGAAAGGATTGTGGGAATCAGCAAAGGACTTCTTTGCTAAACAGGGTTCTTGGGATTCATGAAAATCATATATTCCGTTTGGGAAGTACAGATGTACAAAATTACTGTCCAGTCAGTCTAACTTTCTGTAAACTCTCAAACATCACCAACATAAACAAAGATATACAGAGTTTCTTTCTTTTATTTTACCTTTTTTTTTCCTTTTCACCTAGTCATTAATTTATTCACTTATTTTTGTGGCTCTGAGGATGAGACTAGGGTGTCCCGTGCATGTAGTCCACCACTGAGCTCTACACCCAGACCTGAGAATTCCTTTTACACAGAAGTCCCCCCTGAATTCCAAATGACTTTTAACCTGAAATGCCCAGTCTGTTGGTAACCTCTGACCAGATCCAAGGACACTGTCACAGCACTAAGTCTTACTTCATGAGCCAGTTGGTCAGTCCTTCGCTTTGGCCCAACGCTTTTGTTGTTTAATTTTGTTTTGCAAAAGGATCTTTCTATGTAACCCAGGCTGGTCTTGAACTCACAATCTTCCTTTCTCAGCCTCTTGAGGCACCACCATGCCAGGCTTGACCTAAAGCTTTGAATCCAAAAGAAAATGCTATGCCAGGAAGAGCATGTGGTTTGTAGTCACGAACTGCAGCAGCCAGTCCTTGAAAGACCCGGGGAGCATGCGTGGGTAGTGCTCATCTCTGTGCCTGGCATACTTGAAGACCAGAAGGAAGGCAGTGCCTCGCATAGATGAGGCCAGCTCAAGAAGAGACATGTCCAGCAGGCCTGAGAAAGACTATGATGAGGCCCGGGCTTGGTTTGTATTCTAAATATAGTGGAAGGCTGAAGAGACGGCTCCGTGGTAAAAATGCTTTCTGCACAAGTATGACAACCCGAGTTTGGATCCCTGGAACCCACGTAAAACCAAATGTGGGAGCAGCTGTAATCCCAGCCTCCTTATGGCTCGATGGGAAGCAGAGACGGAGAATCCCAGAAGCTCATGGGCCAGGCAGCCTGGAGCAAGCAGCGGCCAGCAAGAGACCCTGCCTCAACCAACGTGGAAGGTGAGGATGGACACCTGGGGTTGTCTCGTGGACTCCACAGGCACGCTGTGGCACACCCATGCCCACGTTCACACACCTGAGCACATACACAAAACTCAAAGGCCAACCGAGTTTTTCTTTTTTTTTTTTTTTTTCTTTTTTTAATTCTGTGATGTGACAATGAAGGATGCCCTGGAAGTGGAATTGTTAATAATACCGATAAGGCTTTAAAAAAACATAGACTTCCAGCTACGACAACAGGACACAATTGTTAAGGTATGTACTGACAGAGAAGAAAATCTCTATTCGCTGTAAAGTGGGTTTTCTGCTGTGTTGGAAGGACTGATGAGAGGCATTGCTAAGTCCCTTCCCCCTGGGACCCCTCATGAATACTTCACTGGTAATTGCTGAGGTCCCTTCTCTAGGGGCAGAGGATTACCCAGCATGATGCCCACTGCTATCAGGAACACACAGAAACCTCAGACGCTAAAGACATAAATGGGGTGAAAACCACTCTCCCCACGTCCCACCCCCAGAGGCCGTTGAGCCTCTCCAGTGTGAGGACACAGACAGACGTGGGGAGCACCCTGGCCTTTATGAGACCTTCAGGAAGTTGAAGGCCGGATCCTTGCATCTCCTGGCCTAGCGACTGAGTGCCACTGCTCCTCAAGGCTCACCGCTGTCCTGACGTCAGGTGCAAGGGGAATGAAAGGGTCTGGGAAGAGAAGTTTGCTACTGTTTCTTCCAAGATCTTTAAGGAATCCAGACAAAGAAAACTAGGGCTTGCCTCATAGTCCTTTCAAGGCCAGTTTTAAAAAATATTTTATTATTTATTTATGAGAGAGACAGAAAGAGAATGGCCATGCCAGGATCTCTAGCCATTACAAATGAACTCCAAACACATGTGCCACCATGCATCTGGCTTATGTAGATACTGGGGATTCAAACTTGGGTCCTTGGGTTTCACAGGCAAATGCCTTAACTGCTAAGCCATCGCTCCAACCCCTCAAGGCCAGCTTTAATTCCAGAGGACATATCTTATAAATGCAGTGACTTGATCCCATTATCTCCTCCTGTTTTTAAGAACAGAAGTTCCTGTGGTTGCCAATACTTTATTTAAATAAAAGAAAGCAATCGACAGGGGTAGACTGAGTCAATGTTTGGTGGTTTCGAAGCTTCTTCGATCTTTTCGCTTGTTTCCATTGCTTACTTCATCTTCAGAAATCACACAAGTGTAGAAATTCAAGGTAGACTCCTCATATGAGAAAAACATGTGGCACCTGTGTTCCTGAGCCTGGGTTACCTCACTCTGTATAATATTTTTCCAGTTCCATTTTTCCTACAAATTCTATAATTACATTTTTCTTTACAGCCAAATAAAATTGCATTGTGTATATGCATCATGTCTTCACAATCCATTCGTCAGTTGACGGGCATCCAGGCTGATTTCCATTTCCCAGTTATTGTGAATAGAGCAGCAATAAATATGGCCCAGCAAGGGCCCAAAGGGAAGGGGAGGAGAACGAGATTTTTTGTGTGGGGAAGGATAATAGGCCACACATGACATGAACTTGGGGAGATGGTAATAGTGAAGGGAAAGGTTTAAGCAGGGATGGAATGAGGCATGGGGGAAACAAGAGGGTGGTAGGAAGATGAACAAAAACTAAGGGGCATATGAATAAGCTATACAGAAACTTAACTGGTAAGACAATTTAAAATACAAATTGAAGCCGGGCGTGGTGGCACACGCCTTTAATCCCAGCACTCGGGAGGCAGAGGTAGGAGGACCGCCATGAGACCGAGGCCACCCTGAGACTACATAGTGAATTGCAGGTTGGCCTGAGCTACAGTGAGACCCTACCTCAAAAAAACAAAAAAATAAAATAAAATAAAATAAAATTTGAAAAAATTATTTGAATAAAGATCCCCTACATTGGTCGATAAAGCTGCTCCCAGAAGCTATGTTATTAATTGAAAACTCCAGTGCTAGGGATGAGATATCTCTTGATGAGTTAGTGGTCCAGGAGGCTCCAGAGGCCCCTAAAACTATGTTACCATTACCATTGCTGCTTGTTAGTCTCCTGAACTAGATGGTAAGTTCTTATTGCTGAAGGCTGCACATACTTTAGCCGCAGAATGCAGAGAAATCAAGGTGCAACTGGGCTAGAAGCTTCCTCCATGTTAGCTTTCTTTGTGCCAGAAGGTGCTATGCATGAGACTGTGAAAGAAAGTCAGCGAGAGTCCTCCTCAGCCGGGGGCCCTGTGTGCTCCCCACTGACCTGCCAGGCAGTACGTATCGTATCCACTGGTGCAATAGTGGCATGACTGTTGTGAGAATAACCAACTGTTTTACGATGACCTCTGAGGGCCACTGTACAGGTAGGAATTCTTGCCTGGTACTGTAAACCTGGCTAAGGGCATAGGCCCTGGGGCGGAGGGGGGGTCCTACTACCATTTTTCTGCTAAATGGACAGGATATCAAACTGCTTTCTGAATATGTATGTTTTTTTCTCATAGGTTGGTGCTGCTCACAGCTCAATCACAGCAAATTTTCTGCAGTTGGCAGAGATGAATGCAGAAATGCATAGCTGAGGGCCAGAAAGATTGTTCAACCATTAAAGGTATTTGCTGGCAAAGCCTAATGACCCAGGCTCCATTCCCCAAAGCCCACATCTGGAATTCATTTGCAGTGGCAAGAGGTCCTGGTGTGCTCATTTTCCTCCTCTCTCTCTCTCTCTCTCTCTCTCCTTGTAATAAATAATAAATGAAATTTTAGAAAGAAAAGCATAGTTGACAAAATTGCCCCAAATAAGTGGCTATTGTATGCTCAGCATTAAACCACCTCCTTCAAGTCTCAGATGAGCTTGTGGAAGAAGAGAAGGAAAGAACATAAAGGCAGGAGGATGGGGTGGAGGGCTGTGGTATGCTGTTTTCTGATATGACCTGGCCATTACACTCATGAACCCACAGCAGATGTGTTTCCTGCCCAGGATTGGTTCTGTCAATATTTTCTCATGGAGGGTGACATAGTTGGGGGAAAATAAGATCAAAATACATTATGTAAGTGTATTAAAGTGGCATACATAAATAAATAAAATCACTCAAATGCACAGTAAAATCAGTCCTACTAGAATGTGAACGAAATTACTGGAATGCCAATCAAGCAATAATAGAAGTCTAATGGCAACACATAACCATGAAGGAGAGTCCTTCTCAAAGAGAATGGCAAGTATACTCTAATTGAAACATTATACAATGTATACATGTGTCAAAAATCACACAGTAACCCATAAACATGTAAAATTTTTATGTCTTGGTTAAAAATAAGGTCCACAAAGCACAGTTAAGAAAGATACATGATCCAATGTCTTCCTCTCATGAAACTGAGGTGAAGGCAGCAGAGGGTCAGGTGGGTGGAGGGACACAGTCAGACCTACATTGAGTGTCCTAAGTCTTGTCTGATTTCTTTTATTTATTTATTTTATTTTTTAAGTATTTATTTATTAGAAACAGAGAGAGGGTGAGAGAGAATGGGCTTGCCAGGGCCTCTAGCCCAGCAAACGAACTCCAGACGCATGCACCACCTTGTGCATCTGGCTTACATAGGACCTGGAGAATTGAACCAGGCTCCTTAGGCTTCGCAGGCAAACGCCTTAACCGCTAAGCCATCTCTCCAGCTCTTTTCTGATTTCTTGACACTGTCTTTTCTTCACCGTTCTCAAGACTTTACACACATGCTCTGCCTCGAGCTATTCCATCTTGTGGGATTCAGGATTCTCTGAGGATCCTGTGCACAGAAGAAACAAGAAACCGCCATAGTGGAAGAGCATCCAGAAGACCCTGGCAGAGCAGAGCACCTGCCCCATCAGAAAGTTCTGTCCCCCCAGGGGTTCTCAAAGAAGTGCTGTGAGTTACAGCAGCGTGCTATCACCGTACTCCAAGACTCACTGTGGGTGTGACAGTACTCTGAGCATTCGTTCATACACTTCACAGATCACCTACAAAGTCAGGCCAGCGACTCCATGAAGTGGTTAAAACACCCATTCCATTCCTTCTGCCTCCTCTTCCGCAATGGCCCCTGAGCCTTGGAAGGTGGGTTTGAAATGTTTCAGTGCTGAGCACTCCTCTGTCCCCTCTTCTCAGCACCATGGTGCCTTCTGAGTCATCCCAAGGTCACCACCATCTGAAAAGAGAAGCTTCTCTAACCAAAAGTGAGAGTAGCATTAATATATGGGTGTGGACATTAAGAGAAGTGCTTACTGGGCAGTTTGGTGAGCATAGTATATACATTTAGTGAGACACCAGCACATGTTACACCCTTAGGGCTCATGACTACCCCGTTGTAGGTTTTCAGTATCAGGGATGTGTTCCCTCCCATGGAGCAGGCCTCCAGTCCAATTAGAGAGCAGTTGGTTTCCCCCATAACAAACATGCCACTATTGCATCCATTGGCTCATTTGGCTTGGCTGGCCAAATTTAAATCTTGCAGTGTCCACTGTTGAGTATCTTCACTGGTATTTTCTCTCTCTCCCACTGACCTGTGTGCAGTGTAGCATTTTCCAGCTTTCTGTCATCTGGTCCACAAGGAGGAGGCTTTCAGCTCAGCTCCAGTAGGATTTCTCAGTGAACTTGCAGCCCAAGTATGTGGAGTCTTCAGCAATGTAAGAGCCAAAGGAAGGGTAGGACTCCTTACAACATGCTCCTTCAGACACAAAATGGCCTGGATATCCATGACCTCACCGTGTCTGAAACTAATTACATAAGACCATCATAATAGGAGGAAAAGATGATGACATCAAAATTAAAAGAGAGACTGAAAGAGGGAGGGGATATGATGGAGAGTGGAGTTTCAAAGGGGAAAGTGGGGGGAAGGAGGGAAGTACCATGGGATATTGTCTACAATTAAGGAAGTTGTCAATAAAATTTTTTTTAAAAATAATAAATATTTACATAGAAAAAAACCCAGCAACTCCAAAGACAGACAGCCTGCACGTGAACCCTATCTGCCCTGTTGAACTGCTCAATGAAGGTATATTCTCTGGGTCTCCATTTCAAAATGGAAGTCATTGAGTAAATAAATATTGGTGTTATGACAATTCAACGAGTGGCTTCAGGCAAAGTGTTAAGGAAAGCGCCCTCCCGTGGTGGTCAATGCCCAGTTCAATGCCACAGTTATCATTGCCTGCAGATGAAGAGTGAGGCCTATGGAGAGCAAGGAGTGTCTAGTTGTTTAAATGCAGCATGCGCAAGAGCTACACCTAAGCACGTGCCATGTAACACCAAACTAGTACTAACCACCTTGCCAGCCCAGGCTCTCCGGAGAGATTCCAGTGTGGCTTTTGCTCTGAGTCCCTGTGATAGTTTGTATTGTCACCTTGATAGGACCTAGAATCACAGGTGAGGGATAACTTAGTTTAGGTCCGTCTCTGGGCATGCCTCTGAGGGATTGTTTTGATTAGATTAATTGAGAGAGGAAGACCCACCTTTCCTGTGGGCAACACCATTCTATGGGGTGGAGTCTCAGACTGCTTACAGAAGAGAGATGGCCAAACACGAGCATTTATCACCATCTACTTCCTCACTGTGGGCTGAATAGGACCAGCTCTTCTTTAAGCTCCTTTTCCTCCACGATGGGTTGTAACCTGGAATAAATCTTTCCTCTCGGAAGCAGATCCCAAGGAATTGGAGCTGCCTTCCTTCCCTTGCTCAGCCCACCTTTCCTGCTTCTCCTCTCTCATCCACCACGTGGTGTTATAGCCTCATGGGGTCCTCCCTCTTCACAGAAATCCCTGTCCACTTTACCCACTTTTTTCTTTTCTTTTCTTTTCTTTTCTTTTCTTTCCTTTCCTTTTCTTTTCTTTTCTTTTTTTTTCTTTTTTTTTTTTTTTTGGAGAGAGACACAAAGAGAGACAGAGAGAGAGGGAGAGGCAGAGAGAGAGAGAATGGGCACACCAGCAGCCTCTCAGCTGGATGCACGTGCCCCTTGTGAGCAAGTGCGGCGTTGCGCTCTTGCATCACTGCACCTGGCTAACCGTGGGACCTGGAGATTGGAACCGGCAGTCTTAGGCTTAACAGGCAGGTGCCTTAACTGCTAAGCCATCTCTCCAGCCCCACTTTACCCACTTTTCCTGAGAAGCACAGCTTTCCATTATCCCTCACCACCTGCATCTACACCTCTCTACCCTGAACATACCTAGCATTCTCTGAGAGTCAATAGACAGTGAGAAGAGAGGGGTCAGCAAGATAAGAGGTCAACTTTCTTTCCAGTACTTCCAAGCTCAGTCATTTGACAAAATTACCCCCCCCCCAAGACACTTTCAGCATCTAGATATTGTGGTTAGTATCTTCCTTGCTAAGTTTTTTGAAAGTTAACACAACACACCCAAAACTAACTAGTATATGACAGATTTTCAACACATATTCTTCCTCCTTCCTCTTTTGTGTATGTTTGGTGCTGGGTTTTGAGCCCAGGACCTCACTAGACAAGTATTCTACAACTGAGCTATATCCCAGACTTTTACTTTTTCTTTTATCTTTTCTTTTGAGACAGGAGTTCCTTCTGTTGCTCAGGCTGGCCTTGAACTTATCTGACAGGAAATTTAAATCTAGATGTTTAAATGGAAAGAGTAATGAAACCTCAGTGCCCTGTCTCAAAATAGAGCTATTTGCAAAACCTTATGCCAAAATGCAGCTGCTTGCAAAAGGCCCCTGCTCTAGCTGTCTCTCTGCTGTGTAAACATGCTTACTTCTAAAGCTTCCTGCTCATGGACCTAGTCAGGCAGATAGGAAATTTCAACCCACCAATGACCGAGCCAGAAATGACGCTGAAATGCCTATAAGTGCCCTAAGTGGCTGTGACGCACGGCTCAGGCTTAGAAAATACTCCCTTGATTCTGTGCATCATGAATCAATTTTCTGATTCTCCACTTTGCCTCCAGTCCCTGTCTTGTGCATACCATTTTCCATGGCTTTTGTACTGTAGTCCAGGCTAACTTTGAACTTAGGATCCTCCTGCCTCAGCTTCTTCTTTTTTTTGGGGGGGAGGGGAGAGACAAAGGGAGAGGAAGACAGATAGAGATGGGCGCACCAGCAGCCTCTCAGCTGCTGTGAACGAAATCCAGGTGTGTGCACCCCCTTGTGGTCAAGTACAGCATTGTGCCCTTGCGTCACTTTGCATCTGGCTAAACGTGGGACCTGGAGATTGGAACCAGCGTTCTTAGGGTTAGGAGGCAGGCACCTTAACCGCTAAGCCATCTCGCCAGCCCTGCCTCAGCTTCTTAATTAGCCTGAGTGTAGGCCTCAGCACCAGGCCTGGCTTGATCATATCTTCTGTAGATTATTTGCCAGTTCTCTTTTAGATTCTTAACTCGACTGGGAATTTATCCAGGTCAGGCTGGTGACATCCCTGGTATATAACATGATTTCTGTAGTGAACATGTATGACTCTCTGCATGCTCATTAGATTGACTTAAACCATCAATGGTTCGATGGTTTGCACTTACGATAAGTTACCTGATTCCACTGGTCAAAGGACCACACCATGTGAACTACACCCTGGCCAGTGTGCCTGATCGTGTCTTGACATATCATCTGACAAAAGCTATTCAGTTCAGCTCAATCGCACAAAGATTTACCCAACAAAGCATCAGGCAGGATGCAAAAGGTAACCTTTGAGACGTTACACGTTCAGTGAAAAGAAAAGTCAATACATAAATGAGGTTAGCACCATAATTTCAAAAGGCCTTTCTTGAAATCAAAGATCGCCACTCAAACGCAACCATAGCAATAACTGCCGCAGGCAAGATCCACTGATACATGCTAATGTTAGGGGAAGGCAAAACTTTTTTCCCCTGGGGAGACTCAAACCCACACCTACCCACTCCAGCTAGGGCTCAGACGAGAGGCCAAAATACAACTGTGCCAGCCCAGCTTTGGTGAACCAGCGAGCTTATTAGGATTACTTACTGAGCAGGGTGTGGGGTTGCTTGGAGGCGTGTTAGTGGCTCAATGTCAGCTGCATCAGAAAAGCCCACAGCAGCATCGGTGACAAGTCACAGGTGCTGGACCTCTGGAACTCACTCACAACACTTGAGGCAGAGAAAATTGCTAACAGCACACTGGCCGGACTCCATCCCTCGACAGTTTACCACTCCTGTCCCTTGGGGAGTGCTTCTGTGAACGTTCAAGTTTCTGCTCTTCCAGACTTGGTCGTTTGAGTCTTCCTCCTCCCTTCAGGAGCTAGTATTTTATTTTACTTTTTATTTTATTTTATTTTATTTCAGAGAGGGAGAAAAAGAGAGAGAGAGAGAATGGGCACATAAGGGCCTCCAGCTACTGCAAAAGAACTCCAGACATGTGTGCCACCTTGTGCATCTGGCTTATGTGGGTCCTGGAGAATCGAACTGAGGTCCTTTGGCTTTGCAGGCAAATGCCTTAACCACTGAGCCATCTCTCCAGCCCCTTATTTTACTTTTTACTTTTTATTTTATTTATTTGAGTGAGAGAGAAAGAGAGAGAGAGAGAAATAGAGAAAGAGAGGATGGGTGCACCAGGGCCTTCAGCCATTGTAAATGAATTCCAGAAGCATACACCACCTTGTGCATCTGGCTTATGTGGGTCCTGGGGAATTGAACCTGGATCCTTTGGCTTTACAGGTAAGCACTTTAACTGCTAAGCCATCCCTCCAATCCCAGGAGCTAGTATTTTAATTCAGAGGAATTTGCTATATAGTAATAGACAAAACATTAAAGAAAAATAAAATATTTGCATCACATCCAGGTTACCCTCTGAAGACTTCATGCTGGGGTGATTTTAACATTTCTTCATTAATTCTGTGAAATTTCTTTTGGTAGGAGGTGGGGCTTAACTCCTGACTCACTTTTAGCAAATGACATATAGAAAAGAAACGCCAGGTAACTTCATATTGGCAAAACTTGATTCGGTATCATCAAGTGACACCAGTGACAAGCCAAGTTGGGACCATGTAATTCCTGGTGGCAAGAGATGAGAGCATTTCACCTTTGTGGCATCCTTTCCAAAGTGTCCACTTCAGTCTGATCCAGTGTGGTGGTTTGAATGTGACTGTCCCCACAGCCTCATGTGTTTGTGATTAACCTCACACTCAGGCCACAGCTAGTGGAATGTCACTTTCCATTGCTAAGACAAAACACCTGAGCAAAAGCAGCTGATGGGAGGAGAGGATTTAAAATATATTTTTTTATTTACGTATTTATGAGCAAAAAAGAGGAAGGGAAGGAGGGGAGGGAGAGAAAGAGAGAGAGAGAATGAGCATGCAAGGACCTCCAGCCACTGCAAATAAACTCCAGATGCATGCACCCCCTTGTACATCTGCCTTACATGGGTCCTAGGGAATCGAACCAAAGTCCTTTGGCTTTGCACACAAGTGTCTTAACCATTTAGCCATCTCTCTAGCCCTGGGAGGTGAGTTTTAATTTGGGCTTACAGTCTCCATGATGGCAGGGAAAGCATGGCATGAACACAGACTGGATGTCACCTCTGCCACAGATAGAAAATGGCATCAGGAGAGTGAGCTGATCTCTGACAAGGGGGAGCTGTCCATAACACCCCTAAGCCTGCCCCCAACAACATACCTCCTTCAGCAAGGCTCCACCCCCAAACTGCCAGCTAGGGACCAGACATTCAAAACACGTAAGTTTATGGTTGAACATCTGATCCAACCATCATGTTCCATCCTTGGCCCCCATGAACTGATGACCATCCATGAGGCAAAATGCAATGCATTCAGTCCAATTTTAAAAGTGCCCGTAGGTTTGATCAGTCCCAATGATGTTCAAACATCCCCAGAGTCCAAAGTCTCTTACCTGTGAGCTGTAAAACCAAAAATACATAATGGCCCAGAATAAATAGTCATCCTGCCAAAAGATGGCAATGGTCATAGCAAGGAACGATTGAGCCAAGGCAAGATCTAAAACAAACAGGGAACACATCAAATCCTGGAGCTCCAAGTCCACCATCTGTAACCAATCTGTGGGGTTCCAAATGGGAGGTGAAGCCTTGCTGGAGGACGCGTACTGTTGGGGGGTGGGTTTAGGGATAGTATAGCCAGACCCCCCTCTCCAGAGAAGTAGAGGGCTCACTCTACAGCTGCTGTTTCTACCTCCCAAATGGCTACCAGCTGGGGACCAGGCATTCATAAACATTGAGTTTATGGAGAACATCGGATTCAAACCACCAGATGGTGATTTGGGAGGGGCAGCCTTGCTGGAGGAGGTGTGCCACTTGGGTACGTCTCAGGGTGTTATAGCCCAAGGCCAGCTGGCTAACTCCTGTTGACACTCCCCAGCTGCTGTGGTAAGATGTGACAGCAAGCCTCTCCCTGCTCTGCCATGCCACGATGAAACTTCTCCCTGAGAATATAAGCCTGAAATAAACCCAGCAACGGAGAAGGTCAGTGCAACTTCCGAGAGCTCCTCAGGCAACCTGACTTGAAGGACATTTCACAAATAACGCACCTGAATTCTTCACGTGTTTCAAGGTTTCAAGACAAAGAGAAACCAAGGAAATGTCACAAACTAGGATGATATGACAACTAAATAGAATCGATAACTTGGATTGGGCTGGAGAGGAGACAAAGACATTAGTAGAGAAGCAGGTAAAAATCTAAATAACGTTTCTAGCTTTGTAAGTAGTCATGTTTCAATGTGAATTTCTCAGTATCAATAGCTGTACTGTCATCATGTAAGGTGTTAGTTAACATTAGGGAGCAACTGGCTACTAAATATTTTGTGTGTTTGTGTGTGTGTGTGTGTGTGTGTGTGTGTTTGAGGTAGGGTCTCACTCTAGCTCAGGCTGACCTGGAATTCACTATGTAGTTTCAAGATGACCTTGAACTCTCGGCGATCCTCCTACCTCTGCCTCCTGAGTGCTGGGATTAAAGCCATGTGCCACCATGCCCAGCTTTGGTTACATAATTTGATAGGCCTAATAGGAGATGGAAATGCAGAGTCACTTGTTCAGAACTTAGGAAGTACCCAGGATGGTGACCACAGAAAATAAACCAAGCACAGGGCTCTTCTGAGCAGAGCTCCAGTGAGACTGGACAGATGTGTGGCTCTGAAGATGGCCTTGCAGTGGGGGAAGCTGGGTGACGGGCATTGTCAGAAGAGCGGCTGAGCTGGGAGACAGAGAGCTGTGGTGTGAGGTGTTGGAGGAGCCGATTAAAGCAACACACCAAAGATGAAGCACTTGTCTTAGTTCTTTGTTGTTGCTTTGTTCATGTTGCTATAGCCAGATACCTGAGGCCGGTTAATCTATCAAGAAAAGAGTTCTATTTAACTCACAGTTCTGGAGTTCCAGAAGCTTGAGTCTAGCTTGGGCTTGGCTGTGGTGAGGGCTCGTGGCACGTGCATGACGATGGTAGAAGCACTTGTGGAAGAGACTATGTGGTGAGACAAGAAGCTAGAGGCATCCAGTGGCTGCACTGCTCTATACCAATCTGCTATTGTGAGAACTCATTTACTTTTTTTTAATTATTGTTTTTTATTGACTTCTATACTTACATACAAAAAAACCCACCTGATATTTCCCTTCCCTCCCCCCATTCCACTTTAGAACTCAAGTCTCCATCATATCCCCTCCCTCTCTCCATTAGTCTCTCTTTTAATTTGATGACATCATCTTTTTCTTCTATTTTGAGGGTCTTGCAAAGAGTATTGCTAGACACTGCAAGGTCATGGATATCGAGGCCAATTTCTGTCTGGGCAGTTGCATTGTAAGAGGTCATACCCTTCCTTTGGCTCTTCCATTCTATCCGCCCCCTCTTCCGCAATGGTCCCTGAGCCTTGGAGGGTGTGACAGAGGTGTTTCAGTGCTGGGCACTCCTCCATCCCTTCTTCTCAGCACTATGTTGCCTTTTGGGTCATCCCAGTGGCCAACGCCATCTGAAAAGAGAAGCTTCTCTAACCAGAAGTAAGAGTAGCGTTAATATGTGAATATGAACATTAAGTGTAGTGCTTTCAGGGCAGCTTGGTGGGAATAATATATACATTTAGTCAGACAAGAGCAGGCTTTATACCCCTAAGGCTCATGACCTCACCTACCATAGACTTTTACTTAGGTTTTTCAGTACCAGGTATGTATTCCCTCCCGAAGAGAGGACTTCAGTCCAATTATGGAGCAGTTGGTTACCCCAAGAGTAGACATGCCACTATTGCACCCATTCAGTCATTGGGCCTGTCTGGCCAAGCTTGAATATTCAGCGTCCACTGTTTTCACTGTTGATGGCTTCTGTCTCACATACGACTGCATGCAGTGCAGCTTTTTCCAGCTTTCAGTTGGCTGGTCTATAGGGAGAAGGTTTTCTGCTCCACACCAGCTTGCTTTCTCAGTGACCTTGCCTCTCAGGCAAGAGATGTCTTCAGCAATAGGGTCTTACTATCTGTTTCTCAAGGCTTATTCAAAAAAGTAATTTTACATATGTCTTATTCATAATATCTTGAGTTTAAATATTTTTATTATTTCTGTATGAGAGAGAACAAAAGAATATGAATGACATCTGCCTTACATGGGTCCTAGGGAATCGAACCAAAGTCCTTTGGCTTTGCACACAAGTGCCTTAACCATTTAGCCATCTCTCTAGCCCTGGGAGGTGAGTTTTAATTTGGGCTTACAGTCTCCATGATGGCAGGGAAAGCATGGCATGAACACAGACTGGATGTCACCTCTGCCACAGATAGAAAATGGCATCAGGAGAGTGAGCTGATCTCTGGCAAGGGGGAGCTGGCCATAACACCCCTAAGCCTGCCCCCAACAACATACCTCCTTCAGCAAGGCTCCACCCCCAAACTGCCAGCTAGGGACCAGACATTCAAAACACGTAAGTTTATGGTTGAGCATCTGATCCAACCATCACGTTCCATCCTTGGCCCCATGAACTGATGACCATCCATAAGGCAAAATGCAATGCATTCAGTCCAATTTTAAAAGTGCCCGTAGGTTTGATCAGTCCCAATGATGTTCAAACATCCCCAGAGTCCAAAGTCTCTTACCTGTGAGCTGTAAAACCAAAAATACATAATGGCCCAGAATAAATAGTCACCCTGCCAAAAGATGGCAATGGTCATAGCAAGGAAAGATTGAGCCAAGGCAAGATCTAAAACAAACAGGGAACACATCAAATCCTGGAGCTCCAAGTCCACCATCTGTAACCAATCTGTGGGGTTCCAAATGGGAGGTGAAGCCTTGCTGGAGGACGCGTACTGTTGGGGGGTGGGTTTAGGGATAGTATAGCCAGACCCCCCCTCTCCAGAGAAGTAGAGGGCTCACTCTACTGCTGCTGTTTCTACCTCCCAAATGGCTACCAGCTGGGGACCAAGCATTCATAAACATTGAGTTTATGGAGAACATCGGATTCAAACCACCAGATGGTGATTTGGGAGGGGCGGCCTTGCTGGAGGAGGTGTGCCACTTGGTTACGTCTCAGGGTGTTATAGCCCAAGGCCAGCTGGCTAACTCCTGTTGACACTCCCCAGCTGCTGTGGTAAGATGTGACAGCAAGCCTCTCTCTGCTCTGCCATGCCATGATGAAACTTCTCTCTGAGAATGTAAGCCTGAAATAAACCCAGCAACGGAGAAGGTCAGTGCAACTTCCGAGAGCTCCTCAGGCAACCCGACTTGAAGGACATTTCACAAATAACGCACCTGAATTCTTCACGTGTTTCAAGGTTTCAAGACAAAGAGAAACCAAGGAAATGTCACAAACTAGGATGATATGACAACTAAATAGAATCGATAACTTGGATTGGGCTGGAGAGGAGACAGAGACATTAGTAGAGAAGCAGGTAAAAATCTAAATAACGTTTCTAGCTTTGTAAGTAGTCATGTTTCAATGTGAATTTCTCAGTATCAATAGCTGTACTGTCATCATGTAAGGTGTTAGTTAACATTAGGGAGGAACTGGCTACTAAATATTTTTGTGTGTGTCTTTTTCTTTTTTTTTTTTTTTTTTTTTTTTTTTTTTTTTTTTGAGGTAGGGTCTCACTCTAGCTCAGGCTGACCTGGAATTCACTATGTAGTTTCAAGATGACCTTGAACTCTCGGCGATCCTCCTACCTCTGCCTCCTGAGTGCTGGGATTAAAGCCATGTGCCACCATGCCCAGCTTTGGTTACATAATTTGATAGGCCTAATAGGAGATGGAAATGCAGAGTCACTTGTTCAGAACTTAGGAAGTACCCAGGATGGTGACCACAGAAAATAAACCAAGCACAGGGCTCTTCTGAGCAGAGCTCCAGTGAGACTGGACAGATGTGTGGCTCTGAAGATGGCCTTGCAGTGGGGGAAGCTGGGTGACGGGCATTGTCAGAAGAGCGGCTGAGCTGGGAGACAGAGAGCTGTGGTGTGAGGTGTTGGAGGAGCCGATTAAAGCAACACACCAAAGATGAAGCACTTGTCTTAGTTCTTTGTTGTTGCTTTGTTGATGTTGCTATAGCCAGATACCTGAGGCTGGTTAATCTATCAAGAAAAGAGTTCTATTTAACTCACAGTTCTGGAGCTCCAGAAGCTTGAGTCTAGCTTGGGCTTGGCTGCGGTGAGGGCTTATGGCACTTGCATGACGATGGTAGAAGCACTTGTGGAAGAGACTATGTGGTGAGACAAGAAGCTAGAGGCATCCAGTGGCTGCACTGCTCTATACCAATCTGCTATTGTGAGAACTCATTTACTTTTTTTTAATTATTGTTTTTTATTGACTTCTATACTTACATACAAAAAAACCCACCTGATATTTCCCTCCCCTCCCACCATTCCACTTTAGAACTCCAGTCTCCATCATATCCCCTCCCTCTTTCCATTAGTCTCTCTCTTAATTTGATGACATCATCTTTTTCTTCTATTTTGAGGGTCTTGCAAAGGTATTGCTAGACACTGCAAGGTCATGGATATCGAGGCCAATTTCTGTCTGGGCAGTTGCATTGTAAGAGGTCATACCCTTCCTTTGGCTCTTCCATTCTATCCGCCTCCTCTTCCACAATGGTCCTTGAGCCTTGGAGGGTGTGACAGAGGTGTTTCAGTGCTGGGCACTTCTCCATCCCTTCTTCTCAGCACTATGTTGCCTTTTGGGTCATCCCAGTGGCCATCGCCATCTGAAAAGAGAAGCTTCTCTAACCATAAGTAAGAGTAGCGTTAATATGTGAATATGAACATTAAGTGTAGTGCTTTCAGGGCAGCTTGGTGGGAATAATATATACATTTAGTCAGACAAGAGCAGGCTTTATACCCCTAAGGCTCATGACCTTCCCTGCCATAGACTTTTACTTAGGTTTTTCAGTACCAGGTATGTATTCCCTCCCATAGAGAGGACCTTCAGTCCAATTATGGAGCAGTTGGTTACTCCAAGAGTAGACATGCCACTATTGCACCCATTCAGTCATTGGGCCTGTCTGGCCAAGCTTGAATATTCAGCGTCCACTGTTTTCACTGTTGATGGCTTCTGTCTCCCATATGCTGCATGCAGTGCAGCTTTTTCCAGCTTTCAGTTGGCTGGTCTACAGGGGGAAGGTTTTCTGCTCCACACCAGCTTGCTTTCTCAGTGACCTTGCCTCTCAGGCAAGAGATGTCTTCAGCAATAGGGTCTTACTATCTGTTTCTCAAGGGAAACCAAGCGCTTTGGCAAAAGCCTTTAATGTTTTGGAGGCTACCGGGACCTCCTTGGCCAATTCACTGGAAAGTATCCCATCCCAGGTACTGAAAATTTTCTGGTAACAGTCTACAGCTTCTAGACGTGCCCTTATTCAAAAAAGTAATTTTACATATGTCTTATTCATAATATCTTGAGTTTAAATATTTTTATTATTTCTGTATGAGAGAGAACAAAAGAATATGAATGGGTGCCCCAGGGTCTCTTGCTGCTGCAAACAAACTCCAGATGCATGCACCACTTCGTGTATATGGCTTTACATGGGTATAGGGAAATCCAACCACGGCCAGCAGGTTTGCAAGAAAGCACTTTAAGTGCTGAGCCATTTCCCCGGCCCCTAAGAAGTCATTTCTTAAATCCAATAATAATCACTTCTGAGAACAGCATCTGTGGTAACCCAGTCTAATGGTTCATCTTGAGCATCAACTTGACCAGACTGAGAAGTGCATGGGAGATTAGCAAAACGTGCTTCTGGCTTAAGGGTGTATTTCCAGAGAGCAAACCCACCTTGAATGTAGGCAACACTACTTGACCCCCAGATGAATAGAAGGAGAGAGGTTGGAGGTCTCACTTGGTGCAAGAGCAGTTACACAGCAAGAGCAAGTCCTCAGCACCAAAATTTAAAAAACAAATCACCAAAAGGTCAATATAAAAAAGGGGGGCTGGAGAGATGGCTTAGCTGTTAAGGCACGTGCCTGTGAAGCCTACAGACCCATGTTCACTCTCTCTCCAGATCCTACATAAGCCAGACACACAAAGGTGAGGCAAGCACAAGGTCACACAGGCCCTCTAGGTGGTGCAAGTGTCTGGAGTGCAATTGCAGTGGCTGAGGCCCTGGTGTGCCAATTCTCTCTCCATCCCTCTCTCTCTAAAAAATAGGGGGAAACTGGAACAGAGAGGAGAAAAAGAGCCCACTGACACAGGGGTATTTACTCTTGGCTTCCTGGACACCATGAGGTAAGTCTGCTCTGCTGAACTGAAGCATACAATACTGTGAGCCAAATGCATCCTTCCTGCTCCAGAGTGCTTCCTCTTAGGTATTTGGTCACAGGGATGAAAAGCCCTCACTAACACACCTAGTTGCCTTCTACCAGACCACACCTCTAAAATGTCCTCCCAGCTCTCACACTGGGGACTAAGCTTCGAACAAGAGCCCTTGAGGACACAGCCAAAGCAGATCCAAACCACAGCGACCTTTCCTCACTTCCTGTGATTCTGTAAGCAAAAGGCAAACCCTGGAAAAGCCGGTGCATCTCCAGCTCCATTTTGCCCCCTTGCAGCCAGGTGAAGAACCAAGTGGACCAGAACAGATGTGTGGGTCCTAGAAGTGTTGAAGGGGGTCTCCCTAAAAAAGGCTTCATTGGCCCTAGGGACTCTGGGGGGAAGGAGAGAAGGATAGGATAAGAGAAGCACTGGGTACTGAGTCAGAGTCGGGGAGTTGTCAATAACTACCCTGCTGTGCACACACATCCCATAAACAGACTTACCAAAAGAAGTAAAGAGGATCTTGGTAAAAAGCTTCAGAGAGGGCTGGAGAGATGGTTTAGCAGTTAAGGTACCTGCCTGCTAAGCCTAAGAACACCTGTTTGATTCTCCAGGTCCCATGTTTAGCCAGACGCAAAGTGACTCAAGGGTGCAATGCCATTCTTGCCCACAAGGGGACGCACACATCTGGAGTTCATTCACAGCAGCTGAGAGGCCGCTGGCACATCTATCCTCTATCTGGCTCTCTCTCTCTCTCTGTCTTCCAAAAAAATAAAGCTTCAGAGAGAGATGGGAATAAAGGTTCCAGGCTAGGAATATAAACATGTGGCTCATCATGACTGGCCAAGGGGCTGGGGATCTTCACAGAAGCTCTGACAAGAGACTGTGAGACACTTTCTGCTCGGAGTGCCCTCCCTTGAAGCCTGCAGGGTCACGCCTTCATAGGAACCTGCACTTGGGCCAGGAAACGGACACAGGGTTTTAACAACTAACTTAGTCACACATGGAAACTCTTTAGTACTTCTGCACATTTTCTATAAATCTAAAATTAGTTCTAAATTTAAAAAAACCTTAAAAATAGAAAAAGACCACTCCATCATTCTTCATCTCACAGGCCATCTAATGGTGCTATTTAATATTCCGCCTCCTTAACCAGTTTCTTTGTCCCTTTTTTACATAAACCTCAGATGCGAATTGTTGGGGCTGTATCAGAGGCCTTGGCAGAGTTCCTTTCTCTCCCCTCAAGCAGATCTCAAATGCAAAGAATCAACTGGAATAGTCTAATTCCAGGTTCTTCCTTTTACCACGAAGCCATCTTGGTGATGTAATATACGCATCTGAACAGAGGGTATCAAGTGTTTCATACGATATAATCTTGCTTTCAGCCAAGACAGTAACTAGTTTTCTCTCCTTCTGCAAATATTACCACTGAGAATACGTGTATAAGCAAAAGGAAAGTAGGGGCTCCAACAGGAAGACGTGAGCCCCTGGGAACAATGTCTGCACCTGGCACGTGTCGAGGAGAGGGGGCAGCTGCAGAGTGTGCATCCGGGGATGACATCACCAGAGAGGGGAGCTTCGAAGTTCTCTCACCTCCCACTGCACTGCCTTGGTCAAGCCGCCGCTGGCCCCTTCCCAGCCAAGCCTGGCCAACAGCAGTGTGTCAAGCAAGCCCTGCTGGGTTGAGGTGATGAAAACAGGTTGGGTCAACTCTTCTACACTTAAGTTTTCGCACTCTACCTCAGGTCCTCAGAGAGAATGTTGCCTCCCACTGCTGCTTGCCTCCTGTAGACTTAAAAGTAAAACCCCAAGGATGGACCTGGAGGCGTTGGGCTTTCTGCTCTGCGATTCATGTTTCCTTTGAAGCTTGTTTGAAAGTTCTAGTAGGGATATAGTTATAGGTATAACCTTGACCAAACAATTGCCTTATCTATCAGGGAAGGTCGCCCTGTCCTCTTCAACCAAGCACCCAGCTTCAGGAAAGATGAACATGGAATTATGAGGGAGGGGACACCCACCTAGCTGCCAGATGAACTGAATCAACCCTGGCAATCAATGGGGTGACAGATGTCATAGCTAGATCACCCTTACATCCTTCCCATCTCTTTAAACATACGGGGATAGATGCCTGACCTTGACCTTTCCCTCAATATACAAACCCACATGTTTGATTGACAGTTTCAGAAAAATTTTACTTCAAAGGCTAAAATAATTACTAATGAGAGAATATAGTCAGTATAAAAAGACAACAGCTCAACTCAGAAGCAGAATTATGCAAACAAATTATTTAAAAGTAAAAGTAAATATGATGAATCAACTCAATGGGATATGTGGAGAACAGTTAGAAATATAAAGGAAGACAGCAACAGACAATTCCAAAGAGAACGATCACATGTAAGTTGAACTATGAAAGTAGACAACAGAATCAGTGGACTAAATTTCAAGATGAATTTGGCTAAGGAAAAGAAATGAATGAATTAATAGGATGGACAGAGGAAATGACAGAGAAAACTATAAAAGAAAAGCTAATAGATGCAAGAGACAGAATGGACCGTGTGCCTTATATGACCCCCGGTAGACAGTGGGCAAGCATTTGAGTTAATAAAGAACCATCTCTAATGCCTTCTGGGAAAGTGAGAAAAGCTTAACACGAGTAATTTTCAGTCTGAGCCACGAAGGATGGTAGGACCTTGTCAGCTGGCCATTGGTAGGGCACACAGCCCAGGTACAGAAGAATAAAGCTGCGAATGCAAGGAGGCCTGATGTATACAAGGACTGTGACCTGGAAAGAGCATGTGGCTCAGAGTGTCTGAGCAGATGCTACTGGAAGATCAATGATGGGTGAAGCTTGACACACAAGGCAAACAAAGGTCAGATTGGGAAGGGCCTCAGGGGCAGCTTCATCCACTTGAAAAATGAGAAAACTAGGGCTAAGGAGGTGGCTCAGTGGTTAAGAGTACATGTCACTTAAACATGAAGGCCTTTATGCAGGAGGCCACTGGGTTCCACTCCCTAAAACCCTCATCAAAACCGGGCCGTGGCCCCACATGACTGTACCTCCAGTCCATGGTTTGTGCAGACCAGAGACTCTCTGGGCCTTGCTGACCAATGGCAACTCCGGGTTGAGGGAGAAACTCCAGCTCAGGGAAGTACCTGGGTAAGCGTTAACAGGACACCTGACTCTGGCTCCACACCCATGTGCATGGGCACATGCCTGCACACACACATGTGCATGTACTACACTGTACACATCATTGCACTCCCTGCTACACACATGCATGCTGCAAAATTAAAAAGAAAAAAGAGAAAACCTCGCCAAGGTCTGGCATGACAAGTGAGCTGCTCTATCAAGACTTACCCAATGCTTCCCCGATCCTCATCTTCCCCTCAAGGGTGGCTCTGCAGTTACTTAGCCAGAAGATTTGAGAAGTTCAAATAGTCTTGATAGCAAAGGGCACAGTTTCAAGGTAAGTAGTTAAAGGGAGGGCACCTAGCAGGCTCAAGGCTGAAGCCAGAGCCCCAACCCAGAGAAAGAAAAGAAGAGGAAGAGAGTCTGGGGCGGAAGACCGCGAGTTCACAGCAGATGGGTTTTTCTGAAAAAAAAAAAGGATGACCTCGCTGATAATCAGTAGTCCAAGGTCAGAAATAAGAACAGGGCCTGGGGAGATGGCTCAGGGGTGAAAGGTGCTTATTTGTAAAACCCTGGGTTCAAATCCCCAGTACCCACGTAAAGCTGGATGGGCATTCATTTTGCAGTGGCAAGAGGCCCTAGCTTGCCCACATGCATATGTGCAAATAAATAAATAAATGTTCTTCCAAAGGAAGACCAAAGCTAATGATAGAAAGTCTGGACTTCTCAAAACATTATAGGAGTTCGTACATCAGGGGAGTGGGAGAGTTTGCAGTGGTAATACTCCACGTGATATTGCCAAACATTTTCTTAGGAGAGACGTCCAAAACCAAGAGGAGGTCCCTTGAGTTCCAGGGACGCAGAGAAGAGTCCTTTTACCCAGGAAGAACGATTGTTACTTACACCTTGTAGGTAAGGAAACCGAAGCTTAGGGGAGGCGGAATGACTGACCCAAGGTCACACAGGGATTACAGTGCAGAGCCAGGATTCAAGGCAAAGCTGTCTGGCTCTGGAATTCAGGAGACAGAGATGGAGCCGGCCGGAATGCTGCTCAGCTTTTGTCCACAAAACCCAGAACTGACAGAATCACTGGGTAAAGCCTATGGCCTCCATCCTAAGAAACTTGAGAGTTGAGCTGGGTATTTGATAAGGAAGAGGGAGCCCTGGGCTGCAAGTCTAAAGAACTGAGTTCCAACAGGAGCTTTGACACCTTGCTGTGTGCCTATGACCAAGGCATTTTGCTTGTGTAGTCCCCAGTCTCTCTCCACGTTGGAAGACTCAGAGATCTCAGGTAGCTGAACCTGGCAGGGAGCCTTCTCCACCAGAGTCAGCAGCATCTCTTTTCTCTTCTCCCAACTCCTTTCCTTCCCTCCATTCATACCAGCCATGACAGCCTGGGTTTCCAGCTTAGGGCCGGGCTTGGATTGTTTGAAAAGACATATGGCATCCCGGTGCAGCAGAGAGTCCAATCTCAAGGGGAAACCATTGTTCATTCATCTGGACCGAGTGACATTCTTTATGCAAGAATAACTCTTGATTAAAGGGTGAGTTTTAATGGAAACTAATTAGGCAAACTCTTTAGCCTGGGCATAATGATCAAATGAGCTGTCACACCATACCTGATACAATGATCTCACTCGCTACAAGATTTTATTCCTTAGCAATTACACTCCCACATGGCACTGCGTGCCGTTATTGCCTGGAGCACACATGTCAAATTAAAGAGCAACTTATGCACCTGATATTTAATTATTGCCTAGTACTACAGACACCCGGGGAATGTCAAAGTGAGCAGTCCTGCTTGGGAGAAACGAAAACTGAAATCTTCTTCTACAAGGGAGTAAAAAAAAAATAAGGATAAAATATGTATAGGCTCCTATAGTTTCCTATTCAGCCATCTTACAATTCACAGTTACAAAACCTTCTCTCCCAAATCTTGAATAATTCACCATTTTTTTTCTTCATCCGGAAAAGTCAGCAAAGGAGATTTGCAGGTGAGAGCGCTGGGCCTGATGGGTGTCTGTTTACTTCTGTGAGCGACGCGGTCTGGCCTGGTCAAAGTGGAGCTCTGCTTGCGGGTTATCCTCTCTCTATCAGGCTCTGACAGGAAAGAGGGCACCTCGCATGCCTCCCAGCCCAAAGGGAAATGTCTACCCTGGAGGCTGAGCACTCAGAAAGTCCCATCTTGTGCTTTAGTCACGCTGGGTAACAAATTGAATGGCTGACCAAAGTTTCTCCCCAATGCACTTGTCCAAAACCTGGGAGGAAGAGAAGCCATTGAGCACCACGTTCCATCCCGGCCCTGTGGAAAGCCTTTCAAACACACTGACGCTTGGAGCACCATTATAGGGGAATTAACTGAAAATCTAGAGAGGGAGCCAGGTGTAGGGGCGCACGCACGCCTTTAATCACAGCACTCCGGAGGCAGAGGTAGGAGGATCGCCGTGAGTTCAAGGCCACCCTGAGACTACATAGTTAATTCCAGGTCAGCCTGGACTAGAGTGAAACCCTTCCTAGAAAAAAAAAAAAATCTAGAGAGGGAGATAGGTTCATTTCTAAGCCTCTTGGGTGGTTCTAGAAGTATCTAGAAGGCCTGAGAATCACATGCCTGGCAAGCACCCAGCCAGATGTGAAGAGGTCGTCAGGGTCATGGGAGCTCCTGTCTGTCCTTGAAATGACAGGCTCCTGGCCTGTGTGCCTTTGCACAGGCTCTTTTGGCTCCTCGCTTTGCACAGGCTTCTGGGGCATTGGCATACAAGGAGATGGAAAGGGAGAAGAAGGCAGACGGCTTTGAATGAACGTGGAATCTACCCCCTTATAGACTATAGACTTTGAGACTAGAATGGCCTCCCCATTTTTTTTTTTTCTGTCTGAAGAAACCCCATTTATCTTCTACATTGAGTAAAATGCCACTTCCTTTATAAAGTCTCCCTGGATTTCCTCAGAAAGAGTCCTTCAGCATCCATTAAGAGCCAGGCCCCATGCTTGCTGCTCAAAGGACCATTGAACCAGGCTGCCCTCATCAATGGGGGTTCGAGGAAGGAATCCCTGTGTCTCCCACAGTTATCTGTATCCTCCAGCTGAGCAAATTTTGACAGTGTCTTGGTCCCTTTTCCCTCCAGATTCAGAAATTCAATTACCAGTTATCAGGACTGCAGCGCCTAATACTAAAAGGCCTTAATAAGTGTGTTTTGTAGTTAGTAAACTGCACAGCTTGCGAGAACCCCTCCGAACATCTGGCAGGAGGCCAGCAGAGGTAAGGCTGAGCCTCTAATGATGGCAACATGGAAACAAGTGTTTTGTTTCAACTGATAGTCATTAACTTCCAGTGCCAGTCTTCTCCCCAGAGGTCTGGTTCCTGAGCCTCGCAAAGGGTTCTGGGAAGAAGCAGCTGGGGGTGGGGCCTGTGGGGCCTCAAAGAGAATGAGGAAGGAAAAGGAAGCAGGCCGCATCTGGTGACAGAGATTCCATCCCCTCTCTTTTCAGGGGACCGTTAAAGCTGGGTGAGAATTGACTGTCAACTGTGACACTTGCTGGTTATGTGACCTGGGGCAGGAAGTCTCAGTGTCTCTGGACGTCCAGTGGGGTTAGCAAAAGTAAAGACCTTTCCCAGAACAGTTTTGAGAAATATAAAGCCTGCTCTTGTCTGACTAAATGTATATACTGTTCCCACCAAGCTGCCCTGAAAGCACTACACTTAATGTTCATATTCACATATTAATGCTACTCTCACTTCTGCTTAGAGAAGCTTCTCTTTTCAGATGGTGATGACCACTGGGATGACCCAAAAGGCAACACAGTGCTGAGAAGAAGGGATGGAGGAGTGCCCAACACTGAAACACCTCTGTCACACCCTCCAAGGCTCAGGGACCATTGTGGAAGAGGGGACGGATAGAATGGAAGAGCCAAAGGAAGGGTACGACTCCTTACAATGCAACTGCCCAGACAGAAACTGGCCTCGATATCCATGACCTTGCAGTGCCTAGCAATACCTTCGCAAGACCCTCAAAATGGAAAAGATGATGACATCAAATTAAAAGAGAGACTAATGGAGAGAGGGAGGGAGTATGATGGAGAGTGGAGTTCTAAAGTGGAATGGGGGGAGGGAAGGGAAATATCGGGTGGGTTTTTTTGTATGTAAGTATAAAAGTTGTCAATAAAAAAATAATAATTAAAAAAAAAATGAAAGCATGACCTAGCCAAAAAAAAAAACAAAAAAAAAAAAGAGGGTAGTAAGTAAGTACTGGGTACATAGCACAGTTGGTAAAGTGTTTGTCTCACCGACGTAAGAACCTGAGTTTGCTCTCCAGAAGCCACATAAAATGGTAGGTATGGGGCTGGAGAGATGGCTTAGCAGTTAAGGCGCCTGCCTCCTAAGCCTGAGAACGCTGGTTCCAATCTCCAGGTCCCACGTTTAGCCAGATGCAGTGATGCAAGGGCGCAATGCCACACTTGACCACAAGGAGGCGCACACATCTGGATTTCCTTCACAGCGCCTGAGAGGCTGCTGGTGCGCCCATCTCTGTCTGTCTTCCTCTCCCTCTCTCTCTGTTTCTCTCTGTGTCTCGCTCCAAAAATAAAAAATAATTTAAAAAATTCTTTTAAAAAAATGGTAGGTATGGGGGCACTTATTTGTAATCCTAGCACTGGGAAGTTCATTGGCCAATCAATCTTGCCTAATTGGCAAGGTTCAAGCCAAAGGTGCTACCCTATCTCAAAAGAGGTGGATGGCACCTGAAGAGTGACACCCAAGGTTGTCCTCTGACCTCCACATGCATGTGCATAACACTTGAATCTGAACACACATCCATATGCCCCAGCCAGCCTCCTGATACAGCACTGCCCTCACACTCCAGAAAGGGGATTTCTCCCTTCATTCTGTCCTTTAGAGACATCCTGAGTGGGGGCCAACAGCAGTCCGAGAAGTATTTTCCTAACGCAGTGAGTGAAGGCTACTTGAGCCTGAAGTTCAAGGTGTCTGTGCACATAAATACTTCAAAGAAGCTGACAGGGAAACAGCTTTAGTTTCTCTGGCCATGAATAAAGAGTAACCCCGAGTCACCCTCCACAGTCGAATAGTAACCATTAGCTGAGTAGGTACTATGACTCTAGCACCGTGCACAACAAGATGGTCTAGAGGGGGATCCGCAGGTCAAACTCACTAAAAGACACTGCGGCAGGCATTGGTGGGAGGGTGTACATATGTAAACTGGAGAAATTATGAACACTCAGAAGTTTGGACACTTGAAGCCCAAACCCTAATCTTTATGAGGATAGAGGGCCTTTGAGGAGATAAGCATGCTTATACCCACCGGGTGTAGTAGACAGCTACAGGTCGCTGGGAGAAACGTCCAAACTAGGCACAGTTTATGGCAGGAATGGCATTGATTTGAAGCTTATAGATCCAGACAAAGTTCCATAATGGCAGAAGAAGCTGGCTCACTTTCACAGGCCCACACAGAGAGAAAAGCCAAAAGCCATGGCCACCAACGCCATAAGCAAACAAGCAAGCACGCTTCAGGAACTCCAGGCAGAGCCCCACACTTTGCATATCTTAGGCTTGAATTCAGATCCACTTCCAGCACCACCTCCTCCAGCCAAGTTATAAGTTTGAATGAAATTCCTGAATCTACTGGGGGACATCTATTCAAGCGGCCTTACCTGGCTGATGTGACTAAAGCCACCGTTGACAAATAGCAAAGCCTGAGTGGAGAGGCCAGCCCTCTTGGCTAGGTGGCTCCTCTGACCTTGGTTTTTAACATGGTGCTGAAATCCTGAAGTTTTCTGCAACCAGCACTTCCTGTCCTCTTCTGGCAGTCCCCTACCCCTGATTATCTCTCTTCAAAGCTACATAAGAAGGAATGAAATTATGTCATTTGCAGGAAAATGGATGGAGTTGGATATCATCAGATTAAGCAAAATAAACCTGACCCAGAAATATAAATACATGCCTTCTCTCAGGTGCAGGATCTAGATCCACATGTGTGTGTGTTTATGAAATGAAAGTAGAAGGGGACTCTGTGGGGGAAAGGAAGAAAAGAACAAGAGAGAGTAGTGGAAAGAAAAAAAATATGTTTTTACTCACACATATGATCTAGGCTTAGCTATATACACACACACATATTCATATATATATATATATATATATGTATGACAAGAAAGCAAAAGAGGGACTATTTGAGGAGTAAGAGGAACATCAAAAGGGTATATAATAATGGCTATGAATATGGGAAAAATACAATTATATACATGTATGAAAATATCATACTTTGTACGTGAACATTTTATCTGGATAAATCCTAGGAGGAAAGCCACACTCAGAATCTGTTACTCTATGGAATATGGGAAAATTATAATTCCTACTACATGGATATTTCAGAATATTGTTTTTTGTCTTTGTTTTTGTTTGGGACTGAGTGGCATTATGTTGCTCAAGCGGTCCTCGAACTCACAATCTTTCTGTCTCATCTTCCTGTACAGCTGGGAGTACAGGCACACTCCATCATGCCCACATCTTAGAATCTGTTTCGTGAGAGCTCAAAATGCAAGGAACAAACTTTCTATGTTTTACCACTGTGATGAGCACAAACATCTGTTACATTTCTGTCCACATTATTGGCAGGATACAGGCTTCTGTAGACCCCTGAGGTCCGATCCATATCACATCCTAAGAGTCTCATGACCAATTCTAAGACAAAAAGATCAAAGCTTCCATTACTTCCATAACTCTGAGGCTTCATTTGAATTGGGATCTGAATGACAAGAAGTAGCTGACCTCCTGAAAATCTAGGAGGATGGCATTTCCGAGGAAGGAGAAAGTGAGTTCAGCGGCTCTAGGGGAGAATGAAGCTTGACAGTGTTCCCAGGGACAGAAAGAAGGCTGGAGCATCTGAGCAGGGTGGTGATGGAGAAGAACGAGAGGGTGATAATGCCTGAGGATCAGGAACAGGAGACGAACTGTCCCTTCCATGGCATGGTAGGGGGTTGCATTTTATTTCTAGCACAGCAGGGAACAAATGGAGAGCTTTAAACAAGAGGGAAGTGTAATATAATTGAAGGGTTTTAAAGATCACTCACTCTGGCCAGCAGAGTGAAGAATGAATTGTGGGTAACAGAAAAGAAGCAGGGAGACTTGACTTTCTGCAGGACGTCTTGCTGAGTGATTTGACTCTTACGTCCAGCCCAGAAATTGCTGCTCAGCAGAGCAGATTCTCTGCTTTCTTCTGCCCTGACCCCGGGCTCCCCAAGACTCAACCTGTTCTACTGTTAGCCACTGCAACCAGCCACCCTCCTACCTCCCAGCTGGCTTTGCACAAGTGGGGATCAGGTGGGTCTTCTGGATCCCCCAAAAGCCTAAGTACATAGTTCAGATGGTTAAGTGCTTTCCTTGTAAGCATGGGAGAAGGCTCTAATTCAATCCTAGCACCTACATAAAATACTAGGCATAGCGGCGTGCTGTGCACTTGTCACTCCTGGCACTAGGGAGGTGGAGACAGGGGGATCCACGGAGCTCACCGGTGAGCCAGTCTACACTAATTGGCAATCTCTAGGCTAGTGAGGTATTCTGTCTCACAAAAAAGTGGATGATGATGCTGAGAAACAGCACTTGAGGTTGCCCTCTGGCTTCCACACACTTGCACACACACATGCATGCATATGAACACACACACACACACACACACACACACAAAAAACACCAAAAGTGTTGCAAGATCTAGGAAAGAAGGGAAGTGCCATCTCTGTTCATCACGTCCTAGGCACTCCAACGGGATGGGTTGTGTGAATGGATGGATATGACGTCAGATGTTCTGAGGGCGTAGTCTCAGACGGGTTGAGGGGCCTTCGCCAATAGTGAAAGCATGGGGAAAGTCTGGCAAACATCTCTTGATCTTGCCGAGGAGAAGGCTCTCAGAAGCCCCTTCTTGGATCAGCGGTGCCTACTGATTTCCAGGCTCACTCATTAGCGGGCTGACATTGCGCATTTGAGTTGGACAATTTCTATGTAAGCTCCTGCCTCTCAGCTATAATGAACACTCATTCCTAACTTTTATCTTTGCTTCTCTTCCTTCCTTCCTTCCTTCCTTCCTTTCTTTCTTTCTTTCTTTCTTCCTTCCTTTCTTTTGGATTTTCAAGGTAGCCCAGGCTGACCTGGAATTCACTATGTATTCTCAGAGTGGCCTCAAACTCATGGTGATCCCCCTACTTCTGCCTTCCAAGTGCTGGGATGAAAGTCTTGTACCACCATGCCCAGCTATAACTATTTTTTATATAAAGCTGATTGTGCATTAGCACAGAGATTACAAAGGGGCCATGATTATGAACGGTCCTGGGGAGGCCACAGTGTACCCTGGACAGCCTACTGTCTTTGGAGTGGATATGAATCAAGAAAGAATGGGTAAGAGACTCTCCCTTGTGGGTACAGGATAAAGCAGAGCAGCAAGGGTTTCTGGAGAATGACTCTCTCCTCCAGAACCCCAGAATCAACCTGTCAGTGTTCAAGATAAACTCAAAGTGTGATGAACACCAGGTCTAGGAGAAAGCTATTATTTGAAGCTCTTTTGTTTTCTCTATTTAAATATATTTTATTTATTTGTTTGTTTGTAAGCAGAGAGATACAGAAAGAAAGAGAATGAGAATGGGCACACCAGGGCCTCTAGCCACTGCTAACAAACTGCAGATAGATACAGGCACCACTCTGTGCATCTGGCTTACATGGATAGTGAGGAACTGAACGCAGGTCATTAGGCTTTGCACGCAAGTACCTTAACCACTGAGCCATCTCTCCAGCCCTCTTGTTTTCTTAATCTCTCTCTTACTTAAGCATATTTGTATATACATATAAGATGCTTCATTCACTTCTTACTGATTTTTTTTTTTTCTTAAAAGGAAGCCACCCCTTTTGCTTGGACTCAGCAATGAGATGATAAAAGACTTTAGGGGACCAGGCTAGGGGTATGGCTCAGTGCACAAACAACTCTCTGCTAAAGTGTTAAGCACCTCATTTCAGATCCCCCAAACCCACAGAGAGAGAGAGCAAGCATCCGTAATCCCAGTGTGCCTGTGGTGAGAAGGGGAGCAGGAACAGGAGAATCACTCCGAGCCTGGTGGGTCACCTAGTTGGAGAGCACAGCAGCAATCTACGAAGGACCCTGCCTCACCCCAGGGGAGTACTGACATCCACAAGTTGTTCTCTGAGATGCAGTTGCCTGAGATGCAGATGGAAACACCATTTGACTTTTTTTTTTTTTTTTTTGGAGAGAGTCAGAGACACACACACACACAGACAGAGAGAGAGAGAGAGAGGGGGACAGAGAGAGAATGGGCGCATCAGCAGCCTCTCAGCCGCTGTGAACGAACTCCAGATGTATGCGCCCCCTTGTGGGCAAGTGCGGCATTGCGCCCTGTGTCACTTTTGCATCTGGCTAAACGTGGGACTTAGAGAATCAAACGGGCATTCTTAGACTTCACAGGCAGATGCCTTAACTGCCAAGCCATCTCTCCAGCCCTCCATTTGCCTGTGTTTGACAGGACTGTTTTAAAGAGTAAAGCATTACAACATTATATATTGAGGCTCGGTTTCTGGACCTTTGCATGTGTCCATACGTTTAAACTCCTCACCAGCTTCCGTGGGGCACTAGGGACCTCTCAGCAGAGACAGAGAGGTCAGAAAATTGGTACATGGTCATGGTATGTGGACAAAGAGCTGGTTAGCAAAGGAGCCAGTGTGAACCCAGCTCTAAAGACTCAGTCAAGTTCTCGGCAGAACCGTCTGGAATAAAGGAAAGTGCTCCTCATAATTTTTACCCATGGCAGCCAGCTCTAAGCACAGATCTGTGTGACCATCACGAGACCTAGCAAGTGGCTCATGATTCTGTGATAAGATAAGTGATGGCTCGAGATCCTTGGTAAGAGAGAGGCAATCCCTGATACGTAAAGTCACTAGATCTTCTGGCTACAAAAGGGACAGGCACAGCCCCTCTCTGAGCAAAAGACTGAAGCAGCAATAGCAGAAAAGAAACCGCATGAAGAGTAAGCAGAGACCCGGACTCTGGCCCTCCTCTGTAACCTGCCCAGCCCGGGCTTTGGAGCAGGGCAGCTGTCTTCTGGGGCATGCTCACACCGTTCTGGACTAGCTCTGGAATTCAGAGAGGATAAGTCACGCCAGGATGCTCACCCTGAAGTGTACATTAAACAAACCAAGGGATCCTGGGCCCTACTTTATCCAGGTTTTCTTCTTTGGGGCCACTCAGCATGCGTGACTGTCCTAAGGGAGCCCAGTCTTCAATGCTGAAGCTGTGGTGGACAGGGTGAGGAGTCGGGATCTGGGGCATGTCCCTCAGCTCAAGTATATGGCCCTGCTGGTCTCAGCTTATCCCATGTGTAAAATGAAGAGGTTAATTACACAAATTTTAATGCCTCTGTGGTCTTGAAAATTCCACATCTCCAAGACTCAGACTTACTTTGTCCATGGTGATAGATTAACATCCTTGGGGCAAAGGGACTTAACTTAGGTCAAATGACTCCTTGCTCATAAATAGGAGGGAAACAAAGCCTCCTTTATTCGAATTAGCTCTCCTCTCTCTCTCTCTCTCTCTCTCTCTCTCTCTCTCTCTCATTCTTTCTCTCAAACACACACACACTTTCTTTCTCTCTCTCTCTCTATACCCTCGTAATGCTTATACAACCCACCCCCACCCCAGTCATGCACAAAGGCACACACACAGTCACACAGAGGCACAAACACCTGGACTCTCTAAGCTGCTCCTTCCCCCACCCCCACTCTTGTTCACTCCCCACACCCCCCTTTCTTACTCCCCTCCCAGGGGCCCTAGCACTACAGTGTCAGTAACCTAACCTGATGGGCTGGTGCCACCCAACGGTCAGGATCAGAAGTGCATTCAAAGGCCCAAAAGGGATTGGACAGCGCCCAGGGTCATTCAATCCATCCTTCCCTGTAGTGAGGCCATGTCCAAAGCTGACCTAAATAGAACACTTTGCCTGTGCTCATAAAATCTTTTAAAGGTCAGGGGATTGTCGCTGACACTCAGGGAAGCCTTTTGGCCAGGCTAGAGCCTAAAAATATTGGGTGCAAACTGTGTGCTCAGCACCATTCTAGAAGGTTTATCTGCAGAATCTTTTTGATTCTCGCACCTGCTCCTTGCAGGGCATGCACTGCGATCTCTATTTTAAAGAGCTACCGTCAAGAAGGGTGGCTCCGAGACACGACTGCAGCTCTGTGTGACGCCAAAAGCTGGTTCTCCTTTCATCAGCCACTTGGGACTCTGCGGCTTCTGCTCATGAGTGATTGTAATCATTCATTCAATCATTCATTCCATCAGCGGGCAGAGCACGGGGACAGACACATCACTGGGCAGGGTCTGTGTGGCAGAGGATCCAGCTAGCACCGGGCTATGGCCCTTGCTTTAAGTAGCTACCAGGCTTCTGAAAGCAATGACCTTCATGTCTTCCTGAGACCCTAATGGAATGTCCTTAGTGGCTCTTCTTTCCTAGGTTGTATAAAGGCCTCAGGAAAAGAATAAGGGATTAAAAATAAAACTCTAGCCCTGGGTGACAAGCCCAGAGAAGAGGAGGGCAGTCAAATGGGCTTGCCTGGTCCATACCCTGATGGTCTAGGACTGCCAGAGACACTGCAGAAGAGAGTGGGAGAAGCTATGGTTGTCTGGTGTTTAGAATAGAGGCATTTGTGCCGCAGACGTCAGAGCAAGGAAGCACAGCTAGTGTGTGAAACAATTGTATGGCTTCTTATTGACATTCGCAGCCTCTGTAACCAGACGCCAGCCTGCGTTCCTTGTCCTCTGCCTCTAATTTCCTCACCGATGCCTCTACCCCATCTCTGCTGCCTATGCTCCACCCATGCCACAATTCACTAGCTCCTCATCTCTGTTCGTGTTCCTACTAATGAATGGAGAAAGAAATGGAGTAATGGAATCCTGGGGTGGCAGGCACTGGAAGAAATCATCCAGTCTAAAACGCATAGGTGAGAAAAATAGGTCCAGAGAGGAATAAGGGCCCATCCAAGATCATAGAGCCAGGGCAGAGTATGCTACAGCATGTTATGGTATGATGTGGTGTGATGTGGTGTGGTGCAATATGGCAGGGTATGGCAAGGCATGGCAAAGCACCATACTGTGTAGCAGCCCATAGAATAATTGGGTATAGAAATCAAGTCCAGCCTGGAGAGATGGCTTATCAGTTAAGATGATTGCCTGCAAAGTCAAAGGACACAGGTTCGATTCCCCAGGACCCATGTAAGCCAGATGCTCAACAGGGTGCATGCATCTGGAGTTCGTTTGCAGTGGCTAGAGGCCATGGTGTGCCCATTCTCTCCCTCTCTCTCTCTCTCTTTCTCTCTCTGTCTCTTTCTCTATCTCTCAAGTAAATAAATAAATAAATAAATAAATTTTTAAAAACTTTTTAAAAAAAGAAATCAAGTCCCTTTCTAATGTGAACATCTTTTTCTTCTTTTCCTTTTCTTTTCCACCTATACCCTCTGAATGAGGAAAGTCTGCCTTGATTCTGGATCATCGTTTGACTTTTCTCCTCCACTTTCCCAGTTCAATCTTCACTAGTACAGAAGTCCAGGGGAGACAGAAAACGTCTTTACTTTTTCCAAAGTCTTAATTCTAGCATAATGACTGGCGTGTAAATACTCATGGCTGGATGCATGGAGGGATGTTTACATGGAGAGACAGAAGGATGGATGGATGGAGGCATACATGGGTGTGTACTTTAACACTAATATCGGCACCCACATTTTACCTAATCTTCCTGTTCCAACACCCACACACCCTTCATATACATACCCTATTATATACAATGGTATCAGAGCAACTCATAAGCAAGTAAACTAAATAAAACACAACCTTCTTCTATTCCCCAAGCAAAAAGCAATAGAAGCCAGGCCTGGAGACACAGATCTGTAATCCCAGCTCCTTGGGAGACTGAGGCAGAAGGATCACAAATTCAAGGACTGACTAGGCCACAGAGTGAATTCAAACCAGATTTTGTCTCAAAAATGAAAAGGAGACTGGGAACCTAGCAGTGGTAGAATGCTTGTGTAACACTCATGAAGTCCCGGGTTCAACCCCCCAGCATCACACATAAAAAAGCAGTTGAACACCTTACTACCATCTAATGGGTCACATGTATATTTTACCTACCACACATGATACATACACTATAAACCATGTAAAGGCTCACATATACCCACCCTAAGCATGCAACAACTTGTCATTCCCTGAATAGAGAATACATGTCTTCATCTCCAGAACTTTCTTTTATCCTTGGTGTGTGTGTGTGTTTACAAATATGCCATGGTGTGCATGTGGAGGTCAGAGAACACCCTTGGGTGCTAATCCTCGCCTCTTCCCTTGTTAGAGAGGGTCTCTGGTGTAACACTATGAATTCAGATTAGCTGCCCTTGAACTTCAGAATTCTGATTCTGCCTCCTATTAGCGCAGGCCCGTTAGGGTTATACATGCATGTGCCACTGCAGGTGATGTTTACATGGGCTCTGGCGCTCCAAGTTCTGACCATCGCGCTTGTGCACATGTGCGCGTCACTCACCGAGCCATCTCCTCAGGCCTCTGGGACTTTCTGTGCCATTGCCAAATATTCTCACATTCATTTCCTGCCAGTCCCCGAGTCACTTAAAATCCAGTCAGCCATCAAATCCAAGTTCAAATGCCACCTCCATGAAGTCTTCCCAATTCCCCAAGGGGATTGTTATGCTCACAAAATGCCATCCTCAGGCTTTCCTTTTGCCCTTACAGAGGGATAGCTCAAGATTTTATGTGCCTGGACACCATACTTGGTGTGTTATGTGCATCTCTCCTGACAGACTCTTAGCTACAGAGCTGACACCAAGTGTGCTTATTAGGCATCTATGGAACCAACCTCCTCTTACCACGCCACATGCTCTGGCTGCCTGAGGGCTCAGTTCTGCTTTACACTAAAGCTCTTCGGTTATTTCCAAGATCATTATAAACAGGAGCCGCAGGAGCTGGACCCAGTGTCTGCAAAAAGCCATAGCTTTAGGGCAGGAACGGAACTGGAATGCAGAGCTAAAAACAGTATACCAGCAAACAGACACCTCTCAGAGGCAAGGAGGACCCACGCAAATGAACTGGATCTCAGAGGGAGGAGGTTCAAGGACTCAAATTCTGAATGAAATACAAGTATTTTTTCCCCCTTGATTAGAGATATATAGCAAGGGAACAGTCTGTCAGGAGTTAGAGAGCCCTCTGCTCTTACATCTGTGTAAGCAATTGCTATAGGCAGCCACCAAGGAAAATTCAAGGATATGCAGTATTGTCTCAGAGACCATACCATATTTGTGAGGTCTAGCTATGCCGGCTCTGAGGACTTATCATTTCACTAAAGCTCCAGGAGCGTTCCAGGTAAAAGCAGCAAAATCTAGGCTTCATTTTGAAGCACCATTCCTATCTTTCATTTCTGTGCCCCCTCCAGCCCTGACATCCCCCAGCTTTCTCACCACAGACTTGCTATTAGTTAGTCAAAGATCCCCTCAGCCCAACCCGTAGATCACATGGGGTTGTGGACATTCTCAGACACACCGACTTCCAGAAGGTCCCAATGGGACAGCGGCCCATGTAGAACAGCAGCCACCTGTTCACTATAATTCAGCATTCACTCACTTCTCTCCTTTCTTGTTTACTTCCCCCACTATCTGCTGCTTCTCTGGATTACTTTCCAAATAATCTACCTCTACCCACAGCTTTTGTCTGAGCATCTGAGCTGGGGGGTAGCCTTCCTTGGATTCTGTGTTATATGACACAATTACAGTCTCCTGACAAGGTACCAAAACACAATGTCCTGCAATTACTCAGCACTGGATAGGAATCCAAGGCATGGGTGAGAAAAAAAAAAAAAAAGAATACCTGTCTGATCCTCTCTCAGTATGTGATAGAGGTTGAACAGATATGTTACAGATTTTGTTGTGTTGCGGTTCAGCTCTGAGGGAATCAGTGAAAAGATCCAAGTATCCTGAGTTGCCCAGGTCAGCCCTGAATAAATGTCAAATGTCTTTGGGAGAGAAAAATAGAAGGCAGTGGGGAGAAGATCGTGGGAAGGAGGAGGTGGGGATTAGGATCTGCAAATACAAGCCAACGAGTGTCTAGAAGCTAGAAGAGGCAAGGAAGCATTCTCCCGCTGGAGCCTTTGAAGGAGACCAGACCGCATCGTACCTTGATGTGGCATCATTTGCCTCTAGAACTGAAGAGGCGCACATTTCTGGTGTTGCAAACCACCAGCTTTGTGGTGACTTCTTAGGGCATCCCTGCGAAATCCATACGAGGTATTGCCATCCTCATTTTACAGACAAAGCAACCGAAGGTTAGAGGAAAGTGAGCCGTGCATAAGCCCACAGTCAGGACATGGAGAGACTGGATTTGAACCCAGACCTCCTGACCAGACAGGAGCCACTTTGGACCATCAGATCAGGTGAAATGAGTGGCACGATGTGTCTAACACGATGCCAGGCATAAGGAAGATGGTAAGAGGGTGTTATTCGTTCGTTCTATCTAAGCCTTGCCCTCTTCTTGCCATTTTACCATTATGAGGAGTTCACCAGATAAGCCAGATTCCTGCTCACCACCCATCACCTTTGCTGGAGTGGGCTTCCACTGGGATACAATCCTCATGTCTGGAAGGTCCTTTGGAATCAGCTTGGCAGCTGGTGGGGAAGATAGATTGAGGCTGCGCCTTGAGTTAATGTCAGGCAGAATTGAAGATGCGCCAGCCTCATCAGGACAGCTTCTTTAATTAACCTGCTAAATCCTGTCAGGGACAGGGTTTACTCTCTTTCTCCAGAAATGTGTTACATGTCTCTTCTTTCACCACTCTGTCATTTGCTCCGGTTCAGATCCAAGGTGTCCTTTAAACCGCGCTTAAAGAAACTCGGTGTCCTCCAAGTCAGCAGCTGTTGGAGAAGTGGGCCTCAGACACCGTCTCATCACCAAACCACCACGGCTCTTCTCCCAGCACAGCTGTTAGCAGGGAATCAGCAAATTCGATGCAATAAACACATACAGAATAGCTACAGCGTGCCTGGCCCTGTCCTGCACCTTGCAAACAGCACAAGAAGGGAGAAATCCCTGGTTCTGTCTACAGGCCCCTGCTTTCAGGAAGGGGAGAGAACAAAACAGGTCACTATAATCGTTTTCCGTCTTCTCACTTTATGGCAAGCCCAGAAACTGGTAACAATTCTAAAGGGCAAATGAGAAGTTGTGAAGCTGCTCGTGTGAGCTCCAACTCCCTGGCCCCACTAGCCCACTCCACAGAGGAGAAACCAGTATCTCCTGCCTTCATCATCTTCTGTGGCCGTAACTAACCAACACAGTCTTAGATGACTAGGGCAAAGTATTCAGTCCACAGTTCAGAAGGCTACACAATTCAAGAGCAGGCAGCCACAACCAGTGAGGGCCTTGCTGGGGTGAGATCTTTGCAGGGGTGAGGGCCTTGCAGGGGGCCAGTGGGTAAACACTGCAGAGGCGACACAGAGGGGGAACATTCTACCTCAGCACTGTCCTCCTCTTCTTGTAAAGCCACAGTCCCGTTGGATTACCACTCAACCCTCATGACCTCCTTTAACCTTAATTACCTCCTAACAGCCCAGTCCAAATGCCACAGTCAGGTTAGGTTTCCACCCTCTTAATGCAGTCATGGGGATTGGATTGCAACTTGACTTTTGATAGGGCATTCAGATTCTAGCACTCACACACCAGTAATCCATTCACCCCACACCAACTGGAAACATACACTATAGAAAACCACCATTCTCAGCTTCCCTCTTTGCAGGCATTTGTGTTCCACACAAGGATTCTGTAGCTAAAATCCATTAGGGAGCATGTATTTACAGCATGCAGAACACAAAATGTTAATGGAGAACTCGTTTGTTCTTATAATTGTGTCCTTAAAACTTCAGACCTGGATTAAAGGCACTGCTGCCAGAGCCAGTCTGCCAGGGTTCGATTCTCCAATGTCCACATGAAGCCAGATGCACATGCATATGGAGTTTCTTTGCAGTGTCGTGTCGGGAGGCCATGGCATGTCCCTTCTCATTCATTTTGTCCCTCTCTCTGTCTCTCCCTCCATCTCTGTCCTTCATAAATAAATAAATAAATAAATAAATAATAAATAAATAAATAAAATATTTAAAAGATAAACTTCAGACCGAGTTACCCCTAGGCTTCTGGAGTAGGCTTATTGGAAATAATGAGTACAGAGAGAAAAGCTTAGAGACTGTGAGAATGACTCTTTCTCTCACCAGTGCTTGTTTCTAACCCTCTGTGGGGGCTGATGGGAGAAAAAGGTTTGCAGTTTATTTTAGGGAATACACATTTAGTGAGAGACTCTTTCAAAACACCTTCAAAAGGGTCCTGATTTCCAGGCATTCCACAAACAAACAACTTTCTAGAACCACTGAAAAAAAAAAGAGAACTAATTAATCTACCGCACTCTAATAAAACAAATTGGTACCCTAGAAGTTGTGATTTTTCTGTACATAAAGCATGAATTTTCCTGCTTAGTTATATTCTTTATTACTTCCTGGTTTTATTTGCAAGTGGAGTGTGTGGGGTGGGAGGAGGAAGCTGAAAGGCAACACGATATCTTATACATTGGAAGAGACACAAGAATCTTGGTGATTTCCTACAGAAAGTCACATGATTCTAATCATGAGAAAACGTCAGACAGGGGGCTAGGAAAGTGGTTCAGAGGGTAATTGGTAATCCCTAGCACTCACAAAAAATGCCAGGCATAGTGGCGTGTGCCTGTAATCCCAGGGCCAGAGTGCGGGCAGCAGAGCCAGAAGGATCTGAGTAGCTTTTAGCGAATGACCCTGTCTCAAGAAAGTAAGGTAGAGAGTATAAACACCCAACATCAACGTCTGGCTTCCACATGCCTGTTTACACACATGCAACCACTAGTACACGTTTATCTCCTCTCTCTCTAAGAAAACATCAGATACACACCAAATAAGGCACAGTTTATAAGACAGATGACCTAGGGCTTGGAGAGCTGGCTTAACGGTTAAGGCACTTGCCTGCAAAGCCAAAGGACCCAGGTTTGATTCCCTAGGACCCATGAAAGCCAGATAAACAAGGTGGTGCATGCATTTGCAGTTGTCAAAGGCCCTGGAATGCCCATTCTCTCTCTCTCTCAAATAAATAATAATATAAAAAAAAAAATTTTTTTTTGGATTTTCTGAGGTAGGGTCTCACTTTGGCCCAGGCTGACCTGGAATTCACTCTGTAGTCTCAGGGTGGCCTTGAACTCGCGGCAATCCTCCTACCTCTGCCTCCCGAGTGCTGGGATTAAAGGCATGTGCCACCACGCCCGGCTTAAAAATAAATTTTAAAGAAGACATATGACCTGTATTCTTCAAAATATGTCAATATTATCAAAAGAAGGATCTTTTCAGGTAAAAGGTTAAAAATTCATGAAACAGCAGCATCATCTTGAACTGGGTCCTGCAGTGGGGGTGGTGCTATGAAAGACATTTGAGGGGACAGGGGAAATTTGAAGAGTGTCTAGTTGTTCTATCAATGTTCATTTTCAAATTTTCATTATTGTATTACAGTCACAGAAGTGAATATTCTCAGAACACTCAATGATAGGCCCAGAAAAAAAAGGAGCTTAGATAGATAGTTAGATGATAGATAGATAGATAGATAGATAGATAGATAGATAGATAATAAGGAAAATAAGAGAAAATGTGAGAATGTTGACAATTGGCAAACTTGGATGAAAGGTATAAAAAGCTCTTTCACTGTCACAGAAAGTTTTATGTAAGACTAAAGTCATGTCAAGTTAAACAGGTAAGTAGTACAGGGGATGCCAGGAAAATCACAACAAACTGTACCCAGCATTTCCCACTGTTTTCCACTGTCTGCATTCTTTGCTCACTTTCCTTATTGCCTTCATACTTTCCCCAAACATTCACTCCCCCAAAATAGGAAAAAACATAACTCAGACACCCCCTAATACAAGTGAAGCAAACAAAGCAGGGAGGTTTACTGATGGATAACTGACAACAGAGCAGGGAGGTCTACTGATAACCGATGCTCTGCAAACCTGTGGATCCATAGACAAGGAGAAACACAGAGCAGTTAGAGTTTGGCTTCTGTTTGCCATGGTTCCTTCATCACGATACATGATTCCTTCTAAATACTTTCTAAGCACTTAAATTTAAGGAATGTTCTTCAAAACACATTGCACGTGGACATTGTCTTTAATGCTGAGACTTTCCATATATAATAAAGCCAAGCCCAAAGCATCTACCACCTTACCAAACAGAGGCCCGGACACTGGCTTAGATTTGGATTCACTTTACCACTGCGTTCGTTAATTTGTTAGAGCCGTATACTTACTTGATTAGCGAATCCTCTCTGTCATTCATAAATGTTTTCCAAGTGTCTGTAGTGCTCTGAAACAGAGTTCAAGACCTACGGAGTTCATAGCTTGTTACTGCCGTGGATACTGCCCACTACATCCTTGTGTTTAAATGGACTGGAGAAGAGAGGGAAGAAAACAGACCTAACGTGATAATACTTAAGCACATCACATCAACTTTCTCTTCATGGTGACAGACGGAAGCTACTTAAAGGTGGAAGGGTTTTGGTTCATGGCTGGAGTGGGCACAGTCCACCTGGGAGGGTAAGGAGTGCCAGAGTTCACTGGAGTCAGCTCCTCATGTCACAGTGGACCTGGAAGCTGAGCGCTTGGGATGCTGGGACAGGGCTACAACTCTCAAGAACTTCCCCTAGTGGCCGACATCAGCCAGTTAGTGCTGTACCCCCCAAAGGAGTAGAAGGAGTGCTGCCAGCTGGGAGCAAGTGTTCAAACACATGAGCCTTGGAGAACATTTTATAGCCAAACCCCGCCCCGCAGAATGGGTAGTCCAGCCACTACTCAGGCACACCCTGGAGGAAGTCTGAAATGAGAGACTGCCGTGAGCCCCGTTCCTCAACCGGCCCTGTTTCTATAGGCTATTCAAAATGAGGCTTCCCAAATCTCTTGAGGGTGATTTTGAGAGATTTCTTTCAGCAGCTATTTTGCTTCCGAGATTTTTTTGCCTTACATTTTAGAGCCATATACACATTCCCTAAGATGAAATTAACTGGTATGAATGTCCATTTGATGGATTTATGACCAACTCTCAGTTTGCTTAGTAGAATAGACAAGAAGGAAATATCACATTACGTCTCCTGTGGAGGTTGGATTCAGGTGTCCCCCATAAACTTAGGTGTTCTGAATGCTGGGTTCCCAGTTGATAGAGATTTGGAAATTGACACCTCCTGGGGGCAGTGTTTTGTTGGGGGCGGGTTTATGGGTGTTATTGCCCGTGTCCCCTTGCCAGTGTTTGGCACACTCTCCTATTGCTATGGTCCATATGTGTTGGCCAGAAGGTTGATGTCCACCCTCTGCTCATGCCATTGTTTCCCCTGCCGTGATGGAGCTTCCCCTTGAGGCCCTTTGAGGACCCCCAAAGAAACCCTTTCTTCCCACCACTGCTCTTGGTCGGGTGATTTCTGCCAGCAATGCAAACCTGACTGCAACATCTACCGTCTATCCCTCTCTTCAATAGACAGTGTGTTTGTCTGAGGAAGCAGAGCCTGTGCTCCGGCTACCACAGACTTGCCCTCCCCAAGAATAAATTACAAGGCATGACTATAAGACCCTAAAGGTATGGTCATACAAAGATGGGACTAAAATCCAACTTTTTTTTTTTTTTTTCAAAATCATCAGGGCTCTGCTCCAGTCTTGAGTCCACAATAGGCACTCGATTAAAATCTGTTGGTTTAAAAAAAAAATTACCTTTCATTATGATGCATTTCCTCATTTTTCTTCCATATTGAGAGTGACAATTTCCATTTGTGATGATCAGCCACAACATAGATGCAAATGTGCTAAGTAAAATTAGGTGTAGCAGAGCAACTGTCTCAGAAAAGACCATTTTATATCCTAACCCAGCAAGCGGGGCTCGATGTACTATATGCAGATGCTCAGATTATAGCTAATTACATTGTTGCAAAGCGGAGCCAAGAAACTGCTACAATACTGCTAGTCTCCTTGGGGAACATCCATGAAAAGTACTTTTTTTTCCTCCTTTGTAAATTACACTATGATATAATTGGGTCTCACTGTTCATGTAACACTCCGCTCAGGGAGAGCGCAAAGAGAAATGAACAGTGTCTTACGAAGTCCCTGTTAAGATCATTAAATGGAGATCACAACACACAAGCAGGCGCCCAAATCTTAACGTGTCACAGTAACAAAAGTGGGAAAAGAAAAAAAACAGTGACAAGTTGCGTCATATTATTTTTCTCTTACAATGGAGTTCAAGGTAATAAAGTGTTAATGAATTCGGCCCTGTGTAGTTGGCATTGTGAGGGAACTTTTTACTACATTGTAGGAAAAAATTGTCAAATTCTGTTAGGCAGCTGTTGAGAGAAAAGCTTTGACAGTGTATAATTGACTCTATTTTTGCTGCGTTTTCACACAGCATTGTTAGGAGTATATACTGTACTGAGTGTTTGCTTTTCTGTTTTACACACTTAGGCCATTTCTCCTTAGACAGATTTTGTTGGGAATGAATTGGAGCCCAGCTAGTCCCGTTAAAAGTGGCATGTCTCTAGCTTCTCCCTTTGGACACCTTGGTGGGAGTTACCTGAATAACTGTCATTATGCTTCTGGTAGGAAAGGACCTCTAAGACCAGCCCCCTCAGCCTTTAGACTGGGGAATATAGAAATATAATTTTCAAAATTATACACGCAGACCGGCCAAAGTGGCCACAGTCATCCACATGGGTTTATTCTAAGAGGAATGACCCTTTTTATTGTTTTTAATTGGGCTTTTGCATTTGCTTTTATTTATGTATGTATTTATTTATTTATGTATTTATTGTTCGTTCTATAGTTTCTCTCTCATCTTTAGTAAACCAGGCCTCCTGCCAGCACCACAGCGTTCCTTCCCTTCCATCATCCCATTAGGTGTAGCAAACACACTTGACCACCTTATTCCTAAGATGTTGAGATCTTGCTCGTTTTGAAAGTTGCATTGTTTTCTTTTTGATTTTGATTCAAATCAATGTGGCCACCGATTCCAAAAGATATCCCACACTTACCCCCTCCCCCACACCTTCCACCTCCTCTGATAGTAAAGGTAGACTGCCTCGCGGTTGAGGTAAAGATAACAGTGGATTCTATGTAACAGATCTTGTGACTGGTGACCTACCCATCAGAAAGGCAGTGGCCACAATCTAGCATGTCCTGGCTGGATATCAGCTGCGGCTTAGACCACTTACTTCCTGGAGTCAGAAAAGTTTGTGTTTTAGCCGTGGCTCCATCAGATGCTGGTTGGGTGACCTCAAGCTCATTGATCTCTGACAGCCCTTTCAAATGGCACCAGAATCCTAGGGTGTTGAGAAGACTAAATGAGCAAATGCCTTTAGAGGGCTGGAGAGATGGCTTAGCAGTTAAGATGTTTGTCTGCAAAGCCAAAGGACCCTAGTTCGACTCTCCAGGACCCACATAAGCCAGATGCACAAGGGGGTACATGCATCTGGAGTTTGTTGGCAGTGGCTAGAGGCCCTGGCATGCCCATTCCCTCTCTCTTTCTCCCTCTTTCTCTCAAATAAATAAATTTTAAAAAATATTTAACAACAACAACAAAAAAGAAAATGCATTTATAGAGATCTCTGCAACATCCAGATGCCGTGTACATGTGGTAAGTGGCTGTAGCAGCCACGGTGAGCCTTGATGGACAAGGACCCAGCCCATTCATTTTTTAATAAAAGAGAAGTGTTAGTGGTCTTGTCCTGACAAACTGCAAACTGATTCTCTGACTCTCCCACACCATCCCCATGCAGGCCCCTTCCCCTCATCTCTGCATATTTGTATAGGAATTGCCATTTCTGCCCAGTGAGGAGAGCAAAATGGGACTCAATTTTAGAATGCATGTGTCAATATCACCATGTGAAAAAGGCATGGATGCTCAGACCACCACTTCCTGTCACATACACATAAGCTCACACATTTTCTCTCTCACACACATACAGACATACATACAGAGAGAGAGAAAACGCTTGTGACTCCATCCCCTCTTAACACTCTTCACATTGGGTTATAATTGCCAACTCGCCTACCCCCACCCCATTATATTGTAAAACATATTGTAAAGCTTTGGACTTGAGCCTAATTCTTTTTTTTTTTTCTTTTTTTTTTTATTTGAGAGAGAAGAGAGAGAGAGAGAGAGGAGAAGGCAGAGAGATGAAGAGGCAGAGAGAGAATGGGCACACCAGGGTCTTTTCAGCCACTGTGAACAAACTCCAGACACATGCCCCCTTGTGGGCAAGTGCAACATTATGTGTTTGCATCACTTTCGCATCTAGCTAAACGTGGGACTTGGAGAATCAAACGGGCATCCTTAGACTTGGCACGCAGGTGCCTTAACCACTAAGCCATCTCTCCAGCCTCGACTTGAGCCCATTTCTATTCCCACATGGAGGGAAGGAAAAGGCTCACAAAGCCCCTCCCCTCCATGAAGATACATAAGCAACAAGCATTTGCTGGAGGTGGACAGTGGCACACCTGCCTGTAAACCGCCCATGCTCCTATAAGAAAGTAACCCTATGCCTATGCGTCTATAAGGAACCCCAAAAGCTCATTGGTTCCCCCAAGATGGGCTTGGGTTAGAATCATTTCTTTGCTCTGTCACTGACCTCTCTCTGTCTAGGATAAATAGAAAGACACTCTTGGGGGAAAATCATTCAATAGCACTAAACGCAAAGTAGCCATTCTGACAGTGGTGGTTGGAACAGCTGGCCTTTAAAGTTCCCTCAGCCCCATACGCTCCGATTCTCACCCAGAAAGCCCCCAGGAGTGACGCCTCCCTCTCTGAAGCCATCTTGCCATCTCACCTCCACTGCCCTTCGCTGCTGTCTCTTCAATCTTTCCACCTCACCAATTCAAAATACTTTCCTAACACATAACAATAAAGTGAGAATAGCAGAACTCAAGGCCCAAGTTTCTGACACATCACCTGATTGTAAGACTACCAAAGTCAAATGACAAAGCCTAATGAAAATCAAATTCCCCATCCCAACAATGAACGCTTGACCCAGAACTCTGGCCAATGACAAGGAGTGTCATTCTCCAATCCCACGCTGAAGCAAACCAGGCAGTCTTTTCAGAAAGGCCTCCACAGCGGCTATCCATCACCATTCACTGACTGCGTGAGCCACACTCCTTTTTCCTTTTTCCTGTTTCTATTTTTGTTTGTTTGTTTGTTTTTTTTTTTTTTTTTTTTTTTATTGACAACTTCTATACTTACAGACAGTAAACCATGATATTTTCCTCCCCTCCCCCCATTCCCCTTCATAATTCAGCTCTCCATCATATCCCCTCCCTCTCTCCATTAGTCTCTCTTTTAATTTGATGTCATCATCTTTTTCTCCTATTATGAGGGTCTTGTGGAGGTATTGCTAGGCACTGCAAAGTCATGGATATCGAGGCCAGTTTCTGTCTGGACAGTTGCATTGTAAGGAGTCATACCCTTTCTTTGGTTCTTACATTCTTTCCGCCACCTCTTCCACAATGGACCCTGAGCCTTGGAGGGTGTGATAGACATGTTTCAGTGCTGGACACTCCTCCATCCCTTCTTCTCAGCACCATGGTGCCCTTTGGATCATCCCAGTTCTTTTCAAAGGAGCGAGAGTGAAGCTTCCTTGGGGAGATATCCAGGGCAACCTGCAAACCCATTACATCAGATTTCTGGCAGAAATGGAAGCATGAGATTAACCCCTGCTACAAATGCGATCATAACCAGGCAATGCTGCCACACACAACTGATTCCTTCTCCCCACGTGGTTCTTTCTCAGCCACTGATCCCACAGCAGACACCCCACTATGGTCTGTTCATTCGGGATATGTTGGTTGGACTCCTGCAATATACAAGGCAAGTTTTTACTCCCACACCAGGAACCATATGGCTGCATATGGGACACGTCTATGTACAAACTAACTATATCCCAGGATACACAGACATGCAAATTCCACAGATGTGAGCCTATATATGCATCCACACCAATGTACATACAAATGCAAAGCAGTGTGATGATACCTGCAAGGAATCATGTAAGAGCATGCATGCCACATTCGTCTTGTGGAACTTAACAGAAACCCAACTCATGCTGACTGGCAAAGTCAAGGTGAAGGGCAATGAAGAATGGACAAAGCCAGGGTGCAGGTAAACCTCAGGAGCAACTGAACCACAGACCGTGGATTTTATCAACGTCATGAGCCACTTGATCTCTCCTTCTCTGATCTGTAGATCTCTGTGTGCTGGCTGCACATGAAAAGCATGCATGGAGCCAAATGTGGGAAACATGGCCACCCATCCTTGTCTCTGCCACAGCGTGTGGTAAACGGAGATTACTGGAAGGGTTTTCTAGGTGCAAGACCAAAGTGCCAAGGGAAAGGACGTCTTATCTCCCTGTCTACATACTGCAGTCACCTTTGGGCAGGTCATGCTTCAGTGACAAAAATAAAAAGCTTAAAATTTCCATTTCATACTTCCATAAAGATTATTTCTTACCTATCATGCCCCACACTGTCTCCTTTCTGGGACTCCAGGTGATAAAATCAGCCTTATGTCAATAGTTCAAACTTCCTGGAGGAGAGAAAAGAGATTAGGTGGAAAAGCACAGAAGTGCTCTCAGAACTTTTCCTCAAGTGTGTTGCACCTCACTTGACTTCTCACTCCATAGGCCATATTCAGTCATCTGGCGATATCGGATAGCAATAGTAGAAACCAGGAAATAAATACTTAGAAAACGAGTACAATCCACCATCTCCTAACGTGCTGTGAGTGGGTGAGAGGTCCTGGAATTGACTCATCCCTTGATGAACTGAGCAGGGTCCATTTGTGTTCTAGCAGTGCTACTGAGAATGAGAAAGGACAGACAGTTGGCCCAAATGGGAGCTGCTGGGAAGACGCCACCATTATGTTACAGAAATAGCTTGAATAAAGTTACTGGGTGCAAACATGACTTTGACCCAACAAACCCCTCAGAGCACACAGGCATGTACACTTGCTAACTTTCACACACTCAGAAGTACACACATGCAGACATGAACGTGATCATGCACACACATGATTGGAAGAGGTGCGTGTGTACACACATACATGCACAATGCATACATTGGTGTCCAGTCTTCCTCATTTACATGTGAACCCACACGCACAGGCCACCCTCAGGCACACATGCACACTCCAGCTCAGCGGGGAGGGGCTGCTTCTGCAGCTGGAGAGATCAAAGGCAGCTGCTCCCTCTGCATATTTAAGGAGCCCCTGCTGGTTCCCTGCAGCTCTTAGCTGAGCCCCCTGCCTAGCCAAAACCCCACTCTGGGAAATGCTTCCCACCCCCAAACTCCTCCCCAGGGGAAAGGTTTAGAGACCTCACCATTTCTTTCCATAAGCTCTGGAGGAAGGACACAGAGACCCGCGGGCAGAACTGGAGGGACCTCCTGGCCCCAGCTGCAAACTAGATAACCCCACTGGGACACCAGGGAGGGGAGCACTGACGTCATGGATCACAGAGGACTTGGATTGCCTCTCAAAGAACACCCATGTTGTCCAGAGGCTCCGGGTAGGATTTGAGTCTTTGAAGAACAAGTCCCCTGAGAGCCAAGCGCCAGGTTTCCTGGCTTTGCTATGCGATCACTTGCCCTCTGAACCCTCGAAATTCAAAACAAGTAGAAACCATCCGATCCAGGCACACAAACACCTAGTGAGCCCTTTTCCTTACCCAAATCCACATCACTAACCCACCCCAGCACACGCTTTATGGCCAATTTAGGAAATGGTTTTTGAATAATTTTGCACAAAATATGCTTTGTAGAAATATTAAGCCATCAAAGTAGCCACACATGAAAGGAAACGCCCCAGCAGCCCTGACAGAATCCTAACACTTCACTGGATTCATGGAGAAAACGAGCTCACAAGAGGGAAGGCTCTAGTCTCCCAGAAGGGAAGTAGGAGGTTGAAATAGCTGTGCGCTTAGCCCTCATCTCCTCCCATGCCCAGTTGTTAACCAGAAGTGCTAAACGGGCTCCATTTGATTGGCCACCTTTGGTGAGTAACAGCAGGAGGAAGACCATGTGGAAAGGACCCGAGACCGCTTCAGGACTCAGAGGGAAAGGGTTCTATGAGCGAGGACTCACGTGGGCAATTGCACGGACATGCAAGGGGCTTCCGGCTCCTTGCTAGGCTCAGTCACATTTACAGGGCATGAAACATACACTTTCCTGTATCACAAGATAACGACTGTGACCTGTCCTATCTGCACGCAGAAGTGCCCTGTCTTCCCAGGAAGGCAGAAGCTTTGGGTTGAGCTCTGAGAGGTGCGTATAGGCTGTTTAATCTGGCACTGCCCAGGAGGAGATGGGTCATGGGCTCAACAGCTAACCCCCACTCCCTTACGACCCACGGGATTGTGCAAAAGTCTATTTCTGTTGTTGATTCAATCTTCCCATCCGAGAATAAGGGTATAGTATCCATGTCTCCAGTTCCTTATGAAATCAGAATACTAAAATACAGGCTGCAGAGACTGCACAGAGGTTAAAGGTGCTTGCTTACAAAGGCTGACAGCCTGGGTTCAATTCCCCAGCACCCATGTGAAACAAGATGCACAAAGTTGTGCATACATAGGAGTTCATATGCAGTGGCACCCATTCATTCTCTCTCTCTTTCCTTGCAAATAAGTTCATAAATAAAATGTTTTTGTTTAAAAAGAATCCTAAAATACAACAACATGATAATTTATTGCATGCCTACTATATATCAGCTTCTGTGCTTGGCTCTTTGCGCACCAATTCTCTCAACATTGGCTCTCATAACATTGCTACCAAGGAGAATGCATAGCCATAGCAAACAAGAATGGATGCTCAGAGGTGTGAAGGGACGTGCTCAGTGCCACATAGGTAGGACAAGGGTAGGATTGGACTTCGTGCCTGTCTGATGCCAAAGTCTGTTCTCTTCATAATCAGATCTGTTTTGAATCAAAGTAAGAGACAATGGGTTTTGTGAATAAGAAGTGCAGGTAGCTTTGGGACTAAGGTGGAAGAAATGGCTTACTGGTACCCAAATCTTGATGGCGTTTTTCCCAGTGTTTGCTTCTAAAATTCGGCATTTACTTTTCTACACATTTAAAATTAGATTTTTCAAGGTCTGGTAAACAGATGCTGTGGATTTAAAAAAACAACTGTTTGGTTCAGTTTCATATGAGTCACTCCCATTTTTTGTTTGTGTGTTTATGTGTGTGTAATGTGCTTGTGTGTGTATATATATATATATATACACACATGTATGCAGGTGCATGTGCACATGTGTGTGGAAGCCAGAGGACAGCCTCAAGTGGCATCTTTCAGGTATGTCTTTCTCCTGTTCTTGAGGCAGCATTTCTTATTGGCTTTGAGCTCACCAATTAGACTAGAATGGCTGTCCAGAAAGCTCCAGGGATCTGCCTCCCCAGTGCTGAGGCTGGAACTCAGGTCCTCATGCTTGCAAAGGCAAACACTTTGTCCCCTCATTTTCCACATGTTTTGTCTACATGGTGAACTCATATCATAATACTGTCGCTCATAGTGTACCTCTTATCTTAGTGATGTTTCACCACATACACAAGCAGCGTCATTGTAACTCACCTGGTAGCTCTCCTCTGTGAGGTTTTATCACATTTTAATTGGCCAATACTATTATTAGCCATCATCTAATTGCCACCATCATAAAAATATCATAATTAAACTTTGAATATCTTCATGGCAGATAGTTTTCTCAGAATAAATTCTTAGAATCTGAAGGTCAGATGTATGACTTGCCCTCCCAGAAAATGTCCATTTGCTACTTCGATCACCTTCTCCAGATCCTTTCACAAACCGGACATTTCATTTTTAAGGCTTTGCTTCTTAACACGTGTGAACATGAGAACAGAGAGATGCACTTTGGAGGGGTCCCATGCGGCACTCCAGGGGGCATGGGCATTGACCGTGGAAATGGCCGTGTTGATTGATTGAAGTGGACAAGTGCCAGCATCACTTGAAGAGAAGGTGCTGAGACACCAGATCCTGTGATGACACTGCACACAATGGCACTGCCCGACCCAGATCCTGTGATGACACTGCAGAGGGCTGCCTCCCAGCCAAAGCACAAGCCCAGTGAGGATGGACCTGATGCCTTTTATACTTCTGAGACATGCTGGGGCCTGACGCAGGCTTCTCATGAGGAGTCTCTTCATCGGTCAATACTGAGACTTATTGTGACTTAAAGCATCTGACCAGCGGTCCCCATCCAAGAAAACTGGCAAAAGAGGTGGCTTCCCCAGGAAGGCAGTTCTAGGTTTGTATTATCGAGTTCTGAGCTCAAGTCCTGGTTCCTCTGAATCTGCTTGCCTCATCTTCAAAAAGGATAATAACAGCAACTCTACAAAGCTAAGGGGAGGAAACAACACAATGTAAGTGGAAAAGCCCTGAAAATGACAGACTGTCACAGTCCCTTGCACTGTGGTCATATCAGACATGGGGTCTTGTCGTATGGATGCCCTTCCCTGCTCCACAAGTGCCTTTTGGGGCTTTATCAGTTTAAAATTTTCTCTTGAAGCCGGGTGTGGTGGTACACACCTTTAATCCCAGCACTTGGGAGGCAGAGATAGGAGGATCGCCATGAGCTCGAGGCCACCCTGAGACTACATAGTGAATTCCAGGTGTCAGCCTGAGCTAGAGTGAGACCCTACCTTGAAAAAAAAAATTCTCTTGAAGATCCCAATGAATGATTAGGGCTAGAATGTTCAAGAGCGATGGATCAGTATTTGAAATCTGGCTTTACCACTGTGACCACCCTTGTGACCATGGGCAATAAGTACAAGTATTTTGAATCGTAGTTCTCGTGACTGAAAAATGAGGGTTATAACAATGACCACACCCATGCATGCATACACACGCATACATGCACACACATTCACGGAGCAGAAGGAAGAGTAAAGAATTCAAATGCGGGCTGGAGAGATGGATTTCAGTTAAGGCGCCTGCCTGTGAAGCCTAGGAATGCCTGTTCAGTTCTCCAGGTCCCACATTTAGCCAGACACAAAAGTGATGCAAGCACACAATGCTGCGCTTGCCCACAAGGGGGCGCGTGTGTCTGGAGTTCATTCACAGTGGCTGAGAGGCCACTGCTGTGCCCATTCTCTGTCTCTCTCTGTCTTTCTCAAAGTAAAAAAAAATAATTCAGGGCTGGAGAGATGGCTCAGTAGCTAAGGCATCTGCCTGCTAAGCCTAAGAATGCCCATTCAATTCTCCAGGTCCCATATTTAGCCAGATGCAAAGTGATGCATGGGCGCAATGCCACACTTTCCCACAAGGGGGGCGCACGTGTCTGGAATTCGTTCACAGCAGCTGAGAGGCTGCTGGCGTGCCCATTCTCTATCAGTCTTTCTCTCCCTGACTCTCTCCAAAAAAAAAAAAAAAAGAAAAGAAAAGAAAAGAAAAGAAAAGAAAAGAATTCAAATGCAAAGGCAAGTCCAAGTCCAGCTTAAGGGTAGAGTTGTATCTATAGGAATATCCCCTTCTCCTTTCTGACAGCTATAGAAAGACTCTCAATCAAGCAACCTTGCCTTTTGTCATCTTTTCTTGTACCACAAAATCATCCCCAAACTTAATGACATAAAGTCCCAGTCGTGCATTGAACTCAGAAATCTGTGGCTCAGCCGCTTAGTCTGGGATCTGTCAATCTCTACTGGGCTTCATTGTCCTTGTAGTTGAAGTCCGCTGGAACCGAGGGCCTCTACCACATATCTCTACACCTAGTACATGACTGTCAGGTGACTGGGACAAAGAAGGTAACTGGGTCTTTGGTCTCATCCCTCAGCAGGTTATGCGGACCTCAACCACATGATGGAGAACGCAAGAGGACAAATCCCCAGGTACAGGTCTACGTGAGAACCAGATTCTTCTCCTGGATGGGTGGAGCCCCAAACTGACAGTACAAAGGGGACACCCCGCCAGGATGGGGAGAATCTGTGGCCATTTAGCAATCCCCCTCAGAACTGAGGCCTTCTTCTAGAATTATCTGTGCCCTACAGGCTCGTCACCCATTGGCTCCCCTGGAAAAAATCTCCCCTATCCATGTCAGAAAATTTTTCATGACTTTGGAGGGTTCTCTCTCAAATCAGTGCCAAATTCGTACCATGATCTTCAGCCTAGAAGCCTGCCGAGCAGGAGACGAGACAAAAGAACAAATGCTTAAATTATCTGATGAATGTCAGATACATTAAACTAATTTATGTAATAATGTAAGCATGACGATGGGAAGGTAAGATGAGAGACATAAATTATACATTATTATTGTCAGCTCTAGCACTTATCTTAGGAGTGTGTCAAAATACATCCTGATATGTTAACATTTATAGAAATGAACAACAAGTGTTCACACTCAAAGCCCGGCAGTGAGAAGAGGGGTGTCATTTGCATGTAAGCCTCAGACCGTCATTGTCTTGCTCAGGACTGACAAGGCAAAGAAGAGGGGGTGCCATGGGCTTAACTTCCCTAGAGAGCCCTGGGTCAGAACACCCTGGCAAGAATCTAGGCTGTAGGATCTGGGAAAGAGCATTCTCTTGGGGTCAGACTCACAACTCACCAGCAGTTAGACCATTGTGCAGGTTGAGAGCCAGTGAGGCCTCTCCGGGCCCTGAGATGAGCTTAGAACTTCCCAAGCCAGTCACTTCAACGCTCCAGTTCATTTGTCTTACAATTGGCAAAGAATTGGAAAACAGACAGGAAGAAGGATAAATTATGAAAGATTTCTTTTAAGAGAGGATAGAAACAGGACAGAGGAGAAACAGTCAAGTTCCCAAGCTGGGAAGCCTGTCCCAGCCCTGCCCAAGCTGGGAGTGGTCCCCAGAGGGAAAAATCAGTGTGGCAATTTGAATCAATTTGAATCAGGCCTTTGTATCGATTAATTAAGCATCCAAATGGAATGAGTCTCATTGCCAAGTTTAAATGTGTATGATGGGCCTTGGTTGGTTGGTGGCCCATGGAGAGCACAGATTCAGAAAGTGCCCACCCGTGGGGGAAAAGACTTGGGAAAGCCAAGGAAAACACATCAGAATCTTTCTCCCTATTGTCATCTCAGCGAATCAGACTGGAGTTCTAGTGTCACCAGGACAGGGTGGCCTCTGTGATCTCTTGGGCTGTGCACCTCAACTAACCACCTGTTAAGGAAAGCCACTTTACTCCTTAAACTCTACCAATGCCAAACTTAGTTTCCACACCTCTGAAACGGGGACAATAAATCTGTCTTTCAAAGATTAACATATGCATGAATGACATGATTTAGTCTTTCTTCTCTGCGACAGTGGTGACAGGGTATATGGACATAGAAATCTTGGATGTCGAAGCCTGGATCAGTCATTGAAGGCAGAGCTTCTGACTGCCTGGCATTGTTTTGGGCATTTATCTTTTTTCTATGAACAAGGCATTCTGATGCTCCCAAATGTGCTACCATTACATTGCCATTTTTGTACCCAGAGTAGATCTTTTAAAATATTTTATTTTTATTTATTGATTTATTTGAGAGAGAGAAGGAGGAAGAGAAAGAGAGAGAATGGGCATGCCAGGGCCACCAGCCACTGCAAACAAACTCCAGACTCATGCTACACCTTGTTCATCTGGCTTATGTGAGACCTGGGGAATCGAACCTGAGTCCTTGGTTTTGCAGACAAGCACCTAAACCACTAAGCCATCTCTCCAGCCTGAGAGTCGAAGGGCTTAATAGCAATATTCCAGTGCTAGAAAGGGAAATGAGTTGATCTTGGGGACTTCTAGGGCTTAGCTTCTGTATCCCAGTTGAGATCAGAATATCACAGACATCCTTGATATTAGTTCAATGGGCACAGGCCATGGTCTTGCAGGAGACTCTAGTGCAGGAGGCTACACAGGTAGTAAACTCTGCTCAGGATGGATGGCCTAATGATAGGCCTGGGCCATAAGCTTCAGGCCAGGGGGCCGGGAATGGGCCTCCAGTGAAACACAAACCAGGCTCTGAGTCTCTGTAGGGCACTGGAATGAGAACGAGAGGCGGGCAGAAGCTCAGTAGAATGCTCCCAGGGACACAACGTGATGAACAGCCTTTTGAAGCTCTCCATCTCCAGTAATAGCAGAAGTAGATCAAGTCTGCTCACTTCCTGCTTTGCCAGAGCACCTACTAATCGGAACAGGAGCAAGATGGCTCTCTAATGGATGGAGTAGTGATTCAGGATATGGAGACTTGGGGAAGCCAAGACAGGCCATCACATATCCTGAGGCTGGACCCTAGGCCACTGGAATCTACCTCCTTCCCCCTTTCTTCCCTTAAAACCCCCACCTTCTACGTCTGCCATCCCTTTCTTATTCTGAGCTCAGGCAAGTCCAGGTTCCCTTCTGTACTCTCGTTTCTGTTGTGAACCTGAGCCGAGGCATGCCTTGTCAGCCTCCTCCTTCCTCCTCCCGTGGGAACAGTCTCGGGGTTATGGCCAAAAGCATTGGAAGCTTAAGGTAAAATCTTCAAGCCCACGTGCATACTCTTCTCTCACAAACACACTTCTATAGATCCAATTCAACAAGTGAAAATAAATAAGTCCATGGGCCCCAACAGCAAGATTCCAAAGACAGAACGTCTCTATTATAATGTGACCTCCTCGTGCTCAGGACACCTTTGTAAAGAGCCATCTGTTATCGTCATTTGCCCAGAAAGCCTAGGACTTTAAATAAAGGTGAGAAAATATTTGCTGAGAAGTCTTAAGTCCCTTTTGTATGATGCATTCACGTTGACCAGACCAACACAACAGGGGTCAATAAACTGTGACCTTTGGGTCTTGATTGGCCCCAGCCTCTGTGTCTATAAATAAAATTTTATCAGCACACAGGCCACTCCCATTTGTTTATCTATGGCTGCTTTCTCAGGACAATGGAGGAAAATAGTAAAATAGACTGACTGGTGTCTTGGGAAAAGTGTACTGACCTCTGACCTGGAAGTTCTTAGAACACAAGGCATGGTCAAGTGCAGAGCTGAGTGCTGTGATGGAAACTCTCCATGACTTCCTCTACAAGATGGCACCCCTGTCAAGTCGGCTTCCTCCAGCACCATGTTGGTGTCTGACCTCAGATTCCCTGCCCATCTGAGGGCGGTGCCCAAGAACAAGCTTTGGCTGGGAGATCGACCGATCCTCCCCATCCTCTTTTCCATAACCCCCTGACACCCAGGCAACAGCATCATTTCCCCATCTCCTAGCAAAGCCCAGCAACTTTACCCACCCATTTGCCATTCGACAAAGTCTTTTACACAGATGACTTTTAATAAGTTAATCCATTCATTGTCTGGAGCCCTGAACACTGACACAAAAGCACAATGACGCCTAATTAAACTTGTTCTGTGAAAACTAATTTGTCAAACCCAGAAGCACAGTTCATAGATAAATGCTAATATTTGAAAGTCAAATTAAAGTTGAAAAGGTTTGTAATAACAGTTAATTAACTCTTGTTTTGTTTTCCTTCCCTGCAAACTTGAACCAACTGCTTTGCGGGCGCCTCTTTAACATTTTGGACCACAAAGATAAAATTCAAAGCTTTGAGATATGCCTTTGATGTTGGTATTCTCTGCAGATTTGATATTATTTTAAGTCTCTTTGTTTAAAAATTCATTTTTATTATCCCTGCATGAAATGCATGGCAATTCCCCAAATAACGAGCCATCAGTGCAATTAACATCGCCGATCGACACCAGCGTCCTGATAATTAATACAGACGCGCTGCCTCCCCAGCGAGAACTGTGAGGGCTTGATTTTTCAGAGCAACTGTTCATTTACAGACTCAGCTTCAACCTAATGAAAATGGATTGTGAAACTTTAATGAACAAGACTTTGCTGTCACAATAATAAAGACTTTGAAACAACGCGGAGGCCTCCATAGCAAGCGTCTGGCGCTGAGCTTGTTGCTGTGGTACATCAAACCAATTAAGCCAGATGATGAATATTTACACCGAGTCCTTTTTTTTCAACTCTATGACATAAGATAAACTCGTAAAAGTGAGCATTAATTCTGCATCAACAGTTTCTGACATTACATCCTAGCAGAGACGTGCATGCAGCCAGCCAAGGGGCTGTTGTCTGCCCACCTCTGTTTTGTCTTAGTAAATGTCAACAAAGGATTAGAACAGGAAACCCAATTTGCATACACAGGTTGTGAGCACGCGAAAGGAGCTTACCTTCCCAGAGGTGCATGTGTGAGTGTGTTTGTTTGGCTTGGGGGGGATGTGTGATGGTTCTCGGGAGGCTGGGTCTGAACGTGCTCTTGTCTGCGCTTGGAGGAGCATGCCCAGCTCTGTGCACATGCACGGTTCTGTGGGCTCTATGGGTGTGATGAGGGATAGTGCCTGACCTCATTCCTCTGCGCGTACATCACATTTGCATATGAGGCAATATATTTGCGAGCATGTACATGACAGGGACATTAAGGGTAGGTGTGGTTTTGTGTGATCATCCCTTCTAATCATTCTGCAATACGTCCTGAGCAACTGTTATATACTGGACGGTGTGCAGTTGCAATCTTCAAAAATGCTCTCTGTGGTTTGGTGTGACCTCTGCCTCTCCATATCAGTTAATAGGCCATCGTAGGATAACCAAGAAAGGGAAGAAGATAATCTTTATTGGTGTGTGTAAATGCAATGTGTAATATAAGTTGAGAGAAATTAGGATACAATGTATGATACCAATAGAGAGCAATTAGGATACAATAATTCAGAGGATGAGGCATGTCAGTGAGAGCCTGAAATAAAGTGGGAAATCCAGGTGGAGGAAGGGAAGTAGCTGAAGACGAGCAGGGAGGCACCCTTGTGCATACACACAGCTGGGTGTACGGCAGGGGAATTTTGCAGAGTTTGTGTGCATGTCTATGTGTCTACACACATGTACTTGGTCTACCCAGGCTTCCTAAGCCTGACACACAGTAGCTTAGGAATTTTCAAGTCACAGATAGCTAACCGGTCTTCTCCTGGAAGTACGACAGCTAGCCATAGATCAGTCAACCAAACTGTGATCACTTCTGAGTCCCAGTCATGCAGAATTATGTATCCGTACACCAACACAAGCAAGGAAATTTACTATATATATAGTAGAGGAGGAAGGTGCAGAGGAAGAAGAGAAAGCAAGCCAAGGAGTCACAGAGATAAAATTCAGCTGCTCTTACGCCTCTCAGACAAGCTGTGTCTGAGCAGTGTTAGATCCCACGCTCTGTTCCCGTTGCAAGACAGGTCAGAACTTACGTTGCACATGCTCAGAGCACATCCAGGTATAAGGCCGGAAATAATCAAGACCTGAACCAGCCAAAATTGCTGTCACAAAGCCACGTAGCTGAACCACAGGGAGCCCTCCGGATATTTGGAAACTCGTGCTCCCAACCACATTCTTCCATGTTGTTTCCCAGCCTTCCGGAGAGGAGAACCCCGACCGTTCACATCGCACAGAAAAGCTACAGCTCACGGTGCAACGAGACAGAAACTCACACTGCAGCACTTTGTCACAGAGACAAAGAATTACCAGCCCTAGAGCCTCACTGAGCACAGGCTGTGTTCACAGTGAGTCACCAAGAGAAGATTGGTCACACACACCTGCCTCTGGCAAAGGAGAACTACCTGCCACCAAACAAAACATTCTTATTTTAAAGATTTTGTTAGGATTATCCCTTGGCCACCCAGAATGTTCAACTATCCAGATTCCCTTACATATATCAAGTTTCAGTCACCTCAGAGAATCCTTGTTAAAATCCTGCAAAGTAGGATTTATCATCTCAATTAAAAAAAAAAAGAAGAAGAAGAAGAAGAAGAACTGAAATTAGAGAGAAATCGGGTAGTTTGAGCAGGGATAGGCCTGGTTGTTCATTTTTCTATTTCCCAATACCTCTTCCTGCACAAGTGGAGGCTTAAGATCTACCACAGTGGCTGGGGGGAAGGCTCAGCAGGTAACAGCAGTTGCTGCACAAGTGTGAGGGACCTGAATTCAACACCCCCTCCTCTCGGATTCCACATCAAAAGCCAAGTTTGGCCGTGCATGCCTGTAATCCCAGTGCAGTAGTGAGAGCAGAAGAAGGAGGCTCACTTCCACTCACGGGTCAGCCAGGATCAAAAAAAAAAAAAAAAACAGCCTGATCTTCAGGTTCTGGGAGAGACTCTGCCTCAGAGAAATAGGCGGAAGAGTGACGAAGGACTCCTGACTTAGGGCCTCCACACACATACACGCGGGAGGCATTCATGTACACACACATGTATACATTGCACATGCACACCCACATATATACACACAGCAAAAAAAAAAAAACTGTTACAATAAATACTTACAATCTTCCTTCCTTGGGCTGGTAATTCTTTGTCTCCGTGACAAAGTCTGCAGTGTGCATTCCCGTCTCGTTGCACCCGTGAGCTGCAGCTTTTCTGTAGGAAGTGAATAGACAGTTCTCCTCTCCCCTAGGCTGGGAAACCACATGGAAGGAGATGGCCAGTGATGGTCAGCCTTCGTGTCCTGGCTTGCTCTGTCCTCCCAGGACCAGCAGGACATGGGGTTTCTGCCAATAAGGCTTGGAGAAAGATGTCAGGTCCTGAGAGTGATGAGTCAGAGGACACAGATCCCCGCTAAAAGAGCAAAAGGTCTTGGGGAAAGGAAAATGTATTTGTGTTTCCCTTCATGCACTCCCGATCAAGTGTGCACAGCCGTCAGGTTCCACAGTCCATCTACGATGTGAGACTGTGCAGTTCGCATAGGCTGTGCCAGGCCTTGCGTTGTCTCTATTAGAGTGCAATAAATGGATACGACCCCAAAAATGTGAGGTGCAGGGAGCTGTGCAAGTAGTCCAGTCACAAAATGCGTGGTTCCCCTGTAAAGGAATGCAGGGGATCTAACTCTGAGTCCGACTCGTCATTGCCCCGTGCTGCCTCCGAGAGAAATCTTCCAAGCCCAAAGGGACTAAACCCATCACGTTTATAGAAGACCCTTCCAGTTCGGGGCATGGCACAGTGAGCGTGAGTAGTCTCTTATGGACAATCAGAGCATAGGGTTCTGGCTGAAGGCCCCTGTGGCTTGGAAGACGTTGGTAGACGTTCTGGTCCCATGCCTCTTGAGAGCTAGAAGGCTTCATTATCTAGTCGGAAGTTAGGAAGCAGAGACTCCCATGGACCTGGGTACCTCCCACATCAGCCTGCCCCGTCTCTTTGTAATATCCCCAGGGACCTCTATTGAAAACTCTCTGTGGCTAGAAACCCATGTCCATGAAGAATCTATCTTTGTATTGAGTGCTGCCCTATACAATTAATGTCTCCTTCCCGCTTCGACCCACTGCTGTATCACTGAGTTCCTCCACAAGATCCCTGCTCCATCAGAAAGTGGAGCTGGGAAAACATGTGTGCCGCCCACCTGGCTGCATCCCTGGAGCCTGCTGGTGGTTTCCATTCTTTTCAGGGAGCTCCAGGGGCTCTCAGACCTGCAGACTGTGATACAGCCACGTTCACCAAACACTAGCCTGGTCTAATGGTCGCCCGTGACTTGGGCTGAGGGAAGGTGAGCATTCTAGTTGTGATCAAGCTTGGGCTTCTGTTGTCTGACCCACCAGAGGGTATCCCCTCCTCTACCACGTTGTCTTCTCCATCTTCAGCTTGGGGCTTGCGGGCAGACAGAGCCCCGGTGAATCATCTTCCACAAAGTCCCAAAGGTCTGCAAAGTGATTAGCAAGGTAATTAGTAAAGGAGGAGTGGGAATTTAGTATACGTCATCACCATTCTTGCCATCGTTACCCAGGCTTGATACCACCACCCTGAACAGTCTTTGATGAGCCTGACTTGGGCTCTCATGGGAATCTGGGGTCGATTCCTTTCCCGTCACTGGCGTTGAGGAGGACGATGGCGTTGGTTGTGATGATGAGAGCCGCGATGAAAGCGATCACCATTCCTACTGTGCAGATAAGTGCCCAGCAAGGTGATCTGAATGCATTCCATAAAGGATATATAACATCTGCCTCCATCTTAGACACAAGGAAACTGAGGCTTAGCAAGGTTAAGTAACTTGCCAAGGTCATATACTCAATAAATGAAGAGATTAGACTCCTGGTGGACCCCAGTAACCACCACATGGTATTTCCCATCATTAATTTACTGTATGAGTTTTGGCAAGACACTTCCCCTCCCTGGGACTCAATGCTCTATCACCCAGGGCTTTTACAACTCCAGCCAGACCAAGAATTGACTTGAGAAAGCCAGTAGAGATTCCCAAGGAAGCCAAACCTCCCCGTCTTGGAACCCTGCCCGCCAGCTCCCTGCACGTGAGTTCCCTCCTGGCTGCGGTGCGCCTCTCAGGCTCTTCTGAACATGCAAATCATAATTAATTATTCAGGACCAGGCCTACTTGGCATCCCAATTCCATTTTCTTCTGTGTGGGAAGATTCTCACCCTTTTTAACAGTTTAGAATAATGAACAACAGACCTCAAAAATGAAAACAAAAGTTAAAAAAAAAAAAAAAACGAAAGAACCAGGAGAGAGGGCAAAGTTTGTTTCTTTGGCTGGTTGCATGCCATGGTTGGTGCAATACAGAGGCAGGCTGGGAGCCTGGGGAACACCCCCCCACTGTCTGGGGTGGCAGAGCAGGAGGGTCTGGAGTTTCTAGATTGTGGATATGTTTGGGAACACCCAAAAGTTATAGACTGTCGCCTCCAGAAAAACTTTGTGAATCAGAATGTGATGTGCTATTTTGGGGCATCTCCTGAGAACGTGAAACTCAGCCTAGAACCCGTGGTTCAATCTGAATCCAGAAGGAACAGCAGATACAGATGCAAATGCTTCACTGGGTACATGGGGCATCCATGACAGTCAGGCAAGATGCCTGAGGCAGTGGTCCAAACGCTGTCCGTCATAATTCATCTGAGATGCTTAAAGAGCTCTGTGCTTTTAACAGAGCCAAGGTGGGCCGAGCCCCTCTAAAGCCTTGATTGGCTCCCCTGACAGTATATGCTTAAAGGAAAACATATTCCAGTACACACTCATGAAGAATAGAAAAAGTGCCATTTTTCTTTTGTATGAACAAGATAAAAAATATCCACACACAAACACAAGTGAGAAAAAAGTGAATAGAACATTTGTTCTATCTCTGAGTTGTGTAACAACTGATCCTAGTTTTCTTTTGGGTGATCTATCTTTTCTTTCATTTTCTTTTTTTAAAATATTTTATTTATTTATTAGAGAGAGCAATAGTAAAAGAGGCAGATAGAGAGAGAGGATGGGCACACCAGGGCCTCCAGCCACTACAAAAGAACTCCTGATGTATATGTCACCTTGTGTATCTGGCTTATGTGGGTACTGGGGAATCAAACCTGGGTCCTTAGGCTTCTCAGGCAAGTGCCTTAACTGCTAAGTCATCTCTCCAGCTCTTTTTTTTTTTTTTCTAATTTTCAATAACAAAAAATTTTGTCTTATGTTGAATTCCTGTGAGTTTGCCATGAACCCTTTCAAATGGTGGGCTGGAGAAATGGTTCAGTGGTCGGGCTTGCTTGCAAAGCCTAATGACTGGGGTTCAATTCTCCAGTGCCCATGTAAAGCTGGGTGCACAAAGTGGTGCACGTGTCTGGAATGCAGTAGCTAGAGCACCTGGCATGCCCATTCATTCTCTCTCTCTCTCCCTCTCTCTCTCTATCACATTCTATTTGCAAATAAATAAACAAAATATTTATTTAAAACAGAATTTCAAATGGAAGACCAATTGGGTATCTCATGACTAGCCTCTGAGAACAGAGACAAATTAATTCCATCATGCTATTTAAAAAGAACATAAAAGGTTAACAGGTAGAAACAATTATGGTGAGCTGAAGGCAAGCAGAAAAAAATCACACTGGCAAATGGAGAGGCAGAAGAAGGAGCAGCTACACAGAAAGGCAGAAAATACCAGAATGTCCAGAGCCCCGCCCCATCCAGCAAACAGAAACCAGAATGTCCACAGCCCCACTCCTATCCAGAAAGACAGCAAAAAAGATCATATCCTGGCCCTTGACTTGCTCTGGACACCTAGCCGTGTTTTCCACCAAAGTTCTGGGACATGGCTTCAAGGCTTTAATCTTTCCAACCAATCTCTTAGCTAAGCTGCTTTGCGTGGCCTTGATCTTCTGTAACCAACAATACTTAGACACTGTGAAATGGGTGAACGGTCCCTCTACCCTGTGATTGAGTGCCTGAGTCGTCTGAGTGGGTGTGGGTGACATCTGAGGGTTATGGGTGACATCTGCATGGGTGTGTTTGTGGAACGGGCTGAGTGTGTGTAAGATCCAAGCGTTTGTGACATCTTGAGAAGAGCGTGTGCGAGAGATCAAAGTGAGTAGATGCAGCGCAGATATGTACGCATAGTTAGCTGGAGTCAATAAATGTTCAAATCTGTGAACTGTCAGTTGCAATTTCTGTCAATTTCCTTCTACAATCTGGTCTTACGCTCAGCTCCACAGTCCCATCTCTGCAAACCTCACCTGGGACCAGCCCAGACTTTCTCTGGAAGCGTTTCTGCCCAGCTTTACAGACTGTACAGGAAAGAGAAGCGAGTGGATTTCTTCCCTTCCTTGCATTCCTTAGCACGGTCAGCCAGCTCTCTGCCACCCTTCAAAAGACTCAAGTCGCAGCCTGAGAAGCAGGCCATTTTTGATCTCAGCATGTGCCCAAGATCTCAACGGATGTACCAAACAACCTTTGGGTCTATCCAGGCCAGAGAACTATCCCTGTGTCATAGATAGGTAATTCTCAGCCGCGTAGCAAGAAAAGGGCTCACACGGGTTAGAAACCCTGGGTCTGGGTGCCCAGTTTATCACACTCCCTCTCAACCCGTCTCTGCAGACATAATAGTCAGGCTTTTACTTCTAAACTCCCCTCAAGAGCTCTAACAGCAACACTGAGCCTGTGACAAGAGGAATTTCTGTTACCGCTTATGGTGACATTCAGCCCAGGGGTTGACAATGGGCATGAAAGACAGTGAGCCTGTAAAGTGGGCCAGTTATACCTGAGAAGTTCCTGATGGGCAGGCGCATTCTGAGGGTGTCTTGAAGTTGGTTTTCTTTGCAGAACCAGTGGTAGACGTTGCTATATGACAAAGCCCTACGGATGGGACTTCATCAGCTAAGGCTGATGCTCAAGAGACCTATGGCCTGGGCAAGCCCTCCTGATAGATGTGTTTTCAAAGTGCAACCAGGAAAATATGGAAATGCTAGCAGTATCCCCCGGATGTTAGCAAGGCATCTGTGGTGGTTTGATTCAGGTGTGCCCCATAAACTTAGGTGTTCTGAATGCTAGGTTCCCAGCTGATAGCAATGGGAAATTAAGGCCTCCTGGGAGGGGGTGTATTGTTGGGGGCGGGCTTATGGGTGTTAAAACCAGCTCCCCATTGCTAGTGTTTATTACACTCTCCTGTTCCTGTTGTCGGGGGTGATGTCCATCATCTGCTCAGGCCATCATTTTCCCTGCCATCATGGAGCTTCCCCTCGAGTCTGTAAGCCAAAATAAACCTCTTTTTTCCCCATAAGCTCCTCTTGGTTGGGTGCTTTCTACCAGCAATGAGAACCTGACTGCAACAGTAAAGTGGTACTGAGGAGTGGGATTGCTGCTAGACACCTGACTGTGTGGCTTTGGCCTTTTGGAGCTGATTTTCCAGAGGAATGTGGAAGGATTTGAAACCTTGGCCTAAGAGACGCCTTGCAGTGCTGTAAGTACAGCTTGATGGACTATTCTGGTCAGAGCTGAAAGACTTGAATGCAGTAAGAACTATGGACGGTGAGGTTTGGTTTATGAGGGTGAGAAAGAGCTTTGCTTAGACTGGGCTAGCAGTTTGTGTGAGAATCTTGCTGTTATGCCCGTGTCCTGAGAAGTTGTGCAGGGCTGCATTGCATAGAAATGAATTGGTGTGAGCAGAGGGCTATGGCACAGAAAAAATGAAATCTTTGGGCCTAAACTACTGCCTGTTCATCTGCGAATTGTTTGAGAGATTACAACCATTGAGACTGGGCTAGCTGACCTACACTGGGGTAACAGGAAGAATGTAGACTCTTTTGAAGGGGCCTGAGTGCTCAAGGTGTGTCCTGTTCTTCAAAGTCTGCTTTATTTCCCCCTGGATTAACAAATTGGCACCCCACCTGATATTATGGAGTATAGGAAATGCAGGAAAGAGAGGGTCATTGAGTTTGCAACATGGTCTTGTGTTTTGGAAACGGCCATGGACAGTGTAAGGCAGGTTTGCTGGATTCCTACATGGAAACCCGCTGGAGCAGAAAGGATGAACTGTGGATTGCAGTAGAGACCCAATGGAGATGCCAGGACTACAAGACAGCTGCTAAGGAAAGCTGCCACCCCAGATGAAGTTTTCCAGGACTGTGAGTAGCCTAGCTGGAGGGGCAGAATTGGAACTCCAGAGACTTGTTGCTGGTTAGAATTATCAGACTCGGAGACTTGTCACTGGCTGTAGTTGTTGGACTTGGAGCTACAGAGTTTGATGTTTGCCCTGGTTGTTTTAAATCTTGTGTTGGTTGAATATTTCTTTGCTATGCCCAGTGCCATCTTTTGCATTGAGAATGTTTATTCTGTGCCATTATGGGTTGGGGGAGGGGAATTTTTGGTATTATGGCTCAGTTAAAAGACCTTGAACTATAGGGATGTTTGAACATCATTGGAATTGATAAATGCGATGGGGACTTTTAAAGTTGGAAGAATGCATTATATTTTATATCATGTATGGTTATCAGTTTTTAGAGGCCAGGGGCAGAATGTGGTGTTTTGATTCAGGTGTCCCCATAAACTTAGGTGTTCTGAATGCTAGGATCCCCAGCTGATGGCAATGGGAAATTAAAGCCTCTTGGAGGTGGTGTATTGTTTGGGGCAGGCTGATGAGTGTTAAAGCCAGCTGCCCCTTGCTAGTGTTTGGCACACTCTCCTATTCCTGTTGTCTACCTGATGTTGGCCAGGGGGTGATGTCCACCTTCTGCTCATGCCATCATTTTTCCTGACATCATAGAGCTTCCCACTTGAGCCTGTAAGTTAAAATAAATCTCTCTTTTTCCCCACAATCTGCTCTTGGTTAGGTGATTTCTACCAGCAATGCGAACCTGGCTGCAACAGCATCTTACTTGGAAGCTTGGAAAAAGAATGCATTCTTTTTCTCTATGTGCTTAAGCATTAGAGTGGCATTGGATAGTGGCACTGGCCACTTGTTTAGTTGCCTACTTCCATACTGGTCTAACAAGATCTAGTCAGCCATGGCACTATTCAAAGTGCCAAAAGTATTGTGTGCATTAACCCTTAGGCCATTTTCCAATTATGCCTTCTTCTCTCAGACATGAATTCCTACAATGGGCTCAAAAGTTTCAATGGACTTCTTCCCTTAAACTTTGGCTCCAACTCCATCCTTACTCATTGCATTAGCCACGTTTCTTGTCACTGTGATAAGATGCCTGAAAAAAGCACCTTAAGAGGCTCTTGTTGTAAGAAGGTGCAGTTCTTCCTGGTGGGGAAGGCGTGGTGCAGTCAGTTCACCGTGGCTTGCAGCTGTAGCAGTGAAATAATGAGAGCTCTAATCAGACATGAGGCCAGGCTGTAACACTCAAAGCCCACACAAACCCTCATAACCCATTCCTCTATCTACACCCCACTGCCCAAAGATTCCACTGCCTCTAGAAAAATTGCCACCAGCTGGGGACTAAGTGTTCAAATTTTTAAGCCTGAGAGAGGCATTTCACATTCAACCCATAACACCTAGGGGTCATCCAAAAAAAAAAAATACAATTCCTTCAACACCTCATGGAGAGAAAATTCGTGAGAACTTTTCCTGAGAGAAGGATTATGTGAGAAGGCTGTGTGAAACATCTATCTATCTATCTATCTATCTATCTATCTATCTATCATCTATCTATCTATCTATCATCTATCTATCATCTATCTATCATCTATCTATCTATCATCTATCTATCTATCTATCAATCATCTATCTATCATCTATCTATCTATCTATCTATCTATCTATCTATCATCTATCTATCTCTCTATCATCTATCATCTATCTATCATCTATCTATCTATCTATCATCTATCTATTATCTATCTATCATCTATCTATCATCTATCTATCTATCTATCTATCATCTATCTATCTCTATGACGTGGCTGCAATGGGAGAGAGGTAGAGAATAGGGAAACATAAAGTTAGACAGTTAAACACTTAGGAGATAAACTGTACCAACATTTCATTTTGCACAAGACCTGTTCCTTCTCATTCAAGTTTTTTTTAATTTTCATTTATTTATTTATTAGAGACAGACAGGGGGGAAGAAGAGAGAGAGAGAGTGAGAATGGGCCCGCCAGGGCCTCCAGCCACTGCAAACGAACTCCAGATGCATGTGCCACCATGTGCATCTGGCTTATGTGGGACCTGGAGAATCAAACATGGGTCCTTAGGCTTCACAGGCATAGGCCTTAACTGTTAAGCCATCTCTTCAGCCGTGTTCCTTCTCTCTCAATGTGGCAATCCTTTTGGCTGAGCCCTAAGGAAATGATTTCGGTGTGTGGGCATAGTTCTTTATAAATATTGGCTCACCCCATTTCTTTTTCTTTCCAGCTCTTAGACTCACTTCTTTGTACCAACAAAGTAATTTGTAGGCTAAAATGTGACCAAAATGACTGAGATACGAAAATGAGACGTTAACAAAAACAAGGGAATCACTAGGGGAATGGCTATGTGGCAGAAGGAACTTGTTCCACAAGCCTGAGGACTGGGATTCAGATCCTCAGCATCCACATAAAGCCATACACAAAATGGCTCACATGTCAGTAACCTCAATACATCTATGGCAATGGGAAGCAGAGGAGAAGAGAACCCAAAAGCTTGCGAGCCAACTGGTCTGGCTTTGCAGTGATAAAAATGAGAGAGAGAGTTTTCTCAAACACGGTAGAAGGAGGGGACCAAAACCCAAGGCTGTCCTCTGACCTCCACACGCACATCGAGACATGCATGCCCCCGTACACATACACACGTACTTACACACACACACATCAAGAATAATAATAATTAAAGAGAAGAGAGTGTCCCAGGAGTAATTTTCTTCTGCCACTGATATTAGTTTAGGAAACATTTTCCTATCCATACGGTCCACTGTTTTCAGTGGCTATCTTTACCCCCCTTGGTTAGGCAAACTATCAAATGAAAAATGGAAGATTTCTGTTAGAAATAGAAGACAAAAATCACAAGTACCACTATTAATGAGGTAATTTTAAAATACACTTAGATTCAATCAAGAGTAATTGAAACTGAATGTACTAAGTCATGGAGCATTATAACTTACAACCACTCTAGGGCAAGGCTGACTATTAAAATCTTTTTCACACCATTGCCTACAGAAAGCAGCTGGGCACTATGCCACCCGGGAGGTGGCAGCAGCGTGGCCTCATTCCCTAAACAGGCTTGCAAAGAAGACACAATCAGATGCTGGATCAAACTTAACTGAATGGAGATTCTGACAAAGAACAGCCGAGAATGGACTTTTCCAGAGCGAGCCATGAGCTGGCTCATTCATGGCAGGAGCATTTAGTAGAGACACTTATTAAACAGCCATTGTGCACATTGGCACCCGTGATCCACGTAATAGAATTCTAAAAACAACTACACACAGCCCATTTTATCCTGTCTCATGGATGCAGACAGAAGCAGAGTCCAGAGAAGCCACTGTCGGCTCAACGTTCCAGTCGATCCAGGGCACAGCCTTGCACTGGACGCTGGGACTCCACTCCCAGAACCGTCCCATGCCCAGCAGAGGCCTGGTTGCCTGAACTATATCCCCCAGCCACAGCTCAATATCCACAATGCATCTCAGTTATCCAAAATTGCTGGCAAATTCCTTGACTGTCTTTTCACATTGTACCCAAATTAGAGAAAGCTTTCCTTTCCAAAGCTGGTCATGGTAGGACTGTGTCCAGTTATCTGTTCTCATTTGCTGGTTAGGGGCATTGTGAATTATATATTCCTGAAAAGATGGTGTTTGTAGAAATGAGCTCATTGAGAGTGTTTCTGACTCTCAGTAGATTTGGAGGGGCAGTGGGAACCCCAGGATCAGGATCCAGAACGTACAAGTTCATTTATCTACACCATATCTCTTCCCATTCCTTCCTTTTTTTCTTCCCTCTCTCCCTAGCCTCTGTGTCCTAGCGAGATTAGCACCAAGAAAGAGGTGGGCACTTGGTTGACTTGACTATGGGCTGATCCTGCAGTGAATCTCTTGTTTCTTTTGAATAAATTCTTCATATGAGATTGCTTCCCTGTCATATAGCCAACATTAGAAGGGGGGAGGCAGAGGAAAAATACAAATGCAAATCAAGTTTGTGATTAGGTAAGCCAGGTTAGCAGCCACATTATACAATGGAAGGGAGTCCAAACCTTCAAGCATCAATTAGCAAACGTTCCAGCTACACATCTACCATTGATCACTGGGATGACTACGGGATGTTTGTTTAATCTCCATACGTCAATTTCTTCAAGTTCAAGTGGAACTAAGGACACTCATTTACTTCGGAAGATGTGAGGATCAGGCAGAAGATGAGTGTGGAAACTTCTGGAACCTTTTAAAGCGCTATAACCATGTATGTCTCAGGTTTGTGACTTAGACGACAGATTCCAATCTCTGACACATCCCACTCCACTCAAGAATGACCTGGATCATAATCGGAGTGGTGTGACAAGAGCAAAGGCTTTCAGAGCAGATGGAGGCCGGGTCAGGTGTGACTCTGTATATGAATTCCCCAGAACAAATTAATTATCCCCATGATTTTCCATTTATCAAGTGAAAATAGTAACGCTTTCCTTGCTTAATTTTGGAGGGGGCGGCAGGGATGTCCTGGCAGATGTCTAACAGGATTTCAAGACAACAACAGAACAGTCGCTGGTTTTAGAGTTTGCTGGCAGTGTGAATACTCTCACGGCAATGGCTTCAGGTTGCCAACACGGTGTCTCTGAACTTACCAGCCGGGGCCAGGCACGATGACTCAATGAATATGACGATGTGGAAAGGTTTTCCTCTCACTAGGAAATCAGTTAAGTTTGGCTCCTTCACTTCATTTTGTGCAGGTCTATTCCTCCAGAGCGTGCACTGAAACAAGCTGGAGAAAATGATTCTGCCTAGAAGGTTTCCTGCTGGAATAAAGGGATGGAGGGTGATGTCTGCAGGGAAGCACCATCGCGTGCTGGCGTTAGGACCACTCAGCCAAAGGAAGATCATGAGGGAGAGAGGAATGTTCTCTGAACCTCTTCTTCCCAAACCCAGACAAGGCGAGAGACCCAAAATTTATACCCACTCTCCTTACAGACACTCTTCTTGCCGCCATCACCTAGGTAACTGGGAAAGTGTGGGATTAGTTGCCTAGCAACAGTGCCCACATCTTAACTCTTCTGTACACCCAGGTACCATGACCTTCAGTGATATTTTCTCCCCAGAGGACACCATGTATCCCAGGAGCATATCTCTCTACCGCAACCCTTAGCCCCAAGCCAAGACGAGGACCCATTTAACCTGAATACATGTGCTCCACACTTCTGCCTGGTGTCAAGGAAGGGAGGCAGCACAGAGCAAGAACTCAGACCAGTAGCCGGGAGACTTGGAGGCTAGATTCAACTCACTCTGAACTAGCTGCTGTGCTAGGTAGCTTAACCATCCTTGAGCTTTTGTTTCTTCACCAGCCGAGAAGAAATTGTCCTCAAATCTGCACAATAGGGATTTTTTTTCAGCAGAAAATTGGGAGATCACAAAGAACACCAGGTCTCCACACCAAGTTATCCTTTGGTCCATCTGGGGGATGGACTTCTCTGAAGTGCATCAGATGTAAAAGGAGAGGGCTCTCCATTCATCTTGGCCTCAGATAGACCCTCCCCTCTCCAGAGTTGCCAAAAACCTGGCACCGGGAAGTCCAGAGATGTATGAAGCTGAAACTCTGCCAGGAGAAAGCCAGTGACTCATCCTAATGGAATATGAAAAGGGTTTGCGTCTCTGTCCCTGACTGTCGCACAGATATTTGTAGAGACAACCCCAAATCCTGCCCAGCAGCACTTTCTCTCTGAGAGGGAAACTGGCAGCCCAGGAAGCTAGCCGCTCTCAGCATGGACTTGATTAGGGACCAAATTGGACCTGTTGGCCAAGCCTTCAGTATCCACCCAGCCAATTCCTGGCCCAGCCTGGCCCACAGCTGGCTGCTCCCTTCTAAGCTGAACACTTTTATTTCCAGCAGAGCTCTCCCTCGCCCGAGGCGAGAGACCATGGTGGCAAGAGAAATGCCTCACTCCGGAAGGTAATGGTGTGGGCAGGGCTTCAGCTGCTGCTTTAATTAAAACAAAAAATCCTCCATAAACAGTCTTGTGGCTTGTGTATAATAAGTATGAGAATTTATAAACTCTCCCCAACTACGGGGCTCTGATGACTATTAAACCTCATGTCTGGCGAGGAATTTTGGCCTGATGGGCGAACTGAGCTACTCCATCCTTGCCAAGCCAAACAGGCTGGCAATGAAGAGGAGGGTTAGGAAAGCGAAGCTCACACTGTGCACCAGGCTCTTGCAAGGGCTCTTGAGGCTGGGCTGACCCCATCCTGAGGCTGGCTCCTAGGAACACTTGGTGTCTGCCCAAATCCTCATCCTGTCCTCCTGCTCCTTTCTCTGCCTCTGCAAAAACAAACAAACAAACAACAACAAAATGACCCCCCTCCCCCCGCCGCCGCTGCTTGCTCCAGAAGGCTCCTGGGAACGCAAAGGACAGGGGTAACTGTTCAGTACTGTACTTTTTTCTCCTAGGGGTGTTGCACTCAAAACTCCTCCCACTCTGGCCAGAATCCTTTCCTGTCCCTCTCTCCTTCCCACTTCTAGCTTCCACAGTCTCTGGTCTGTGGGCCCTGGCCTGTGGTACTGCCTCTGCCCCTAGTGGACAGTTCCTCCTGTTCTTGGCTGATTTAGAGGATTGCTCAAGCAAATGAACCCCAGAGTGAACCTAACAGTGTGAGTTCCAGCTCCTTCACACTCCAGCTGTTTAACGTGGGTGTGTGTATGTGTTTTAATCTCTCGGTGCCTTCAAGAACATCAGCTGTAAATGGAGACTGTGAGACTTACTTCATCCCTATGTGTGTATCCCTGTGAGGAGTGTGTGTGTGTGTGTGTGTGTGTGTTGTCATTTCTCCTTGGAACAAAACATTATACCTCTGTTATTATTATCCTTTAAGACAAACGTCTTAAAAACCCATCTGCCTATTCTCATAAATAAAGTTTTATTGGCACCGGAACACAGCCGTTGGTCCTGTATTGTTTTTCCTGCTATAATGGCAGAGATTATCTCTTTTCAGAAGATTTCTGTTGACTTCTTCTTTAGGACTCAGTTAAAGAAAATGGCAACTGTAACCTCCCCACCCCAGGCTGAGCAGACACCCTACTTCCTGCCCTACACCCCATGCCTTTCTCTTTTGCCCACTTATACCATGATTGCTGGGACCTACTCGGGCATCTGCTTCCACCACTGTCCGCTTTGAGCCTTCCAAGGGAAAGAACCATGTGCTCTCCATTTCTTTTTCTCCAACAGGGCGTTCAGATATCTTGGGCCAAAGAGACCTAAGCACACCTCTTGTAACTGGACTGGACTGCCCAGTTCGGAACAGGATCGATCGGGCTCACTAAGTAGGGGCCCCTGTGACATTTGACAAGAAAGGCCTCATGCCTCTCTCTTCTTATCCATGCTCCTGAGAGAGTCATGCCAGAACGAAACAGCTCTGTGTGTGAGCTGACGAAGGAAGGACAGCCCTGGTATCTACCCATATTTTCACTGTTAATGCTCATTGTTTCAAAAATCTCATTTTTGTCTCCTTTATTCTCTTGCACTGACTTTAATTTAAGGTCAAAGGTAGCTTGCCAAAGTATTCCTAAGAGATTTGAGGGAAGATTAGATGCGATAGAAATGGACTGAAAATGAACAAACATAGCAGTTATAACATCCCAAAGTCATTCGGAGGTTGGGAAAATGGACTTATGGCCAAATCTCAGGGTTTCTAGGACATTCTTCTGCCTGGCCAATGATCAAGAAAGGTTAGAACATCTAAGCTTGAAGATAAAGACCATGGGAGGAATGAAGCTACGATAAGAGACACAGCTCATGTCATATTGACTTAGGCCTTACCCTCTGCAGTGTTGAAGATGGGGGAGATTTTCCATGCGGCCTAGGGGAAGGTGGCTATTTAGTTACAAGCAGGTAAACAGACACAAAACGGAAACTCAGTCCCTGCCTTCAGGGAGCCCATCATTTAATGAGAGGTTAAAAACAGAAGGGTTGTAATTGTCCGTGTAAACCCACAGTGAAAAGCCAACCAACAAGGTGAACCCCAGGGAGTGGATTGAATCTTATTACTGTGAAGTCTCCTGTAGCCTGAGATTCCCAGCCAGTGACGCACTAACTGCAAGCAATATTTAAAACAATAAAATCCCCCAGAACAGGAAAAGAATTCAAAGAAGCCCTTTGGGTCTCTATAAAAAGGCCTGCCTTATATAAACACTTGCTGTTTAAATGGGGTGCCCAAGAACACCAAGGAAAGATCAGATGAGAGGTAACTCTGAGAGTTACCAATAATAGTAGGGGTAGCAGAAAATCCCAGAGCTGGTAATGTCAGCATTTCTAAAGTATGTTCCTCAGAAATTGACCCAGAAATTATCATTTAAAAATATCTTTGCAAGCTGGGCGTGGTGGCGTACACCTTTAATCCCAGCACTGGAGCGGCAGAAGTAGGAGGATCACGATGAGTTCGAGGCCACTCTGAGATTATGCAGTGAATTCCAGGTCCGTCTGGACTAGAGTGAGACACTACCTCGAGGAAAACAAATATATCTTTACAATAAAATATATTCTAATATATTGTTTTGCCGTGTGATTCTTAGGAAGGAGATAGAACATGCAAAATGTCTCAAATGGTTCACATTTATATATGTTTATAGTGTATTTGTATAAAAAGTATATAGTTTATTTACATGCCAGGAAAAAGTTGTATAGAACACTGCTCTCCTCATATTCTGCAAAACATAAATAGGGTAAAGTTGATGGTAATGCAGTGAGCTCTTTAAGGAAGGTGTTTGGTACTCATGGTGCTCAGGAGAGAACCTGACACAGACAAGGTGCTTCAAAAATAAATGTTATGGGAGCAGAAGGGATACTCAGCAGTTAAGGGTGCTTGCTTGCAAAGCCTGCAGGCCCAGGTTCAACTCCCCAGTACCCACATAAAGCTAGATGCACAAAGGGGTGCATGCATCTAGAATTTGTTTGCAGTGGCAACAGACCCTGGCATGCCCAATGCCTCTCTCTCTCTCTTTCTTCTCTTTCTTTTCCTCCTTCCCTTCCTCCCTCCCTTCCTTTCGCTGCCACATAAATATTATTTTTAAAGAGAATAAATTTTAAGGGATGGTACTGAGCTCAGATAGGGGTCCTTCATAGCCTTGAGGTTTTCTACACATTTCCCAGCCCAGAGAAGTTGACGACTATGCTACTTCCATTCTAGACTCCAGTTAAGCCCAATTCAGAACATTGAGGTTTCCCAGAGTAATGTGTGACGCTGTCCCCTGGACATGAAGTGACTGGTGCTTTCATGACTTTGCAGTGAAGGTCACTACCACCATAAGTCATGCGATACACTGAACTCTAACATTTTGACACAGATGAGAGAGGTGGGCACTTGAGCGCACGTGTGTGTGCACGCACATAAGAATGAGACATCAAAAGAGAAGAGGAGGGGATTATGTGGAATAAGGATAGGAGGACCAGAAAGGATAATGGGAGGGGATTATACTCAAATTACAGCATAGTCACCTATTAAAAATTCCAATAATTTTATTTAAATATTTTTAAGTTCATTTTTATTTGAGAGGGAGAGAGAAAGAGAGCAAATGAGCACACCAGGGCCTCCAACCACTGCAAACGAACTCCAGACACATGTACTACCTTGTGCAACTCCAGACACATGCACTAGCTTGCATCTGGCTTATGTGGGATCTGGGGAATCAAACCTGGGACCTTAGGCTTTGCAGGCAAGCACTTTAAGTGCTGAGATATCTCTCCAGCCCAGTCATGTTTTTCAGAAGAGAATGAAAGAAGAAACAATCTTGGTCAGACCCCATACTTGTTCCTTCGTTGAGACAAGGACTCTTCTTGTAGTGACCTATAGTCCTTGTCTGAGAAGTGGGGGTGACCACCCTGCTCATGACCATCCCAAAGTAGCCATCCCACAGGAAAATGGCTTGTGGCATTTTAATTTGAAAACTGGGAGTTTTCTAGGCCAGTGGCGTTTTAGACAATTTTTCAGTGGATGTGCTGATCACAATATAAATATGTTTCTAATTATCTTCAGAACAAAATTCCATAACATGCTTGCTGTTCCCTTACATACCCTATTAAAGTGCCTGAAATTATAGAAATTATTTTATCGTCTACATTAATTTCCTCTTGAAACATCTCAACATATCAACTCAAAATTAAGCATTAGAATTCTGCAGTTGCATTTAAATATGTTAATATTCGTAGGTAAACAAACCCAAGGCTGAAATTGTCCACAAAGAATGGAGGGCAACGTGTTGGAGATTCACAAACACAATGCAGTGTAATTATGTGCTAAAACACTTAACCTTGGGAACACACAGAAAATTTACAAAGATCAATTGCTCATAAAAAAAAGAAAAAGTTTTTAATCAAATGAGAGAGTTATCTAGTAAACGGTTGGAAAATTGATGGGAATTCCTTTGATAACACCATTTTGATTTGATTAGTTGTACTATTTTTATATCTTCAGTAAACAGAATTTGATTATACCACTGAGCTCCTTTTCTGCAGAAATATTACAAACTCATTAGTGGTTAAGAAAAAAGTGTAGAAGGAGGATTCAGAAAACATGTTTAAAATCACCGCCCCCTGCTCTCTCCTTCTCCATGTTGTCTGCTCAGGTTCATTAACTAGGGCTGACCTTGAACTAATAAATCCCAGACTGGGTTTTCTCTTAACTCTGAGGCTAGTCAGGGGTCAAGGTGGCAGTGGGCTGTTTTCTCCTGTGACCTTCTCCTAAGTATCTACAGTCACCCTCTATAGCCACTTCTGTCCAGCTGCCCTCCTTATAAGGACACCACACCAGTCCTATTGAGTTAGGGTCTTCCCTGGGGCCCTCATGTTTTTAATTTTTATTTTATTTATTAACAATTTTTATGTCTTTTGACCTTAATTACCTTCTCTTTTTCTTTCCTCTTTCCACTGAACCCCTTCTACTTCCTAGGTAGTCCTTCTTATACTTAGATATGTGTGTGTGTGTGCACACACGCATGCACACGCATGTGCCCACGTGTACTGAGTTTAATTAGGGTTGCCTGCATGACCGTGGGTAGGGAGCTTATTTTCCAGACCACATGTAGTTTACTAGTGCCTATACAACTGAGGCAAAGGTGTCTCCATTCCCCAGCAACCCTATAATGCTGATAACTGGTCAGGAAGGAATGGAGCCTCGTGCCCTTCTCTACCATCCATGACAGAACGCTCAGTTTCCTCTTAGGGCCTGCCTCTAATCACACTCTGCAGTGTTTGGATTGGAGAGTGAACATATGAATTGGGAAGTGGGGAGCACAGATCTCTACCACAAGCAGTTGCTCTTTTCCAGCATCTACTTTCTGCAAGAATGCTATTACTTTAAGAAAAATTGTTCTTAAACATTAGACTCCTCAAATCTGTCAGCCATATCAAAGTATAAATATGTCTTTTGACTTTACCTCCTAAATTTCCTTTCATCAAATCCTCCTCCTTCCTCAAATGGATTCATAGAATAGCATCCCCCCTGACCTTTGCTGGCATCCAGTAGCCCAACTGATCTTCCGGAAGAAAAATCTTACAGCTGCTTTCCTGCTTGAAATAGTTCCTGGCTACTACTTAAGTATCCAAAAGTCCTAAGAAGTTTCCAGTACATTTCTGTAGATTTAACTAGAGGAGAGGATTAGAGCATTCTTTACAAGTGCATACATGCAAAGGATTTTGTTTCAACATTGTTTACAATGGAGAAAATTGAAAATCAAATCTCCAGTAATACAAGGTGGTTAAACAAATCTAGATGCATTAAAATCCATGCATTAAAATACTGCAGCAAAGAGGAGTCCAGGCTATGTTTGTTGACAATGAGAGAAAAAAAAAATGTCTGTCATCTGTTAGGTTGAAAAAAATAAAATCTGAAAAAGTAATGAGATGCATTTATTATATATGTTCTTGGTTAACATGATAATCCAACTCAGACAAGAGACAAAGAAGAACAAGCATGAATTATAGAAAGGTAAACAGCAAATCATTTCTAGTGGCTATCATGATGGGGTGGAGTTAAAAGGGAAATTTCTGCTTAGTTCCTTAGGTTAGCTAATTCTTTAAAATTACACACTGCTTGTGTAATGACAATGTAAAATTTAAAAAGCAAAAATTCTGATAATTCCCAATCATCACAGACATAAATACAAGATTATTAGTAGGCTGTCCAAAGATTTTGACCCTGGGTCCAGTCTACTTTTCAGGAGGACTTCCTGTTACCCCCTGGGTTGTTCTCCCTACACTCTTTGGTTGACATTCAGCTCTGAAAACCCCTATCAAGCATGAGCTCCTCTGTGATGTTTTCCTGAACTCTCCACACGTAACTGCTCCCTTTTCTGGACCCACATAGTTCTCTGTCTATTCTTTTAACCCAGGAAACAGATTTTTCTGACCATGTTCTTTACACTAGTCTGTGGGAGCTTCAAAGTCTCCATCAGAATCAGGGTATTGGGGATTTGAGAAGCCCATGGGATGTTGGTCCCCTCTGTGATTATGATAACCTTATTGAAGAGCACGAGAGAGCTGAAGGAACTCCGGGTGCTGTCACAAAATGAGACTTGATGTCCTTCCTAAGTGAGCTTTTCTATAACACACAGGATCGTGACTGCCTAGTATAAGGGTGTGAGTCCGTAGCTGCTTGTGTGAATGTGACATTGGCTGTGCCTCAAACTAAGGTGTCCTCCCTCTCACCACCTTTGTCTTCAAGCGAGACAGCCTACTTGCTTCTTTGAAGACTAAACAAGAAAGTTCTAAATATAACCCAGATTTGTGCATAGTTCCAGTTTCTTAGTCTCCATATGAATTGGGGGAGTGCTATATCCTATTGTGTTCTGTTTCTTGACACACCCATGTTCTACACTTTCACATCACATTTCAAAACAAACTATTATCCTTGCATCCAACTACCAGTTGGAAAAAGAAACCAGCACAGAAGAACCAGTCTCTGATCCCAATATTCAGGGACCATGGAAAAGACCCCTCCACACATTGCCTACAAATCTTCATTATCTCAAAAACACACTCCCCAGAACAAATGATGCAAATCCCACTGGTCACGATTCTTATCTGCTGCCATCCTCACTGTCCTTCTCACACAGAGCCCTGCTCTCAGAATGAATGAATATGATTGTCCTGTTTTATCTCACAGACATTCACCCACACAAGCAAATCTCAGCACAGCTCATCACCTTGATCCAGTCCAGTAGTCCATTTCCTAAAGACTAAGGCTTTTTTCCCCACTGCACTGTCAAGTCTGCTTGAGATGAATGGATAAGAAAAATGTCAACATCATAAACATTCCTGTATGGTGGACCAAAACAAAAATCATAATGATGCTGGAGAGATCAAGTCTTTGTGAAGCCTAAGGGACCCATGGACTCTCCAAATCCCATGTAAGTGGACAAAAAGGTGAGGCAAGCACAAAAAATCACCAAGATTCTGTTCCATTGCAGTGGCTGAGGCCCTGGATGGCAATTCTCTCTCTCTCACTCTTGCCATATGTAAAAATTATTTTTTTGAATAAGGCACTAGAAGCCTGTTACTAGAAAAATTTTCAGTACCTGGGATGGAATACCTTTCAGTGACCCAGGTGTTCAAAACATTAAGGCTTTTACCAAAGCCCTCCAGATCCCTATTGCTGAAGACATCTCATGCCTGAGAGATGGTCACTGAAAAGCAAGCTGATGCTGACCAGGAAACCTACTCCCTGTAGACCAGCCAAGAAAACTGAACACATGCCCACTATGGGGAGACAGAAGCCATCAACAGTGAAAACAGTGGATGTTCCATTTCAGTGGCTGAGGCCAATGACTGTGCATGTCTACTCTTGGGGTAACCAACTGCTCCAACATACCTGGTACTGAAAAACCTCTCATGAGCCTTGGGGGTATAAGCCTGCTAATGTCTGACTAAATGTATATATTATTCCCACCAAGCTGCCCTGGGGACACTACACTAAATGTTCATGTTCTCACTCTTGGCTCTCTTTTCAGATGGTGATGACCAAAACAAAGGCGATAGTGCTGAGAAAAAAGGAGTGTCAGCACTGAAACACCTCCAACCCTCCAATGGCTCAGGGACCATTGCGGAAGAGGGGGGATAGAATGGAAGAGCCAAAGGAAGGATATGACCTCTTACAATGCAGCTGCTATCTTCTCATGATCTTGTGGTGCCTAGCAATACCTTTCAACCCTCAAAATAGAAGAGAAAGATGATGTCATCAAATTAGGAAAGAGACTAATGGAGAGAGGGAGGGGATATGATGGAGACGGGAGTTCTAAAGTGGAAAGGGGGAGGGGAGGGAAATATCAGGTGGGGTTTTTTTTTGGTATGTAAGATTAAAAGTCAATAAAAAAATAATTTAAAAAAATAAATAAAAAATAAAAAAAAATAAATGATAAAAGAAAAAAAAAACACACAACCAATCCTTTGCCAGCATGGAACAGAAAACAAGGAACTTCTGTCTTCTCCATGGCTGGAAGCCCATGGAAACTTCTTCCGCAGTTCAGGGCCCAGCTTTCATGAAAGATGAAATCAAGCCAGAACGTCCACCATTGGATTAGGGCCTGATTCCCAACAAGGCCCTTGGACTGTAAAGCCATTGGAAATCATGCAAGGAAACTTGATGGAGCTGTTATGGAAGTACGTGGAATGTTCTAGTCATCTATAGAGGACCACGTGGCTGCCTTCTCAGAAACCAGAAGAGGAAGGGAGCTTGAGTTCCTCCCATCTAATCTCACCCTCCCTATGCCAGAGAATCATGACAGAGCGATGCTTCTGGGAAGTCATATGTATGTGTTGGGCACAGTCAGGGTGGAAGTCCAGTTCCTCGTGTGTGAGCTGGAGTGAGGTGTGGTGTCTGGTGGCCCAGGGACTTCCTCAAACTTCCTTTGGACAATTTGTTAATGCACACAACATTCAAACTCATGTCGCTCATCTGGGACCCCTAGGGGGCTCCACGTTGCTTTTGACAAGGGGACGTCGCCCCCGGGGGTGCAGGGAACCCTGCATGTCTCAGACTTAGCCATGTCATTCATTCTCTCATCGATACACAGGAGCCAGAATCCCACAGTCTGGAGAAGTAACCCTTTCCAGGCAGCCTAGGAGAGGTACGGGGGACCCAAATAACCTTCCTAGGCTATGGGTTAGCTGTCTGTGTGGTGATCTACCAGAAATCCTGTGTCCAAATAAGCCAGAGTTGTGCCCTTGCTCAGGGAAGGTCCACTGGCCTCAGGAAGAAAGTTTCAGAGAAGTCCCCAATTCTAAAGACATTTGAGGGGGGTTTTGTTTTATTTTGTTTTGTTTGCTAATGATCGTCATGTGACCTGAATCCTCTCACTTTCATCACCTACACATGGCTGCTCCCAGTCTCAACTTTTGCTCTTTCCGTCTATTCCCATGAGCTAAGCACAGCCTCCAGATCTAATCTGCTTGCGAGGGGCTGTACTAGGGCCAGGGCCATCGCCTTCCCATTTATTAATGTTAAGATCAGACTACATGGAACAGAGAGCCCAAAGGCAGAGAGCCTCAAATGCGACTGCCTCCCCCTTCAAGAACTTGCTCTCACACTAGCTGTGTGATGCTGACCCAACATGGTGCCATTTCTGTACCCTGGCTCCCTCTTCCACAGGGTGGTGATAATAACCAGCCGCACCCATCTCAAAGGGCAGCTAGAAGTTTCCATGGGTTCACTTGGGTTAAGTCCTCAGCACGGCACCCGGCCTAAGGAAGAAGCTGGGCAAATGCTCCATTGTGAGAATTCTGTCACCAGAATAGCTCTGGATCCCGTTTAGGCTCTTCTGTTTTGCTTTGATGAAGAAAGGAGTTGAGCTTCTAAAATTCCTCGTCGGCTGGTACTAAGACGAGAGCTAAAACCCTTAGATCTTCCATATCCCCCCCCCCCGCCCGTGCAGGAATTGCGTAATTGATTTTTGAACCTAGAGGCAGCACAACAGATTTGCATTTTTCCCAGAGAAATTCCAGAGGGAAAGTGAGAAGCAGCAGGCGACAGAGGGGCAGAGAATGAACAGTGACAGAGAGCAGAGGGAGAAAGACAGAGATGGAGACGGAACAGACTTAAACTGCCACCCTGGCAGTCAGAATAGGGCCTCCAGAAAGCTGTTCATTTCCCAGCTGGTTTCCTGGTTTTTTTTTTTTTTTTTTTTTTTTCGCCCTGATTTTTCATTTGTGTTCACATTTCCCCCTCTTGTGGCTCATCATCAAATCACAGGTTCTCCTTGTCTTCCAAAGGATTTCAAAGCTGGTTAGAGGTTCTAGCAAAGATAGCCAGTCAAACTTAACCTGAATCCCAGAATGGGGAGGGAAGCCAGTCTGTGCCTTTCCCATCCCTTGGTCCTTATGCGGGTGTCATGTGAGCAGAAAGGACCTTGTCCTCCTCTCACAGCTAAAGAGAAGACCTCCAGAAGTGATTCACAGTCCCAGATAATGCTATGGAATACCCAAAAGGCTTAGGATACCAGCGGGGTTGATTCATTTAGGGACAAGCCAGCAGGAGAGACGTGACATACACATGCATTTAATAAGGAAGTCTAAAGAACTGGTTCACCATTTCTTCAAGTCACCGAGCTCCAAGCCAGCTCCATGCCATCTGTCACACTGAAATCGACACTCAAAGTGCTTATTCATCAAGGATTTGGGTAAACATCACTTTCTGCCAACACACCCCCAGACCCTTACCAATAGTGGAAGTGTGCAGTCTTCCCCTCCCGGCGGCACATGATCTAGTTCTCTGATGTAGCACACTGGTCTGGTCTACTTTCTATTGCAATTATACGTATCCTGGTGGAATTGTCCCATGGGAGCGCATCATGGCAAGGGGAGATTGGGCTTCGTACCACCCCAGGGATCCAGCCTCCAGTCTAAGGCCTCCTGTCTAGAAGGTGTCGAGTTAGAATTTGGTGCAAGTGGCCTCACCCACGCACGATGAATGTCCCCATTCCGTGACAGAGAGGGCAGATGAGCTGTCGCTGAGAGCACAGCCGTCCTGAAGGGCATCCAGCCCCTTCCCTGAGGATTTCCCATAGATAGCTACGTCTCCATTTCTGTTTCTTGGCCAACTTGTATTTGAAAACACTTTAAATAATCTCCGTGGTTTTCAGTAGTTCAGAAGACGAGAAAGGAAGCAAAGGCGAGAAGGAATGGAGGGAAAGAGGGAGATGGAGGGAAGAAAGGGATATTAGAGAGGGAGGGGAACAGATGAAAACCAGGAAGAAGAGGAAAGAAGAGAAGGATGCAGCAGCTGGCCAAGCTTGTTGCAGGATGTGTGGACACCCACTGGAACTTTCTTTCCATCTTTTTGTGGTTTTGAATTTTTTTAAGCAAAATGTTAAGGTGAGTATGTGCAATAGCAATCACACTCATGATAGCTTGAAGGTTTACAGCTAAGTCAGATGCAAGTGTAAGGGCTAAAACTGGGAAAAGAACCAAAATGAATTTTTCATCCCAGAGACCACAAATCAGCTTTGGGGGTTATGAGCTTTAAGTTCGATGTTTGTGCATTTTTCTAGAAGGAAAGTATTCTACATTTTATCGAATTTTTCAAGGGCTTAATACATCCTCCCCCCAAAGTGCTGAAATGGTGACATGCCAGGAAACAAAAGGCTTGCTGTTACCAAACATGAAGGTCATTACCTGTAGAGTGATTAGAATGATAGACGGAACCAATCAAATTTCAGAGACAAGAAATACCTTGGAAATCATGAAGCACAGACCTCTACATCCAGATGGGGAAACGAAAGCCTACAAGAGGTCAGCGAGATTGACTCTCAACAAATTTAACATGTCTCACTGATGTGTAAATGACGACCAGCCCCACAATACTTTCGTTATATCATGGGGATTTTTTTTTTTTTTTAAACAGCCATTCAAAAAAAAAAAAAAAAAAACATTACCAGACAACAATGGCCATCTTGTCAGCTCTCAGAGACAAGGATCTGCATCTTTGTGGGGAACCAGATGACCGCATTCTTACAGAGCTGATTGCAAAGGAAGTTTTGCGGAGGGAGTGTGGGATGCATCAGTGGGACCCAGGACACTCTTGGCTGTAAGGAGGAAGGAGCAGGCCATTAACTAAGATTGATGGACGGTGCCAGCCCTGGCAGGCCAAACACAATGCTGGGATGGCCAAGTGGAGGAAGAAAATTAGTTTGCAAGATTAGAATGTATTAACACAAGTCAGACAACTGTCATGTCACAGCTCGTCACCATAATACTGATTGGCAGGCAAGCATTTCTGATTCTGATGGCCACGGTGGCGAAGCGTCTGCAATCTGTCTCGCATGACATCCTGCAGGCTGGCAAATCCCCACTCCGATGGAGAAGTCAGCTTTTCTTAGAAATCTTTGTCCCCTGGGTCTTGTTTGGCAGGCCCCTAGACAAAAGGTGCAGGGCAAGGTGGGACAGGACCAGGCAGGTGTAGTTAGCTGTTGAGGGGAAAAGAAGGTAGATGTTCTGAACTTGGAGCAACAAGTGCTTCAGACCATTTGCAGGCCTGGTACCTGGATAGGGAGTACTGGGAGAGACAAGGAACGTAGAGGGTGAAGATCTTCTCTTGCTGGGAAGCCCAGTTCTACACATGTGGCCAAGTTCAGCAATGAAGCAATGCAGACCACTGTTAATAGGGTCCTCCTGGGGCTGAACTTCATTCACTGATTCCAGTGAATGCCCACAACCTCACCTCAATCCATCTCCTCTGGGCCTCCAGGAGGTCAGCAGATCAGCTATGAGTTTCCATTCCCTTCCAAGCCAGAGGGGCTGGGAAAGAGTCATAACTAACGGCGCTGTTTGTTTTTTTAATTTAATTTATTTTTGGAGACAGACAGACAGAGAAGGAGAGGAAGAAGATAGAGATGGGCGCACCAGCAGACTCTCAGCTGCTGTGAACGAAATCCAGATGCGTGCGCCCCCTTGTGGTCAAGTGCGGCATTGCGCCCTTGCGTCACTTTGCATCTGGCTAAACGTGGGACCTGGAGATTGGAACCAGTGTTCTTAGGCTTAGCAGGCAGGCGCCTTAACCGCTACCATCTCTCCAGCCCATGGCACTGTTTCTTGACCAGTTGACACTGCTTGGCATTTTTCAACGTGGGCCTTCTGAACCAATGTGATTAAATTTTGAGTAAATATAATACACAATTTGTAAAGTGTGTGTATTAGTGCAATAAGGCTAGGTTAGAGTGCAATGGTAAAGGACGCTCAGAGTCACTGGCTTTACGCAACAAAGGCTGACTCCTTCCCTTGTAAAGTCAGCTGTCCTAGTCCAGGTGAGCATTTCTCCCCCCCAGAGGTACTCTTCCATGGTTCTCTGGGTATCTCCATGTCAGTGGGCGTCTATAGGAAGGAAAGAGTATGTGGAAGAGTCACACACTGACTTTCTTGTTCTTTGGTCCAGTCACTCACTCCAACGTGCACTTTCCAATCCAGCCCATAGCTCCTATAACTCAGTGGCTTAAACTGGTCACATGGCCTTGGTGGGCGGGGGCTGGGAGCGAAGAGAGGGAATCTGGCACCACACTGTGTGAGCATAGAACAAGCATCCTCATGCCCAGAGAGTTTAATCAAAAAACTTTATTCTGGGCCTGGAGAGATGGCTTATTGGTTAAAGACACTTGCCTGCAAAGCCAAAGGACCTCTGTTCAGTCCCCAGGATCCACGTAAGCCATGTAAGCACAAGGTGGCACATGCATCTGAAGTTTGTTGGCAGGGTGGGAAACCCTGGCGCCACCATTCTCTCTCCCCCCCCTCAAAAAACAAAAAACTTTATTCTGCCTTCCACACGCATTTCTCCGGTGCCAGCTCTTTCCCTTCTCCCTCAAAAATAACTATCATCCTGGCTGGAGAGCTGGCTTAGCAGTTAAGGTGTTTGCCTGCAAAGCCTCAGAACCCATGTTCAACTCTCCAGGTTCCACATGAGCCAGACACCCAATGGTGACGCAAGCACACAAGGTTGCACGTGTGCACAAGGTGGCACACATGTCTGGAGTTCAAGTATAGTGGAGGCCCTGGTGCACCAAGCCCTCTCTCTCTCTCTCTCTCTCTCTCTTCTCTCTCTCTCTCGCTGGCACTGTTTCACATAAAAAATGAGGGGCTAAGTCTGTTGGGCTTGCCTCAAAAAAAAAAACATAACTAATCCTTAATTTTACATATCAATCACTGCTTATCTCTTAATTATCTTTTCCATAAATTATTGTATCTTTATACAACATGTTATTCAATTCTGCTGTTTGGAAATTCACATAAATGGAATTATACCCTATGTGTTTTGTGACTTTTTGCTCAATATTATTGTACTAAAATTTATTCATTTCTTCTGCACACCTGAAATTCACTCACTTTTCAGTGTTTTTTATGGATGTCTGTTGAAGGGATATGATGAAATATTTATGCATTATACTGTGAATGGACACCGGCCTGTCTCCAGGTTTGGAGATCATATTATTATAATGTGCTATGCACATTCTTGTACATGTCTCCTGATGGACTTCAACAAAAGTTTCTCTACAGAAAGTTATCTGAGATGAAATTTTGGAGGTGAAGGTGCGCATGATAAAAATAAATTGGTAAATATGTGAATCCAAGGGAATTTTACTGTTATAAAACAAAAGAGCTATGCTTATGGGTTAGAAAACAAGCAGGAATAAGTCTCCCAGAACAAAATCAATCCTCCGGCAAAGATTGCTAGAGACATATTTCAAGGCCCTTCTGTTGTTGGAAAGGTGGCAAATTTATTATTTAATTTTTATCCCTGACAACTATGCATCATAAATTGCAAAGATAGTCATCAAAAGAACTAAGTAAACCTAAAAAAAAAATACATTGATTAAAAAATACTAGCCGGGCATGGTGGCACACACCTTTAATCCCAGCATTCGGGAGGCAGAGATAGGAGGATCACCGTGAGTTCGAGGCCACCCTGAGAATACATAGTGAACTCCAGGTCAGCCTGAACTAGAGTAAGACCCTACCTCGAAAAACCAAAATATATATATATATATATATATATATATATATATATATATATATATATATACTGAATTTGAAAATGGGTAAGAAGGTAGAGGAAATATAGAAAAGGTAAGACACATAATTACAAAATGAGGTGCTGAATGCTGCAAAAATATAAATGGACTAGGTTTATTTAAAGATAAGTTTTTAAAAATTCAACAGCAATCTATGGCCATGGGAGACTCCTATAGCACGGGTCAGGCATAGCCTGGGGAATAGAGTATTTGCACCACATGCAGACCTGTGCTCAACTGTGGATTCGTGTCTCTTTGTGTTTTTTATTAATGCTACATTTATTACTTGAAAAATATTCCTATCTTTCTGAATTTATCCCTGAACTGGAACTACTTCAGCATCATTGGATTAACATTTAAATGTTGGCTCCAATCTAGCTTTCAAACCATCCATTTTGGTTGCTATTTATAATTTTTCTTCATGAATATGAACTTAGATGAAGGTTCAAAAGGAAATTGGCAATGAGCAGATTTACTGTTTAACTAGTCCTGGGCAGTAAGAGAAAGGAAAAAATAGGCATTAATCTAAGGCTTTCAATCGGAGCGATTAGATGGAGGGATTGTCACCATCTGAGACAAAGATGCCTCGAGGACCAAGGACAAGATTCTCCTGGAGGTGAAAAGGCAAATGACGATGTCGTTTTATCTGATCTAAGGGACTTCACCTCACAAAAAGCAGACATTTTATAAGTCTTTCATGAAGAATTTCACAATGAAAATGCCACTACTCAAAAATCTAGACATCTCCTGAAGAAGATCTCAAGATGATTATTTACACAAATTCCTATGATAGTCAACAATTTGGTTCTGGGGAATTTAAGAATAATTTGGTTCAAGAATGCAGAGTAGGGTGGCACCAGGAGGCACCACTTAGCTAGGTGACAATGACAGCAATGCCTTCTGGGAACTATATAAAACAGTAACTCTGACCTGAGTAATCTAATTCTATTTAGAAAAGTTCTGGGGTTAGGGAGGAGAGAGAGGGAAGAAAGAAAGGATAAAAAGAGAGGGGAGAGGGGAAGAAGGAAGAAGAAGAGAAAAGAGAAAAGGAGACAGAGGTACCTGTTCTAAAAAGCTTAATAAAAGCACACTGCCCTGTACTGAAATTTGCCAAAGAATCAATTCTGGCATTGCCATGGAAGGTCACTCACTTTTCTATCCGTGGAAAACCACCAACCTTAGTTTACAGGCATCTCTTCAGCCCAGCTGGCAGGCAATACTTGAATTCTGACAGGGGTGAACAAGAAAAAGAGGATGTGATGTGGGATGCTGCTGTAAAGGTGATGTTGCACCTCTGAGGATACAGATCAGTAGTTGAGCACCTGCCTAGCATGTGCAAGGTGCTGAGTTTAATCCTCAGCACTACAGAACAAACAAACAATAGGATCATTTATCCCATGCAGATTCTCTTCTTTACAAGGGGCGGTTCTAATCTCTGCTAGTGAAGAAACTTGCATAAAAGACTTTTTGTTTTTTTAATTTTTTTTTTTTTTTTTTTTTTTTTTTTTTTTTTTTTGGTTTTTCGGTTTTTCAAGGTAGGGTCTCACTCTGGCCCAGGCTGACCTGGAATTAACTATGTAGTCTCAGGGTGGCCTTGAACTCACGGCAATCCTCCTACCTCTGCCTCCTGAGTGCTGGGATTAAAGGCATGTGCCACCACGCCCGGCTGGCCTTTCTTTTTTTTAATGTGAGAGAGAGTGAGAGCAAGAGCAAAGGCGAGAGCGAGAGAGAGGAGAGAGAGAGAGAGAGAGAAGAGGTGCGCCAGGGCCTCTAGCCACTGTAATCAAACTCCACGTGTGTGAGCCACCTTGTATGCATGTGTGACCTGGCATGCTTGTGTCATTTTGTGCATCTGGCTTACGTGGGACCTGGAGAGTTGAACAAGGGTTCTTGGGCTTCACAGGCAATTACCTTAACTACTAAGCCATCTCTCCAGCCCAAGGCTCTTTGATGTAAAGGAAATAATAACAATAATATTAAAAAAAAAAAAACCTCACCATCAGTCAGACAGAGATGTACAAAAAGTCACCATATCACTGCTAAGAAAAGACAACAGGCCTTCAGAAAGTGAGAAGTTGAAAGCACTGCACTGCAAATACCTGAAGATAATTAAGAGATCATGGCTATTTCCCTACAGATGAGAAAGAGAGACATCAGTGCCTCACAAGATATACAAGAAAAGTCATGATGTCTCACAACGGTAACTAATTGAACATTTAATAAGCCAGCTTAATATGTAATAAACAAAGATTTAATCAAAGTACCCAATCCAAAAGATTACAGAGTATTCTAAATGTCTGAGCACCTGGAAGGAAAAAAAAAGTGTTCCCGTGCTGATGAAATAATAACTGCTAATGATATATACATGTCTACCTTTGAGACAGAATTGCTGACATACTGAGGAGAATAACATTGTTTCACAAGCAGTGACTTAATTAATTGGGAGATTTTATTATAAGGAATTCAGATTCAAATGAATGCAAAAAATGTAAAAATTGCAGATTACACTGTACTTATCTCTATGAATAGCAAATGTTAAATATCCTGTATCAATTTGAAGTTAGCATTGTAGGTAATTAGAATAAAACTTACTTTCAAACACCATCCTAAAAGCTAAAACTATCAAAAAAAAAAAAAAAAAGCTGCCAGAGTTATACTGCCCATGTCATACTATATATTTCCCCATGACCATCTGGAAAGGGTTAGGCTGAAGTATAATACTGTTCTAAAAATTCTGTGAGTGAATAAAATATAACATGGATACACCTTGAAATCAAGTATCTCACCAATACCGGTAGGAACACGAATAGTGAGGAGCTTGAACTAGCATGTTTTCTTCTGGGAGGATAAAGAGAAACATTCCTTCTGGGCCAAGGTATTACCAATACCTCAAATCAGTTATTCTAAAAATAATCTGATATTGTCGAGGCTATATCACTGAGGAGGGCCCTCAGTAGAATGGGATCAGGGAGGAGGGACACGAAACCAACACATGATGGGTCCATACAAACCTTCTAATTAATAAACAAAATTGGGGCTGGAGAAATGACTTAGCAGTCAAGTGCTTGCCTGGGAAGCCTAAGGACCCTGGTTCGAGGCTCAATTCCCCAATACCCACATAAGCCAGATACACAAGCTGGGGGATGCATCTGGAGTTCGTTTGCAGTGCCTGGAGCCCCTGGTGCACCCATTCTGTTTCTCTGCCTCCCTCCCTCCCTCTCTCTCTCTCTCTTTTGTCAGTTGCTAATAAATAAACAAAAAATGAAACAAAACAAAATTAAAAATTATACAAGAAAAAAATCAGATATTCAAAAGCTGAAAGTAGTCAATACTGACAAATTCAGACTCTATGAACTGTTAACAGAAGTTCTCAAGATGGAAGAGTGATATTAGAATAGTTAATTATATAACAAAATGAAAATTGCAGGCACCAGCATCTATTTTTTTTCATTGATAAACAGAAATCTGGTATACTACACAACAAATGGAATATCTTTCTATCATCTATTATTTGACCTACCATAAAAATTTTTCTTTGCTAAACATACTTGGAAAAAATTGTAAAAGTGTTTTGGAATCAAAATTAAAGCTTCTAAAATATATGGAGATAATATGTCTTTATTTTTTCTACGATGATAACAGTATAATCTTCTCATCTGCTGTGTATACTGTAACATAACATTTCTCACTCATCTTAGATAAAACTATACTAATATACTTTTATTTCAAAAGCATATGTTTAATGAGATATTTCATAGCTATATGTGGGATTCAATAAATGTTGAGATATATGAAAAAACACTAGGCTTTCTTCTGTCCTCTTGATCTACATAATTAAGAAAGGTTCTACTTGTCTTTCTTAGCTCAGTCACTGTAAGTTCCTGTGACACATTACTTACAGACAATGGGATGTCTTGGAATTCTACATTTAAGTTAGGCTATCTGAGTGATCTGAAAATTGCTAGTAGACTCCCATGACAACCAGTGTGACTCTTAAGGCATCTAGAAAAAATTTCCCCTCCAGTGCAGGTCCATATCACTCAAATATTGAATAATATGCAAAGTGGCTTTTTTAAAAATTACATTTTATCGGCCATTGGTTGAATTCTACCCATGACTGAAGATGATCACCAATATGGGGAGTTGCTTAGACTTTTAACCTAAAATGCCAATCAATAACTGAATAAATGTTTCCACAACCTCTTAAGAAATGTCTGTAGTGTACAAACCCAGTGCTGTCTTTTTTTTATTATTTATTTATTTTTTACTGACAACTTCTATACTTACAGACAATAAACCATGATATTTCCTCCCCTCCCCCATTCCCCCCATTCAGAACTCCACTCTCCATCATATCCCTCTCTCCATTAGTCTCTCTTTTAATTTGATGTCATCATCTTTTTCTCCTATTATGAAGGTCTTGTGAAGGTAGTGCTGTCTTTATTTATGTGCTGCCTTGATGACTGTAGTCATGCTTTTGTTCTTTGTCACACTCCCTGTGAATAACTAAGTTACCCCTCATCAAAGCTGGGTCAACTTTGAACTTCCCTTTTACAATCGTGTCCAAAAATTTTAGCAAGGACCTGTCCTGTTGCAGTCTTGTGAAGGATAACTATCCTACATGTTCTTAAATTCTGTATCATTGATGTAGGAGTTGAGAGATCTCATAATTTCACTCATAACTAGAAAAAGTTAGGAAAGTATTTAGACCCATGATTCACATTATATGGATCTTCTGATCTTGTCTCATTAAACTTTGATTGGAGCCCTGATGGTGCCTTTGATGAGGTGTCTGGTTGTTTTTGGCCTTAATTGGATGTCTTGTCTCTTAACATATGTGCCTAAAAGATGCTTATGTAAGGCCTTAAATACACCAACATGAGCTGCAGAGAAGATCCAAGGAGGTCCCCTTAAAGAGCCATGGTTTAAATATATCTTAACCTCATATTGTTGGTGTTGGAGTGCTTCACACCCTCAATAATTATATATAAATGTGTGCTTTTTATCTTTTGTCATGAATCAAAATGGCATATCTTACGTTCAGTGTAGATTGGACCCTCTTATCCATCTACAAGAAACATTAGCACAGCAAATCTCTCCTCTAATCTTGTTCTCACTGTAGAAAGGTCTTTCGCCTGCTTTATTCCATTCTCCAAAATATAAACAAACAAAAAAACCCAACACTTATGTAAGTAAAACTATTTGGTAGATTTATTTTTCTCTGTGTCTAAAAACCATCTTGTGATTTCATCTCTATATTCTGGTTAAATCTCTTCTCTCCATGGTCATACTGGGCAAGGGTGTATGTTCTCAAGCCTGCTGAGCTTTGTCCCATGGAACCTACAGAAATTACTCAATTAAAGTTACAGAACCACAGACACATCAGATTTTATTTGCACAACTGATTTTGTAAACTTCTAAGCCTCAAGTTGATTTTCCCATGATGACTGAAAGATCTTGCTGAAATATGAGGATACAAGAAAACTCAAAGTAAGAAAAACAACAAAAAGAATATATTCCTGAAAAAACCCTACCATAATAAAGACATAATAATAATTTTAACGAAGTGCAAAACAAGCATACAATAGATAGTGTGTACAAAACTAGAAATTAATGCTCTGACTAGACTAATGAAGTTTGCAAACCTGGCAAATCTGAATGAAGAAGATAAAAGCTTAAAAATATCAGAAGTGAGGACTGAGTCATAATCCAATTCAGCAGAGTTTAAGAGATAATAAGGAGTTATGCTGAAATTTTTATGCCAATAAATAATTTAAGTATGAATTATAAAATCCCTCCTAAAATGTAACTTATGAAAAATGAAAATTGACGATGGAAAGGGTGAAGAGTCCAGTAACCCTAAGTGACCTGAACGGGTACTTTACCCAGCTCCCAAGAGAGAAAACCAAACGGCCTTTCTAATTAATGAGCTGTAGTGACTATTCACAACTATTAATATCTTATACATTATTCCAAAAGGATTATTATGTAACTTTTATTAAAAATATAACATCACTTTGATCCCATCACCTTACTCTATAGGGCTTTTTCTGTGTGGTATATCCATCCCAGAAAATCGATTTGTATTCAAAGACTGCATTCATTTCATGTTGTTTATGCCCTATTGTCACATATTTTAATTTAATCTTACTTTTTAAATCCAAAAACCACTCTTGCTTCTCTCTCTGACGTGTTTGCCACTTCCTTGCCGTCCACTTCTTCTCGTAGCTTAGACTCTTTTCTAGTACCACATTTTCTAGTATCACATTTCTTCTACTTAAATTTGATTCTTTACATTTTTATTTAGTGAGGGTTGTTTGGTGATGAGTCCTCTTGGTTACTTTTTATTTATCTAAAAGTACCACACTCCCTTTTTTCAAAAAAAAAAATATGCCAAATAAATATTTACTTTCTCTCTGTTTGTGGCAGGCAGGCAAAAATCCACTCTCCAAAGTTACTCATACACTCATGTCAGGAATCTGTGGGTGGTTACATTATATGAACAAAAGGGCATTTTCAGATGTAATTAAGGGTACCGACCTTTAAAATATGAGAGTGTCCTGCACATCCAGGCAGGTCCAAGCTAACCATGTAAGACTTTAAAAGCAGGGAAATTCCCTGACTGTAGTTAGAGATATGCAACAGTGGAGGAAGAAGAGAGCTGGAGGATGCCTGGAAGATTCTAAGCATCGGAATTTGAGAGTCTAATTCTAACTCTAAGTAGAGAGGAGGGTGTCTAAGAACCAGGCCAAGGTTTCTAGACTCTGAGGGCTATGCCCAGCTGACAACCAGCAAAGAAGCAGGAACTTACTTCATTCTGCAGCTGCAAGGAAATACATTATTCCAAGAACCTCAATGAGTGTGCCAATGGAGTCTTCCTAGAATGCCCCACAGGCTGAGGCAGGAGGATCGCAAAGCTCAAAGCCTACCCTGAGCTACAGAGCAAGTTCAAGATCAGCTTAGGCAACTCAGATTCTTTCAAAAAATCTAACATGCACATAGGGTTAGAAAAGAGAACTCAGTGATAGGGTTCCTAATGTGTGAGAGGCCGTGATTCCACCAGGACTTCTGAGCTGCTGAACTATGGTGCATGTGTGTTCATGTAAGCTTCAGAGTTATGACAGCCAAAGAAAACCGAACCGTACATTGATAGCTGCTGTTCCAAAGATCATTTCTTTTAAAGTCATCTAGTTCTTTTCTTCTCTCTCATAAGTTTCTGCTCTCATCTTCAAGGTCCTGCAGGTTTAATGTTTGTTATTCTACATTAAGAGTTTCCTTTATTTAGTCGGCCAGGACATCAGGGTTTCTGAACAAAAGGGAACTGTGCTAGTCCGCGGCCGGAAGCTGCTGACCCTCCACGTCATTCCATGTGATCTCTTCTCAGTTCTGCCTTCTCTCTTCTCTCACACGGACGTCCACTTATTGTACATTGAGTCTACTGGTTTCGTTTTTTCTTAACCTCTATTCCATACTGTGCTTCAAGTACACTGAAATGAATACTTCAACTGTATTTTCCAGTTTATCCATTCACTGTTCAGCTGCTTCTAACATGCTTTTACAACCATCTGTCAGCCAGACAGGGTGGCTCACACGTGTAGTCACAGCATTTGAGAGGCTGAAGCACAGGGATTCCCACAGGTTCAAGGCCAACATGAGCTCCATAGTGGTTTTCTAGGAAAACCTAGACTGCATTATGAGACCTTGTCTCAAAAAAATTACAACTGTCTTATCACACTCTCATTACAATTTTCCTATTTTATATCTGTTTGGTAAACTTTGTTTTATCTTCAAAAATATTATGAATCTCCTTTTTTATTTCTAAAACTTAAACATTAATATTCATATTCTGTATCTAAAGAGTTGGCTATAAATATTCAATATAGGGCAAATGCTTCTAGTTTTTAAAATTTTTTGACTATTTCGTACATGTGTACATTGTATTTTGATCATAGGTAACCCAATTTCACTCTCTGCTCCCTCACCCCTTCCCTCACCCCACTGAACTCCTTTTTCTTTCCAACTACTTTAATTATTTTTTCTTTTGACTCTTTCTAGAAAGCTGTATTTGCTTTTGTTTCTCCTGGGCTTTTGGACTGAGCGTATATGTCTTGGAAGTTTATCTGTAGAAATGTTCGTGGCTTTGATATGGTTTTGTCCAGAGAGACTTGAGCTTTCATCTGATTAGAGTGAGACTTTCATCAAAAATCTTGGCCTGGAATTTTTTTTATCACACAGATAATGTGCATTCAGGCTGAAAACTCTTGTGAGAGCCATCCTGTGACACAACGTTCCCTTTCTATTGGTGCCAAGACTCAAGCCAGGCAGTTTCTATTCCAGCCTTCTGAGTGCTACATTTGGACTTATTCCTAGCTCACTCTTCTGCTGTGGATAAAATCTCTTAGACTGGCAGGGTGTCTAACATCTGGATGTTGTGACTTGACGCTGTCTCTACAAATGTGTTGGGCCACATTCATGGCTGTTCTGGAACACCTGTGGCCTTTGGGCTCCAGATTGGACACACACCTGTTCAGAGCCTCAATTTCTTTTGCTGGGGCCTCTCTTCAGCATATCCCTCTCTGATTTATTGGTAGTGGCTTCCTGCAGACTGTTGGTGAAACTTCTGATAGGGGCAGGAGAGTGTGCTCACACGGCAGAAGCAGTACATCAAAGACAGGGGTTTGGTTGCTGGAGCCGGACTCCTCTGTTGCTGACTTGATCTTAGATCAGTTTCTTTTTCTTCTTTTCTTTTCCTTACCTTTTCTTTTGTCTTTTCATTTCTCCTTTCCTCTTTTCTCCTCTCTTCCTACCCTCCTCTCTCCTCCCATCTCTCTTTCTTCCTTTTTCCCTCCTCCTCTTTCTTTTCATCCCAAAGCTCAGGCTGGCGACCTAATCCTCATGGTCATTCGGCCTCAGCTTCCCGAATGCTGGAAATGAAATCTAATGTCCATCTCGGGCCCAGAGATTCCTGGCTTAGGGCCTTTCACTGGAGAGGAATTGGGGGAGGCAAAAAGCTCCCCATGTGCTTTAGATCCTGCGTGATTTATAGTTTGGGGCTCTGTGCTATTTGTAGCCCTCTTAAATAATTATGTGTGAACCACATAAGTTTTACTCACTTTGGTCTCATTCTGTCATCCTTATGTGTTTATATGCCTTCCTACAGGTAAATGTACATTTCTCAGTCATGAAAAATTCTCATTCTTCCATTTAACTGTCCTCAGGTTTATGACAGTTTCTATAGCAGTAATATGGCACAATGATTATTTTTAAAAAAAAATTGAGAGATAAAGAGAGAGAATAGGCATGCCAGGGCCATTTCAGCTGCTGTGAACGAACTCCAGACACGTGCACCCCCTTTTGGGCATGTGCAACATTGTGAGCCTGCGTTACTTTTGCGTCTGGCTAAACGTGGGACCTGGAGAATCAAATGGGTGTTCTTAGGCTTCCCAGGCAGGTGCCTTAATCGCTAAGCCATCTCTCCAGCCCAGCACAATGACTATTTAACAAACAAATGCCAAAGACAATAGTAGCTAACATCCTGCTTTGTATAGTCAATATACAAAGGCCTGTGCTAGATATAACCTGTACACTATTGTAGTTCTCCCAGCCACATGAGCGCAGCATCTTTCTCATTTATATAAAGTGCAGAGATGGTGTGGTAGTTTGAATATATGTCCCCCAATATATTCAGTGTTTTATTAGTTTATAGTTTGCTTCTGCAATCACCTTGTTAGAGGCAATGTCACTGGGGGCCGGTCTTAAGGTGTGGTGATGGTTTGAGATTCCATTGTAAAGATATGCAAAGTGTGCCTAATAGGAGTTCCTGAAGCTTGCTGGGCTTTTGGGCTATAGTTTTGCTCTGTGTGCTGTGTGGCTGGGGGCTTTTGCTCTCTTGCCTGGTTCTGTGGAGAGCAGGCCACTTCTTCTGCCATTATGGAACTTCCCCTGGATCTGTAAGCTTCAATAAATAATATCCCTTCCTCCATAACTGTGCCTGGTCTGGAAGTTCATCTCAGCGAACCTGAAGCTGTCTGCTACAGATGGTAAGACATAGTCTTAGATTAAATAGACAGTGGCTAACTGGGATGTGCATCTAAGTCCATGTGGCCCCATACCTGAATTCTGTCTTATAGCATCAAGAAAACACAATAGCCAAGCATGGTGGTACACACCCATAATCTCAGCAGTTGGAAGGGAAAGGTAGGAGGATCAGGAGTTCAAAGTCATCCTCAGCCACAGAATGAGTTGGAGGCCATCCTGTGCTACATGAGACCAGTCTCATCCCCCAAGTTTAAAAACACTAATAGTCACGTATGACAGTGACAATTTAGACTGTGCAGCTCATCACAAAAGTGCATTCTACCAGTTCCCTGAGTGGACACTGCCCAGTGGGTGGATAACACTTGCAGTCACTATCCAGGGGAAGCAGAGAAAGCTGAAACTTGCCTCTGTTGTCTAATCGAATAGGAGGTGAGGAGGGTCAAGGACGTTGGAGGTCAGCCTGTCCATGGCTATTGGATCCATGCCTATCTTGACCATAACCCCACAGTTCTCATCTCTTTGGTCTTCCCAATTTGCCCACTGATAATTCTGCCATTTCACCTTATGACTCCCGTGTCAGGTACAGAGATGCAGTGCAAGTTCCCACTCACTAGGATTCTGGGTACTTGCAGTCACTTAGACACGCAAACAAGATCTGAGTGGGCTCTTGTGCTTCTTCTCACCCAGCCACTATAACCAATAGTAGACGTGCTGGTTTGAATCAGATGTCCACCATAAAATCATGTGGTTGGAAGGCTTGGTCCCCAGTTGGTGGCAACTTGTGAGGTGCAGCCTTGCTGGAGGAGGTATATGGTTGGGGGTAGTGTTAGGGGTATTGAAGCCTGCTCCCCCTTGCCATGGCTTCGCTCACTCTCCTGCTGCCATTTTCTACCTGATGTAGCAGACTGTAAGGTCCAGCCTGTGCTTTTGCCATGCCTTCCCCTGCCATTATGAAGCTTCTTCTAGAGACTGTAAGCTCAGATAAACCCTTTCCTCCCATCACCTGCTTTTGAAAGGGTGTTTCGTCCCAGCAACACCAACGTACCTACAACAGAAGACAGTATTATGTTGGGGAGGACCAGAGCCTTTGGAGTGCAATAAAACCAGGTTTCTATCTGCTACTGACCAGTCACAATATTTGGGGCAAAGTATTTAACCCCTTTGAAACAGAGTTTCTTATCTGTAACATATACATAAAGTACCTGTATGAATGAAATCCAAAGGTGCATATAAGCTTCATGCACTTCAGTAGACAGATCCTTCCACATGATTTCTAAACAGAAAGACACCGAGAACTAACTTTCATTTAACAATGGGAGTGAAAGTTGCTTAAAAATTCAAATTTGGGGGCGGATAGAATGGAAGAGCCAAAGGAAGGGTATGACTTCTTACAATGCAACTGCCCAGATAGAAATTGGCCTCAATATCCATGACCTTGCAGTGCCTAGCAATACCTTCGCAAGACTCTCAAAATAGAAGAAAAAGATGATGACAGCAAATTAAAAGAAAAACTAATGGAGAGAGGGAGGGGATATGATGGAGATCAGAGTTCTAAAGTGGAATGGGGGAGGGGAGGGAAATATCATGTGTTTTTTGTATGTAAGTATAGAAGTTGTCAATAAAAAAATAATTTAAAAAATTCAACTTCACTGTTTTTTGGTCTTTATTTGGCAACAACAAAGTCACGTGGCTGCTAGAGATTTTAATAATCATGTATCCAATCCATCTTGAACAAAAGGATTTGGGGCTTCAGCTCTCTGAAATACCTCATCTTAGGGCTCCATATTTACAACTTTACTGTCTCCCCCATGCACCCAGAGTTGTGAGTAAGATCGAATTTGATTCTGGAGAGAGACTTAGGCTGTGAACTTGCATCTACGGGCCAGCGACCAAGACCTGACAAGATTGTTTTTGATACTTCACAAAGGATAGAGCAATTGCTGAGTCAGGCCCCTGCAAACAAGGGCTTTATTTTGTATGTTTATCACATAGCCCCTTCCTCTCTCTTTGGAATTTGACAAGCAAATTGGCATTTGTGTTTCTGAGACTGTCATAGAATAGTGATTGTTAATTATACCCTAGATGTCCTGCCTCGTTTTGCCATGGATGTATTATGCTAAATGTGTGCAGTGAGCCAAAGATCTTAAATTTGATTTCAAGTTGCACATCTCCGCCTGCTGCCAGCCCCGCCCCGGGTCAGAGAGCTCCTAAGGGGGCTGCCGGGAGTTCTCTTGCTCCATCATTCTTGTGTCTGACTTAAACCGGAAAGTATTCAAAGGGCCCAGCAGATGTCACTATGAAGTCTTGAGTCTCTCCAGGTTGAATATTAACAAATCAAATTACGTCACCACTTCCCCAGAGAGCTGTGTCCATAAAGGGTAGTGAATGAAGACTGGCTTCAAAAACAGTAGCTTCCGTAAGAATCGACTCCTCTAATTGGTTAAAAAGAAATCTGACCTCACATCTGAACCCCAAAGCTAAGTGACATAAATGGTAAAGAGACGTCAGGGGATGACAGAAGTGAAAAAGGAAGCGGTCTCTGAAAACAGAACTGTCCGTGCCCACTACCTGCTCTCTCTGCATGGCACGTGAGGGTTGAGTCTGAGCACCATTGGTCTAGCCCAAGAGGCAATTCCTTTGCAGCTGAAGATAGCCAAGGTTTCAGGTTGGGCACAGCTTTAGACACCTTTGCCATGCTGGCCACAGGTGTCCTGATTCACATAAATGTTTTTTTGACTCATTTTTGGATTGTTTTCATTTCTTAAAAAATAGCAGAGAAAATGTGAGGAATATCCATATGTTAATGCCCTGATTTAACCACTAATGGCATTTTGCCTATGCACTGCAAGTCTTTTACCATTAATGAGATAAAAGTCTGATATATGCCATCTCAGTTCTCTCTCCAGCGATAGCCATTATTTTGAAGTTCATGTGTATCCCACCGGCATTCATTTGCCGAGACTTCCACAACAAAGTGTCGAGTGGTGGAAATGCACTGTCGCATGTTTCTGGAAGCCAAAAGTTCCAGATGATGACATCGACAAGGTCATACTCAAAGTTGCTAAGGTAGACTCCTTTCCTGGTCTCTCTCTAAGGTTTTAAAAAATGAAAACAACCTAATCTACTATGACCTTAAATTAACTAATTACACTTTCAATGACCTTATTTCCAAGTGAGGTCATATTCTGAGAAACTGGTGGTTAGACTTCCACATGTGAATCTCAAGGGGATCAACTTCAACCCAAAATACATATTTGTTAACACTTTTTATTTATTTATTTATTTTGTTTTTTTTTCAAGGTAGGGTTAATCTTGTTAATGCTTTTGTTAATGCCATGAACACTTTATAGTATTTTGTATATATTCAACTTTGATATAAATAGCATTATCATATACATGTCTTTTATGACATCCTTCTTGCCCTAATATGTTTTTAAGATATATTCATATAACAAAATTTTCCAGTTCACTTGTAATATTTCACTGCATGAATTCACTACTAGCAAACACTTGTCTATATTGACTTTTAAAATATCTACTTGGGCAAGAGATAATATCTGTGATTTTCAGTGTCCTTTATTTGTAAGAAAGGAATCCGTGGGGGCTGGGAGATGGCTCAGTGGTGAAACGTGCTTTCTTGCAAAACCTGCCAGCTGGGGTTCAATTCTCCAGTACCCAAGTAAAGCCGGACACAAAGAGGCACATGCATCTGTGATCTCAACGTGCTTATGACAATGGGAGGCAGAGCCAGGAGAAGCCAAAGCTTGAGGATAGCTACATAGCATTGGCAATGGCAAGAGACCCTGTCACAAAGAAGGTGGAACACAGATACCTCTGTGTTGCCCTCTGACCTCTGAGTGCACATCCACCCACATACATACGTACACACATACATATATATACATGTACATACACACACAAGTTTAAATAACACATAAGTGAATGAAAGAAAGATTGCTCAGTGGTGGCTGTTGAAAGGAACTTTTTAGAACTTTTAGAACTTTGGTGAAGCAGTGTGTACCGAGCAGGAGCGCTCTGCTGGTAGTTACTGTTTCTTGCATCGAAGCCCTAGCCTTCCCACGCACTTGCTCTGTAATTTTAGGCATTTCTCTGTACTCTCAGGTGGAGGACAGAGAGATTAAGTCCCTCACGTAATTGATGTTCTTTATTTCCAGCACACACTGGATCTACCTTTAAAGCAGTGTCACATGGGATCAGACAAGCCAAATAGCTGCAGAGGGACTTGGTGAGCTTTTACTATAGTCAGGTCTACTGAGCACTTCTCTTAGATACCATTCTAATATTAATCCAAATGTTAACACATTCAATTCTCAAGGCAACTCTATGGGTGAGGCAGTATCATTTTCCCATTTTACAGATGAGGTAACTGAGGCACAGTGAAACATGCATCTTTCCCAAGGTCACACAGTAAATGGTACATAGAGCCAAGAGTTAAACCTGGATAATCTATGATTTTAACCACTGTGCTTTACAGCTTTGGGCAGTAGATTGACCTAACACCAACCCATCACCTTCCACTGTAAAATCAGAGGTAATCCCAGAATTTTCTTGTTTTTATTTTTCCTTCTTCATCCTCCCAGTGGTGTCTCATGACACATTTTCTGGACTGTGATGATTCTACAAAAGCCTTGAGCCATCTCTACCTTCTAGAAAGCCCAGGTGCTTTCTTCCCAATTGGCCTGTGAAGTCATGTTACCTCTGACTTAAACTCTTCATTAAAAGTCAACAGTAAGTCTTTGCCTTTACACAGCTGCTCAACCTCTCCTCCGGGCCTCAGTTTCCCTGTCCAAAATGGAGACTATGGTTTGAAGTGTTGTACACAGCACCTGAGTCACAAATGTGAGACTAAGGCAAGCACCACCCATTGTCCAGGGACTGTGTGCAGGAAGCACTCAGGGACTAGATGCATTTAGTTCCTTTTATTGTTTATGTTACCAAATCCACACCACAAGCAGCTTAAGGGAGGAAGGGCTTATCTTTGCCCTTGACTGGAGGGTGCAGTCCATCAGCCGGGGAAGGCATCGCAGCGGCCGTAGAGACAACCAATCACATCACTTCTGTCATCCAGAAGCAGGGTCGCACCACTCAGCTGCCTTTGTCCTCTGCGAAATTTGTATTCAAGCTGGGATCTCAGCCCGTGGGATGGTGGGTCTTCCTTCCTCAGTTAACCCTCTCTAGAAAGACCCTCGCAGACACATCCAGATGTGTGTCTCCTAAGTGATTCCAAATGAAGTGGGGTTGTCAGGGACCATTAGCCATCACAGTAGGTTCGGCACGGGTCCCATGCTTTGCAGAAAATGCCACACGGAGCATCTGAACTAAGGAACAGCTGCCTCCTCTCTCCTATTCATGTTACCCTTCCTGCTGTACGTATCACAGCCTAGAGAGGATGGAAGGGACTTGTACCCTCATTTTCTCTGGGTTCTAGCTGTTAATTCTATCAAAAGTCTCATCTCATCCTATTAAACTTTCTCTTTTTTAAAAGGTCCACCATTCTGAAAGATGATTTAAAAAAAAAAATACCCTTCAAGCCATGCTCGGAGATTTCCATTCCACGTCTAACTCCATTTTCTTGCTCCTTCTCTGGTTATTAACAAAGCTTCCTTTATGGGTAACACCATCTCTCTGAATGTGTGAGTGTTATAAAAAGACATCATTACAGAGACAGCAATTATTCGGAGGTTTCATATAGCCAGGCCATGCATGACACATCTGTGAGTTCTCTGAGGACAGGATCCTCTCATAGAAGTCTTACAATGGCAGCTCACCTGGTGTCTTTTGTGTCTCGGTGTCATGAGAAGGCTGTCAGTTCCTTCAGACTTAGATCTTTCTGTCCATTTTTTTATCACAACTTACAGATTAGAAAATTAGACTGGTTTACCTACTGTTCCCAAGCTCTCTTTACCCAGAGCAGAAAGTCATTGTCATTAATAAAGAAGGGCATACTTCAATTTTGTACATTTTCTTTAGCTCTCCATTGAAATTCTTCTCCATTGACATAAAAGTGGTCCCTTCGACCTTGAACTTCTAATGCTTGCATTTGTTTACAGCCCTCCTTGACCATAGCTGGTAGCTGGAATGATTGAGATAGAAGGGTAGCGAGTGAGTGAGATAAAGGGTTGAATTTTCAGTTCTTTTCTGGATGTGTGTGGGCAGGGTACCCATGTGTCTGTGAAGGTCAGAGAAGGTCAGGGTGTCAGACTTTGCCTTCCACCTGTTTGAGACAGGGTCTCTCTTGTTATTTGCCCCTGTGGATTCTGGACTAGATGGCTGTGAGCTTTGTAATTCTCCCAATGCCACGTCCATTTACCACAGGAACATTGAGATTACAGACCCATGTGCCATTTGCAGCCAGCTTTACGTGGTTTGGGGGGATCTGAACTCTGGTCATCAGACTTGTTCAGCAAGCTCTTTGAACAACTGGGCCATCTTTCCAGCCCTTAGTTCAGTTCTCAACGCTTCATTTGGACGGGAGTGGTGAGTTGGTAGATGGGATCTGAAGGTTCTCGTACACCCAGGTCCTTTCTCCACTCTCCGCTGGCCTGCTCTCTCTTCAAGGGGATGTTTCCTGAGGATCCCTGCCCACCAGAGGCCTGGTCAGTGGAAGGCACGGGTGGAAGATCAGAAGGTTGGAAAAGAGAGTGTGGGTGCTTCTGCCCTGCTGCCTCTGCCTAACTCCCACCATCACCCCTCCACCATAATTCCAACTCTCAGTGAACTTTGGTGACACGATTATCTCCCTTTACTCTCTCTCTAAGGTTTGTAAAGGCATCCTGATTTAATGTCTAGATGGCTCAACCATCAACAGTTCCTTGAACTCTTCTACAAACATGCAAGGAGTCCCTTTCCTGACTGAGCTAACATCTGTTTCCTATCAGGACCCTCAGCAATACACATGTAGGCCTAGAACCAGTGCCACAGCATAGATTTTTGACACCTATCACTCCAAGACGGCTTCTGCATTAGTCCCCATCACTGCCGTGTCTCTGACAGACTGGCCTAGCACTGAGGCATGGGCAGAGCTTTGACCTGCCTCTCAAGAAGTCAGGGTTCAGTTCTCAGTCTGAGTCTGTGAAGTCACTTGCTTCCCCTCGTCTCAGGCCTCTCAGCTTCCCTAATGATCAAATGAAAAGTTCATTGAGCTTGGTGCTATTCAAAGGAAGGGGTTCCCCACTCTCTGTTGGGGTTCCCAAGATCCTTTTTGGAATTCAGTAAGGTCAAGGCTGTTTTCAAAATAATACCAATAACTTATTGACCTTCAGTTTTCACTTGTTGACATTTGTACTGATGGAGCAGAAGTCATGATACATAATGTACATCACCGTGTTCAACACAGCGGCCCCACTGGGACACGCAGCCATTGGCTCACATGCTTAAGAACAGCCTTAATATGGCAGGGAAAGTTGTTTATTTTCTTAAATACTGACCCCTTGGTCCAATTTTTTTTTTCATTTTTGAATTCTGGATGATAAAAAGAGAATGCCATTTCAGGCACTTCTGCTGTGTGCTGCTGACATAAAAGTGTGTCAACGTCAAGTGAAAGGCCCTTGTGAGATTGTCTGAATTGTGAACCAACTGACTTTTCCATGGTAAAGCATTTTTACCCAAAAGATTAATAGACAGGCAAACTATGGCTATGGAAACTGAGGCATTCGGCTGACTTTTTTTTTTTTCCCCACAAATGAACAAAGTAAGGCTATCTGTGCAAGGAAGATAGCAGACAGCATTTGTTGCCAGTGCTAAAATTTAAGCTTTCAAGCTTGGTGGCTTCTCAACGCTTGAAGACTTTTCTGATGAGAGCAGCCGTGATAATAGCGACAGTCAGATGACGCTATGTAGTGAAAGGTGTCCAAGTCTGAACGGCCCTCACTGAGCTCGGTGAGCCACACCAAAGGCCTTCCACCTGACCATGGAACTTTGGTCAGACCCTGGTTTGTGACTTACTTGCTGTCTGAGCTCCACTGTCTCAGCTGTAAAATTAGCTCTCTGTTTCCTCATCTGTAAAATGGGTGTAAGACCTACCTTAAAGAGCTGTCAAAGAACTAAATCAACAATATATGGTGATAAGAGTTCATGTACCTTCATGACACAGTATACAGGACACAAAGCAAATGCTTGGCCCATGGTAAATGGCAGAGAAGTGTTTTCCTACTGTCATCACCATCATCACCATTAGGATCTAGACATCATTTTTCTACGTAGACTTCAGAACAGCGGTTCTAGTTAATACTGCCGGGTGCAGATGCCGGCGCTACTTACCGGCTACGGAACCTGGGCAAGTGATTCATGCATCTGATCACATCTAGCACTGTAATTGTCTGTGGTAACTAAGAGTCATACGGTTATTGTGAGGAATGGAGCTAAAGCATGTTGGGCACTCAGCTTGAACATGACACATCAGGTTAACCCACTTGGAGTTGTCACTGGGAATTTGAGAACAGCGTCTTAAGTCTTATATAATCACATCACAGTATGATGGCATTAAAGGATCCACAGACCTATGGATTCTGTCATGCTCTCTAAGAAGATCAGTGTCTCTGGTTTGGGAGACAGAAATGCTCTCACCATGGTCAATTTCACACTACCAACAAGAGGACAATGAACACAGAGATGATGATAAATTTTCAGAACTCCCCTTGGGGAGCAAACGTGAGCCAGCTCCAGCAGAGCCTGCCTCCCACACCCTTGTGCAGAGGAATTATTCAGATTATTTAGCGTATCTCATCGTGGGATTCTATTCACTAGGAGGTGATGGTACTAGAGCAGAGCGGCCAAAGGAAGCGGAAAGGGGGTCTTGCCTACTTTTTAATTGCGGAGGGGATGGCTCTGTGGATAGAGCACTTTTCACACAAGCATTAGTGCCTGAGTTCAGATCCCCAGAATCCACATAAAGTCACACACTGTAGTGTGAATGTCTGTAATTTGAGCATACCTACCATGGGTGGGAGTCAGAGACAGAATCCTGCAGAAGCTCATGGGCAACCTAGCCCTGTGAACACAACTCTGAATAAAAAGAGACCTTGCTGTGATTCACGTATTCTCTCTAAGCACCTGACACAGGTTCACCCTTTTAGTATGTCTTTCAGGATATAGGATTTTGGGGCCTTGGAGAGGGTATGATGAAGACTAACCTCAATCTTCTCCTGTTTCTCTCTGTATCACTCCCTCTTTGTTCTCTTCTTTTTTCTCTTTCATATTACCTATATTTTTGTTCCTTCTTTACCCTTGGCACTGACCTATAACTCCCAGTACCACATGTGGCTAACATCCACAATGAGCTGTTGATCAGTAAGACCTACGAGGTTTCCCAAAAGAAGACAGGTTTTGAAGCCGGGCATGGTGGCGCACGCCTTTGATCCCAGCACTTGGGAGGCAGAGGTAGGAGGATCACCGTGAGTTCAAGGTCACCCTGAGAATACACAGTGAATTCCAGGTTAGCCTGGGCTAGAATGAGACCCTACCTTGAAAAAAAAAAAAAAAAAAAAAAAAAAGACAGGTTTCTGTCAGTGTACTTGATGACCCACCAAAGGTTATTCGTAACACCCTACTGCTGAAGACACCATATGCTACTTGGATGGAATATGGAGAGACCTGGCTAGAATCTGGAAGAGGGTCAGTCCCCAGACAGTTAGCTCATCTAGTGCCAGAAGGTGCTACATGAGTGACTAGGGAAAAACGACCAACATCTCTCTAAGCAACTCATGGTCTAAACTACTCAGCAGCAAACAACCTGACGTGATGCTCACACAAGTGCAATAGTGGCACACAGCCGTGGTGGGTTACCAACTGCTCTAGATTTGGCTAATGGATCCGCTCAGTGGAACAGAACCCATACCTGGAAACAGGAAACAAGGAAGAACCATATCCAAAAGTGAGCCCACTCTCCAATATCGAGCTCCCACCAACAGTGGTCTCTTTCAGACCGACGCATATCCTGAGGAGAGAATCAGCCCATCGCACCTCACCAGGGCTCTTGCTGAAGCCATAAAGTTATAGGGGAAATGAGAAAGAGTGCTGCTTTTCAGTGAACTGGGTACCAGCACAAGGGTGAAGGAGATAGACACAGAGAACACTCAACCCCTACCAAATCAGATATCCAGAGACACAGAGACTCACAAAACCTCGTCATTGAAATAGACCTAAAATGAACCCAACATGGCTCAGAGAAATCGCAGAAGGGGGGGGGCAGAAAGATTTTTAGAGCCATGAGTTGGGTCATTATACACAGAGTCATTGTTTCTCCCACATAACTGATGGCTACCCCCATAAGGCAAGACCCACATTCCCCATGGGGGGAGGACAGAGAGAAGGCTAATGATAGTACCATCATGGCTGTATATATACTATATACATACATAACTAAAATAAAACAAAACAAGAAGTCAGAAGCCAAGGGAAGCCATTTTAAAAAGAGAGATAGAGATGGAGAGAGACCTTGCCTCAAACAAGGTAGAAGGCGAAGATTGACACCCAAGGTTGTCCTCTGACCTCCACATATGTGCTATAGGACACATGTACCTGCACTAACATGTACACGTGTCATACACACACACCCAAAAGAAGAAAAGAAAGGAAAAGAAAAGAAAAGAAAGAAAAGGAAAGGAAAGGAAAAGAAAAGAAAAGAAAAGGAAAGGAAAGAAAAGAAAAGAAAAGAAAAGAAAAGCACTCATTGTGATTGACTAGCTCCAAACTTGGCCTATCCATGCACCTATAAAAATCAAACAACTCTGCATACTTGAAAGAGTTGAAGAGGTTTTTATGACATGAGACCTTGGGGAGCAAGAACTTAGACACAATTTTATTAGATAAAAATTCCAAGACACAATTTGCATGATTCCATTTATTAAAGAAATGCATTTCTTTCTACCGTATCTGTCAAATATGCAATCCATTTTAAAATTTTGAAAAAAAAAAAGCAAATACAACTTTAAAAAATGCTAGGCAGTTAAAAATACCCTGGTTCCAAAGTTTACAGAACATTAGTAAGACTGTCCAGTGAGAGGACAGGAAGGGTGGTGTGAAAGCACTCACCACAGCTGTAATCATCACCATTATTCACTTTAACACCTGCAACTGAAAAGCTGCAGAAAACAGAAAACAAACAAATGACAATGGCCATTTGTTATTTGATGATGTTTCTAGACTTCCCTTTTCATTTCATGTAAAAAAAAATAATAAGTTACATATAAATAAGGAGGTGAGGAGAGCTAGTGAGCACTCAGAGGGATGGAGGGAGGGGTGAAGGTCTTGCCTCTCCCACGCTCACTACACAAAACTCTCCTCCATGTTGCTACACAGCAGGAAGGAGTCCACGAGCCGAGGCTGGACCAGCTGCTGGAAGTCAGAGTCCAGCAGGCCTTCAGGACAGAAGGCAGCCAATCGACGCAGAGCAGCCTATGAGAAAGCAGAAGAGATGGCACAGGTGAGAGCGGGCTCTGCTCTGGTGTGTACCTTTCCATCCACTGCCCTGGGAGATGCATTTGAGGAAATGGTACATTAACCGGGCAATTTGATCTGAACACCATCTAGGCCCATGGTATCTCAGGGGCCATTTCCATCACCTGGTCACCACCGCGCCTTCATCACATGGTCACCTGGTTGTATTGGTGCTTAACCAATGGGGAGGTGTCCTCTGGAAGTTCTTAATGATTGCCTCGCCTTCTTGTTTTGCTTTTTTGTAATTATTCTGTGAAACTCATTTCCTTTTTACTTTTAGTAATGGTGTCATATGTGTGGTATGTCCACATGTGTGCATGTGTGGTGGCATGTATATGTGGGTGTGCCCACATGAACAGAAGCCAAAGGAGGATGTCAACATTCCTCTTCTATCTGGCTTGCGTCTTATCCCCTTGAGACAGGGTCTGTCACTGAACTGAAGTTCAGCTTTCTAGTTGGACTGGTGGCCAGTGAGGCCCAACAGTCTTCCTCTCTCCAACCCCCATCACACTGGGATTAAACACATGCAGAGCCATGTCCAGGCTTCTATCATACATGCTAGAGATTGGACTCTGGACTTTAAACTTGTACAGCAAGTGCTTTGACCTGCTGAACCATCTCCTTGGCCCTTAATCATTTTAAAGTTCTGCCATCTTGCTGGGCACGATGGCACACACCTTTAATCCCAGCACTTGGGAGGCAGAAGTAGGAGGACTGCCATGAGTTCAAGGCCAGCCTGAGACTACATAGTGATTCCAGATCAGCCTGGGCCAGAGAAAGACCCTACCTCAAAAACCAAACCTACAAACAAACAAACAAAATAAGATCTGCCATCTTCTGTGTGGTAGTCTGAATGTATGTCCCCCATTGACCTAGGTGTTAAAATTAGACGTGTAACATGGATCTACAGCCACCTGGCTGGGGGAGGTGTGACTGGCGGCAGATCCTGGAGTCTAGCCCTAAGGTGTCATGGGCAATTCCAGCCCAGAGGTGTAAGAGAGAAGTTTGAGCTTTGGGGGAGGCAGGAATCCCGCCTGCTGTCAGTTCATGATTGCTGCTTTGTGGTGGTTGCTGGCTGCTGGTGGTTTCTCCCTATGCCTGGATTTATGAATGGGAGCCAGCTTCTTCAGCCATTGATGGAACTTCCTCTGGACCAGTAAGTTTGAAATAAATCCCTTCCTCCCATAAAACTATGTTGGGGGGCAGAGAGATGGCTTAGCAGTTTAGGCGCCTTCCTGCGAAGCCTAAGAACTCTGGTTCCAATCTCCAGGTCCCATGTTTAGCCAGATGCAAAGTGATGCAAGGGTGCAATGCTGCACTTGCCCACAAGGGGGCGCATGCATCTTCGTTCGTTCACAGTGGCTGAGAGGCTGCTGGCACGCCCATTCTCTGTCTCCCTCTCCCCCACCATTCTGTCTCTCTCTCTCAAAAAAAAAAAAAAAAAAAAAAACTATGTTTGGTTGGATGTTTGTCCCAGAAACATGGAACTTGTGTACAATATTATCGACCTAGTCATCTTAAACATATGTCAGTTCAAAATGTGTTCTTCCTGCTAGAAGACTGGATGGAATGACATTATCATGTTCAGGCGCCTTCCATAAGGTCTTACAGATGAATATCCGTACGTACAGCAAGGTTCCTTCAGCACACTGACATGGGAAGAAAAGAGAAAAGAGAAGGAAAACATAGAGTTAGGGTAAGTCGGGGTTCTGATGCTGAGAAACTCAAGTCAGGCAAAGGGACTAAGCCGAAAAGAGAGGTCCAGACAGAGTGAAACAGCACCCCTTCTAGCCCACCGAGACCTGCGGACACTATGCCTGCTTGGCATCCGTGCTCCTTGCTCATGTACTTTCCCACTGGGCTTCCGTAGCCAACAGAAGCATTCCCTCATTGCCACCTCAGCAGCACAGCCATCCTGGGTTAGCCTTCTCTCTCTCTGCCATACACCCAGAGTCCCTGGGCAGACCTCAACCTCTCACATGTGACTGTCACATTTGTTACTGTCATGGTTGTTAGATATTTCTCTCCACCCTGGACCGTAAGCCCCTTGAAGGTAAGATTCCTGTTTTCTATTTCTCTGTATCAGGCAGCATACAGGTTTACACCTGTCGGCTGAAAAGAAATGATCTAATGACAGTCTTTAAATTTGATATCTCTTGACAGGATCATGAAACTGTAAATATGGGCTGTACACCTACCCGGGCCCAGTCACCAGTGAACTGAGGTACCCTTGAGCATTAAGGCACAGCAGGGGACAAGGCACCCCACCCACCTACCCAAGGAACAGACAGAGTGGAGGGGATCTAGAATGGCAGAAAAACAAAGAAGAGGTGGTGCCACCCCTTGCTGAACACCTGCTCCAAGCCTTGTGTGGCGCTGCAAGGAAACCACCATGATCCCCGTGGAGGAGGAAAGGAAACCAAGGCTCGGATGGAGACAGTGCGCCTTGAGACCACTCAGGCAGGAAGCTGCAACCCCAGGAAAGGCTACGTATTGAGCCACAGTGAGAGTAGAGTTCAGCTCATGGCTGAGACAGGGCAGGTCACCTGCTTCTGAGAAGTCAGCACAGGACAGGAACAGAGGAACGAGTGACATGAATAGGGAGTGAATGCTGTGAAAGGTGAAAGGCTTAAGCTGGGTTTGGGAATCACAGGAGGCTAAGCCCAGATAGATCAAGAAGGAGTTTCTCTGTCCATCTGAGAAGGGCTGAGACACTAGTGGCAGGAAGTAGACCCTCCCCTCCCTAGTCCCCAAGACTAGCCTGACTTCCTCCAAGAGTTAAAGGAGCTGAAATCCATAGAGGTAGACTCTTCCACCCCACCCCCACCCCAAGTCTAGCCTGACTTCCACTGTGGTAGTTTGATTCAGGTGTCCCCCATAAACTTAGGTGTTCTGAATGCCAGATCCTCAGCTGAGGGCAATTTGGGAATTGAATCTTCCTGGAGGTGGTGTATTGTTGGGGGCAGGCTTATGGGGGTTATAGCCAGTGTCCCCTTTCCAGTGTTTGGCACACTCTCCTGTAGCTGTTGTCCACCTGATGTTGGCCAGAGGGTGATGTCCATTTTCCCCCTGCCATCATGGAGCTTCCCTTGAGTTTGTAAGCAAAAACAAACCCTTTTCCCCACAATCTGCTCTTGGTCGGGTGTTTTCTGTCAGCAATGCTAAGCTGACTGCAACATCTACCTGGAGCCAAGGAGCTGAAAACCATAGTAGACCCTCCCCACCCCCACCCTCACCCTCACCCCCATCCCCCCAAGAGTAGCCTGACTTTCTCCAGGTGCCCAGGAGCTGAAATCCAGACAACTTCCTTGGGAGAAATAATCCCATTGTCCCTGAGATGCCACAGCAAAAATGCAAACAGAGCATCCTGCAGATAAGAATATGAGGTTGTCCATGCATCTTACACCATGGTGGGTCAAAAAAAAATACAGTGGGACAGGGAAAGCAAAGGAAGATAAAGACATAGAGGAAAAAAATGGGCCCATCAAATTAGAGGGAAGAAAGCGGTGGGTGGAGTGGGAGAACAAAAACAGAGAAAGAGAACAAAGAGATATTTAACTGGAAACAGATGGATTTGGTGAAAGAAGGGAGACTCGAACAAGGAAGGGAAATGGAAACAGAAAGAGGAACAGTGACAAGCAAAAGAGGGTCCAAAGAGGAGGAGAGTTAATAGTAGTGAGATAGGAGGTGGAGAGGCAGACGAAAAGAAAGTCCTGGGAGAGAGCTGAGGGGGATTTTTTTAAAAAGGTAAAAGGGGGAAAGATGAACAGACTGTTAAGAGAAAAGATAACTTAAGAAAGAGAGAAAAACAATAACAAAAAAAATAAAATACAACCAAGGCATATACCTAAAATGCAGACACCTACATCCTTCCAGTATCCCCAAAACATCTATGGATTGTGAACCCCCTATCAACTCAGCATCCAGCACTCTTTAGAAAACCCTGCACCCCTCCCAAGTCTTACTCTCAACATCTGCCTTCCTGGGAGGGTTAACAGACAGACATACCCAGACAGCGCGCAACACCACGTATTAGACGAACCCAGCAGCCTGCTGACAGCTGCTTCATTAAGGAAAAAAATCAATTCTGTTTGCGAGGGGCGATGTGCGCGGCCACTTTCCCATACCCAGGAGACGATAATTGAATCGTTCTCCCTCCACCTGAAGCGATCCTTTGAATCTGAAGAGGAGGCCTGCGGAAGAGCAGGAAAGGGAGCTCCCGACTCGACTCCTCTATCCCCCAGGCCAGGCTCCAAGTGGCACCCATCTCTCCAACCAGGGGGTCCACACCCGTGTTGGAGCTCTTATGGACTATGCCAGGGACCCCCACCAATGTTGACAGTGGATGAGGGAGGAGCTGGGAGATGAGCCTGCTAGTTCCAAAATAATACCAAAAAAAAAAAATAGTCAACCAAACTCAAAGTCGTGTGCAAATACACAGAACTAGGCAAAAGCCCTGGCCCTTAGAACATTCTAGACAGGGAGGAGAGGGAATAGAAGTGCAATCACAGGAAGAAAGCCAGCACCATGAATGAAGGGGGAAAAAAAGGGCATGGCTACCAGCAAGATCTTCTGGTCAAAAGACCAGGCCTTCCACGTCAGACAGGTCTGAGTTTGGATTCCAAGTTCATCGAACACGGACGACACAAGGTGCCTCAGACAGGTGGGAAAACAATTCCAGCAGGGAAGTCAGTTCACGGGCTGTGCCCTCTGACTCTGCACCATGGATCCAGAGGGACTACATGGAGGACAGGGACATAGATCTGAGCCTCCAGAGACGAACAACAGCGTTGTAACAGAACAGCGTTTCCGTGGTGTACGATGCAAGACCACACTGCTTAGTGGGGTTGGTCAGGCTCTGCAAACAGCGGGAGGTCTTCAAGTCCCAGGGCAGGGGAGATGCTGTGTCGGAGGTTGAACAGTAGGTGAGGTAAACAACGGGGAGCCAGGAAATGTTGCATGTAAGCTTTATGGAAGATTCATGATCTTTCAAGATCCCTGTCTTTATGAGCACTGAGTCGGGTCACAAGAGGACGAATGAGTGAAGACAGGGCTGTTTAGGGTGACTAAAGTTGGGAGCCTGAACCTTCTGTATGCTGTCTGTCACACTAACAAGTGACAATACCTAGTAATCAGCCCAGTGAAAGGAACTTGTGGTTTCCCCGAGTCCTCCACGTCCCTAACTTTTCACTGGAGCTTGCTGGGTCAGGCAGTTGCTACTGCCAGAGAGGCAAGGATAATAGTTGAGGCCAACCACCTAGGTGTTTGTCAGCTACTGATTTTCTCCCCCACTTACCTAAGAGGATCTTTGAACATGGTGAGAAAAGTTATATCTTTATTTTCACTAACTTATTGAAACTCGGCATTTCACTGAATTGCAAGTGTTTTGACAAATCAGGCCTTGATCAACATAAGTCACATTTCCATTTCCCTTAAAGTTGCTTAAGATATCTTCAATTGTCACATCCTTATAAGGCACCTAGTTTAATATGTCCTCTGTCTAAATATCTAGTAATGATTGTTTTTCTTCCTTTAGATTTTTCAAAGTAGGGTCTCACTCTATCCCAGGCTGACCTGGAATTCATTCTGTATTCTCAGGGTGGCCTCAAACTCATGGCGATCCTCCTACCTCTGCCTCCCGAGTGCTGGGATTTAACGTGTGCAGGGATTTAACGTGTACATTGCCACACCTGGCTCCAATAATGATTTTATATAATTGGTTCATTTTTAAAATCATACTACATATTTTATTTTGTGTATTTAAAACATGACTCATGGGCTGGAGAGATGGCTTAGGGGTTAAGGCGCCTGCCTCCTAAGCCTAAGAACACTGGTTCCAATCTCCAGCGGTTCCAATCTCCAGGTCCTACGTTTAGCCAGATACAAAGTGACGCAAGGGCGCAATGCCGCACTTGACCACAAGGGGGCGCACACATCTAGATTTCGTTCGCAGCAGCTGAGACACTGCTGGCACACCCATCTGTCTTCCTTTCTCTCTCTCTCTCTCTCTCTCTCTCTCTCTCTCTCTGTGTCTCTCCAAAAAAAAAAAAATGACTCATAGAAGGGATCCAAACCTTCATTAGACTGTCAAAGGAACAGAATTAGGACTGTCCCTTATGTCCAAGAATCAAAGCCACAGGAGAGTCAAGCTCAGCTGTCTTTTTCTCACAGCTGTATCCCTGTAACTTAGAAGAGCAAATGACACATAAAATCATTCTGTAAACATTTACAGAATAAGATTCAGACCTTTGACATACTCAATGTCACACGCTCATGAAGGGGACACCAGGACGGGTCTGCTGACCACAATGCCCTGCCGCTTCCACACATGCATAGTGCCGCCAAAATTGAGATGCGCCCATTGAGAAACTGAGGTGAGAATGGGACTTCTTGATGGATCCCCATGTTCATTTCTTCTCCCAAGTGCTGTTTGAAGACTAAAGAACCAGCATTATTCTCGTGAACCTAAATTCCCCAGTTTATCCAATGGCTTTTCCACTAGCCCACACTTCCACCTGGAAGCTGCCTAGCTGCTCTGCTCTGGGATTCATTGCAGCCAACCAGGTAGATAAATATCAACAAAACATCGTGCTCCACGTGCTATCGATTACTTTATGGTGGATCCCTAGCCCCAGTCAGTGGAGTGGGAATATCCCAGAATGTGCTCCATTAAGTTGCAGGAGGAGATACTAGCAGCTTATTGGGTCACTCTCCCTGTCTTGTCCTGTCCCCTCCTGTCCTATATAAAGAGGGTAGAGACACAGGGCTAAAAGGGCCCATCACGGAGTTTTATTCTAGGGGGAAAAGGGGGTATTCCCACAATGTCCACTTTGGCTCCTGTATTCCACAAGCTCTGTGTCACCCATACTGCCTCCTAGCCACCCTCTATCTTCCCTGTCTGGTTTTAATCTGCTGTAAAGATTCCCCAGAACCTAAAAGGTTACGAAGATGATGGTGGAGGGACAGGGATCAAGTTCTCATCTTCATCTTTCACATACATCACTACATATGACTTCAGTCACATTTTTTTCAAAAACAGAAATAAGTATCAATTATTACCTTGTTAAGACAGAATCTAGGGCTGGAGAGATGGCTTAGCTGTTAAGGCACTTGTCTGTGAAGCTTAAGGACCCAGGTTTGACTCCCTAGAACCCACGTAAGCCAGATGCACAAAGTGAGGCATGCACACAAAGTCACACATGTGCATAAGGGTCACACATGTGTACAAGGTGGCGTACACATCTGGAGTTCAGTTGCAGTGGCTAGAGGCCCTACCATGCCAATTCGATCACTCTCTCTCTCTCTCTCTCTCTCTCATAAAAAATAAAATAAAGATAGAATGCTGGAGAGATTGCTTAGTGGTTAAGGTGCTTGCTTGCAAAGCCAAAGGACCTAGGTTTGATTCCCTAGCACCCACATAAGCCAGATGCACAAGGTGGCACATGTGTCTGGAGTACATTTGCGGTGGCTAAAAGCCCTGGTGTGCCCATTCTCTCTATATATCTGCCCCCTCTCTCTCAAATAAAAATAAATAAATAAAAGTCAGAATCTAAGCCCAGAGAGATGGTACAACTTACCCAAGCAGGCCACTGTTAAAACCAGTTCTCAAGGCCAAGGGGGACACTGGGGACAGGCTGAGCACTCACCAGGCAGGCCACAAGCACAGCGTCACTGCTGTTCCTTTCTGACGGAGATCTGCAGAGTTCAATGAGACGGGACATGCCTGCATGGGACAAAGGAGAACCTCACACTCAGGTTGGGGAACCCTGGCCAGGCAGATGCAGAAGAACTGGCCCTGTCTCACCCTCAGGGCCATCAGCTTCCAGTCTGCTGAGGAGAGGGCCAACTCCCCCCACCCCAGGAGTGTGTGCTGGTCACCTCTTCTGTGAACAGACGGAACAGGCAAAGCCAGAGTGTCAGAGCCAAGCCACATGTGCCAGGTCACTCACTGGCCTGGACTGAGCTCTGGAGAAGTGCAACAGCAACAGACCTGTGTCCACTTTTCTCCTAGAACTTCCGGTTCCACTACGTCCTGCCTGACTACAACTGGGTTTAAAGTTCTTGTCTGTGCCACAGAAACTCAGCTGTTTTCCCCTCCGAATCATCCATTTTGGTCACAAAGTATATTTAAAATTCCAGAAACCTAGATGCTATTGATGTCTCTCCTGAGTAAAGTTACCATAAACCACGGGGGAAACGCACATCCCGTTTGGAACATTCCTTGACCCACCCAGATCAGTGTGGTCGAGGTCTTTGAGCATTGCTCCAATGCTAATCCCACGAGAATGTTTTTTGCTTCGTATCTGTCACCAGAATTAGACGGCACTCAGCCTCAAAATAGAGGTTAGTTAGCAGTGAGTGCCCCAAACCTTTATTTTATATCTGTGAGATAAATAAGTAGTTCACAATGAATGAATCGATGAAGAAGTTGACAATAAGTAGTGAACAGATTAATCACTATTCATAACTGAACCAATGAATTAGTAAGTGAACAAATGAGCAGCTAAGTCAGTGAATGAGTCAACGACTAAATAAAGGACGAAATGTGTACATGAGTGAAGGATGGAAGGAAGGAAAGAAGGAAAGAAGAGGGCTCAGAGAAACAGGAAGTGTGTAAGCAACACTGCACTCCTACACATTCTTCACTCATGCTTTAATCCCAGGTTACAAACTAGTCCAAGGGCTGCAGCCTGGGCCTCTATCTTAGCAGTTCCCAGCACCCAAAGAGTGGGGTTCACCCCAGCTAGCCCTTACCCTCTGCTACTGACACCAACACACAAATCAGAGGGACTTCCATCAGCTCAACCAACCACAGCCAACACCACTTACAGTTGAGCCTCACAGCTTCTCTGGCGACATCTGGATCTCGGCTGAGGCGGGCCAGGGTCACTGCAGCTTTCTGCTGGACTCTCTCACAGGCGGCCACTTCAGCAGGGGTGCCAGATCTTGGCTTCTCAGACAGCATGCCCATGATGAGCTGGACTCCTAGGCAGGAAGCAATGGATAGCTGGTGCCCAGCCTCAGTGTGGAGTTTTCTCCCTGGGGCTAGCTAGACAGATGGCAACAGGCCTTAAGCAAAAACTTGAAGCGCCTCAAACAGAGAGTGGAGGCTAGAGAAGGAATTCTTTTCTTTTAGTTGACACGGATGTGTCTGATTTCCTGTGCCAAGTCACTATACTTAGAAGGGACACGTGAAGGTCATGCTTACTATTTTAAATGCTATTACTGATTTTATGACATGCCTGGCTGGCACTGTGTTAAACTCTCGGTAAATGCATGATTTCCCGAAACCACTCAGCAGCCTCCTCAGCTAAGCACAACAGTTTTACTTCTACTATGAGGCCCAGAGAGGGGGAAAGCTCTTGCCCAAGGCCACACAGTAGGTTCATAGGAGAGCTGGAACTGCAACCTGGGTCTCTGGTTACTGCCATCACCTCTGACGGGAGTTGCATGTGAAGCAGGTCCAGAGAGGATGAGTGCCCTCGTGAAAGGTTGAGTGACATGAGATCAAATATCTTTAAGTGACGCGGGCATCAAAAGTGGCAGAAGAGTGGCAGGGCAAGGTTTAGCTCGGATTTAGTCCTGAGCTGTCTCCCACTACCCTGTTCCATCAGCTCTGTCTTCTGATTGTTCTCCACACCCACCCTCCCTTTCCCTCTTATTCTCAAAACAGCTTCCATCCTGCGGGTTTGCAGCACAAGGCAGCTTCTACGTGAGCTGCCCCAAACCAGCCAGCTTGAAACTGAACTGGACACGATCTTTTTCACTTTGTTTGTTTTGTTGCTATATGTAGCTTCTAAAACTTTTTACATGCCTGCTGTTTGCAAATTGAGGGATTTCCATAAACATCCAGATTTCTTATTTCTAAATGAATTCCTTCTAAATTGCTAATAGAAGTCCACATGTATTTATATGTGACAAGAAGTGATTATTTTATATGTTGCTCTTTTTTAAAATATTTTTTATTTTTTTAAATTTATTTGAGAGATGGAAAGAGGCAGAGTGAGAGAGAGAGAAAGAGAGAATGGGCACGCCAGGGCTTCCAAGCCACTGCAAACAAACTCCAGATGCATGCACCACCTTGTGCATCTGGCCTATGTGGGTACTGGGGAATCGAACTGAGGTGCTTCGGCTTTGCAGGCAAGTGCCTTAACTGCTAAGCCATCTCTCCAGCCCCCATGTTGCTCTTTTTTTTTAAGAGATCTTTTCCACACAATTTTATTTAGTGATACTGATTTCTCCTCTGCCTCTTTTTTGTTGTTGTTTGTTTGTGTGTTTTTTGAGCCAGGTACTCACTTTGTAGCCCCAACTGGTCTGAACTCCCTATGTAGACCAGGCTGGTGTAGAATTTTGTGGCAAGCCTCCTCCATGCCTAGCCCTCACAAGCTTCCTCCCTCTCTCTTCTCCCTCTCTCTCTCTCTCTCTCTTTCTCTCCCCAAGACTGGGTCTTACTACGTAACCCACGTTCACCTGGAATTCATGTTACAATCGTCCTTTAGAACTGGAGGCCTATCAACATAGTTCAGAGAAGAAGGGACAGAGGAGGGTCCAGCACTGAAACATCTCTATCACACCCTCCAAGGCTCAGGGTCCATGGCAGAAGAGGAGACAGAAAGAATGTAAGAGCCAAAGGAAGGGTACCTCTCCTTACAATGCAACAGTCCAGACAGAAATTGGCCTCAATATCCATGACCTCGCAGTGCCTAGCAATACCATCACAAGACCCTCATAACAGGAGAAAAAGATGATGACATCAAATTAAAAGAGAGACTAATGGAGAGAGGGAGGGGATATGATGGAGAGCGGAGTTGTGAAGGGGGATGGAGGGGAGAGAAATATCATGGTTTATTGTCTGTAAGTATAGAAGTTGTCAATAAAAATAAATAAATAAAAATAATAATAATAAAAGAGTTGGAGGTCTATGTCACCACAGTTGCCTTAAACTTCCTAACCCTAATGAGATTGGTTCAGTCCCTGGTGAGCCTACCTTGGGCATTTTACTACCCGTATGGACCTGCAGGTACCGAAGTTTTCAACCTGTGACTTAGACCGTGGGCTGCCTGTTCTCCTACTCACAACAGGACTTTCTCAGACCTACGAGTCTGCCTGGCTTCCAGTGGCCTCTGGCTATGGGACAACACTGGCTGATCCCTGGGATCCTGTCCCACTCTTGAAATCATTCCTGCCCCGGTCTCTTCAGTTAACCCCCGGGAGTGCTACTGTTTCCAGAAAGAGCAGTGAGGGTTCGCTGGGCTCATCCTGTGCTCAGACCTCTCCTAGCACGCTTCGTGGTTACCCCACATGCTCCCTGGAGCAGGAATTGCTGCTTTTCCCAGTTTACAGATGGAAAAACAGGCTATTCTGTTAGATGCAAGCCCCGATGACACGGCTCCACTTTTTCCCTCCCATCCTGCCTCTGTGGCAGTCGTGTACTTCAGACGGTGCATTTTTACATGTCAACACTTTGGGAAAGTGAGGCCCTTGTTCTGGCGGGGGACAGCCTCTGAGATAAAGGCAGGGCTTATTTAACTATGACCTCATTGTCCAGCCCAGCACCGGACACAGAGGAGGTTTCAGTCACCGAGGACTGAGCAAGTCAGTCAACAGCACACTTTGTACACCCTAACTCCCTCTCCAGATGCCAGACACTCCAGCCTCAAAGGTGCTGGCGAGCGGCAGTCCGCTCCCATCAGCCGGGCCACTTGAGCGCAGATTCCGAGTGCTGAAGGAGCGCGCACAAGTGACACGGCGCAGCCTCTCGGCTTGGCCTCAGCTGGCTCAGTACAGCTCCTCATTATTAGCTCAATCATAAGAAATTAACAGAAAATGATGTCTTTCAATTAGTGCTAGAGTAGCGGGGGGTGGGGAAGTGCATGTTTGTTAAGACTGCAGGGCAGCCTGGGGGAAGGGGGTTTCAGAGGAGCAGAGGCAGTGGTCCAGGCTCCCAGCTCACTCTGCCTCATTAGTGTCTCTGGTCTCCAACCGGTTGCTAATTGCTCCCTTATTTCCCAGTCACAGGAAGCCCTCACCAGCCCAGCTCCGCTCCCAGCTGCACGTACTGTGACAGATTGCGTAGATCAAGCTCCAGGCCAACAAGCCTGGCACTGCCTCCTCTGGAGCTTAGGGATATCCTCAGCACAGGGCAGGACAGAAGGGTCAAATGAGAGGGCAGAGGCTGTCGGGGCATCGGGAATTCAGGCCAGCCTGTCCTGCCCCTCACCCTTTCCTACATACTAGCTGTCTGTCAAAGTCAAATCCAAAGATGGGAATGATTTAAGGTTGGTAGGAATAGGTTTTTACTTTTTGGATCATACTGAACTACCTGCCTTCTCCTACCACCCCAGTTAAAATAGCAGTAATTGCTTCATTTTCCTCTTGCCACTGTTACCACCGGGTATTCTCTGATCTTCATTGTGTGTCTCCCATTAAAACTTAAGCCCATGAAGGCAGATGAATATTTCACTCTTGGTCCAGTTGTACACAGAATGTGTGTGTGTGTGCGTGTGTGCGTGTGCACTCATACGCACACTCATAGAGACATGGGAACACAATATCTGTTTGCACATGATATTAGTCAACTTCTCATTGCTGGGACAAAAGACCTCCCTTTAAGGCAGGCAGGGTTATTCTGGGTTATAGTTCTAGGTTATAGTGTATCGTGGCGGGGAGGACATGGTGGCAGGAGCTTAAGGCAGTGGGTCACATGCAGTGGTGAGGAAGCAGAGAGCGATGAAAGCTGCTGCTCAGCCAGTACTCTCCTTTATATATTGTCTGGGACCCCAGGCCATGGCATGGTGCTACCCACAGTTAAATTGGCTCTTCCCACCTTAATTAACCTAGTCTAGATCATCCCTCACATGCAATTCTAGGTCTTGTCAAGTTGAAAATCAATATAAAACTAGCACACCTACCTACACACAGACATTCACATAAGCACACGAAAGCACAAGGTCCCATGTACCCAGCTACTGTGCACGGCGGGTACACTGCTCTCCAGACATACCATTCTCCTGAATGATGTCAGAAGCACACTGCTCCAGCACAGACATATTGGCCAAGATGGTCACAATCTAGAAGAGAGAATGGAGAATTGAGGAAGTGGACACGTGTGACCCGGTGATGCTCTCTACACACAGGTGAGCTGGGGATGGCAAGCCCATGACTCCTTATTGACTGCCTGCCCATCCCCCATGGTGCCTTCTCCTAGCCTCACAGGCTCGTGCCATCCGGATGGAGTTCCCAGCGACTTCATCAGCGTATGACTCCAGAGCCCCAGGAACCCACTGGCGAAAAGTCATCACCCTGAGTGAAATTAGGGCCCACCTAAGTGAAGGGCCGTTCTTTTCTTAAGTCAATACAGACTGAACTGGAAGGTTCCTACCTACCACCACCCCTGCTCAGTGCTGGCTTGACCTTCTGGAAGGTTGACTCAACACTTGGACTGAGTTCCTCCATGTTGATTTCCTTCCATGATGATGACCTCCAACCTCAGCTCCAAACCTAAGCTGAATGAAGTCTTTGGTCAAGGTACAGAGCATGCGTGAGAGACAGCTTTACACTGCCCTGCCTCAGATACTACATGGACTCTAATGAGAAAGCTCCCACGCAGTTGTACTATCCAAGGCTCCAGTCCATGAGGCTCATACATGGATCATCATTAAAGGACTGTGTCCTTAGTGATGGGGTGCTGACATCAGGGGTCAGCCAGCCTTGGTTACTGCTTCATTGGTTTTAATCAACCCCAGCCTCCTGGCATGATCAGAGGAGTTCAATGAATTCACAACACAAACACGGACTAGGAATATTCCAACAAGAAACCCAAGCTATTAAAAAAAAAGGCCAAAGTTACGGGCTGGAGAGATCGCTTAGTGGTTAAGGCATTTGCCTGAAAAGACAAAGGACCCCAGTTTGACTCTCCAGGACCCACATAAGCCAGATGCACAAAGGGGTGCATGCATCTGGAGTTTGTTTGCAGTGGCTAGAGGCCCTAGCATGCCTATTCTCTCTCTCTTTCTCTCTCTCTCTCAAATCAATAAATAAATAAAATATTTTTTTAATGCCAAAGCCACTGAGATATATGATTGTGGTATCTACTAACTACTCCTGAAAGAAGCCACCAAATTAAAGTTCACTCACCTTCATGGGAGCAGACACCTTGTGCAAATGGCACTTGCAATGTTTAGTAAAACAAATGTTGTTTTTCCTGGTATTGGATTTATGTCCTGAAAGCTTCCTTCTAAGTTAGTGGGTGGTGTAAGTGGCAAGCGATGCCTCTGCCTCTGAGACTGCATGGGACAGTCTCCAAAGGACAATTATGGCAGCTTCCACGTCAACACTGGACAGTAATGCAATATTTACCAAGAGCAAGTATTATCCACCTTTTAAAAATTGGTTTTATATTAGCATATCACTCTGGATAATAAAGCATCTAATAATCTCTTCTTTTAAACAGATAAATTATATTAGTAAACTATCTTCTCCTTCCAGATACATGTTGACAATGAGGCACTGTGTCTATGAATCAGTCCCTTCCTGCTCAGATCTGGCCCAGGGGTTCAGAGGGGAAGCATGAGTAAAGTGGGCTTTCAGAGAAAACAGCTCAACACCTTGATCCTGAAATCAGCTCTGCAACACCTACTGTTGCAGGCTGGTGGTGACAAGCTTGTGTTTTCATTTGGGAGGGTGGTTCTTCAAAGTTCTTTTTTTCCCATTTTAGGAAATGGTGGGTGTATAAGGGTAGGTTAGAAGGAGTTATAGAGAAAAAACTGAGTTAAAGATATAGCCCCCAAGTGGAAGGTTCCCACCAAGATGCGCAAAGTCTTATCTGGGAGAGATACAAGAGCACGTCAGAGTGCAGTTCATTTGGCTTTCTCTGGCTGCTAATAGTGACAGAAGCTGAGCTTCTATTCCCACTACAACAGAGGCTACCACACCCCAACATCACCAGCTGGGTCTCCCTTAGTAAAATCATTTGGTTGGCATGCAGGTTGATGAAGGAAGGAAAGAAGGGGGAGAGGAATGGAGAGAGGAAGAGAAGCAGGAAGGAAAGGAGGAAGGAAGAAAAAAACCTTTGTCTGCAGCAGGGAGTTCATTACCTGGCAATCATTAGCTGGGTCACAGGCACCAGGCAGGTCTTTGTGTCGGACTAATTTAGATCCTGTTAATGAAAATTACTTCCTCTTTACAGAGCCTGTACCCCATGTGGCTTTCTGAGGTGCAGATGAAGTAGTCAATTAAGTACAATTTGAATAAATGCCAATTATACCCTGCTTTGAGTCTCCCTTTTGAAACATACTTGCATGCACTAGGATGTAGTGGGGAGAAAGGTCAGTGTTGTCTTCTAGCAGTTAGCCCCTTGACTGGGATGTTGTGGACAACTGGTATACCTGGCTAGATAACAGCTAACAACGCTGCCAGGAGACAGGAGTGCAGAAGCCAGACCGACAGTTTCCCCTGGCCCAGGAAAAGTGGGTCCTATCTGGTGATGTTCAATTAAGTCCTATTTATCCATATTCCTCTGTAGTTAGTGTGTGAACACAGAAGACAATGGCCTCAAGAGAGGCAGTGCATGAATCCACAGTGGTACAATTCCTGCCTCTTCCTTTTTTCCCCCGTATGACCTTAGCCATGGTACCTAACCTTCTGTGCCTTGGTTAATGGAGAGGTCTGCATTTCCTGTTGCTGTCATAACAAATTACTGTAACTTGGGTGGCTTAAAGCAACATTATTTTGTAATCTTGCAATGCTGGAAGTCAGAAGTCCGAAATGGGTCATTAGGCGTTACCATCAAGGCATTGCCACATGTGTGCCCCCCCCCCTGCAGGCTTGAGAGGAGAACTTAATGAACTGTCATCTCACACGGACTTGTCCCCGTATCTCTCCCTCCTGAGCTGCCCACATCATGCATCTTGGAAACCTTTCATTTTGGGGAGGGGGCTGCATCTTTAACTCATCCTTCCCCTCTAGCCCTTCCATTCAGCCCACAAACATTCACTGTTCTAAAATGGCAGAAAAAAGAATTTTTAAGAACTAAATCCTAGACTATTTGGTACTCTGACCACCTTTCCAACGCCCCCCCACCCAACACACATCCTATATAAGAACCTTACATTAGGCCAGCCTTCTGAATAACATTCCTATTGTCACGAACCCTAAGCTCTTTACACAAAATCCTTTTTGTTATGTAAGTTAACTTATTCGTCAGTTTGGGGGACCAAGACACAGGCATCTTTGGAGGGGCATTGTTCGGCATACCACAGGAGACAAGAATGAACAAGAAGACTACTGTGAGTGTTCCATGGATCAACATCTCATCAAGCATCCATAATACTTAGGAAAAAGACAAAACCAATTTACCTCCAGGAAGCAGAGCCTGAAAGGACACAGACCTTTGATGATTGGGTCAAGGAGCACGAACCAATGTGATGGGCACACATATGGGGCTGCACACTAGGGTTGCCAAGAGCTGCTGGGGATGGGAGCTCCCCAGCCTCCGGACAAAGGGAATAAAGCCCCCAAGGCAGGAGGAGACCTTCCAAATTGGGAAACAACTAACATTGTTCTCACAACAATCTGTAACATTCTTAAATAATCTTTCATCTGACACACCAGAGACTTTAAGAAACTGAGATGCACTTCTGGTTAGAGAAGCTTCTCTTTTCAGATGGCAATGACCACTGGGAAGACCCAAAAGGCAACATAGTGCTGAGCAGAAGGGATGGAGGAGTGTCCAGCACTGAGACATCTCTGATCACACCCTCCAATCAGGGTCCAATCTCGGAAGTCACTGGCGAAAGTTCAAAGAATAATTTTTAAAAATACAGAAAGTAGCAATACCTTCACAAGCCAGGTGACATCAAAATGGTGATGCATGGAATGGGGAGGAGGGAAATATCATGATTTATTTTTTAATTCCAGCACTTGGGATGGTAGAGGAATAGATAATAGGAGGATCCCATGTCACTAGTTCAGGAATAATTTTTAAAAATATAGTTTGAAGCCAGCCTGAGAGTACAGAATGAATTCCTGGTCAGTGTGGGCTAGAATGAGACCCTACCTCAAAACAACAACAACAAAGAATAAATGTTCCTGTTTGATATGAAGGAAGTTAGGCGAGCTTTTGATAGCAGTACACACACACACACACACACACACACACAGAGGCTGACCCCGGGCTGGTCCAGAAACACTGTCCATAGACCTGAAGGTATGACCCAGGCCACCTCATAGCCCTAGTGTCATAGCAGTCACTCTGATCACCCTTGACTCTACCCACATGCCCCCTCATCTGCTATGTTGTAAGCTAATCCTGAAGACCAAAGTGATGAAATCTTCCTGACAGGTACCCAGAAGGTGCTCTGATCTAACAGACCTTATGACAGAAAACCTGGCATATAGCTAATCAAAAATTATGATTACTTGTATGCTATACAGGGATGAGAATGACTGATTCACAGGTCTGTGATTACAATTCCTCTTCAATTACCAGGTAGAATATTTAGAAGGCCATACCACCATATTAACTCGCTACAAACTTTGCAACCATGTCTAGTGCAGCCCTGAAGCCAGCAAACCAAGTCCTTCTCAGTGCTTCTGTCTGGGCTGCTCTTCCCCCACCACACATACATACACATACACACACATATGTATATACACACATACATACATATCTACATACACACACACATACACACATATATACACACACAAAGACACACAAACATACACATACACACATACACATACATGTAAACACATACATACATACATACACATACATGTAAACACACACATACATACATGTAAACACATACATGCATGCATACATGCATACATGCACACACACACATGCATGTACACACATGCATATACCTGCACACATATATACATGCATGCACACATACATATGCATATGTACACACACACACACACATAGATACACACACACAAACATACACATACATATGTACACACACACACACACACCCTTCCCCTCCACCACAGAGCGGAAAGAATCGAGGCAGGGCAAGGGTCTTGGCCTGCTAATGACAGGCTCAAAGAGAGGAAGGGCGTTAGCTTTTGGAATATACTTTCCCCCCTAATGGCAGAGAGGCTTGGGGCCAGAAAAGGTGGAGCCCTGGCCTCTTAGTCTCCTTCCTGTGAGCTCCTCCCTCCTCTGGCAGGCGTGGTGAGGGGTCAAGGCCTAAAGAGAGTTCCCGCCTTGGCCCAGGACAAGCACACCCCTCCCTTTCTCTGAGCTTGCGTCTATTTCCAACAGTCCTGGATCCCCTTCCACGATGAACAGGCATGACTGCAGGGTTGAAGTTGAGCTTGAGAGAGAGGAGAGAGAGAGAGAGAGAGAGAGAGAACCGGAAAGGCCATAAAACTGCTTTAGATGCAGGCCCCAAGCTCTGAGTCAATGAGACAAAGGGCTCTTTCTCTCTGAGAGGCCCAGTTCCAGAAGAGGCCCAGACTGGGTTTTTGGCCCGGTTCCTTCCAACCAATTCAGAAAGGTTCATATGCAACCTATGCCTCCATGTCCACCCTCTTAAGTGTCTTACAGTTTTTATCACCCCAGTACACACACACACTACACACACACACACACACTACACACACTACACACTCCTACACACACCCTCCATTAAGTAGCAGCAAACAACATTCTCCATTGCATTGACAACATTCTCTGGCCGACGTTGCTGCCCCAAAGCTGACTTTCCCGCCTCATCCTAGCGTGTTCTATGACAGACCCTGTCCCATGCTTTACTGAGGATCCGCTTTGGCTCTAAATGCTTCATTGGTATCATCATCTCATGTAATAGTCACGACCTATGGGCTCAGGAAATATTCTCCATTTCCCCATTCTACAGAATTCTACAGACGAGCAAACTGCAGCTCAGAGATCTTGAAAGACTGGCCCAAAGTCACCTACTTGGGAAATGGCAGAGCCATGATTTAGACTCAGATCTACCTAAACTCAAGATTCGTGTTGATTCTATTCTTATAAACATACATGACAAACTACAAAGGGCTTTTGAAATGCAAGTCAAAATTACAACTCTCAACAAGTGGCATTTCTGATAAATGGTTTCCTGAGAAGTGAAGTGGTATTGACAGTTGAGGTCTGAGAAGTGCCACACAACTGAATCATTCTAAAACGTCAGACTAGGAATCTCCATGGGAATGGTATAGCACCCTTGACTTCTGAGAGAGCAATTCAGAGCTAGGCATGCTCAGTAATCCTCTGTCATGGGTCCCCCTGCCCATCACAGTGGCTGCACCTGGAGCCAGTTCCTTTCCTGCCCTGTCAAGTCTGTGGCTGGATCCCCGGGAGCATACCAGCTCCTGCGGAACACTTGCCCAGCATGAAAACAGGACCGTACAGATTGCTTGTTGGGCACAGCATGCTTGATACCTGGCCAGATCCAGCTGCAGCCCATTCTGTGCCCCTCCAGATAAGCAGAAGGGGATGGAAGAGCCCAGACCCCAGGCAATGTTCTCAGCTGCTCCAAGTGTGGGCACCAGATAGACGTGGCCAGTGAAACTTCTGGGCAGTTTAAGTGGACATGGCCAGTCTGGGTGATGGAGGAGTTCTCACTGTCCAAACAGAGGTGCACTCAGTACGGACCCAAGGCCAGGAGGCTGTGCGCAGCACTGGCGTCACTGCCATGTTTATTACCGGAAACCTCACGGGGCATTTAATCTCGTAAGTATTTCAGGGGGTGGTGAGCACTTCAGAGCCTAATTTATCTTCTCTGTCTTCATTACACAGAGCCCTCTGATCACCTTAGTCCTCCCTCTGCCGTAGCAAAAAGCCATTTGTTTCTTTAATGGGTACACTCTCTCTAGCTAAGTGGCTGCTCAGAGCCAGGGCAGAAGGTGAAGCCATCGTGAGGACCCTGGGCAACGTGCCTGGCTCAGACGTGGGGAGAGATGAAGCTCCGGATTCCAGTTGCAGAGAGAAATGCGATAGGCCTCCCGTGTGGCTGCAGGCTCTCTCTCCATAGAGTGCCATCTTTCTTGGGAACCAGTGCAACTTCTGGAGGAGGCCCACCCCTTCTTGTGGTCAGAAGAGGAGGGTCTTCACTGAGTTCTGGGCCATCCAAGCAGGAAGTAGGAGCTCCTCTACACAAGGCCACAGTGGCTTCCTTTCTCTCTATAGCACTTATGTGTCATTTATCTGATTCCTACTTCAACTTTGGAAAGTATGACTTCTTCCTACTTCAAAAATGACGAATGAATTAACCAAAGTGACATGATCGTTAACTGCAGGGAATCTGCAAACCTTGTTCTGATTATGTCATCTTTGGATTTTGTATGAAATGACCAGAGTCAGCCCCAGGAAGGTGAAGAAGATACTTGAAATTGTATGAGGGAGACACAGTGACTGAAGATACAGAGCTGAAGAAGGAAAGAACATAAGGAAGGTTCCACGAGGTGGACCCTCAAGCTCTGTCCCCATGACGACCAGCTGTGACTACACAGATGTTGGGAAACCCCCTCAGGGCTCAAGGAGTCGGGCAAGCAGGCAAACCCAATGTGAGCAGGCTCTGAGAGATAAACTGTGCGAGAAAGGAAGGCTGGGAGCACATCATTTGTGACCTGGAAGGCCACGTTGAGGATTTTGGGTAACTCACTGTTCTATTGTCACTCTTTGGAATTTGAGGTGTGAAGAAATTCGATTCACCATTTATTAAGAACTTATTAGAACTCAACATTGTATGAGGTCCTCTCATGCACGACTTCACTCCCCTTCACAAAAAAACCTCCCTGTAAGACAGACATTAATGTTCCAATTAATAGCTGAAAAAATATACACCCGAAAGAATGGGATTTGCCCAGAGTTTCTCAGTTCATAAATGGCCCGGACAGGAACACCAAACACCTAATCTCTCATCTCACAGCTGCATGCCTCTTGAACTTCACTTTCAAAGATGGCAGCAGGCTAGCATCCAAGCCCAGGGTCTAAATGAAGAGGACTTAAACGCTGGTTGCCTATTTGACAAGTATATGATTTGGGGCGCCTCCTCCAAGGCATTGTGGGAGCACAACTCCAGGCACTCTAGGGCTGGACTCATCCATAAGCACTTGATTACTAAATGTTCTCTCCTTCCACAGATGGTCCTCTGATTCATAAACAGCTGACAGAGTGAATCCTGCTTCTGCCCATTCGTGCCCCAAAGAAGTATTCGGGCACTTCAACAAGGATGTCAACTCTGGGCTGGAGGGCTAAGAAATCCTGGAGAGAAGTTACAGAACATGATAGTCTCTGCCCTCAAAAGAAACTTCACAGGAAATGAATGAGGAGCAAATATCAGCAGATAAATCAGGCCTGCGTGGGTAGGTGTGGTCTCTAAGAGAACAAGGTGACTCCAGCATGCTGACACCACCAGGTGCTGAGCTGCTGGGATCTGGGATTGGGGACCGACACATACCCAAGATGTCAACTGAGAAATATCAAACAGATGGGGAATGAAATCCTCACGGGGAAAGAGCTGAGTTGGAGGCAGAGAGATCATCTGAGCACGGAGGCGCTTAGCATAATTCACAGAGACCTAAAATCCAGTGGTACTCAACAGCCCCACACTTTAATAGGGAAGAGGAGGCCCAGTGTGCTTAGAGATGGGATGGTATAAAATCCCAGAACATCACACTCAAAGAGCCTTTAAAACTTGTTTATTTCTCATTGTATTGGGCGTATAGCTCAGTGGTAAAGTATGTACAATGCCCCGATTCCCAACATTGAAAATAAACACACAACTAAAAAGCCAACTTCCTCATTCAAAATCTTAAGTAGTCAACTTTTTTCTCCGAATGAAACATTCCATGAAATTCGTTTATACAAAAATATTGTGTGTAATACAGGGTGTGTGGCCCAGAATCAGAGCATACTTCAAGCCCCTGGTTGGTCAGTTTGTTTGTTTATTTCATTCATTTGTTGAAACATAAAATCATTCACTACAGGGCCCAGTGTCAGAAAGTACCAAAATGACTGGGACATAGACACTGCCGGGGACTTCAGGGGCCTGCCCATGGGTCTTTCTGCCCATGGGTCTTTCTGCCCATGGTGTAGACAGTGCGAATGGAGACAGAGGAGCCTGTGGTGACTGGGAAGGGCAAAGGAGAAGTGAGAGGTTAAAGAGCCCTCAAGGCCAAAGAGAGGCGTTGACATCATCATTTCCCTTCCTGCAAAGTTCGAAGTGTCAGAAAAGATGCGAATGGGATGGACCCTGCTGCCTGGCCATGCTAGGTTGCCAAGCCCCAGATACATTATTCAGCTTCTTCCCTCTGTCTCATGATTACAGGCCCAGGACTTGGGCCCAAGCCCCTCGGGGGTTCTCACCTGGTCCCTGGTGTAAGGTGTGTCCACTCTCTGCTTGTCACCGCAGGCTTCCAGGAGGACACGGATGGCATTCAGCTGCAGAAGCATCTCACAGGCCACTGTGTCAAAGAAGGTGATGTTGGCAAGGGCCGCAGAGGCCAGCAGGAAGACTTCCCCGGATGAGGCCTCTTGGCACAGTTCTGCATGGCAACGAGGAAGAGAACAGTTTGAAGGCCAGGTGCTTCCACACTAGTGATATCATTTGGTTTCCACAATAATAGCTCTGGGAGATGATTTGGGTCAATGTCATAATTTCCTTTTTAGAGCTGAGCAAAGTAATCACTGGAGAGGGAAGTGATTATGTCTCCATAGGAGGCAGAGCTGGGATTGGAAAGCCAGAGTGTGACCCCTGTTCACTCCTCCACCCACAGGAACTCATGAGAGAACAGTGGGTTCCTGGTGTCTCTGGGTGGCCCAGTGAACAAAACAGCAATCTTGCCTTATGTTGTACTAGGAATCAAGAGAAAATGAACTTTCAAAACCCAATATCAACAACGGCAGGTTCTGATAAATATGAAGGAGAAAACAGACAAGTGCTAAGACAGAATAAGCAGGGACTCACTGGAGCCAACGAGGAAGGTGTCCCTAATCATGTGACCTTATAGCTGAGCCCCTAAGGGGAAAGTCATGGAGTGTTCGAAAAGAAAAGGCCATGCTAGACCAAAGGGACAGTATGAGCAAAGGTCTTGTGGCGGGAAAGAGCGCCCAGTCTGGTTTTCTCTCCAATCATGGGTATTACACCATCAAATTTTCCTTGTGGAAGAAGCTTTAGTGAAGCAGACCCTCCCAACTGCCATCAGCAGAGTTTCCACGCCTCCTTTTGGTCTTGGGATGACAAATGTCACTGTGGAGAGTCCTACACTGCCAGAATGCCAGTATCTCCTAGTGGGCACCACTCATTCCTAACCAAATACCCTCACTTGACATCTGTCATTGTACTAAGAACTGCTGGGACAGTGCCTCTTCCCCATCACCTGACCTAGGCTCCCTTAGCCTGAGAGAACCTGCAGTGGACGCCCATCCGAGGCGCTAGAGCTCTGTCCATGGTGCTGCCCCATCCCGGTGGACCTGGCTTGCTTCTGGCTTGATCCAATTCAGTCTCCAGTCAATATGCTTGAGCGAGTGCGTGCTCTGTCCCACTGATAAAGGAACCCACAGAGCCAGAGGGAGGAAGGCAGTGTTTCATAAAACAGAACAAGCAGAGAAAGTTCAAAATTGATCTGTGTCTCATCCTGGTCCCTAGTTCTTGCCTCCAGACTGCTTCTTGATGGGTACTGACATCACAACTGGCCCCTCTTGGTACCTTGCAGTGATTGGAGTTAGGGGTCCCCAACTAAGCTGTATGGGCAGAAAGACCAGTCACACACCTACCTGTAGCATGCCTTGTTCTGTGCCATTATGCCCTGAGCAAGCTTGGAGGTAGGAAAGGAATAGCCCTAGTCCAGATATTGTAAATCATTTTCCTCTGATTTGAAACGGTCCCTCCTGAAGGGAGGAGGGGAGATCATAAAATTCAGGAAGCGAAGAACTCAGAAGCCCCAGAAAGCTCGTGACAGTTACAAGATCCACAAGCCTCCTCCTCAAGGTTATATACCTGCTGGAGAGGAGACTCGCCCACCAGGGGAGGTGCTGCAAGTCATGCTGGGAGCTCCCAGCATGCAGATTTGATTAGTTGTCTCCCAGGCTGGGGTGGACTTCCTGGTGTTGTGGCTTCCTTTGAGCCATCCATAATCTTGTGAGTAACCCCTCACCTGTGCTCTAAAAGTAACCCCAATAAACTCATTGCTCACCAGGTTTGGCCGTACTGTAATCATGCTTTGGTGTCTGCACCTTATTTAGGGTGAAAAGATGAAAGATGTCTGTTCCTGTCTCCCTAGGAAAAGTTTTCACACAGCAACAGATGATAGAAGCTGAGTTTCAGGGAAGAAGCAGCAGGCACCATTTGGCCTGGTGTTTACCCTTTACCAGGCATTGCTCTACATTTTTTTTTACATTAAGTCATTTGAATTTCATAGTAACTCAATTTTATTATAACCTTAATAAAATAGACAAAATCAACGTTAGCTGATTTACTATTGCTACGGTCATTGGGTACGATAATTGACATTTTAAGAGGCTAATTTATTAGAGTCTCTCTGGCCAAGGGTCTGAGCCCAAACCCAGTCTGCCCGACTCCAGCATCACATTCTGTCTCTGGTCTTACCCCTTAACCATTATAGTGACACTCCCATAGACCCAGACCTCAGTCCCACCAGGGGGCTAACGCCTGCCGCTGAGAGCCTCTGCCCCCACAGTTCACATCCCGAATCTGGATCTAACCACCCAGGCTGTGACAGCATGTTGGCAAAGGCATTTAAAACTTGGCGACCCCATGTTCAGTGCTCAGCCATCCTCTCATTTGTGAGGAGCCACCAGGGTCCTCCCACCTCTCCCCACTAGCTTCTCTCTGCCCAGGCTTTGGCGTGAGACGGGTCCACTCTGTTACCAGGTCTTTTCGAGGTCCAAAGATCCCCCTCGTTCTCATTAACATGACCCCCTAAGTGCCTTTTCATTTTGCTGCACACTTATTTGAATGTCAGTGTGAGTCACCTGGGATGTGTTAGGAAGATTAAATTGAGGATTCCAGTGAGTCATTTGTGAATGTTTCCAGGGAATGGCAAGAAATTGGAGGGTTATTTCCCACCAAAGAACAGAGCTCTGGCTTCCTGCCCAAAATATATATCCCATCTGCTGTCTCCAGAGTGGACACCACAATGCGTCTTTATCAGGGTGGAGTTATAAGCAGGCTCTCTGTCTCCAGGGATAAGCCCAGCCTGGGCAAAGAAGCATGAGGTGGTATGACGATAGTTAAGGGTTGTTTAGACCATACATGTTTTGGCTTGTTATTTGGTAATATTTATAAACCGCGAATTGTCCACAGAATTCGGAATTTGCTTCTTATTTTAAAATATATAGGTAATTCCGACAAGGCAATCGTCAATTGGGGTTTCCCAGTTATGGTTCATCTTTAGTCAGTGTCTTTTTCTTCCTTCCATCTCTCTTCAAATCCTTTGTTTCCTGCTGGGCTCTCGGGTAGGTGTCTGAGTTTGAGACCCCTGGTGTGGTGATTCCTAACACTGCTGTGGAACCCTGGGAAAGGACCTGCTCTCTCTTTAGGCCTAGACTTCTCATTCAGACCAAGCCCTGGACTCTGTGGTCTCCTGAGCTCCCTCCAGCCAGGGTTCTCCGCAACCTCCATGATTTCTTGCTTTGAATGTAAATATTGGCCAATCAGTTTCTGCTGTCCTGGTCTGCGTTTGCTACCATCTCTGTGACCTGAACAAGCCATGCAGCCAACGTCACTGACATCTACCAGAAGAAAATGGCACGAGATGGTGCAATCCTAAATTAGAAGACCCCCTTCAGAGAAATGGATCACAAATCCTCGTTGACTGTAGCAGAAAAAACTGTCAAGTGAGGCTTTCTATTTGTCATGGTAACCAAGTGGCGGAAGCCCCACTCAGTGCCCACACAGGGTTACTGACCAATCGCTCCGTGTTGAATGAAGGGGGAGACTGACCCAGCTGTTCTGACTCATAGCCCAGTGTTCTTTTACAATGCCCCTAAGCACAGGCCATTGTGCATGATCTCAGCCCTGGGGTAGTAACTCCAAGAGCTAAGCCAAAATTTCCTGATAAAATTAACTTTTTCATTCAGAAAAAGGCATGGTGGGCAGCAGAGGGGGCTGTGTGTAAGCACAGAATCTCTGCAGCACCTCTGAAGGCAGGAGGCGCTTTGAAAGGATTGTGTTCCAAATGAAGCCTTCTAACTTCTGTTCTGCAGTTTAGCAAATGGCAGCGAGAGAAGCAGCATATTCGAGAGCAGACAATTCTCCAGCCTCCAGAAATATTCATATATATATATATATATATAGATAGATAGAGAGAGAGAGAGAGAGAGAGAGCGCTAAGAAAAGTCATTGTGTTCATGACTCCACGGCATGAGACCCATGGCAGGACTTCCTGCAGCAGGTTGTGTTGAGTGAATTCTCCCTGTGAAGTCATTTGCTTCAACCCCATTGCTACAGTCACTGGGTACAATGATTGACATTTTAGGAAAAAAACCTATTAAAGCCCCTCTGGCCAAGGGTCTGAACCTCAGCATTTGAGGTTACATCATCCCTGATCCCTTTGTCCTGGACTCCTTCCAAAAGTCCATCTGATCCCTGACCACAAACACATGGAGAGCTGCATGCATGTTAACAAAATGTCTTGAATAGAGCGAATGAAAGCCTGGCTCTGATCCATTCACAGGGACTTTAGCAGTGGGACCATCTGGGAGGGCTGTGGGGTTCGGTAAGAAGCTGTCCTGGCCCTTCCTGAAGACAGCTGCATGAGGACCTTTCACCCAGAGGTGCCACCCACCCAGGGAGACTCACTGAGAAGGGCGCTCACGATCTCCTCCATGCTTTCCAGAAAGCTGCTGAGATGCTGGGTGAAGGAAAGGTGTGGCGAGGTGACCTGGGCCACTACAGCCGCGGCCTCTGCCCGAGTGGCCTCCGAGTGGCTATCATCAGTTAAGATGTCGGCCAAGCACAGAACGCCGTCCACCTGCAGAGGGAGAGAGAGAGAGTTTCCCTGGGTGTCATTCAAATCATTTGTTCCCTGCTGGGCTCTGGTTGGTGTCTGAGTATAAAACCCCTGATGATTCATAATGCTATTGTGGAGCACAGACCACACCACTGCTGTGGCGGCAATGCGACCAACCCCAAACTCCCTCCTTCTACAAGGCCAGACCTGGCTTGTGAGGACAGTCCAGGAGTCAGGCGTGACCTGGTGATGAGGATCCTCAAAGGACCCAAATTTGGGTGTTGGGGGGAGCTCTGCTTTGAGCCCAGAAAAGATGAATGACCTTTCACCAGTTTTCGAATAGCAGACAGCAATCCAAGTGTCCAGGGGATGACGTGGGCCACGCACCACACAGCCTGCACAAGGACAATCACTTAGCAATCTCATAGTCTCAAGCTCCAAGCCTGGACTTGCCGTTCATCACGTAGCCACCCTGAGACTACTCCGTCCTTCAGCAGGACATCCTCCAAAGAAAAGGGGCTGAGTTTGAGGAAGTCTTGTTCTCTCTGCCCAACCAGAGAGGTACCGGCCTGGTGGGACACACGTGACAGATAAAGACATATGTCCCAGCTCTGCCCCAGCCATATCTACTCTTGGACTTAGAAATAGCTTCTGCTCATAAAGAGTTTACAAAGTGCCAACTTCCATACTAAGTAGAGTGCATGTGCCGTTATGCCACTCATTGATTCCCTGAACCAACCCGCCCCATTGCAGAGACAGGAAAACCAAGACAGAAAGCTTTGCTGGCTTCCCCCAGATCATTAACTTTAAAAGCTCTGGTTGGGGTTTGAGCCACGTGGTCTGGTTTTAAGACCAAGGTTGTGAAAAGGACATTAGCCTTCCTCCCAAAAAGTGGTGCCTGAGCTCAAATCCAGCCTCACTCAAGGGCCACTAGATGGAATCTGGAAGGGAAAGTGTGGGGGTTTGATTCAAGTGTCCCCAACAAACTTAGGTGTTCTGAATGCTAGATTCCCAGCTGATAGAGATTTGGTCTTCTAGCGGCAGTGTATTGTTGGGGGCGGGCTTATGGGTGTTATAGCCAGCTTCCCCTTGCCAGTGTTTGGCACATTCTCCTGCTCCTGTTGTCCACCTGATGTTGCCCAGGAGGCGATGCCCACCCTCTGTTCATGCCATCGTTTTCCTCTGCCATCATGGAGCTTCCCCTTGAGCCTGTAAGCCAAAATAAATCTCTTTTCCCACAAGCTGCTCTTGGTTGGATAATTTCTACCAGAAATGCAAACTGACTACAACAGAAAGGAACGTTGACTTGTCACAGCTAGCTCATCAATGCCCCTGCAGCCCCTCCAGTGCCCCAGCATGCCAGTTATGTCTGAGGACACCAGCCAGCAAGTACCAAAGATCCCTGCCCCAGGCAGGAGTGGGAAGTGTGGATGTGGCAGAGGAAGAACGGGGAGGTGGCTGCTTTTGCTGATGTCCCTCATACCCGCCACAAGCCCGAGCATCCCGTCCCTGTGATTTTACTTCTTGTCACTGAGCCCCAGTGGACCTTGGAGGTTTGCCTTTCCTTTGACTAATTACCACTGCTGAGTTCCGTGCCTCCCTTAAATGGCTCTTGGGAGCTCTAAGGTCCATTAGCTGTGAAAGCCGTTGGCAATCTCAGACCCAAAGGAGACAAATGTGGAAGTAAGAGCCCAGGGATTGGAACGTAATAAAACTTACCTGGACGTGCTTAATAAACGAGAACCAGCGGCAGCAGCCAGCCTGCCCTGGCAGGACTGAATCTGTGCCAGGTGTTTAACTAACAGGCCCTTGGAGAGGGGCCTCATCGGAGCTCAGGGACAGAAAGCAGGCCTGCTAAGGGCCTAGAAACAGGAAACAGCCCTATTGTCAACATGAGAGACCTCTTAATCACTGGCCCCTACACTCCTTCCTCTTTCCAGCAGGAACTGAGCGTTGCTAAGAAGCTGCAAGGTGTCTAATTGGAAGAGTTCAATCGATGCCGTCTCTGTGATCTTGTCTTGACTACAGATGAGAGTGCTGCCGTGGCTCGTGCCTCCGTAACACCAGTCACACCCAGACCTCTATCCTGCCCTATCTTCAGCACAATGTGAGCTCCTCAAAGAGACCAAGGGGTTGATTGTCTCAGGGCCCAGGAAAAGCCACAGCCTGGCTACAAAGCATGCTCCCCACCCAAGTTCTGCGCCCCCTACCGGCAAGGAAGGTGACTCACATCCATCCATAGGGAGCTAACCACCACGTGGAATGATTTCAGGCAAGGAATCTATGGAGAGGCCTCCTGGATGCAACTCTTTTTCTTTTTTTTAATTTTTCATATATTTATTTGTGTGTGTGTGAGAGAGAGAGAGAGAAAGAGAGAGAGATTGGGTGCGTCACCTCCAGTCACAGCAAACGAATGCCAGATGCATCCTGTGCATCTGGCTTACGTGGGTCCTGGGGAATTGAACCAAGATCCTTTGGCTTTGCAGGCAAATGCGTTAACCACTAAGCCATCTCTCTAGCCCTGGAAGCAACTCTTTTGTTTTAATTTTTCATCTATTTATTTGAGAGAGAGAGAGAGAGAATGGGCGCACCAGGGCCTCCAGCCACTGCAAATGAACTCCAGACGCATGTACCACCTTGTGCATCTGTCTTATGTGGGTCCTGGGGAATCAAACCAAGATTCTTTGGCTTTGCAGGCAAACGCCTTAACCACTAAGCCATCTCTCCAGCCCTGGAAGCAACTCTTAACATGGCCCACACTTCAACTGGGGTGATGGTTTACTTGCGGCCCACAGGTTCAAGTCTTCATCACGTTCAAAATTCTAAAGAATCTGATTCTCCAAGTGGTGTCCTTGGCCCAAGCTGATTCAGTCACTTAGCAATTCCTGGGCCCCTCCCAAGGGCTGCTCTACCAGATTCCCTGGAGGCCTCGGGATCTTCTCACGAATGGGCCCAGAGCTAACTTTTGTGCTGCACCAGCAGTGGGGAGAAGCACTGCGTTGTGGTTCCCGACTCCTTTGTCTGCCTGGTCCCTCTCTTCTCCCGCCATCCCTGCAGGCCTGGAGCCCACAGTTGCTTGGCTCTACGCTGCTCCACGCTGCTCCACGCCTGGAATGTGTTGAGCTTTCAGGAGATGGAAACATGCAAGAAAGTGAAAGTGGAACAACTTGAGCCAGGGCTTGACAACTGTGAGTAGTGAAAGTAGAGGAATGTCACCAAACATGGCAGGATGGCCAAGGCTCAGAAAGGACAGCATACTCCACATACATCTTACAAAATCATGACCCCTGGAAAGTGACCCAGCCCCAAGCAGACCCAACTCCTCTGCTACTCTTTGGGTTCACAGAAGATCTGTGGATCTTGGTATGTAAATTGCCAGTTCGCACTGTTTTGCTTTCCTTCTAATTTGTTAACGGTGCTTCATGTAGTCTCTGTTAATAGTACTTATTAAACATAGCATCTCCTTTAAAAATATATAATGTACATATGTATGCATGCTTATGTAAACATACATTATATATATATATATATATATATATATATATATATATATATATATATATATGTGTGTGTGTGGAATATGTGTGTGTGTGTGTGTGTGTGTGTGTGTGTAATAACAAAATTTGTAAGGAACACCAATAATTAAATGTATATAAGTGTATATTTTGAATATCTAAAATTTGTTAATCTTAGGAATAAAATTAAGCCAAGATATTTTTCTATATACTTTTGTAAATCTCCTATCTCTGATTCCTCCCTGTTGGATAAACCATTACCCTGAGTTTTGTACTTATCACTCCCTTGTTTTTATTAGAGTTATCACATGTGTAAACTGCTTAGTTTTACAAGGTTTTATAATTGACAGGAGGGCATCATATTCTATACAGCAACCTCTTTTCCTTATGGGAAGCAGCATTTATGAAATGCCTTCCTGTTGTCACATGTAACTCTGGGGCCTTGATGTTCCCTGCTGTGTGACATGTCACCATGTAGATCTATTGCAACTCACGTGTACAGTCTCCTGTCCCCTGGGTTTTGGGGTGGTTTCTCAGTTTTGCTTTACTGGTCCGGATTGTTTTAAATATTCTAAGTATCTTTTGGGTGAGTATATGCTGTTGGCCCTGGGGTTCTTAATATAGGAGTGAAACCCCTATGGCACAGGATTTGTGCACCTTTAACTTTACTGATAGTGTTAAATTGCTTTGTAACATGATATTATCAATTTGTACTCACACTAGCTATATATATATATCCATATCATTACCATATATGTAAATGGTAGCAATTTGATGGGCATAGATTTTCTATTTTAACTTGTATATATCTACGTACCATTTTGCTTTGCTTTGTTGGGACTTTTGTGTTTTGCAAGTTTGATGTCCTCTGATGGCCTGTTCATGTGATTAGCTTATTTCTCTATTGGTTGTACTTCATAGAGGCCTGGGTCCCAGGGCCTCTGATTCTGACTCCACGGATTACCCTGCAACCTGCTGCCAGCAAGCTGCCACCCATGTGGATCCCAGTACCTTTCAGGGTTTACCTTCAAGGGCCATGGTAGGGAGTCTCAGAAGCTCCAACACAGCCCAGCTCACCACTGAGGAAGGCCACCAGAGGCTCCACACCGCTGGGTTGAGGGCAATTTCCTTACTTGATTTGAGTCTTTATCTTAAAAATTGGGTTAACAATATGCATATCATATGGATTTTATCTTTTCCTCATAAAACAAGTATAAAGATACCAGCTTCAGAGGACTCAGAATTAGCCAAGGAGCGACTGCACGTTCAGCTCTCTGACACATGGTGGCGCCATCATTCCACCCATCACCTCACGTGGCTTCATCTCCCAGTGGCCTGCGGCCCGGCCCTGAGCTCTGTTCTAGCTTTCCTCCGTTCTCTGTGTCCTGGCCTCCTGACCAGGCTTCTTCTCTGGGGTCCCTTTCTGAAGAGACCCCTCTAGGACTGAAAGGCTCATCTCTTTGGGTGATATGTAGTCAGGATTCCTTCCTCTGCTATGAGAAAATACCCAAAAAAGTCAATTCATTAGAAGAAAGGTCTATTTTGGCTCAGGGCTTCAGCGGTTTCATGGCCAAGGCTGCCTGGCCCTGTTGCTTCAGAGTATATGATGACAATGACGAGAGCACACGGCAGAGGAGGCCGTTCTCTTCAGAACAGCCATCAGGCAGAGAGAGGAGAGGCCAGAGGCCCAGTATCCCCTTTAAAGGCATTACTCCCACTACACCCCATCCCTGAGCGGTTCCCTTACCTCACCACAAATAGGCAGCAAAGCTCTTAGTATATGGGACTTTGGGGGAAAGAATCAGGGTCCTAACTGTACTTGAGGTGCAGTGACCCACTTGGACCTCTGACCAGGCAACCCAGACCGGGCGCTTTCTCAAGTGGATGTTTCCTGAGTGGGACTTCTAAAAGTGAGAGTTCCCTGACTGGCTGGGAAAATAAAGTGCACAATTACAACCCCTCAGCAAGGAAAAAAAAAAAAAACCTACGGCACTTCCCCTGCATTTCTATCATTCATTGGATATTGACTGAGCATCTGCAGTGTGACAGCAGTTGAACTCTGAGCACAGACGCAAAAATGAAGCACAAAGCATCTGGGCAATGTAACCTCAACCCCAGCCTCTCAGTCCCAGCGGACTTGTCTCTCTGCAGCTCTCATTGATAGCTCTTTCCATCACTCTCTCTCTCTCTCTCTCTCCCTCACGCGGGACTTCAGGACACCCTGTGTCGCAGCTTGTCTCCTCTCTATCTCCCCTCTTAGCCCCTCCTCCTTGGCTTCCATTGATCAGGATTGCTGCCTTGTTGAACCATACTGGAAAATGGACCCTCATCCAGAGGGCCTTAATCACTCGTGAGTCTTGGAGTAAGCCCTGACCTTCTTTCCCAAGATCCACAGGTACATTTCCAAACTGCTATGGGTTTGTTTTCTTTCAGGCCTGGGTATTCTATGGGCACTTTGAACTCAGCTCACTTAAAACTGAAGTGATAAGGCTGGAGAGATGGCTTAGAAGTTAAGGCACTTCCTGCAAAGCTTAAGGATTCATGTTCGACTCTCCAGGTCCCACATAAGCCAGACACACATGGTGATGCAAGATAGTAAGGTTGCACATGCACGCAAGGGGGTCACACATCTGGAGTTCAATTGCAGTGACTGGAAGCCCTGTTCATGCAAATTCTCTCTCTCTTCTCTCTCTCTCTCTCACACACACACACTAAAAAAAAAAAGGCCAGGGCTGGAGAGATGGCTTAGTGGTTAAGGCTCCTGCCTCCTAAGCCTAAGAACGCCGGTTGCAATCTCCAGGTCCCACGTTTAGCCACATGCAAAGTGACACAAGGGCGCAATGCCACACTTGACCACAAGGGGGCGCACACATCTGGATTTCGTTCACAGCAGCTGAGAGACTGCTGGCGCGCCCATCTCTATCTGTCTCCCTCTCTCTCTCTCTTTCTCTCTCTCTCTCTGTGTCTCTCTCCAAAAAAATAATTTAAAAAAATTTTTTTAAGGCCAGTCTGTTGGGATTACCTCAAAAAGAAAAAAATAAGAGAGACTGAGGTGATCATTGTCCCTGTGTCATCCCTTCCTCCCATCTCAGACCCAGGTCAGAGGTCACTTGCCTCCTCTGACAGAGGTGTCTGGGCCCTCCCAGCTGCCACACCACTCTGGACTGACCTCAAGGATGCCACCTGGAATGACCAGATCAGGTTATATGCCCATCCTCTGACTACATCTGCGTCTCTCAGGGAACTCGTACACTGAGTCCCGGCTTGAGCACCCAGCGCTCAACGTGAGAAGTGTGGGAAGGATAGTGAGGAAACTGCCCAGAGAGGCGAGGAGATGGCCCAAGCCACACAGCAGGTAAGGTGTGGTGGTTACCTTCTCTTGTTGCTGGGACAAAACACTGACCAGAAGTGATTGACGGAAGGAACGGGTCTATTTCTGGCTCTCTGTATCAAGGGGGATCTTTTCTTCACGGCAGGAGAAGGAAGCCAACTCCCATCGTCACATACCAGCAGGGAGGAAGCAGCAAGAACTCCCAGTGGGGGGCTGGAGAGGTGGTTTAGTGGTTAAGTGCTTGCCTGTGAAGCCTAAGGACCCCGGTTCGAGGCTTGATTTCCCACATAAGCCAGATGCACAAAGTGGCACATGTATCTGGAGTTTGTTTGCAGTGGCTGGAGGCCCTGGCGTGCCCATCTCTCTCTCCCTCTCTCTCTCTCTGCCTCTTTCTCTCTCTGTCTGTTGCTCTCAAATAAATAAATAAAATTAAACAAAAAGTTTTAAAAAAGAGCTCCCAGTGGAACTAGAGTAATAAGCGTCAAGGTCGACCCCAGTGACACACCTCCTCCAGCAAGGCTCCACCAACGGGGGACCTACAATGGGGCTTGAGCTCACGCACATGAGGCTATGGGGGACATTTCACATTCTAACCACCACACAAGGGCTGTGACTCCAATCCTGGTTTCTGGGCTCCTTGTCCTCTGCCTTCTTCAGTGGGGTCTCTGGCGAAGAAAGAGAGGAGAGCTGGCAAAAAGGCCAAGTCAGGGGAAGCTGTTCAGCTCAGCTCCTGTGGCAGCCAAGGAGTCGCCCAGCCTGAGGACAGCTCCCTGAAACACTAGTCCCATTTCAGGACCGTGTCCAAGCCCAAATCACCCATTTCCCATCTTAGCCATAAGCCCTATGCCAAGAGAGCCATCTAATCAAAACACTTTCACGCCCTTTAAAGAAACTGCTGTTAGAAGCACTTACAGATAATTAGTTTTTACATGGAGTGGCATGGGCCCCAGCCTGAGGCCTGACTTCCTCATGGGTGGATGTGCAAGTGGAAGCAAGGCCCATCTCCCCTAGCATCATCTGAGCTGCAGGGCCTGTGACTCGGATTCTCCCTGGTGAGTAGAGGCAGTGTAGAAGCCATGCAGCTGATGGGCCCATGTGTCGGAGCTGATTTCTGTGCAAATATTGAAGGGACACAAGTCCACAAAGGCCCATTGTATGTTACTGGAGCTGCTCTGTCATGCCTCGGTTTTGTTTTGGTGGCGTTTGTTTTGTTCTTGCTTTGTGAGTTTCATTTGAGTGACAGGCGCAGGAGTTAGCTGCTAGTTTATGACACAAGTATGTAGAATTGTTCAAATGCAATGTAAACTCAGCCGTGGGAAGAATGGTATAAAGAACTCAAATTTAGGGGCTGGAGAGATGGCTTAGCGGTTAAGGCACTTGTCTGCAAAGCCAAAGGACCCAGGTTCAATTCCCCAGGACCCACATAAGCCAGATGCACAAGATGGCATATGCATCTGGAGTTTGTTTGCACTGGCTGGAAGGCCCTGGTATGCCCATTCTCTCCCTTTCTCTCCCTCTCTCTCTCTCTCCCTCTTTCTCTATTTATCTCTCTCAAATAATAATAATAAAAGAACTCAAATTTAAAAAGTTGAAACAGCGTCTCACAATGTACCCCAGGCTGGCCTTGAACTTATAATCTTCCTGCCTCAGTCTCCAAAGTGCTGAAATTACATGCATACAGCATGCCCAGCTCCTAAGACCCCCGGTTTCCTCCTTAATGATTCTGTCCACTTAGACACTTAAAGCCTGCAAACAAACAAACAAACAAACAAAAAAGACTAGTGGGATTTGACCCCTGCTCATGGATCCAGGTGAGTTTGTCTAGAGAATGAGCAAAAGGAAAATTCAAGTGTGGTCAGAGGCAGAAGCAAACACAAGTGGAAGCTAAGGACAGGGCAGAGCATTGGTGGACTAGATGAGCCCTTGGGTCCGAAGCAGAAATCAAATGTGGCATATATGAACCAGACGTGGACAAGGTTTGGGACAAAGTCGTGACGGTGCCCGGGGTTGTTCAGTGATGGGAGAGCTGGCAGCTCAGTGGAAAGTACAGAAACTACACAGACCTGCAAAAGACCTCTGTCCAACATATCCAGACACCACGCAGGCTCTCCTGCTATTTCAAACGAGAATCTTTGGTTAAAAGCTAAGTGCGAACGTGGATAAGCACAAACACTGAGAATAGTAATGGGGAAGGGAGCAATGGATGGAAGGGATTATGTAACCAGTTTAGTGGGGAAGTCAGACAGGCAGAGAGAAGAAGAGACATGGGCAAAGAACGCAGAAATGGGGGGGGGTGTTGGAAAGAAATCATAGCTTGACTTACTTGAGTATAAATAGAAAATAGTCCCTCTGTCAAGCAGATGGTTTCCTTGGAACATATTTCAGACAGATGTTGTAAAAGCCTTTGGTTTGGGACTGAATTTTCCTATAGGTCATGATTACTAGATATAGGCTGATATGAAAATACCAAGTTCTCAGCAAAGTCCTACTGGGATCCAGCTGGGACCCGAATTGGACTCAAAGTGCTTTTAGATCAGAGGTACTCAGGTGTTAAATGCAATCATCCGAGAAAGTTTTTATGTTCTTAATATCAAGGTTTTACCACTAGAATTTGAATTTAATGATCTGTATTTAGTTTTTTTTAAGAAGTCTTTGTGTAAGTTTAATGGACATCTTGAGTTGAGCACCATTGTCGAGGAGCACCTGTGGTATAAGGAAGTGGCAAAATCATCTGAGTGAGCAAAGCATGCTGCTCGTTGGCTTCATTGCCTTAAAATTACGGCATCACACTCAGCCACGAAATATTAACTGTGCCTCTCCTTGAAATTTGCAACAAAGCATCGCTCACAGTCTCACTTCTATTTAATATTGCACTAGCTAAATGCAGTCACACAAGAAAAGAAATAGCAAGACATAATGCTAGAAAAAAGTATTAAAATTGCCATGCTTCGTAGACAGCACAGGTGTTCTCTGAAAACCTGAAATGTCTAAGTGAATTTACCAAGGTCATTAGGTACAATTACCTAAATTGTATTTTCCATGTATTAGCAGAAACAATTAGGTAACAAACATTTAAAAACATCACTTAATTGTCATAAAACACATCTAACAACAATACTTAAAAGGTGTGTAATGTGTCACTCCTCAAAACTTAAAACAGGGCTGGAGAGATGGCTTAGCAGTTAGGGCTCTCTCTTGCGAAGTCTAAGGACCCATGTTCAAACCTCCAGGTTCTACGTGGCCAGATGCATAGTGATGCAAACACACAATGTCATACATGCACACAAGGGGGCACACGTGTCTGGAGTTCCTTCACAGTGGCAGAAGGCCTGGGTGCATCTATTCTCTCTCTCTCTCTCAAAAATGATAAATAATAATAATAAAATCTTTAAAACCTTAAAACATTGCTGAGAGAAACTAAATTTTGGACCACACTGGAGAAGCTAACTGTCATGTTCATTGCTTGGAATAGGAAATGTACTTGCATTGTCAATTATTCAAAATCTTATCTAGATATTTGCAGAAACCCTAATCAAATATTAGCAGGTATTTTTGTAGCCATTGAAAAGCTGATTATAAAATAGAATGAAAATACTTAAGAATTGCCAATATAATTTTAATGAACAAAGAAACTGGAGGATTTATACAACTTAACATCAAAATTTATCAGATTGCAGAGACTCAGTATCATATTGGCGTAAGGATAGGCAAAATATAGATGAATGGGACAGAGAAAATGAAGTTCCAGAGCAGACTAAGGATACACCATCCTTGTAGTTAGAACAAAGGCAGAACTTCAACCTTGTGTGAAGCAATGGTCTTTTCAATAAATGGTGCTGACTCTCCATAGAGAAATACAAATAAATATACTTTCAAAATCATTTACAAAACTAATTTCAAAGGAATCACCATCCAAAATGTGAAAGGTAAAACCATGAAGCTCCTCAAAATACAGGAGACTGTCTTCATGGTTTTAGAGAAAAACAATGATTTCTTCAATGGACACAAATAGCACTAACTACAAAAGAGAATCTCAATAAATTGGACTTTAACAAAATTAAGAATTTCCATTTATCAAGAGACAACATTAAGAGAATGAAAAGGCAGATGGCAGGCTGACAACGGATGTGCTCACGATATGTATCTGACAAGGGATTTGTATCTAGAATTCATTTTTCAGTTTGTAAATCAATAAGGCAAAACACACGCAAACTAATATTTTTAAATGAGAAAAAGTCTCGGACTGACATTTCATAGAAGAAGGCACCCAAATGGACATTATGGATATGAAAGTGCTTGGGATTTTTACCCATCAGAAAGCTAAAAATTAGAATCATATTGAGAGATGACTCTAGGCCTGAGTAGGTCACAGGTGGGAGACTGTGTCCAGCTGTCATAAATCTAGAAACAACTTAATGTTTAGTGTTGATGTAGCCTAACGCTACTGCAACCCCCCTTTTGGAAATTACACATTTCATTACTTGTGTGTGTCTTTCTTGCTCTTCCTCTGGAAATCTCCTGAGGAAGAAATCTTCCTCACAGCCCTTCCCTCTCCATGTCTTTGTCTCTGGATGACCAGAAGACCCACCACTTGCTGCCAGGGGACAGCAGACACTGAGTCCTGATCAGTGCTTCCAGGACTGTCCCTGACATAGTGCTGTCAGTACCAACTGTCCCCATGAAGGGGGTCACCCCTCATCAAGTCCCACCCTGACCTTTATCCATCCTCTCCATCTATTTCCTCTTGCTTCCCCAGAAACGTCCTTTCTCTACTCTCTTCCCAGTTGCACTTCCTCCACTCCAGAAGACAAAGGGAAGACCAGTGCTGGTGGCCACAAGTGCCACCTCTGCCCCCAGCCAGGTCTCCTGCATGGCCCTCACTGTCTTGAAGGTGCGACGTCCCCTCTCCCAGCATTAGCCATCATGTTCACATCCGAACTCGTAATAATTGTCTCTTTTCACCACATTAATTTGCACCTTGACCCAGTGAATAACATTTTATCACACAAGCCTATGTCTTCTTGCCCCAACTACCAGCACATATAGGGAGAGGAGAGAGAGCTTTTAGAAGCATAAATTTCTGAATTCTGTGAATGTATGGGAAACCAAGGTGTGGAGCTTTGCTTTGAAGATATCTGGAGAAACGTCCCCTGTCATGTGCCCCAGACCAGGAAATAAGCACCGGTGTCCCAGCCCAGACAGCTCAACACCTTCCAACTTTCCTACAGCACATCACGTCTTGCAAAGCTTCTTCCTGTGCCCCATGCTTCCAGCAGACCTTCCTCATGGAGATCAGGAAACGTCCTTCTGGCCCCTCTGCAAACCAGTAGCCAAGACAGGAAGAGCCCAGACTGCACCTGAGAAGCACGGCCAGGTTCAAGTGCTTGCCTGCCTCACATTGAGCCACAGCTCATCCCTGGCCATCAGCCTCGTAGCCTGCTTGAGGGCCTGAGAACCTGGACTCAAGGCCATGAGAGGGAGGGAGAGAGAACTGGGTAGAAACTACTAGGGCCAGATGCTAAAAGTCGATTGAGGGTGAATTCCACAGACTTCTTTTAAAAAACCACTTTTCGATAGTTTATTGCTAAGGGACTCGATCAGCTTCACATTTCCCTGAACCACCCACCATTTCCACCTCACTGGACCTGAAACCACTGGTAAAAGCCAGACCAGGCAGAGACCCTGCATTCTAACCCCAATCCTGTGGCTGGTGGTAGACAATACACACACACACGCACGCGCGCGCGCACACACACACACACACACACACCCCTCTCCATCATCTCATTTGCTGTGTTTCCATTATCTTTTACCACATATCATTCACCTTCCAGTGCAAGCCAACTCTCTGACCAGAGAAGGCAGTGGGCACCCTTGTCTGCCATGGTGGGGGAAGTCCAGGCCAATGTCTAGGCTGTAAGCACCGAGAAGGTGGGAGAGTGCTGGGGAAGGAGGTTACAGCTGGCTCTGAGCCTGACACTAGCCAGCTGAGGACCCAGTCAGCACAGGCAGAGACTGTACACGAGGAAGCCATGAGGGTTCTGTAGGTCAGGCATTCGGGGATCAGCACTCCACTTTTACCTACAAGGAGCTCACAGGGTGCAAGACCACATGCCTCACTGGAGACACGTGCCGAACAGACCGATGAAGCGTAATGATGAGAGGCAGCGGGTGGCTAACCCCAATATGGGATGAAGACTTTGGACTTTGCCCAGTAGTATGGGGGGTGTGGGGGGGAGACAGGAGAGATCTTGCTCCATAAATGACACAGATCTGACCTTCTGGCGAAGCCTGGCTGTTGGGGACCTATTAGATTGAAAGATCCATCTACATTCTGGGCCTGGAGGAGGCCACCTCTGTGGTAATAAGACACTGTCACCATCCCCTGTGGCCCTGGCTGCTGGTCAAAATCCACCAGCCTTGGAGCTCTAGTGGGGCTGTCAGTGATGCTCTTGTCCACCAGGGGCCGCTGTTGCACAGCGCATGGGGTCCCGGGGTTACCAGAGGACCGAGTAGTTCTAAACAGAATGGCCATTGCACTTAGGCACACAGACTCCATAGCAGCTCCAGCCCTTCTCCAAACTCCGGTTGGTACTGGCTTGGGGGACTAGCCCACAATCTTGTGAAGTGAGCAGAGGGGAGGCCCAGCAGGGTGCCTGATCTTGCCTCTGACCTTTCCCATCTGCCTGACTTAAGCTGGTCCATCCCTACTCTTGAGACAGATAGACAGGAGCCCAGCAGGGCACAATCAGTGATGGCACTTCTTCATTGTAAAAGCTGGGGAAGGTGACATGGTCCCCTCCCCACTCCTTTCTGCCCATCAGTCAGCCACAGCAAGACAGCTGACCTGGAGCCTGAGCGTCTCTGCAGAGCCTTCATCTATCCCAAGGGCAGATAAAGGCCCGCAGCAGGACCTGACAGTGGAGGCAGTTCATAAGCTTATGTGGGTTGAGCCCCTTAGAGGCAGGAGAACCATCTGGGACCTCCAGCCAGAGCATTCCCCGTCTACTCGTCAGAAGAAAATCGCAGGGGAAGGGCTGCAGGTCAAATGAACCAAAGACTTCTTGCCTGACATCCACAGCCAGGTCTTCTTCACTCAGTCTCCCTGAAAACCAGAACTGGGGCTGGGGAGCTGCCTCAGCGGTTAGAAGTGTTTGCTTGAAAGACTAACTGTCTGGGTTCAATTCTCCAGTACCCACATAAAACCAGATGCACAAAGTGGTACATGGAGTTTGTTTGCAGGGACAAGAGGTCCTGGCACACCTATCCCCGCCTCCTCTCTCTCCATATACATACATAAATACATACATATATACACATACATACATGATAATATTATGCATATATATATATATATATAATATCAGTACTGACCTAGGCAAAGTGAAGTCATTGCTCTGCTCTTTGCTCTAGGTTTTGCACTCCATGGTCACTTTTGGTTCATGGGGGAAACAACAAAACTTGTGAATACCACACCAGGCTCTGAGCCTGCCAACAGCTATCCTCTTTAGTCTCAACTGGCTCTACTAGAAAATGAGAGTGAAGCTGGCAATCTTTCTTTACCTTAATGAAAAGAACACCTAAGAATCCTACAGGCAAAAAAGATGGGGAAAAAATTTTTTTTTCAAAAATGAACTATTTCTGACCACCCTCAATGATACAGGAAGGAGAATGTGGAAAGAGATTCCTATAAAACAGCAGCTGGAGCTACGGGGCCTCCTGGCTGCCCCTGATGCAGCCAGCTCCCTCCCGCCCAGGGCTCTGTCCCGGCTTTCCTGTCTCAGCCCAGAGTCTCAGAGGTAACTTGCTGCACAGATTCAAGTGGTGATTTTCCCTTTCCTCACTCACCCCCAGGGATTTTCTTCGTGAACTTGAAATTGAGCCCTCCTATACGCCCCCATTTTTAATTTCTTTATTGATCTTCATTAAACTCTCCCTTTGGCTCCAGCACAAAGTGAGCTAACTTCTTATTTGGAAAAAAATATTAAAAAGGAGGGGGCGGAGTAAACGGAGACTGCGGAAAGGTGAGACTGTGTCTGGTCTAAGGTGGGGAAGAAACAATTTCTAGAATGGCCTAGGGAGGTGGCTAAGATTGAGCGTTGGGTTTTGAGTGTCCCCCACCCCTTACAGCCCGAAACCTGTTTGTTGGACAGTGGTCCCCAGTGCAGCTCTAGCCCCAATCCCC